>BSBK01003877.1:10000-720000 GCA_027943335.1 Chamaecyparis obtusa
TTGCATTGATACATATTTTGATTGCTAAAACCATTGGAGTGCTATCATAGATAGGTACGTACATACAAGTCTTCCATTTTGATTGCAAAGGTATGGAGCTACAGATTGACTTTATATTATAAAGGGAAAACATGAAGTTATTGGTGCAAAAAAATGAGGAAATCAATATGGTCAGTTTGGATGGGTTTTTTAGAGCGAGGAAAACCATTTTTTTTAATAGGGTTTTGAATTTCATGTCAAGCATTGTTTCTATTTCTATGGGTAATTACAAGGATCCAAGCCACTTTGTGGATGAACATTTTAATGATCTGGCACTACACAATTACGGTACTCTTCTTGAGAACTTTTTGGATTTAAACTTCACTTTTCCAGAGATGAATTCATTTATACTTGCTGGAAGTTCTTATCTCTTATTTGTTGGAGGAGAACTAGATGATAATAAAAATTTTGAGATCTTTCAAAATTGTCGTTATATAGAAATTCTATTTTTTTTTGGTCAATTTATGAGTACTATAAAAGATTTGATTCACAACATGGATGAAAAAACAAGTGCTTCCTGGAAATTTGGTATTCCAAATCGACAAGGGCATATGAGGAAAATAATTGCTAGAGGAGTTAGTGTGATTTATGATAATATTGTTGGATATTTATGCTACTCAAATGATATTGCATTTTATAGCTAGAATGAGGTAGAATCTAGGATAATATCCTTTTAAAAATATCACTTTAAGGATGAGGCCTCTAAAGATTCATCTGATAAATCAAATTGATAAACTATAATAGGGATAATCTAGAGGTTGGCGGCATCAAAGGATGGAGGAACTTCCATCATCTCAAGTCGTGCTTCTCGCTTTGGGATGGTGTTTTGCATGAGAAGCATTTTTGGCATTTTTTGGTTTCAATTTTGTTTAGCTTTCTAATGCTGACAAGTTTGCAGAATGCATGTCTTTTGAAGATTCATTTTGGAGATAGGTTTGGGAATTGATATTGCACTCAATATGGATTGTTGTCCAGTGAGCTTCAGAGTATATGATCAATAATTATACCCTTTCACCGTCACTAGACAATGATAGAGATCTATCGCATCTCTTAGGGATCATTGTTGAATAATTCAAGACTTTGTGATTTGAGATTTCAACACTAAGGGATTAAGAACACAACTCAAAGCTACACCTTTCCATGGGTCAAGAGACAACTTGATGGAGACTTCCATAATTCAGGATTTGTTACTTCTGAAGAAAATTTTCTCAAATTATTTAATTAGCATGTTTTGTTATGTAAGCCTTAAGGGGGCCTCTCTAGGGAAATGTGAGTATGATCATTTAGGGTAAATGTATTAAGGGGGGGAATGTTGGTGTAATACATTGTTTGAGAAGTTTAACCATCCAACCATTTGCAGTTTGTAACTATCCACATTGTATAAAAAATTCTCTTCTTGATTTTGAATAACACATTGAATAGTCATCTTCAATCTTCTTAAATACATATATATATATATATATATATATATATATATATATATATATATATATATATATATATATATATATATATATATATATATATATACATACATACATACATACATACATACATATACATACATACATACATACATACATATATATACATACACATATACATGCATATATATATATATATATATATATATATATGTACACACACACACACATATATATATCTATGTATATGTATATGTATATGTACATGTACATGTACATGTACATATACATATACATGTACATATACATATACATATATACACTCATATTTCTGTGTGTGTATCTATCTATATCTATATCGATACACACACACACACACACACACATAGAAATGTGTGTGTGTGTGTGTGTGTGTGTGTGTATCTGTGTACACACACACACACACACACACACACACACACACACACACACACATATATATATATAGTTATTGTAATGCCCAAAATTAACGGACAAAACACAACAACAATTTTTTTTTTGAAACACTAAACGAACACTTGACGATAACTTGGTTACTCAGTAGCTCATCGATGTGAAGCTTTGGTAACGATAACTTGCATGGGCTAGTCACCCAACATCACATAAGGGAACATAAGGCATGCACTGGTATGCCTTCATCCCCTACACGATGGAAGACATTAGGTGACATGGGGAAGGATGGTTATAAAGGGAAAACATCACCCTAAATATTTCAAGTTAGTTTTGGGTTAATATGGTTTAACCCTAAGAATCTTAAAGGATTAAAAATAAATCAATATAAGGATAAGCTAGAGAATAAATTGATTAAATATACTTCTCTATTAGTACATTAATTAACTTTAAACTTCACTTGATTTTCATATATATTTCAAAATATTTAACTTCAATATTATTAACAAAATTACGTTCTCATAAAAACAAGTTTAAAGTCCAACTTCTCATTTCTTTTCTTTTTTATCATTTACTCATTAAAGTCCAATTAATGACTTAGCCCCAAATATCTTAATAGATACAACTGGATATAATTGAATAAAATTAAATGCTATAGTCTACCCAAAATAAATTTGCATTGAAAGGAATTTAGGTATATTAAGAGAAAAATAATCCCAAAATTTAAATCATTATTAATTAAAAACTATCCATTTAATATAGTATTTTTGAATTTAAAGAATTAAATAATCCTAATTCCACTCACCGAATTAAAGAAAACTTTACAACTTAATATCCTTTGAATTTAAATTTTACTAAAGAAAATAAAAGTCATTTTCATTGTAATATTAACAACTATAACAAGACATTTTGTAATAAAATAAAAATTAAATTTCATCTATATAATTTTCCTACTACTAACACATTGAAAATGTTTTTGATTATTAAAAATTTGTTATAAAACTTTTAACGAAAATTTACTAACTTATAAAATAAAATAATTTACCAAACTAAAAAGTCACCCTATACAAAACAAAGTTAGACTAGAGTCTAACACTTTTCTTAATAAGGAAATGAAATATATACATAAATAAAAGGATGCTTAATATAAAAGGCTCTCCAAACCCTAATTTTACTCATTTGTTTTCTTGCAGGTTTGAGGGAGGAAGATAAAGTTAGTAGATGATTTTTTTTTTGGTGTTCTCATATGAGAACATGTGTGAATATGCACACACATGGTGTGCATATTCACACCTATTTTCATTTGGGAATATGAATACAGAACAGAGGATTTTATTACTCTAAAAACCAGAGGGTTACTTGTTCCTTTAGATACCAGATCTGGGTAGCCTCTATATTAATATTTTGTTTTTCCCTCATTCGATTTCTATAAATTTCTTTAAGTTTAGAAAGCTCTAAATTTGCATTTTAATATTTAAATATGAACATGCTCTATATTTTTTTTTTTTTCTTATTAGAAATTTTTTTTTTTATTAGCCTAGGGTTTTCATGCCCTAGGTCAGTGATGCAAGACCTTCTGTAGGTCATAAACTAATACAGAAACTTCCAGAGGTCATAACTTTTGACTTAGGTCTGGGTTTTTGCTAAAAAATTTTGGGTGCGTGCCTCAAGAGGTGGAATTTGTTTTTCCAATTGAAGATTGATTGGGGTTTGTTTTAGCACATTTTTGGGAGTTGAAAGTTTCATCTAAGACTTTGAAATCAGCTTTTAGTGTTTTATCTCTAATTTTTAGAAAGTTCTATTTTGTAATAAATCTGAGTTTATGTTTCTAAATATCGGATATTATTTGGCAATTCATTCTAACTTAGTCAAGGGCATGTTTACGGAAAACTCAGCTTTTTAGGTGTTGTTTCAAAAATTACCAAAAATGGCAAAAAAAACTATGGGAAAAAACCGGTCAGTCAGTGATGAATGGAAAAATATTGAAGGTTTCAAATCTATGTTATTTATCTTGTGATTGAATTTATTGTTAACAGAGAGTGTTGTGCTACATCATTTGGTATCAAAGCAGGAAGATGGTTGGGAGAGGAAGAGGAAGAGGAAGAGGAAGAGGAAGAGGAAGAGGAGGTGTCACGCCGATGCAAAGATTGATGATAGATATGCAAAGGTAGATTGAACGACTCAGTGAGCGAATAGATAATCAAGGAATACAAGGGGAATGAATTTGATGAAGAGGGAAACCAAAGAGGTGCTAACCAAAATGAAGAAATTACAGAAGAGAGGCTGGAAGAAATGAGCTATGAAGATAGAGTTCTCAAGGCTTTGGAAGGAAGGAGTGAAGCAATCAAGATTAACGTTTCAGACTACGTTGGTAGTCTTAAGCCAAAAGAATTAATAGACTGGCTAAATGAGATGAGTAAATTTTTTGAATGGAAGCCTATGACAAAATTAAAGGGACATGCAATTATATGGTGGGATCATCTCCAAAAGGAATGAACTAGAAAAGGAAAAGAAAAGATTAAGACATGGAGCAAGATGGAGAAAATTCTCAAAGAAAAATTCTTACCCATGGATTATTCACAAACCCTCTTTCTCAGATTCCATAATTTGAAGCAGTTCAGTGCAAGACTATACAAATGAATTCTACAAGATATCCATGTGCATAGAGCATCAATAAAATAATGAGCAGATGGCTGCTAGGTATATGAATGGCCTAAAATTCTCTATCCAAGATGAGTTGAGCATGCAACATGTCAACAGTATGGAAGAAGCCTACCAATTAGCCATAAAGGCTGAAGAAAAGAAGAATAGGCAATATATCTAGAGGAATAGAGGTGGTCAAAGGGGTTCCTCAACTCCATTTTGGAGAGGTTCTAATAATGGTTGAGGAGATTCCTTTCAAGGATTTAAAAAAAATATAGACACCAGGAAAGATCCTCCAAATCAAGAAAGAGGAAGGGGGTTTCAAAGAGGACGAGGCTACAGAAGAAATCAAGGAGGAAAACCTAGACTGAACCTAGTTCAACTAGAATTCATAGGAGGAATAGAACAAGAAGTCCTACCGAACATGGGAGAAACTCTCATGATGAGGAGATCGATGATCATTCCAGAGAAGGAAGAAGTCCTTGCAAAGAACTTTGATGATTCGTGGCTTTGAACCAACATCTTCAGAACTAGATGCACCTCAAGCGGAAAGGTATGCCAAGTTATTATTGATGGGGGTAGTTGTGAGAATATGGTAGCTAAGGAAATGCTAGAGAAATTAAATCTGCAATGTGACAAACATCCTCATCCTTACCGTAACGCATGGTTTAAGAAAGGAAATGAGGTTACTATTGATAAAAGATGTTTGGTTAAGTTTACTATAGGAAAAATCTATAAGGATGAGATATGGTGTGATCTTATTCCTATGTATGCTTGTCATATTTTGTTGGGAAGGCCATGGCAGTATGATAGGAAGATCATGCACGATGGAGAGAAAAATGCATATACCTTCTGGAAGGATGGCTCTAAAGTGACTCTCTTACCACTTAAGGATGAAAGGAAGAATGAGACCATGTTGTCTACAAAGGATGTTGTCAAAGAAATGAAGGTGACAGGTTGCTGCTATGCATTAGTAGTAAAAAGAGGAGAATAACTAGAAGACATAATACCACATGATGCAATAAAGATACTAGAAGAATTTGTTGATGTTATTCCAAATGAGCTACCTAATGGTCTCCCACCAAAAAGGGATATACAACACCATATTGATCTGATTCTTGGAGAAACTCTTCCTAATCAAGTAGCTTATCGACTGAACCCAACACAACATGCAAATCTCAAGAAACAAGTAACAAAACTAGTTGAGAAAGGCCTAGTTAGAGAAAGCATGAGCCCATGTGTTGTGCCTGCATTGTTGACCCGAAATAAGGATGCAACATGGAGGATGTATACTAACAGTAGAGCAATTAATAAGATTACTATCAAGTATTGGTTTCCTATTCCTCGTATAGAGGATATGATGGATGAATTAGCAGGGGCCAAATACTTCAGCAAGATTGATCTATGAAGTGGATACCACCAGATTTGAATTCATGAAGGAGATGAGTGGAAGACAGCTTTTAAGACTAGGGATGGCTTGTATGAATGGATGGTTATGCCATTTGGGCTTTCTAATGCACCAAGTACATTCATGAGATTGATGAATATTATCTTATGATCCTACATTGGTAAGTTTGTTGTAGTTTATTTTGATGACATCCTAATTTATAGAAAAAACAAAGGAGAACACCTACAACACTTGACAATCATCCTGAGTGTATTGAAGAAAGAGAAGCTCTGTGAAAATTTAAAGAAGTGCAGATTCATGCAAAATAGTTTGACTTTTATGGGCTTCGTCATTTCTAAAGATGGTGTTCAGATGGACCTAAAAAAGGTCAAGGCAATCCTAGAATGGCCTAGTCTATCCAACATAATAGGGGTAAGGAGTTTTCATGGATTGGAAACCTTCTATAGAAAGTTCATTCAGAATTTTAGCAGTATTGTAGTGCCCATAGCAGATTGTACGAAAGGAAGGGAATTCACATGGACAACAGATGCTGAACAAAGTTTCCAATTCTTGAAGAAAAAGGTAATTGGAGCTCCTATATTGGCCCTGCCAAATTGATAAAGTATTTGAAGTAGAGTGTGATGCTTCCCATGTTGGGATAGGTGTTGTTCTTAGACAGATAGGTAAACCAATAGCCTTTTTTAGTGAAAAGTTAAATGATGCGAGGAAGAACTATTCTACCTATGATTTAGAATTTTATGCTATTGTTCAAGCCTTAAGGGATTGGAGGCATTATCTGGTCCCACAAGAATTTGTAGTGTTTATAGATCATTTGGCTCTAAAATATGTGAACACACAAAAGAAATTGAATAGTAGGCATGCTAAATGGGTGTCTTTCTTGCAAGGGTATAATTTTGTTTTGAAGAATAAGTCTGGAAAGAAGAATCAGGTTGTTGATGCCCTCAGTCGGCGTGTTACACTCATAACTACAATGGAAATAGAGGTCATTGGTTTTGATGTTATTAAAGTTTTGTATGAGGCTGATGATGATTTTTGGGAAATTATAGAGAAGATTAAAGAACCAGGAACTAATCTTTTAGATCACATGAGAGGAGAATACTTTATGCAGGATGGTTGCCTCTTTAGAGGAAAACAACTTTGTATGCCATCTAGTTCCATGAGGAAAAATATTATCCAAGAATTTCATAGTGGTGGTTTGGCTAGTCACTTTGGGAAGGACAAGATAATAGCCTTGGTTGAAGACAAATACTACTGGCCAAAACTGAAAAGGGACATTACTAAGTACATCACAAGGTACAAAAGATCTATCAAGTGGCTAGGGTGTGTATAAACACTGTGAAGTCATTGAATATAAAAAAATATTTCTATATTTCCTTTAATATGAAGAAATTCATTTATACATTTAATAGTTTATAATCAATATAAGAACCTGTATGAAATAAATAATGTTGGCCAGACTAAATTTTATTTGCTACACATATTAATTATAGTTTTTTGAAAAGAACAACAAAGACAAATATGTATAGTAAAATTTCTTCTCCTTGCTATGTAATTTTCTTTTTAATAAAATAAGATAGAGATAATCTAGAAGAAAGAAGTAGAACACTGAAGATCGGTTATTGAGAACAGAAGATTGGTAATGTTGTTTAGTAACATAGTGATTAAACATATTAAACTAGGAAGAGCTTGTACAACATTTGTTCACAGAGTTGTAGAATACATGTTTGGTATGTGTATGGTATATTTCATATTTCTTGAGTTGCCATCAATGCCAAAGGGAGAGATTGATGAACTACAACTGATTTAGAACCTGATTGAAGAATTTGTGATTAAAGATCACTGAGGAGTTGTTGATTAGATATGTAAAATGATTAAATCAGTATTATGTTGTCATTGATGTCAACTAGTTTGACAACACTTATCTTGTAAGTTACTATACCGAAACATCTGTAGATATGGAGTGAAAGAGATGAAGAACAGAAACATCTACATGTGGAAGATGTATATGACAGATGAGGATAAGGAATACATTGGGTAACTTGTTGATGAGTCTATGACCTTATGATATTGACTTGATTATGTTGCATTCATCTATGATGAAGAATAGAGTTGAAAGACACAAAGTAGTGTTGTCAGTTAATGAAGCATTTCAGTATACACCGACAGATTAATAGTGTATACTGAGCACAGTGTAAACCAAGCTTGTGTTCACCGACACATTTCTTTGTTAACCGAGCAGAGGAGAAAGGAACTAAATGATTAGTTTAGTCGATAAGGATTGATGAGCTGGAAAGTGTATAACTTCGAGGTAACACATAAAGTTTGTTACAAAGATCGATGGCTAGCATAATTCGAGGAAGATTTGATGGATTGAATTGAAATGTGTTATTGACACATCAACCGTGGAAGGTTAAAGTGAAAAAATCAACGGAGATGATTAAGCGGCAAAATCTGATGGAGGAGAACAAAATAGTTTACATGTCTATATAAGAGATAGACTTTCACATTGAAACTAATGCTAGAAGAAGGATACTGCAAAATTATCACATGAACACATTTTTATGCATATCTAATCAAACAGGTTAAGGAGAACTAAAATGCAAAGTATGCCAAGCGTCAGGAAGCTATTACCAAGCAACAGTAAGTCACTGAAATTGATTGAAATAGAATTGCTATAATGATCAGAGGATTTGAATGAGCCTAACATTGATCTGTACATCTTCAATTGAAGTTGTATTAAGGCAGATCACCTACTGTTATATTTTAACCATTGTACACAGTCAAATCTCTTAACCGAGTGGACTAGGAAAGTCTTTTATGTATCATTCATAGAATGAACATTGTTATCCTATCAACCCCATAGTGAATGTTGGTTGGACAATAATGGTTAGTGTCAAATCCTCTAACAAGGTCACACCTAACAGTGTGTTTGTAACCTTTAATAGGGTTGGGTCATCACCGACCTCACTTCAAAAGAGTAAATAATTTTTGCGTTGCCGGTCCCAGGGTGGTTTTTCCCTTCATAGGGTTTCCACATTAAATCTCTTGGGTTATGTGTTGATTGTGATATTTTTTTGATGTCATATTTGCATGTTGCATATTTGATTTGATCAGTAATCTCTATATGTTATTGACTGGTAATCGGTAAAAGCATAAACAATATAATATTTTAAGTTACTGAGTAGCAGAAGTTTGAGATAAATTGTTTTGGACTATAAATTTTGACTTGGGACACTGGATAACTGATTTCCTCCCTCTTAGTTATTCTAACAGACTATTTGTCTAGTTTCTTGGAAACTACACAGTTACAACATAAGTCTAGATTTTCACAACTAAATGGATGAACAATAAATTTCCAAGGACCTCCTATAATCATATTCATTATTCAGCATAATTAATTATACCAAAACAGATTACATGTTTATAATGCACAACTTAAACAAAGGAAAATTTCATACTCTTTTTTTTTTAAGAAAACATTTATTTTCTTGACAAGGAAACTAAAAACAACTTAATTTTCAAGCTCACTAATAATAAACTAATTTAGTTTTTTCAGCTATAAAGGCTTATACATAATTACATACAACTTTTGTCTTAAAGCTACCCTATTTTTTAATAAAAGAAAATAGAATAATATAGTTCCCTTACAACATTTTGTGGTTCACATATTCAAAATTTGCAACCAGAATCATTCCTTGACATGGTTCACCTTCAACTTTTACTTAATACTTTACAATAAGGAAAAATAATATACATAATGTCATCTTGTCTTAACATTTACATGCCAAATGAACATTCATCTTCAACTTGAGACTTCTTTCTATCCACCTTTCAATAAAAACTTGCAAAAAAAATTCATCTTCCACATGACCATGGAGGCTCACCTCCCAGCCTAGGCCATTTCATGGCCACCCCCGAGCTAGGGGAAACAAGAATGGATAGGTGACAAACATACAACTCACAAAACATACAATCAACACAATTAGACAAATACATACAAATTTTTTACTCCCATTTCCCAAGCTTGCACAAAAGATCAAAATTGGATCCATAAATGGGTATAGATGGAAACTTCTCATATGGAGACACCTTATACAAAAAATAAAAAAATTTCAAATATTTATTACATGCCTACACAAGGCTCCTTCCAACATACAACTCAACACCAAGAGCATCAACACATCCCTTATGCCCCCCAAACAAATACATAAGTAGGCCCTCAAGGATGCCCATACATCCAAGCTCTCAAACATATAAAATTTCCAACTAAGCCCTTCACCCCAAGATAATCTTGAAATCTTCTCAAAGATGAGGAGTATCTTGCACACCCATAAACATATTGCAAAACAAGATGGTAAAAGGGTAAAAGTACAAATCTATGTCACACTTTTATAAAGGAAAAGGACAACAACATTCAAAATTTTCAACTTTAACAACATAAAAGTGACATTTGTGTTTAGAATTTGAAGATGATGTAAACTAATGAAATGTGTAAAATTTGATGAAGTTTATGCTTATAAATTTTTTTTTTAAATTTGAAAAAAAAATTGACATAGTTTTCTAATTTTTGAAGTCCATTTTTTTATTGCTGAAATATGGTAAAAATCTAGGGTCTAGTTCGCGTTAACAAACTATATGCAAAAAATATTTTTTTCCTCTGATTCCATAATATGTTTTAGATGACATGTATAGCTAGTGCATAAAAAAAGAAAGATTGGATTTCGGTATATATTTTGTCTGTTATAACTATCCAAAGTCAGTGTTACCTGAAATCAACAGTTTTTAGTTCGTGTCCAATTTTCCCTATCAAATCTACACCATTTTTTAAAAAAATTATATATTCTTGAAGAGGACTCTATCCTCTAGTGTTAAATATAAAGTTTTAATTTTTCTAACATGATTTGTTATTTTTAATATTTTTCGAATGAGCGTGTTCTTAAATGTTAAAATACCTACTTGAAATATTTTGAACTTAAAATATATTATAAGAAAACAAACATGATAAAAATTACATGATCATAATCTTGATTATGAGCTCTACAAAAAGGTATTTTTAGATTTTATAGAAAGGTAAATTTTGATAGAGAATTCAGGTCTAGAAGTGAGAACTTCTGAGAGCCACCCTTTTTTGCTGACAAGTCTACCAAATAGGATTCCACATGGGTCGGGCCGGACCATGTATGGTTGGAGCCATTGAGCGACCAAACACAGTCTCATGGCCAAGCGATTAAATCCGATTTTTCACAATATGCATTTTTTTAAATAAAATCAATTTTTTTTATAGATTTATAATAGTTTTTTTTTTAAAATAAATTCAATTTTTTTAATAGATTTATTATAGTTTTCTAAAATTTATAAATTATTTAAATTTTATTTGTAAGAGTTAAGTGGTTTTTATCTTTAATTAAATGATTTTTAATTATTTTTTTGAAATTTTTAAATTATTTTATTTTTATTTGTAAGAGTTAAGTGGTTTTTATCTTTAATTAAGTGATTTTTAATAGTTTTTTAAAAAATTTCAATTATTTTTATTTTATATTTGAGTATTGCATGTCAAGTTTTGATTTAGTGTTTTTAAGTTAACTAATTTTTTGCTATTTTTCACAGGGTAGTTTACTTGTTTATTGTGTTGCATGTATTGAAACTCTTATTCGATTTTCTTTATTAAGAGGATTTTGGCTAGTATTCGATATACAGGTTTATAGATTTTGGCTCTAAGATTGAATTGGAGGATTGTGAAAGTTTTGGAAAATTTCAGGGTTGCTGGATTGCTCTTTGCACGGTTTCTGTCGAGTGGTGGTTTAAGGTAGGGTTTGAAAAAAAAAATTGCAAGTATTTTTGGAAAATATTGTCTTCATTGTGTTTCCAAGATAGGTTGATGATTTTGGGGTAATTATATTTTTTTCATTGTCCTTGAGAAATTTTGCAAGATTAGATTGCTGTGATTTTGTGAATGATAAATATGTATATATTTTGTTTGCTTATGAGCGTAAGCTTTTATATAAATTTGTGAGTTTTTCCAATTAAGTGATTTTTTTATATTTTTCAATCTGAACAATTTTTGCAATGGGTAATAAAAGGAATAGATTAAGAAAATATGATCGAACAAAAGATGACAAAAAATATCAGACAAAACATAATAAAGATCAACTTGTTGAAGTTCAGGAAGAACCTATTGATATTCAGGAAGATGCAATTCAAGCAAGGGAACAAATTGGTAGTTGTAGAGGTGAAAATAGATCTTTTGGCATGGGCAATTTGATGGAGATGAATGAGGATTCATTTTTCAGTCAAATTATATCTGAAGAAATGTTATCTGAAAGTACAATTAAAAGTCATTGCAAAAAATTTTGGGATGAATATTTTGAAAATAAAAGTATGGTTGCAAGAGCTCAATTATTTGTTAGGTTATTTAGGAAAAAACAAATGACTCCTATTTTGGAGTTGTTGGGTGTTGAAAATAAGAAAAAATCAGGAGAAAATGTAAATCAAACAATAGTTAAAAATTTACAAAATGCATTGAACAACATTAATAACTCAAGTTGAGGAGCTGATTTAAGTGCTGCACGTAGAGCAATTTTGACTACTTTATCTAGTAGGAGGTTGACACAAAGAAAACAAGTGCATGCAATTTTTTATTTACTAAATGTATCTACAAGAACTATTCAAAGATATATCAGGAAGAGAAATATGTTAGATGAAAATATTGAAAAAAATTGGGTAAATATTTGTAGGCTTCCTCGAAAAGACAAAATTTCTGAACATGCAAAAAAATAGGTCATTGAATATTGGACCGCTCACTCTCGTGTTTCTTCTAATAGAAGAGATACAATACAGATGAAAGATGAAGAGACTAGTATGAAAATTTCACATCCAATACATTTTATAGATACAACACAAAGTGAATTATTTGAAGCATTCTAAAAAGAATTTTCAAATGTGAAAATATGTCAAAGAATGTTTGAGAGGTTGCGCCCTTGCTTTGTACGCATAAATAAGGTTCGTGAAACTTGTTGTTGTCGAAATCATGTTGAGTTTCATCTATATTTGCAATCATATAAAAAAGTTATGGCAGTTCTTGATTCAAATATGATCATCCGTGGAAGTACGACATAATTTGTGAAGTCTATTTTATGTGATAAATTAGAAGATTCAGATGAGTTCAAAGTACAATGTATAAAGAATGCATGCAGTGATTTTGGAGGTTTGCATAAATTTTCATTGCAAATTGAGAATATTAATGTTTCAACACTAGTTTTGTGGAAAAGATTTGAATATGAGACATATCGAACAAAGAGCAGAGATGAATCCAAAAAAATTGTATAGAAGGAGAGCGAATTGCCCTACCTTGAGTTTATGACCAGATTTTGTACTCTAATTTATCCACATATCCAGCATTGTCATGGTGCATGATGACAAGCTAAATAGTTTCGAGATTCCAAAGATTGTTTTCCACCTGGTTGTATTCTTTCAATTGTAGATTTCTTGGAGAACTATACATTTGCCCCTCAAAAAGAGCTTCAAGCTCAATATTATCATTCTGATCAGGTTGCAATATTTGTGCAAGTGACCTATAGACATGCACAATATAATTTGGATGGGGTAGAAAGTCCCGATCCAAATGAACGCATTATCATCAAGGAGGTTCATTTCTATATCAGTGATGATAAGGTTCATGATAGAAGCTATGTGGCTCATTGTTTTGCAATGTTTTTTGAAGATATTGTGAATTGTGGGATAAATGTCTCACAACACTGGAGTTGGTCTAATGGTTGTGCAGGTATACATGTATAGATACTTCAATTTATTTTCATTGTCATTTAATTATTTGTTAAATTATTAAAATATGACATGTATGTATGTATGTACAACTTAATTTTTCAGGACAATTTAAATCTGCAAAAGCCTTTAATTGGCTAGCCATCCAACATGCTAGATGCAATGTTAAGTTTTTGTGGAACTTCTTTGAAAGTGGACATGGAAAAGGAGAGCACAATGGAGAAAGAGCATGTGTGAAGTATGCACTTCGCCAACATGAACTTGCAAGTACAAATGGTGTTCAATAGTTAAATATATATGTATATATAAATTTCAAATAATATAATTTTAGCTTAGATCTCCATTTTCTTTAAACTGATAATTCAGAAATGTATAGGTAACATGATAGAGAATTCAAAGAAAATTATTGAATGGTGTGAAATTCATTTTGCTCCTCGAGACACCATATACAACAAACGTTATTTTTGGGAAGTGAAAGGTAATTTATATTTTGTTGTAAAATTTTAAATTAAATTTTGATTATGTGTTTATGTTTATCTTTTTATAATTGTTGATCTAAACACGTGCAACTTTCATTTCATATTTGTAACAGATATAGACCGATCTAATCTTTACAATTGTCAAACAATTGTTGGTATTAGAAGTTTACATCAATTGATCACTACAGGACAACACAAGCCTCTTTTGATTCAAGTAAGAGAAAAATCATGTTTTTGTGCTCACTGCATTAAGGACAATCCATTGAGTCAATGTGAGAATATTGCAAATGGATATGTTTCACGATGGGATATGAAGGAGTTAATCAGAATGCCTCCTTATGAAGATGATGACATTGACATAAACATTCATGATCCTATATATTCAGCTGATTATGAGCGTGTTTCTGATTTAGTTGTTACAGGTATGTGCACATACATGTTATTTTATTTAATTTTAATTTATCATATAAGTGATGCTTAATTTTAATAAAATCTATTTGTATCTAGGTGATATTTTTGTTGTAGTTGTGAATCCTGACAATATAGAAAATGTAGATTATTATCTACTAAGATGCACGAAAGCAAAATAAAGCTGACAAAACAAATTGTAGATGGTGATGGACAAAAATATCCAATTGGTTCAGTTGTTATTGAAGGAACCTATTATCAGCAAATAAAGGTCGACAGAAATGGTGTTCAATTTATTGAATACCAGTCTGGCAAAAATGTTCTACATTATAGTCACTTGGTTATAGCAACAAAGTTGCAATTCGAGACATTGCCAAAAAGAAAAAATGTCAATTAGAAGTGGAGGTTGTCTATTGAAGAACATGAAAAACTTTTGGAGATAATAAAAGATAGAGAGGATCCAAACTATATGTATGACGAGATTTAGAACTCTATAAACTTTAGAATAAACTTCATTTTGTAGCTCTTGTACTTTTGAATATATTTGAACTCTATAGTTTGAATTTTCATGTTTGAACTCATATATATATTGTATGTTTTTATGTATACATATGTTAGTTAATTAATTGTATGCTTTGATTAATGATGTTAGTTAATTAATTACATGAAAAATGATTAATTAGTTAGTTAATTAAATATATGCTTTGATTAAAGATGTTAGTTACTTAATTATGTTAGATACCTACTTATTTTAGCTACAAATTCACTTAATTATGTTAGCTACTTAATTATACTTAATTATGTTAGTTAGATTACTTATTTATGTTAGTTAAATTACTTAATTATATTAGTTGATTTACTTAATTATGTTAGATTACTTAATTAAATGTATGCTTTGATTGATTACATCACCTTAACATAATGTATACATAACACATGTATATATATTGTATGTTTTTATGTATGTATGTTAGTTAATTAATTACATGAAAAATGATTAATTAGTTAGTTAATTAAATATATGCTTTGATTAATGATGTTAGTTACTTAATTATGTTAGTTACCTACTTATTTTAGTTACAAATTCACTTAATTATGTTAGCTACTTAATTATACTTAATTATGTTAGTTAGATTACTTATTTATGTTAGCTAAATTACTTAATTATATTAGTTAATTTACTTAATTATGTTAGTTAGATTACTTAATTAAATGTATGCTTTGATTAATTACATCACCTTAACATAATGTATACATAACACATGTATAAAACTAAGTCTAAAAGATGAAATAAATCATGAACATATAACATGTAACATGTATAAAATATCTAACATGTAAGGTTTGAAATATGTAATGTGATGTATAAAATATGAAATAACACACAACCATATACCATGTAATGTATAAAATAAGAAATAATACATGTAACCATATACCATGTACATATATGAAATGACTAAAATATCTACATGTACATAAAATGTCTAAAATGTCTACATCATGTATAAAATGACTAAATGTATAAAATGAAATATCTATGAAATGTTATAGCATGTATATATGAAATGTCACATGAAATATCTAAAATAACATCATCGCTCAAGTAGGGCCATGTCCTGATCCATGACCCAATGTCGACGCACCTCCTCCTGATGTTGGCACACCTCCTCCTGATGTCGATGCACCTCCTCCCGATGCCTATGTATAATAAACAAAATATGTCATGCATACATACATGTATAATAAATTTTAAATATGTATTATCATAGAAAAATTAATTTTGTGAACAAACATCTCAATGTACCTGTGTATCACGGTGAATAGGATTGCGTGGAGTCTCTAAATCTCCATATGGTGCAGCATCCTACATAACCTCCTAGAGTACACATATATATAACATATATTAATCAAATTTCAAATATGTGTAAGTTTTTTAAATAAATAAAAATTTAATTTAATTATAAATATACCAAAGTGGTCTCTAATGCTCTCCTGAAAGTGCTCAAACCAGATGAGTCTAATGATATAACTGCAGGATCAATCTGGTCATCTGTAAGCAATGTAGTAAAAAGTTGACAACCTGGACGTGATGAAGTGGCCTGCATGGTCTGATGATCAGCTATTTGTGGTGTCATCTATGGAGGAGCTGTCAATGGTGGTGTAGTCACCTGAGGACCTATCGGTGATGCAGTCTGCTATGGAGGAGCTGTCGATGGTGCAATCTGCTATGGAGGAGTTGTCGATGGTGCAGTCTACTGCAGAGGAGTTGTCGATGGTGCAGTCTGCTGTGAAGCTGTCGGTGGTACAGTCTGCTAAGAAATAATATAAGACCTCACAAATGATGAAACCTCCCTAAGTGAAATCCCACCAAGCATCTGTATGGTCTAATAAGTAGAAAGAAGATCACTGGATAACAATGCACTCATAGATTGCAAATGGTCTATATCTGATATACCTACAACCTCCACAGGAGATGGTATGTCGACTATATCATATAAATCAGGTGCACTAGAAGATGCATCCTGTGCAGGTGAAGGAATGCTAGAACGAGACTGTAACATATAGCTCCCCACACGATCAGAGGATATCTCATGAACCTGTGTGGCAATAGTCGCTATACTAGAAAAAACATCCATCATCACCGGGTCATCTGCAACACTAGCTCCCGCCACTTCCAAACCTTTTGGTATGACCAAAAGGTTTGGACCCACCCTTGCCCACTTATTAGCGGGCATAGGGGCATCAGGTGCTCTGAACCTATTAGATAATCTCCCTTTCCCTTACCCAACATAAGCAGGGAAATCTGTATAATCAACATCAAGGTGTAAATGAAATTCTGCAAATAATTGTTTGCAAAAATATAATGGCAACTCATCCTTCTGGGGCCACATATGGTGAGTAGCCAACCAAAAAGGATATATAAACAGTCCTACCAAGTATTCCTCACATCTCATAGGCATGTACCCTCTTACCTTCTTTAGGTCTCGATAATGGGGAAACATCTCCTTCACCATAGGAGTGGAAACAACTATATCAATCTCACTGAACTTCACAGTGCCAGTAACACTACGAGACAAAGAAGCATAGAATCTATCAATACTCATGTCCTAATATGGGTTGTATGATTGAACTATGTCAATCATACGCACCAACTCATCTCTAATAATGTTCACCCTTTCCCTATTGGGAATGCTAGTGGGTGAAGATAATGTATGATCAAGAACAAGTAATGCTCATGTCAATCTCTCAATAGTGTCTACAAATAGCTTCTCTCTAGCCTATGCTGTATTGGTTGATCTATGAGAGGAGTGAGTAATAGTACCACTATCACTACAAGGTCCCCCCCCCTAAACACTAGGCTCTCCTAAACTAGCTGAACCTCTACCCAATGCCATGTGTAATAGATAAACAAGAAAATATATATAGATCTCTGCACATATACATACTTAAATTTAAGAAACATACATGTGTTAAAAATTTAAGAAATGTATACATGTACATACAAATTTAAGAAACATACATGTTACGTGCATCTATGTTACAAATTTAAACATGCATACATGTAAACTACAAATCTAAGAAACATACATGTACATACAAATTTAAGATCATCTATTTTAAAAATGAAATCTATATATACATGTACATACAAATTTAATAAACATGTTAGAAATTTAAGAAACATAAATGTTACTTGCATAGATGAACTAGAAATTTAAGAAACATACATCTTACAAATTTAAACATGCATACATGAACTACAAATTTAAACATACATGTCACTAGGTATAGGTTAAGTTTAGGTTAAGTTTTAACTCCAGTTAATTAATAGGTCTTAATTGGTTAAATATTAGTCACTAGTTCTAGATCTTAATTGGTTAGGTATTAGGTTTAAATTGATTTAGATTCTATTAAGTGGTAATATTAGTCACGTGTTAGAAATTTAAGAAACATACATGTTAGGTGAATAGATGAACTAGAAATTTAAGAAACATACATGAACTACAAATTTAAACGTGCATACATGAACTACAAATTTAAACATACATGTCACTAGGTATAGGTTAAGTTTTAACTCCAGTCAATTAATAGGTCTTAATTGGTTAAATATTAGTCACTAGTTAGATCTTAATTGGTTGGGTATTAGGTCCTAATTGGTTTAGACTCTAGAATTTTTGTTTATGTTAGTTTCTAGTGTTACAGTTTAATAGGTCTTAATTGGTTAGGGTTAGCAATTAGCATTAGCGTTAGGGTTAGAGTCTGGTTTATATTTATTATTATGATTAGGGTTAGAGCTTATTATTAAGGTTAGATTTATTAGGACTTGGTTTAGGTTTATGATTATGGTTAGGGTTAATATTAGGGTTAAGGTTTAGTGTTAAAGTTGAGTGTTATAAGTTGAATATATTAATATAATTAGGATTAGGGTTAGCATTTATATCATGGTTCTAGGGTTAGAATTTTGTGTTATGCTTAGGATTATGTTTAAGGTTTACATCGAAGTTAGGGTTAGGGTAGGGATTAAGTTTAAAATTATGATTAGGGTGACATAATGATTGGGAATGTAATTATTATTATGATTAAATGGTAGAATAATAGTTATGTTAGGTTTAAGTTCAAGATTAGGATTAGCATTAATGTATCATGGCTATGGTTTGATATGTCATTTAGTACATTACAATTTATATCAGGTTTAGGGTTAGCATTAGGGTTAGAGTTTGGTATAAATTTATTATATTAATTAGGTTAGGGTTTAGTGATAAGGTTGGGCTTATGGTCGTGATTACAAGTAGAACTATGGTTAGTATCATGGTTATTAGGGTTAGATTTATGCTTTCAGTAAGGAATATAGTTAAGGTTAGGGTTTAATGTGTGGATTAAAATTAGGATTAAGGTTTAGTGTTAGGTTTATTGTTAAGGTAAGCTTTTATATTATGGTTACTATTATGGTTGGGGTTCAGATTTTGATTAGGATTATAATTAGGGTGCAGATTTACATCACAGTTGGTATTATGGAACTATTAAGGTTAGAAATTATGGTTAGTTTTTAATAATCATTAGTATTATACTTAGAATTATAGTTTTGATTATTGTTAGGGTTTATTTTTTATTAGGATGATGGGTTATGGTTTAGGATTAGGATTTGGGTTTAGCTTTAGGTTTAAAAATTAATATTCATGATTAGGATTATGTTCAGGTTCAAGATTTTATATCATGCTTGTAATTATGGTTTGAGCTAGCATTCTGATGAGAGTTAGGGTTTAGGGTTACAATTAGAATTCTTTTTAGGTTTATTCCATGGTTAGGATAATGGCTAGGGTTAGAGTTTTAAATTAGGGGTCAAGCTCAGGGTTTAGGATTTGGATTGTTGTTAGAATAAGGATTTATTTCATGGTTAGTATTATATTTAGGATTAATTTTTTATTAGACTTAAATTTTTTGTTATGGTTAGAATCAAGATTAGTGAACTATGATCTTATGGTTAGAGTAAAAGTTTGTGCATCACGGTTAGAATTATGGTTATTAGAGTTAGGGTTACGATTGAGGGTTAGGGTTAGGATTAGGATTTGTGTTAAGTCTAGGTTAAGAGGTATAATTTGGATTATGTATAGGGTTAAGGTTTAAATTAGGTCTAGAGATAAATGAGGATTAGAGTTCTAAAATTAATATTATGGTTGGGGTTAGCATTATATCCGAGATCTAACTACACCCTAACTCCTATTAAACTATATCTAACAAAATTAAATTAAAACATATCTAACAATTAAATTAAACTAATATCTAATAAAATTAAATTAAACTAATATCTAATATAATTAAATTAAACATATCTAACAATTAAATTAAACTAATATCTAATATAATTAAATTAAATTGAACTATATCTAACAAAATTAAATTAAACTATATTTAACAGAATTAAATTAAACTATCTTCTATTAATTAAAAAAAAAACAATTATTGAACTAAGATTTTTAATTAAAATACAATTATTTAATACTAAATTAAAAAAAAAACTAAAAAAACATATTTAAAAACATTAAAATTAAAAAACAAAAAACCTACTTACTCGTTTCAGCCGGAAGCCCTCTATAGCTCTTCTCCAAAGCCCCAAGCCGCTAAATGACAATGACAGCCGCGGGCCCTTTTTTTTGGTTATATATACTTTTGGGGGTCCTGTCGGACCCCCTATGCCACATAGACACCACCTGGCACCTGAGAGGTGCCACGCGGTTCCGGCCAGACCCCTTCCGGTCGGACCCTACCAAAATGTCCTATACTGCGACACACCAGTATACTTTTACCCAAAACAAGAGTAGAGTCATATAAGCACATTGAAACAACACAATACAAGATTCACATAAAAGATGAATCACATTACAAATTTCACACAAGTTTTTCCATCCTCACAATGAAATTACACAAACATATACATGATAGAACCACCAACCTTTCTCCTAAGCAATGGAAATGGAGGTTTGTAGAAGAGATTTTCCTTACTTCCTAGCTTGATTCCCTTCTTAAAACCACTAGAAAATCTTCCAAATCCTTTCCTCTCTAACTCTCCAACTAGCATAGCCAAGAAGTGTCTAACTCCCTAGTCTCCTTTCCTAAAGACTCTAAAACCTTTCTCTCTCATTCCCTCATCCCAAGAAAGCTAGGTTTCCAGATCCTAGCTAACATGACACTTGCCCTTGCTATGGAAATGGAATGAATTTCAAAACATGGAAAGGTGAGATATCCTAGAAAACATTCCCAAATTCGTCATTACCAAAAATGGCCTATTTAGAGAGGCAATATGGAGGCCTAGGGAAGTGGAAATGGTAAAAATAGGCCCCCTAACCCATGTACATAACTTGGGGCACTAAAAATCAACCTTAACTACACCATAGGACTCCATATAACCCTTCAAAAATCCTAGTTAAGCTTGCATCCGAAAATGGAATCATGATGACATAAACCTTGGTTCCCTAAACCACTACCAAGTCTAGGGATACACAAGATAACCTATAGAAAAGGTGGGGTCCATATTCCACCTAAGCATGCCATCTCATCACATTAGTGTCAAGTGACACTTTAGAAAAGTACACATCACATTACACACTTGGCATGCCTAGTGGACAAATTAGATTTATATTTACACAAAATGAATTAACATCTAATAATGCATTTACAAACATTAGTAACCACATACATACATGCATCACATTTATGAATAAAATTACGTAACAATGAGGTCATTCTCTTCTTAGAGTTGACCTTGGTTTTAAACTGATTTCACATAGATCCATCCTTGTTTCCCTGCATTTGCAACCATGTTCATATTTTTGCACACTCGATTCTGATGTTTGTACCTCATAAACTCATTGCATAAATAATCATATCAAAAGAGAAATAATAACATCTAAACTCAATATATATAAAGGAATTGCATTTCATGAATCATAAACATAATCAACATTATACCCTAAGTTAATCATTGAACCATTACATTATCTGCATTTACTATTCTATAAGATAACACAACAAATGGAGAATTACAAATTCATACATCCTAAGGTAAGCATGAAACCAATGCGAGCATATAAAGAGTACGACTAACAACATCATCATATAAATCTATAACAATCATCTCATAAGGTCTAATGATAACAAGTCATAATCCACAATAGGTCTAATGTCTCTAAAAAATTTATCATCAAGATGAACCAATTGTCAAAACAACTGTCAAGCTAAGATGCATCAAGGTAGGACCTCACATCCTCCCCCCCTAGGCATGAAATTCCTCCAAGAGTTCATCAAATAGATGGGGGTACTAATCTCTCATCTGTTTTGTGTCCTCCCAAGATGTTGTGACCTCATCATACCAATCCCACTAGACCCTAACCTGTTCCAACTCTCGACCTCAAAGGGCTAGGGTCTTGCAAGCTAGTATACTTATTGGCTCCAAAGTTAGCTATCCATCTGACTCCACCCTTAAAGCATCTCAATCAATGATATGAGACTCATCATAAATATACTTCTTCAAAATAGATACATGAAAGACATCGTGGATGCACGAAAGGATAGGTGGAAAATCTAAACGGTATGCTGTTGGGCCTATCCTTTCCAAAATCTCAAAAGGTGTGAAAAAGAGAGGGGCCAACTTAGAACCCTTTCCAAAATGGATTGGGCTCTTATGCGGCCACACTCTCAAAAAGACTTTATCCCCAACTAGATACTCTCTATCAATCCTCTTGGCATCCGCATACTTCTTCTGTCGATCCTGGGCCTCTCTGAGATGCTACCTGATCAGATCTACCTGCTGCTCCATCTGTTTGACCAACTCTAGACCAATAGAAACTCTATCCTCAATCCTGTCCCAGCTCAACAGTGTCCTGCAAGGTCTGCCATACAAGGCCTGATATGGAGGCATACCCAATGATGAATGATGCCCATTATTATAGGTAAACTTGAATAAATATAGGTACTCCTCCCACCTAACCTAGTGATCCATCACATACATGCATAGCATGTCATCTAATACCTAACTAACCCTCTCAGTCTGACCATCTGTCTCTGGGTGATATGTTGTGTTGAAATTGAGCTCGGTGCCCAAAGCAGTCTAAAGCTCTCTCCAAAAAGATGAAGTAAAGAGAGAATCCCTATCTGATATGATCGTGCGTGGAATGCCATGAAGTCTGACAACATATCTTAAAAATACCTGTGCCACTGTAGGTGCTATGAAAGTAGTACGAATGGGTGATACGTGGGATACCTTAGTCAACCTGTCCACTGTCACCATAATAGCATCATGGCGATGAGAAGACATAGGAATTCCAACTATAAAATCCATGGATATAATGTCCCACTTCCACTCAAGTATCTCATGTGGCTGAAGAAGTCCACCTGGGTGATGGTGCTCCACCTTAACTCATTGACACTCCACATATCTAGCCACAATCTCTACAATTTGTGTCCTCGTACTCGGCCAATGATAAAGGTGTCTCCAATTTGCATGTAACTTCTTGACTCGGGGATGCGCTGCATAACGTTCTCTATGAGCCTCAAGGATGATGAAATCATACAACCCACCAAAAGAAGGAACATAAATACGTCCTCTATGGAGAAGAAGGCCATTGGTCTCTAGGGTATAATCTGAGAACTTCCCCTCCAGGGGTCTCTGAGCTTGAACCATCTATCTAACCTCTTAATAGAAGGCATCCTCTTGTAAGTGCTATAGTATGCACCCTCTCAAATCTATGCTAGTATTCATAGCTAAGAGCTCGTGATGTCTCCTACTTAAGGCATCTGCTACCACATTCTCCTTACCCTTGATGTAGTGAATGTCAAATTCATACTCGCATAAGAACTCTATCCATCTCCTCTGTCTATGATTGATATTCAGCTAAACGAATATTTACTGAAGACTCTAATGATCTGAGTGAAGCTCAAATTTGTGGCCCAATTAAGAAATGTCACCATCTCATAAAAGCATGCACCATTGATACTAGCTCAAGGTCATGGGTAGGATAGTTAAGCTCATGAGTCTTGAGCTTCCTAGACTCATAGGCAATCGCTCAGCCATCCTCCATTAGTACTACCCCAATCCTATCTAAAGATGCATTCGTGCATACCATAAAATCTGCTGAAGGATCAGGTACCGCTAGTATAGGTGCACTAGTAAGTGTTCTCTTGAGCTCCCAAAAAGCTCTCTCGCACCTCTCTATCCACTCAAAATTCTTCCCCTTTCTCTGAAGGGAATTGATGGGATGGACCACTCTAGAGAATCCCTCAACAAATCATCTGTAATAGCTTGCAAGGCTCATGAAGCTCCTAACCTCTATCACACTGGTAGGTGCTAGCTAATCCATAATTTCCCTAATCTTAGATGGGTCAACTAAGATCCCATCTCCTAATATCACATGGCCTAAATAGTGAGCCTTTGTCCTAAAGAATGCACACTTCGACAAGCTATCGTACAACTAATTATCTCTCAAGCACTACAAGACCTATCTCAAATGCTCCTCATGTTCATGCTCATCTCGAGAGTATATCAAAATTTCATCCAAAAATATCACCACAAATCTATCTAGAAATGAATGAAATACTCCATTCATGAGGCTCATGAATATAGCTGGAGCATTCATGAGTCCAAATGGAACCACAGTGAACTCATAATGTCCATATTGTGTGTGGAATGCAGTCTTATGGATGTCACTATCTACAATCCTCAGCTGATGATACCCTGACTTCAAGTCTATCTTTGAGAATAATCAGGCTCCCTAAAGCTGATTAAATAAGTCATCAATCCTAGGAAGGGGATACCGATTCTTGATGGTCACCTTGTTTAGCTGTCAGTAATCCATGCACAACCTAAGAGATCCTTCCTTCTTATTAATGAAGATGATAGGTGCACCCCATGGAGATACGCTAGGACAAATGTGCCCTTTCTCCAAGAGCTCCTCTAACTAAATCTTGAGCTCACTGAGCTCGTGTGTAGTCATCCTATATGGTGTTCTAGAAACGAGCTCTACTCTTGGCACAAGATCTATATGAAAGTCCACTACTCTAGGTGGTGGCATACCAAGTAATTGTGAAGGAAATACATCTAAAAACTCATATAGAATATGGTGGTCATCAAGAGAAGTCTCCTTATCTACCTCCTCCTCTCTGTCACTAATATTAATAGCATATAACTGACATCCCTTCCACATGCACCACTTAAGCTACATAGTGGAAATCATATGAAGGGATACAGGTCTATGAACTCCTAAAATAAGTGAGGTCACCCCATCATCATCTAAACACTCCACTATCTTCTGTCTGCAATCCATCCTAGCTCTATGGGAATAGAGCCAATCCATGCCAAGAATGACATCATAGGATCCAAGTGGTGTGACACGAAGGTCAACTAAGGTGGTAAAGTCCATAATCTACAACTAGAAACATCTCACCATGGAACTAATGGATACTCTAGCAGTTGAAGCTAACTCAACCTCCCAACTAACATCCTACCTAGCTGCCACTAGCCCGTGTAGCTCCAAAACCAAAAAGGATAGAAACACTACTACCTCAAATCATGTCTATAGCCTCAATGACTATGGCCTAATGCTCATCCTAATGGTTATCGACCATTGAAAATACTCTATGTGCTCTACCCATGTCTCCTACAGTAGGCTTAGAAGCTACCACCCTCTGACTATTGGTTGGACAGCCTATAGGACAATCCCTAGCTATGTGCCTCATGGCACTACATGTGTAGCATAGACCTCTAGCCTATAGTTGTATCCCCTAAGGCCTAGACTAATTTTGTCCTCCTATAGCACTAGACCCATTGAATCCACCTCTAGATGCCCAAGACTATCCCCTCTAATCTCATCGAGATCCCTGTGAGTGCCACTACTTGGGCTTAGAGCCCTGCTGCCCCTGAGAAGATTTATGTCTTTGGTTTTGCTGAGATTGTTGTAGCTACTTTTGCTACTACTGAGGTGCCCTAGATGATCCTAATGGGTTCTTCTGATTTTCCTTCCAATGAGATTTCTAGAAACTAGAAGACTGAGATGTGGTATTTCTGTTCTGTGACTAGTCCCGAGCATTGTGAGATCTGTTATGGATCTCCTCAGCAATCATGGCCCTCTCCACTGTATCATGTAGATCTCTCGAGGGTATCATCTGCACTCTATTAGCTATGGCATAGTTCAACCCCTTGATAAATTAGTTGACCTAGAGTTTCTCATCCTTCATGTAGTCCACATAAGGAAGGAGTTCGAGAAACTTATTCTTGTATTGGGCTTCTGATAGGCCTCTCTGCAGTAAGTCATGAAACTCATCGACGCGATGCTGTCTAAAATTCTCTGACATATATCATGTTCAGAATCTCTCCAAGAAGGTCTCCCATGTGAGGGTGTCCATGGTAAGATGACTCTTAACCTCCTCCTACTTTCACTAAGTAGAGGTGTTCCCTCTCAGCATATGTACTACAAAATGTGCCTTAAGGTTTCTCTCATAAGAACGCAACCCAAAGCAATGCTCAAGGCTCAAAATATAAGCCTCTACCTCTATCCCAGCTATGGATCCTGAAAAGGATGGTGGTTGTAGTCTAATAAGGTCTCTAATTAGGTCCCTTCTATCACAGGGAAGTCTTGGCACTACCACTGGTGGAGGCTCTAGCATGTGCACTGACTCACCCTCATGATTTGGCTACTCCTCTACTCGTCTAGGAGGGGGACTCCTACTCTGCTCTCAGATCTCAACCTACTAGCCTCCAGGAGGCAATCTATCCATGATAATACTGGCTAGATTCTGTAAAGCATTAAGGATATCCTGGTTGGGATTAGGTGGCGGTGGAGGAGAGGGCCCCTACCTGTCAGCTACTCCCTTGGCTGCTCGGTCATCTCCTTCTATTGCCACATGACAACCTCTAGGTATTTTCCCATGTTAGCGAGCACTACACATGACTAGAGGCATCCTACACTAAGGACAACAAACAGTGAGTTTGGAAAACATAATGGGTTTAAAGGTTCTTAGAGTAGAAACTATGCTCTGATACCAGAATGTAATGCCCAAAATTAACGGACAAAACACAATAATTTTTTTTTTGAAACACTCAATGAACACTTGACGACAAGTTGGTTACTCAATAGCCCATTGATGTGAAGCTTCAAGGTAACGATAGCTCGCATGGGCTAGTGTGTGTGTGTGTGTGTGTGTGTGTGTATCTATATATATATATATATATATATATATATATATATATATATATATATATATATATATATATATATATATATATATATATATATATATATATATATATATATATATATATATATATATATATATATATATATATATATATATATATATATATATATATATATATATATATATATATATATATATATATATATATATATATATATATATATCTGTGTGTGTGTGTGTGCTTCTTCCAGTTGATTTATTGTAGGTATGGATTATGAATATTTCATTTCATAGATGTACAAATACCATATGTACCACTTCAAAATTACATTCTCTTCCTTTTTATACTTCACTTTCCTTATACCATTTCTTTCTCAAATTTTACCTTTCACTTGATAATTAAAATCTTGGATGTGATTTAATAACTCTTCTCCTTTAGCACTATGTTAACGAGACATAGCATTTGATATCTCTTTTAAATCTAAAATGCATGTTGGACTATAGCCATAAATAATTTGGATTGTAATATCAACTATACTTTTTTTTATTGAACCATTGTATGCAAATTGAACTTGTAATAGTATTAAATAAATTCCTTTTATAAGGATTGAACACCAACCAAGAATCTGACATAATTATTTAAAATATTTTATTAAGAGTGGGATTATATCTATAACATTTTAGTGAAATAAGTTTGAGTAGCACTAGACTTGACAACCCTATTAAAAAGTAGAATGTTCAACTTGTAGGAGTTGGGGTAAGTTTTGATGCCCTAAAAATGGTTTCTATATAGGATACTTCCTCTAGTCTTCATGGAGTAACATGCATATGGCTCCATCCTATTTCCTAAGATATTTCAAGGAACTTCTATTGACCTTGCACCTTTTTCTATGGATAAAAATAAGGGTTCATATGTCAATGATGAAGGTTGCATTCTAATGGTAGGTGGGTCCTCTTCCTCTGACTTTGGTTGTTCTAAATCATAGAAGAATATCTTTCATAAAAGAACATTTTTCACCTCTCGAGGTGTTTATGGAACACTCTAACCTATGCATTTGAGTTAATATTTTGGACCAATCTATGAATAGGTCTATTGCTAGGATGTAAAATTCATTGGTCAATAAATTTTTGGGTAGACACCTAAATATTGAGGTGGTAAGGACGTGGGTGAAGTATAAATGGTTTATCAAAGGTTATCTAACTACCTCTTCTCTACCAAAGGTATATTTTTATTTTCCTTCTCACTAAGTGAGGATTATGTTAGAACCATCTCTTCGATCCCTTGGTTCTTTGGTAAATAACACATGCAATTATGTAAATGGTGGCCTAGTTTTAACTCGGTGGCTCATCTTTCTATTTTTTTGAACTGACATGGGCTTGTCTCATATGGATCCCTCTAAAATACTAGGATGAGAAAAATCATTGAGGAGATTTCTACCTCCTGTCCCTTTCTTTTTCTCTTATTGTGTCTCTATGGGTCTTGGTTCTAAGATTAGCAACACATACGATTGAAGCCTGCGTCTTCACTTTTAAGTACTATGTTACACATGATAAATGGATCTCCTCAAGGATTTTCCTTTTCTTCTAGAAGCATTATATAGGAGGGTCCTATTCTCTCTGTGTTGTATCTTTTTGGCTGAACCCTTAGGCATAAATATTGAGAATCATATCTCTTAGGAATCCTTGAAAGGATTTAAGAACTCTACTTCAATTGATATTATTTTTCACTATCAATTTTTTTATGACACTGTCATCATTGGGTTGACTTCTATTGTTGAAACTAGGCATTGGGTTACTCTCCTAATGGATTATTCTTTGGTCTCAAGAAATAAAAAATAAAATTTAAAAAATACTCTTTTTTATTTATGTATACCCCTCATCCTCTCAAGGTGCATATTGCTAGCATCTTAAACTATCATATTTTTCATCTCCCCTCTAATTATTTGGGAATTCTCTTAACATCTAATAAGGTTGATAAAAAATTTTAGTCTACTCTTCTTGGAAGTATCCAAAAAAACTTGTCTAGTTGGAAGTGAACACTCCTACATAATGCTAGTAAGCTCCAAATGCTCACTTATTCTCTACAGAGTACCTTTTTTATATTATGTCCCTATTTCATATATATTCCTATTGGGCTTAAAATATTGACCTAATCTAAAGGCAATTCCTCTAGTTAGAAGGGGAAAGAAAATAGACTCTCTTTTGTTGATTGGAAGAAAGTGTGTTCTCATAAAGATTGGAGGATTAAATGTTAGATATTCTCACTAATCACCCTTGCACTTATTTCTAAGAAAATGGATGTTGGTTTTAACGATTCCTCATATTGGTCTAAAACTATGATTGCTCGGCATGCTTAAGATGATAAGGGTTTAATTTTCTTGATGAAGGTCAGTTGTCGTAGGGCTCTTTTACCTAGAATAATCACCTCAAAAATCAACCAATTATATTTAAAGGGAGTTAGTGGTATATTGGTAATGGAAAAAGGGTTTGCTTCTGGGAAAACCCTTGAATCTCCTTCATACTACTTTAATTTCACATTATCTATTCTGATATTGAAATTACTCTAACTAATATCTAGAAATAGTTCTTTCATGCAAGACCATTTGGGTATTTCTTCTTCTCCACCCTCACGAAGAATAGACCCCATGTGATTTGACAGGCCTCTTTGTATTTCATCTCAATCAATCATACTTCTCCTAAAGAGTATGAGATATCATAGGGTGGATTCTAAGGATAAAATTATTTGATTTTCCCTTCCAAAAGGTATCTACTCTATGAAGTCTAAATTCAAGATTATTTCCCATTAATGGTCTACTCCCTTCAAGTGGTCATTGAAGATCTAGAAATGAAAAGCTATTCCTAAAGTTTAACCCTTTTGGTGGACTTATTTTCATAGAAAAATCTTTACTCTGGATAATGTTCAAAAGAGAGGAATCCATTCAATCAATAGGTGTGTTATTTGTGGGAAGGAAATGGAAAGTATCATCCACGTTATATTTTTCTATCTGTATCCTTATAGCTTAAGGTAGCAGATAATGGTTGTGTGCTTGATCCTATAGGTATGAAATAAAGACCCTCAAGTGAATACCTCTAATTGGTTGTTACCGAGATTACACCCCTTTATGGGAGAATTGGGGTAGTCTGTCTTTCTACATACTAGCTGGTCATTATGGAAAGAACATAAAAAAATGACTTTTAGACTAGATAAGAATACCAAATAGGAAGTTCTCACCTTTTCTATCATCATTAATGTCAATGAATTTTTTTTATTGGAAACAATGACAAGTCCCCTCCTTCCTCTTTTGATTGACATATTGCAAAATATTGGGGATTAGTTAAGCACCTCTGTTGAAATATGAATATCCCTTGATGGGTCATAGAAATACTAATTAAATGGATCCCCCAACCTTAGTTGGTTTAAAATAAATTTTAATGGTTGCTCTAAAGGGAACTTAGGTTGAGTGTGTGGGGTTGGGATTATAAGAGATAAAAAGAGGAATCTAAGGTTGGCCTACATGGGTAACCTAATCTTTCAAACTACCAATTTTTCTAAGGTGCATTAGCATATCATATAATTGGTCTATCCTTTCAAAACTACTTTCAAAAGATCATTATCAAATATGATGCTAAGAATATCATCATGATGTTAAATGTGCTGACAAATCTAGGTTGGGTAGTAGCTAACATCATATCAAAACATAGGTATATCTTGTCTCATCTGTCCCATGTTGAAATCTAACAAACTCTTGGGGAGGGGACCAACTCAGTGGATCATTTTACATAGCACATCCAAATCATTATATTATTTCAAATATGACCTTTCTTTAATGACATCCCTAATGGGGTTCATGCTACTATGCTTTAGGATAAAGTCACACATGTTATTTGCAGGCTTGTTTTTAATGTTTATTAATAATGGGTTGTCATAACACTCCATGCTATTATGACACATTGGAAATGATAGTCATTTTGGGAATGATTTCTATTATTTAAAAAACTTGGCTCCTCGTTGCCTTTGAATTTCCTCGTTATTTTATTCTTGGAATCTATGTGTCTTTCCTCTTATAGATTAATATGGTCTGAGCCTAATGGTTGTGATATATTAAAAAATAACCCTATTCTATGGCCTATCTTATTGAATGGTAATTTAAACTACTATGTTGAAGGCATGAGGGGTTATGATTTGATATTATATGAAAATTTGGCCAAATATTGGATGAAGGGATAAATCTTTATTGATGTTATTTCATTTAATGCCTCTATGGAAACTATTTATATGATTATTGGTTTGATTTTTTAAGTTACAATCTCCATAAGAATTCAAAGGGCTATTACAAGGAAGATTTTAAAATATTTCTTAGACCCTAGGAGAAAGTTTCTTAGCTCCAAAATTATTTTATTAAATAATTTCTAGGGGAGAAAAAGGAATTTTCTCTTGTACTCATCAAATACATCACAATTCAAGGTAGGTACAAGATGTTCCACTATCATATATTTCCTATGTTGAATCATTTCTGACATGAGATTAAGATAAATTTTCCTTTGTAGATTTTCCCTTTCCTTTCTCATTATATTATTGTTTCTAAGGTGAAGGGTGGACTTACCATTCGTCAAGGTCTTATCCTCATACTTTAAAACTTTCACTTATCCCTCTCTCCTATTGTAGGCCCTATTCCCCTAACCTTGAGGAATCCTAATCTCTATGTTGAACTTTCTAGGCCCTATTCCTTCATCCTTGTATTTTATGGTGTGTATGTATGATATTATTCTATTTTTTAGATTGATATATATGTTTTTTGGTGATCAATTGTTTTTTTTTTATAAAAAAAAAATTCTAATCACTGATTCTCACCCACTCTTAGTGGTGATAGTATTTTAACACTAGGATTCATTTTTGTACATGTCCCTCATGACATTTTGACTTCTATTATTTATTTTTAGTGTCATAGTACTCTTTAGAATTACAATTAGGAGTTATATTTACATATTTAGTATCATCCATTCCTTGATAATCCTTTTTTTCTAATTGTAGTGTGTTTTTTCATCCTTTAGAGAATGTACCCTATGATTGTGATACTATTATGGAATTCAATACTTTGACATCGCTAGGGAATTTAAATGAGGTTGAGGTTGCTTCAAGGGTTCATGATTCTTTGTAAGAGACAGTTTATTATTATTCACTTAAGACATCCAATTCTCCTAATTAGTAGAAACATCACTTTATTTCAAACTTGGTATATTTTGACAAGTCTCCTAAATCTATACAAGAACATAACTAGTCTTTCAAAAAAAAATGATGAGTCCCATCTTGTAGATTTGGGATACGCACTTTAGTGAATTAATTTCCTCTTTAACAATAGTTATTGATTTTCTTATCACACCATCTTCCTCTTTGGATCCTATTCCATATCAATTTCTACATAGTTCTTGTTTGTTTATTTCATTGTAGTATAAAATCATTGTGTTTCATGGAAAATGAGATATATGATTGGATTTTAAGACACCATCATCCTATATTTTGATTTATCTTCTTCACAATTCCTATCTAGAATCAAAATCATACTTGCATCTGTACATGGATTTGTTTCTTACTAAGGGGAGACAAGTTATTTATAATGATTAGGTGTTTTTTTTCTTCAAACACTTAACATTCATGCATGTGATCATTGATTATTGGGAGGGGAGTGAGAGGAGGGGGGGGGGGGGGTGTGCTACATAGCCTCTAACCATTCCTTCTATGAGGAAGGAGCAAAATTTGGATCTTTGTGATGGAGGTTTTTTTTTAGGGTTATTAGTGTTGATACCTTTATTCATCACTTATCTTGATTTCTATATCTCTTTTTTGGAGAGGAGTTTTCTTCCATAAGGTTTTCTACTTTTCTTCTCTTTGTAAGGGATTAGTTGCATTTTTGTACATGGTTACCTAACATGGCCCAATTTCTAGGACTCCTCCTCACATCATATTACATAATAATCTTCCCTTTAAGTGTGACCTAAGGGGAGGTGTTGGAGTAAATATTATTTATTTAATCACACTAATTATAACTTAGGCACATAGTATTATTACACATTTCAAGGTGAAGGTATAGTTTATTACTATTATTTAATTACCTAAACATTTAGTAAATTGTGTAATTTTTAGGAGGTTATGTAAAATTTATTAATATTATATTTCTTACCTACATTAATATTTGTTCTAAGGATTTGGTAGGTGCATCTCATTGGTACTATGTTTCCTTCTCTTTCCTATATAAGAAGAGATTATGTACATTGTTTGTCATCTAGTGCATAATTCCTTATGATATCACATCAAAGATCTAGTATGAAAAATATGAAAAACTAATTTATAGGAATAAATACTTTGATTATGATTCTTATTTAAAGGTATGTGGCACTATAATATTTTTTTATTTGATTCCTTAATTGTAGAGTGAAGGGTACCAATGATGTACCGCATATCCCTAGTTTTAACATTGAACCTTCTTTATATGATTAATTTGAATTATGTGAATGTATATGGTTTCTACTTCAATAGAATATGCAAGATGACTAGAGGAGCTATGGTTCTTGTTGACAATGTTTAGCTTGACAATCTATTTTAGGTGGATGTATGAAGTATTTAGCCTAATAGTATTATTATTTATAGGTAGAGAGTTTTAGATCCTTGATCCTCACAATTAGAACCAATAATGAAGAAGATTTTTCTGCCTACTTCCAATGGTCATTCCTTTTGGGTACATAAGGGTTTTCATTCTTTAGAAATAAAAATTTCTATGAAGAATTGGTCATATTAGTGAGAAGTGTTTTAGAGCCATAAAAAGTAGAAGACTCATTAAGGGGTTGGATAATTCTAATCTCAAGTCTGATGTTTATGAACATTACATATAGAATGAAAATTTATTTTTAGATTTATCTAGTTGTCAAAAATCTTCTAGGGTTTTGTATAATGACATATTTTTATTTCAAAAAATAAAGTTTAAATTCTTTAGTCAATTTAATGACTTTAAATCCTTTGCAAATTATAGTCTAGTGAAAATATTAAGTATTTGAGGATCAATAACAAGGTGAGGTTTGTTAGGGAAATTTAAACAATTTAAAAAAAAGAATGGATAAATGGGCATAAGAAAAATCCATACACATATCAATATAATAGAGTTATGGAGAGGATGAATAATACATTGATGGACACACAGATGTATGCTAAGTGGAGTTAACCTAAAATAAATATTTTAAGGCAAAGCTATATCCACTTCCTACTACCTAATTAATATGTCTCCTACATCATTCATGCATATTTGAGTATCTAGTTGGAGGCATATGTGCTTGTGCCAAGGGAGAAGAGCTCCAAGTTGGACAACAAAGTGTAGTTAAATGTTTCATTATTTGTAAAAGTGTACAATATTGAATTCTAGTAGCCCAAAAAATAATATATAATAGATGAGTTATTTTCAAAGAAATGAAACCATCTTCAACTACTTTAGAAAGACTTGATTACATGGAAGAAGAAATCTTGGGTAGATCATCACAATTCATATAAGGCTATGATAATATTTATTTGATTCTTATATAATTTTGTCATATTAAAATATTTTGTAGTATTTTAAAGGCACTTCTAAATGCACTACCATCAAACAAAACTGTTTGATAGATAAAACTCATGGTCAAATTTAAATGTTTATGTGAGTGCTACATATGGTACTAATATATCTCAACAGTCTAGACATTGAGAGAATTGATTGGTAAATCAATAATCACTATTACAAATCAACCATAACCCACATGCACAAACAACATTTGTCCAGTATAACATACAAATATGGCTCTCTTTGCTTGGTGTTTACTTAGAGTTTGCTTGGTGTTTACTTGTTGTTTACATCAATGTTAATAATTACACATATACGTAGCTAGATAAATAGTACATACAAATATTTTCATGTGTAGCACAACCTCGTATTCTAATAAACATTGTCTAATTTTATGTATGTTATTAGATAGATTATAGAAGGTGGATTCTTATATTTTAAATATGGTCTGAACTCTATGATGTACATATATATTGAGCACTCTTTCAATTGATTTCTTCTAAATATTGTGTGACATTTATATTTCTCTTAAGTATTACATTCTTAATTTAAATTTTTTGTTCCAATTTTATGAACTTATTAATATAGTTTCCAATTTTCCATAATGAATAAGTTGTATCTATGGTTAAATCAAATATTGTGTCAATGGTTTTTATTTCTTAATGATAAATAATTTTTATCCATAGTTTTTTACTAAGGGTAAAACATGTTTTGATGGGGCCCCGAAACCCATTGAAAATGAGTTTTTGAGTGGGATCTAGAACTCTCTTTAAACCAATAGTTGTAAAAGATATTTGATTAAAAAATAGTTGCTAACCATCGACACCAAACCAACAACCTATAAATAAATAAACAACTAAAGCTCCAACTGAAAAGAAATAGGCCTAAGCATAACAAGTCAAAGAATAGGGTTTTCCTAGGTTCCCTTAACCTTAATTATAACACACCATGGGTCTTACTAGGAATGTATAACCTAAGAGAAACATGGGTTTTATCAAGGCTCCCAAAACTTTAAACTTCACCATCAATAGAAAAGACCATAAGGGGTTTTGGCAAACTGTCCTAACCATAAGAAATAACCTAAACCTAATGCACAATGAAGAACCAACTAAAAAACCAATAGGAAATGACAATTCTCCCAGGAGTAACATAGGGTTTCAAAAGCCTCCACCGCAATACATAGTAACCAGCCATAACTAGATCTTCAACAAGAACCTTTTACCCCTAGATAGGTCTTTACCCAAACTATTTTACACAGTAAGAGTGCCCAACTTCTTGGCAACACAATACTCCACCTCCAAAGAAGTTCCCTCCACCTCAATAGGAGACATAGCTAAGAAAGAGGAAAATAACATAGAAAGAAGAACCCATTTCAAAGAAAATGAGAAGAGAAAAAAGGAGAATAACAAAGCACATCCACATGAAAAACCCACACCTCCACTACAAACAAAAAGATGCTAATAAGAACCTCCCAACACCTACACCCAAAAAAACAAACAAGATAAAGGTTCTCCAAAGTAGAGACATGGAGAGGTGGGAGAAGAGATCCACAAAGTAAAAACCCTAAAAATGACCCCAACCAACCACCACCACCAACTCTACAAAAAATCTCCAAACACATATTACAAACCAAAATAAAAAGGATAACAAAATCCAACAAAGATAGGGGAAAGAGAAAAGATTTATCAAGTTTGTCAAATTCTATCCTCATAAGATGCTCATATCCAACCCCATTCAGCACTACCTCCATAGAAAACCAACCATAACCAACAACAGAAGACAAAACAAAAAATGTAGAGGAATACCAACACAGATAGAAAAGGAAGATGGGGCCAAAATCATCAGTTCTCTCCTCTTATGACATCCATCCCTAACCAGCACCTCCAATTGTAAACCAACCAAATAAAAAAATCTAAAGGAATTCAACCTCTACAAGATTCCACAACACTAGAGAAGATAGGAGGAAAGAAAACTAGCATAGGATGCCATGGTAAAAAGGATAAAGTGCCTTAAAGAGGAACCCCAAAAGAATCTCACTCCTATCCACCATCAAAAAATTTCTAGCCTTGAGAACCATCCAAGTCCTGAAATAAAACCCAAAGGAAGCAAAGATGAATCCCAAGGCAAAGAAATATAATCGGTGGACTTGAGTATCATAAAGAATATCCTCTTACAAAGCTCAAAACCAACAACCATAAACATTGAAGCTATAAGCACCCACCAACAACTTGCAAAAAGAAGAGACTTCCATAGGACTAGAGATCCCCAATAAAGAGAAGACAGAAAGATGGACCCAAAATCATCAAAGTACATTCTATTAAGAAATTCAGCTCTATCCAATCCTATCAACTTAAAAATCAAGAGCCATGAATCCTCCAATAGAAGTCCTCCCCAGATAACCCAGAGAAAACATTGGCAAGCGATTGCCAAAGAGAGATCAACATAGCCTCCAAGAAGACAAAAGCCACTTTTTCTCCAAAAAAAAAAAAACTAAGAAAAGAATAGAGCAGAAAACAACAAATAATCTAAACACCCCAAACCACTCAAAGGTGCATAATTACACAAAACAACCTTTATGAAACACTTCAAGGAAGAGGAAACCAACATCAAGAAAAGAAAAGCATGGGTTAAAATTCACCAATGATCCTCCTCATAAAAATATCAACCCCAACTAAACCTTCCAATTGAGAACTTAGGAAATGAAACTCCCCCAAAGAGAAGCTAACAAAAAATACAACCTTTAGATACACAACATAGAGACTACTAAACCTTGTAATCCATCCCCAAAGTCCATGTAGAGCTGATCTAAAAAAAGAGGCCCTAAATTTAGGCCTAGAAAACTATACAAAACCACCAAGATCAAAAAACTAATAGATCCACTCCAATCCAAATAGAGGAAGGCTAAAAAAAAGTCCAAAATATGACTACACCTACTCATTTGTTCAACCACAAAAGGCATCACCAAGCTCTACCAAAGGGAAAAAGCACATAGATCCACTAAAATAGAATGGGTAGGAAAAAAAAACATCATAAACTAATTCATACCCCTTTACCAACACTTGTAGTACTCTAACAACAAATAGACCCAACATCTCCCTGGTCTACTCTCAAAACACTAACACCCATGATCTGAACATACATTAGACCCCCAACCAATACTCGAAAGGCATCTAGAAATATGATGTGAACATGATAGATTCACCATAAAAAACACCATGGAAGAAATAAATCTATCCACACCATAGCACATTCCATCACCTCCATTGTAACTAGCAAATCCAAGGACAAATAAAACCCTAGTCTCCATCTTCCCGCTCAAAGACACCACAAGGAAAATATGGATCTACACCCATAACATAAGGACAAAGAAATCCATGGATGAGTTCATTTTGTCCATAGATTACTAGACAAAATATCCAGGACAATAAAATACCCAAATATTCTAAAATATATAGGGAGACCTCTCAGTAGATTAATCCCCAAGTTTTATCCATAGTTGTATAAAATATTGTACTAATATTTTTTAAGAAAAGATTTATTTTAATATGATTGTGATTGACTTCAATCCCAAATAATTTAATTAATTTTATAAAAATTTAAAAAATGAATGAATAAGCATATAAATATAAACAAAATTGAAACCAACATCAAATCCTACAACCATCTTTGATTAAGAAACAAGTAATGCAAATTCAATATTTGAAACTAAAAACCAATGTAAACCTAAGATGAGTGAGTGTCGTCAATACTATGACATTTATTATATTGAATTCATCTTCTTAATTTGGTTAAAGATGGAATTAGATATATCTATATTGTTTTACCATCCTTAAAAGTTAGCACCCCCATTTGGAGGCTATAGAACCTATTACACCTCATTTTCAAGATCTCGAGGTCTGAATGCCTTTTACACTTGATTCCCACTTTTTTCTTTGACACTTATCACACTCCCCTAAACACTCGATACCTAAAAATAATATTAGGACTAGGTTGACTATGTCGGTCATGTCCTATACTAGGTCAAGTAAGTCATCCTAGTCTTGGGGCATCATATTTAAGTGGGCTTGGGTAGAATGCGGGAGTTCTTCTTGTAGATCTTTCTTTGTGGTTGGCCTAACAAAATTGAATCCCAAAATGTCTAGAAAAGGATATTAAGACCCCTTATTTTGACATCCTTACAATTATATTATATCCATGATTACTCAATCAATGTATTATTATCTATTATATCTTCATGTGCAAGAAAATTGGTGATTTCAAGAGCAAGAGAAATCAAGCTTATTGAGGATTTGGATTCATTATTTGAAGGAAATCATCCAATTCAAGATCTCCAAGCATCTATTTCTTCAAAATTCATTCAAGAAAAAGAAATCTTCTTTAATTGATGCACGTTTCTCTCCCATGATGGCCAAAAAGGAGAATTTTCAAGCTAGCAAGAGGGTCAATGCACAAAGTTGGGTACCAATTCCACCGAAGTCATGTAGAAATGAAAGATGTCACACGAAATAGGTGCCCATTTTTAAAAAATGAGCACCCATTTTAGGTTCGGACACCCGATCCTAAATTCAAAAATGGGTGCCCATTCCTAAAAATTTTTTTAGAATTAAAAATGCATTTTAAGACTTTGATTTATTTTTTTTAAAAAAGGGCCCCTGTTTCTTAAGACATGAGCGAGAAGCACACATCTCCCTTGGATTTCATTCCAAAATTGGTTTGGTTTAGGCTAGGTAGAACCAAGCCTATGCCTTGACCTCCAAACATTTGGTTAAGGCACTCGAATGCTAGATTTCTGCCTTGCTGTAATTTTTTGAGGGCATTCCTGATCATATCTTTTTATGAAAAAAAAACCCATTAGAGTTGTCACTACCTTGATTTCAAAAAATAAAATTTCATAGTGATGTGATTATTTTTACTATTTTTTTATTATTTATTAGTTAAAAGTGGTACCTAAACGTAAAATAGCGAGGTTCACTAAATGTTAATAACTTCTTCTTTTTTAGGTTTTTTGGAAAATAAATTATATGACATCAATCTATATACAATTATCTTGAAGATAAATTATAAAAAAAATTGAAAACATATGCAATTCTCATCAAATTATTGTGGCCTTACACCAGAGATTTTGAAAATGTATTTTTTAGTCAATTAAAAATTAAGAAAAAAATATATTGAATAAAAAAATAAGGAAAAATATGCTCATCAATATTCGGTGTCTTAGGTACATTTCCCTAGAAGGATTTGCAAAAATTCATTTATTTAAGTCAAAATATGGTGGTCGTACACAACTATGGTATGGTCAAGAAACAGGCATTTTGAAAACATGGGTTTTAAACATTCCTACTAAAAACCAATTTATACCATGTGGGTATTTAAATAAATTACATATTTGAAAAGTAGACTCCGAGAACTACATTTTCTATTACTAAATTTTTTTGAGATTCAATATCTAAGTACCTCAAACTTAGACATCAATTGATAGGAAATTTGAAAAAAAGGGAAAACACTTCCACTTTTTGCCCAAAAGTGGGACTCAACTTCTTGCAGCCACCCAAGAAGATCCACACATCCACTCTTCTTTCCTCTCTTTCTTCATTGAGGTTATCAAGCATGTATTAGAATTATTGACAAATAATTGGTGATCACATATATATACATTGGTGAAGGAATCTTTTATTCTATATTCTATGTACAACCATCCTTGTGGATTTATCATATCCTAACATCCATACATAAGGGTTTCTCTTGCAAGGTGAATATTTACATTTATCTTATTTTTAGTTTTTTCCTTATACACTTTCTATTTCATTTCAAGGTTGATTCCTATACAGGAGCTTGACCAAGGAAAGCCCCTTCCCACAACATTTTCCCCTTTTTCTCTATGTGCAAGTGCATTTTTGGGATTTTTGGAGCTAGTTCAAGTATATCAAACACAATTATAGGTCCTCTATAGGTTTTTGCAAGTTCAAAGTTAAAAGGATTAGGTTGACTTTCCTAACAATGTCCTAGACTAGGTCATGTTTCACAACATAGTCCTTCAGGTCCAAGATTTTAACTGTTGGAAGTTACATGAATTAGATTTCCAAATCTAAAGCCTTACCTGATACTGACATGTTTACGATAGTTAAATCCAAATCTAAAAGTCAATATTTATCTTCTTTTTTTCAAGGTAAGTTCATCACTCCTATTTCCTCTCACATTTTATTTTACACATCAAATCTGATATCATGTTCTATTAATTGTCATTTCCTTTATCATAACATAGATTACTTTTCTTATCATAGTTACATCATTCATTCTACATTTCTTTGAGGAAAGTAAACCCAAATTCCTTCATTCTCATTTAGATCTTTCTTTTGTATCTCTACATCCATCTTGGGTTGTGCTAATCTAATTGGTTTGAGGGTGAGCCTTTGGGAGCATACACACTTTCCTTAAGGTACAATGGAATATTGGTGAATCATCTACATTTGATAATAACCATATCATATCTATATTTTCCATTGTACATTTTGGTGAACATGTCTCTTTCGTGCATTTGTATTCTGATTTTTGTGTTTGATCATATCATTCTTTGCAATTAGATATCTATATCTACTTTATATACATTGTGATAGTCATTATTTACATTAAATCTCTTCGACATGGTATGCATGGATATCTAGTTTGAATTTTATAGTTAATGTTCTTAGTTTAAAAAGACTTTATTTTTTCATATTTCCTTTGAACATTATAATTACATTTCATTTCTCTTTTCTTTCATTCCCTTATGCATGAGTGTTATCAATTTGAGTCCAACCTATAGGATTCTAGTTAGTAGAAACTGTAGACTCATGGTTTACTTTGATCTCAAATCCTCCTTCTTTCCTAGGAATCTTGATGAGACCAACATGGATCTTAATTATATCAATCCTATCATGGAGAATAAATATTCTCAAGACAAAGATAAATCCTTTAGGGCTTCTCTTGTCCAAGTCCAAAAGCTTTCCCATGATTTTTAAAAGTTTGAATAATGGCTAGCTCAAGATTACTATCCTTATGTGGAATCAACTTGGCACCCAGGGTGATTCCAGAGCAATCAACATGATAATAGTGAAATATAGGTTTCCTATACTGAGAATGGATGACATAATGTATAGTTTGACTGGAGAAAAGTATTTTACCAAAATTTATTTGAAGAGTGGATATCACCAAATAAGAATCAGAGAAGGTGATGAATGGAAGACTACTTTTAAGACAAGAGAAGGTTTGTATGAGTGGGTGGTTATGCCCTTTGGTTTAACTAATGCACCGAGTACTTTTATGAGATTGATGAATGAAGTTTTGAAGAAATTTTCTGGTAAATTTTTTATTGTATACCTAGATGATATTGTGATATTCAGTAAGAACAGAGAAGAAAATTTGTTGCATGTTAGACAGGTATTGCAGAGATTGAAACAATAAAAGTTGGTGATCAATTTGAAAAAGTGTTCCTTCATGAAAGAAGAGATTGTGTATTTGGGATTTGTGATTTCAGATGATTGTTTGAAGATGGATCCTAAAAAGGTCGAAGCTATTTTGAATTGGCCTACACCTGAAAATGCTAGTGAGGTAAGATCCTATCATGGCTTAGCAAGTTTTTACCAAAAGTTCATCAAAAATTTCAGTTCAATTTGTAATGCTATGACCAATACTATGAGAGGAGATAAAAGAGAATTTAAGTGGACACATCGAGCTGATAAAAGTTTTGAGACTCTGAAGAAAAGGGTTTTTGAATTACCTATGTTAGCTTTACCTGATTTCAATAAGGTATTTCAAGTTGAATGTGATGCAAGTGGTAAAGCAATAGGAGTTGTGTTGAGTCGAGAAGGTAAACCTATTGCTTTCTTTAATGAGAAGTTGAATGATGCAAAAAGAAAATATTTTGTGTATGATCAAGAATTCTATGCTATTGTTCAAGCCCTAAAGAAATGGAGACATTATTTGATACCAAGTGAATTTTTGTTGTATATTGATCATAAGGCTTTACAATATCTGGGTAGTCAGAATAAGTTGAATCAAAGACATATGAAATGGGTTGAATATTTGTAGAGTTATACATTTATGATAAAACATAAGAGTGAATTCACTAAATGAGTTGCTGATGCATTGAGTAGAAGAAGATCTTTGATGACTAAAATGAGAATTGAAGTTCTTATTTTTGATGACATGAAAGATTTGTATGAAATTGATCCTAATTTTTCTTAGCCATGGAAAAAGTACAGAGCACCTATTCAAGATCAACGAAATACTAAATGGGAAGATTATTTTATTGAAGAAGGTATTTTTTTTAAAGGTATTCAGTTATCTATACCGAGGGGATCAATGAGAACTAATTTGATAAAGGAGAAACATAGTAGTGGTTTAGCTAGACATTTTGTCATTGATAAAACATTGAATTTTCTTAAGGAGAAATACTTTTGGCCATAGTTGTATAAGGATGTTCAGAAATTTGTGAAAAGTTGTGCAATTTGTCAAGTTGCAAAGGGAGTTGTATACACCTAAAAATGGTCACCTAGACTATTAGCCCCTTTTGCTAAATCATAAATTGCTTATTCTTGATCAAATCCTTGTGCTATCATTTATTCGACTATTTTCTATGGGCTAACCATTTTATCCTAAGTTTTTATTTATTTAAAAGGAATATTTTCTCCCCTTTTAATAAATAAAAAGCCCCCACTTTTCCTCTTATCCTAAGTTGCACAAATAAAGCATTATTCTTATTTTATAAAAAGGGAAAAAGCACTTTTTGTCTCATATGGACACAAAAGTCAACTCTTATTTTTCTATTGGAGGATACTTGTGCACATGGATTGCTCCTCTTTCAAGCTCCACCGTTGATTAAATCTTTTGCCTCTTAATCTCCATGGTCCATTCCTTCTCATTTCCTATAAAAGAAGAGCTCTCTTCTTCATTCTAGATCCCCAACTTTTTATGCTATTGTTATGCTACAAGTTTTCTAGGTCATCTTGGAGCTTTTGGAGATATTCTTGCATCTAGGGTTTGAAGATTTGGAGCATTGTTGGCATTCATCTTGGATCTTCATCAACACTCTATCTTCTTGTCTTCATTCTTACATCATCATGGCTTTCTTGCTTCATAGTTAGATTTCATTTCTTGCATAGTAGCTTCATTTTCATGGCATTCTTAGCTTAGATTTCCTTTATGCTTTAGATTAATTCATCTAGTTTAACTAGGAGGCTTTCTAATACTTGCATCTTTCATTTCCATAGTTTAGCTTGCATTTCCATTCTTAAACTAGCTTGCATTGCATTTCATTCTTGATTCTTGAGGATATTGGCATTCTTGCCCTTGTCTTCATTGAATCTCCCATTGCATGGTTTACTAGCAAGGTTATAGGCTAAATAGCTCTAGCTGAGAGCATTCTCAAAAACCCTTGCACTCCATGCCTAGGGAGCTATGGATCGATTTGTGAGGGCTCATTCTTGAGTTTCCTTGCATGTAATGATCCATAGAAGTGTGACACAATTATAGCACATAGGAGTAAGTTAGAATACTATATTGTATACAACTATTTATGTTCCTGAAAAACTTTGGATTGATATCAGTATGGATTTGTTCTTGGCTTACCGAAGATAGTGAGAGGTAATGATGCTATATTTGTTACTGTGGATAGATTTTCTAAGATGGCACATTTTATACCTTGTAGAAAGATGTTAGATGAAGTGCACATAGTAGATCTTTTCTTTAAGGAAATTTTTAGATTGAATGGATTACCGAGAAGTATCATCTCTGACCAAGACAGAAAGTTTGTTGGATACTTTTGGAAGAATCTTTGGGAAACGTTGGGTACTGAGTTGAGGTATAGTTCTACATTTCACCCACAGACTGATGGAAAAACATAGGTTGTAAATAGGAGTTTGGGTAATCTTTTGAGATGTTTAGTCAGAGATAAACCAATTAATTGGGATTCTATGTTGGCACAAGAAGAGTTTGCATACAATAATTTAGTGAATAGGAGTATTGGAAAGTCACCTTTTGAGATTGTTAATGGCATACAAATGAGAGGTATATCATATTTAAAGGATATTATTGGTGAAGAAAAGAGAAGTGTTGAAGGAGAAGAATTTTTTGAGTTCATGAAGACATTACATGAGGAAGTAAAACATAAATTGGATGGCAGTAATGAGAAATACAAGGATAGAGAAGATAGATCAAGAAGACATAAGACTTTTGCAGTTGGGGATGAAGTAATGGTACACTTGAAGAAAGGAAGATTTCCTGTTGGAACATATGGGAAATTGAAAATGAATAAATTTGGTCCTTGCAAGATATTAAGGAGATTTGATAGTGGAAATGCTTATAAGATTGAGTTACCTGATGACATGGATATATCACCTATATTCAACATTGCAGATTTGTATGAGTATTATGCACCTGATAAAGATATAACAGTACTAAGAGATTATCCTAAGAAGCAGATAGAAGAAGTTGAGTAGATTTTGGAGAAAAGAGTTGGCAGAAGCACAAGAGGAAAGGAATACATGGATATCTAGTAAAGTGGAAGAACAAACCGATTGAAGACAGTTCATGGGTTTCACAATTTGAGTTGGATTCAGCTCAAGTTGTACCCATTGCATGATTCAAAGAATTATTTCAAATAGCCCCAAGTGTCTGATGCAGGAGCATCTCGAGTTCTTAGCAATCCTGTATCACCAAAAATAAGTTAGAAGTGTTAGGTGTGCTCAGTAGCTTCTTTTGGATCTTGGTGATGTTTTCCTCTATTTACCGATGGGGCTCGATTATTGCTTAATTCCTTCTTTGACCAAGTTGGCTCAGTTCCTTGGTTTAGAGAGTTATTTCCTAGCACTCAGTAGTCTTGATCACCAAGTGATTTATTTTGATTTCCTATTGAGGCCAACTTTTGCATTGAATTTTGGTTGTAGATTTAATGTTGGTATTGATCGCTGGAAAGTGTGTGGACCTAGATCTGGTTGTTTCTTTCTCCAATGATGGATTTGAAGGCCAACTTGTTTTGGTATCCTGATGTATAAATATAGTTTTTATTCATAGTTTTAGGGGAGGATTTTTGAAGGCATTAGAGGCCCTAGATGAGGTTGAAACTTTAGCTGAATGAAGAATTGTAGAGTGCTTCATTTAGGCATTGTAGACTGCTTCGTGCCCTTTTCGAAATGGGGTCATAATAGTCAATCAGGTCAACGGGTGATGACTTATGGTCTCCAGAAGTTGGGTCACTTGAAATGGCGAAAAATGATTTTCCTTCAAAAAATTTGTTTAGGTTTCAATAGTTATTTTGAGCTGACTTTGATGTAATAAATTGTAAAATAAAATAATTCTAGGTTTGGTTAGCCTTATTGGCTAAAATTCTGGAACCTTCCCAAGTGGTGAAAAATTGCCTATATAAGGAAGGTTGTAGTGTTGTCTTAGGCAGTTGGGACTAGTTCTAGGTAGATCTGGGTAACAATTTGAGGCTTTTTCCCTCTAAATATTTTAAGGAAAAATGCCCATGTGGCTTTGCATATTGTAATTCTAGAATTTGTAATTCCACATTTGTGGAGATAATAAGAAGCCCATTTTCTGTTCTTGCAAATTGTTGTGGTTTCTCTATTTTTGTTATGTGTTTGTGGTATTAAGGGGAGAACCTTTCATCAAGTAGTATCAGAGTAGGAGTTCCTGAGTGTGTAAATAGATCCTTGGTTGTGAGGTAGTTTTCACCAGGACTGTGGTTAGGGTTTCAGTGAGCAGCACAAAAATGCCTCCGTGAAGGAAACATGGTGGAAGAGCTACTAGTGTGACACCCAAGGTTAGAGTGCTCCAGAGACAAGTGCAAGAATTGCAAGAAGAGATTTGCAGTGGAATGAATCTAAATGTTAGAGACAAAAGCGAGGATGAAGCTGAAGGAGAAGGAAATTTTGAAGGAGAAGTCAAAATTGTGAATTAGGAAGAAGAAAGACTTTTCCGAGCCATTTCCAAAATCGGGAAAAGACCTAAGATTAAGGTTCCTACATTTTTAGGAAATCTTAACCCAGAGGAATTGATCCACTGGATCAATGAATGTGAAGAATATTTTGAGTATGAAGATATTGATGATCCTAATAGGGCAAGGCTAGACTGAAGGGTCATGCAAAGATCTGGTGGCAAGAGATTCAATTGGAGTGAAATACAAGAGGAAAGGATAAAATCACAAGATGGGATTGGATGGTGGATAAATTGAAATGACAGTTCATTCCTATTGATTATGAGCTTGATCTACTGAAGAAAATACCAAGTTTGAAGCAAGCAGGAAGATCTGTTCAGGAGTATACGGAGGAGTTCTATTAAATCCTCATCAAAACAGGCCATGTAGAAGCTAATAAGGAGAAATTTTCCCGTTATCTTGATGGGTTGAGGCCAAGCATTCAGGAGGAGTTGAATCTGGTTTGAATGAACATTATTGAAGAGGCATACCAGTTTTCCCTAAAAGTAGAGGAAAATCTGAACAAGAAGTTTTAAAGTAGACAAAGCGGAAGAGGTTTTGGTGGAAGATCTAGTGGATGATCATATGGAGGCCGAAATGAAGATTGGAAAAAGAAGGTTGAGGCAAGTAGAAATCAAAATCAGAGAGGAAACATTTCTAATCATTTCCAAGATCATAATAATAGAGATCAAAGAGGAAGAGGAAGAGGAAGAGGACAAGGATCCGGAAGAGGAGGCTTCCGTGGAACATGTTTTCATTGTGGAGAAGAAGGTCATAGGGCTTTTGAATGTCCTCAATGCCAAGGAAGGAAATATAGGAGAACTAAAGGCTAGGCCAGAGTTGCACATGTAGATGAAGATTACAAATCATAACATTTTGAAGATTTTGATAGAGGAGAAATGCTAATTAACAGAAGAGTCATGCTGAGTGGTGAGAATGAACCTAAGCAAAGGAGGAGCATGTTTCGCACTAGGTGCAAGTGTGAGGATAAGTGTTGTGATGTGATTATCGATAGTAGAAGCACTGATAATTTAGTGTTAGAAGAGATGGTCACTAAGCTGAAGCTCAAGAGATAGAAACACCCACATCCATATCGGATTGCCTGGGTACAAGATGACCACAAGGTTATGGTCAGTGAGTAGTGTCTAGTGAAGTTCAAGATTGGTGGATACCATGATGAGGTACTATGTGATATCATACCTATGTATGCATGTCATATGTTGTTAGGTATACCTTGGTAGTTTGATAGGCATGTTGTACATAATGGTCATGCAAATACCTATTCCGTGACAAAGGATGGAGTGTGACATAATTTAAATCCATTGAAGGAGATAAAAGAAAAGGTATGTGGTAATGCAAGAATAAGTTTTTTTGATGGAAGAAAATTCCTAGAGGGTATGAGGCATGAGCATGTGTGCTTTGCTTTAATTCCAAAAGTTGGTAAAGAAGAAGTAGATGATGTACTTGTAGAAGTTGTAGATTTATTGAATGAGTTTCAGGATATTGTATCTGATAATGTACCTGATGGATTACCACCAGTAAGGAAGATCAGTCATCAGATGAACTTGATCCCAGGAGATAGTTTGCCAAATAAGGTAGCACATAGAATGACACCAGCAGAAAGTGAAGAGTTGAGTAGACAAGTACAAGAGTTGTTGCAGAAAGGATTGATCTATGAGAGTCTGAGTCCCTATGTTGTACCAGCAGTATTAGCACCAAAGAAGAATGGAGAGTGGAGGATGTGTACAGATTCTAGAGCTATCAACAAGATCACAATCAAGTACAGATTTCCTTTGCCACAAATGGATGATATTATGGATTGTTTGAGTGGAGCTATGTATTTCTCCAAGATAGATCTAAAGAGTGGATATCATCAAATTTGGATCAGAGAAGGGGATGAATGGAAGATCGCATTCAAGACAAAGGAAGGACTATATGAGTGGTTAGTTGTGCCTTTTGGGCTAACCAATGCACCAAGTACTTTCATGCAGCTGATGAATGAGGTTCTGAAAGAATTTATGGGTAAGTTTTTCATTGTTTACCTAGATGATATTTTGATCTTTAGTAAGACATTGGAGGAGAATATGATGCATATTTGTATGGTGTTTGAGAAGTTAAGGGAAGAGAAATTATTGATTAATTTGAAGAAGTGTAGTTTTGTGAAGGAGTTAGTATATCTGGGATTTGCAGTTTTATCAGAAGGTCTAAAAATGAACCCAGAGAAAGTGCAAACTATCCTTGAATGGCCTACTCCAAGGAGTTCTACTGAGGTAAGATTTTTTCATGGTCTAGCTAGCTTTTACAGAAAGTTTATCAAAAATTTTAGTAGTATTTGTGGACCCTTGACTGAAACAATGAGAGGGGATAGAAAAGAGTTTAAGTGGACTCATGGGGGAAAAGAGTTTTCAATTGTTGAAACAAAAATTTATAGAACAACTTGTTTTAGCACTTCCAAATTTTAATAAGGTATTTTAAGTAGAGTGTGATGCTAGCGGTACTACAATGGGAGTTGTTATGAGCCAAGAAGGTAAACCTGTTGCTTATTTCAGTGAGAAGTTAAATGACACCAAGAGAAAATATTACGTTTATGATCAAGAATTTTATGCTATAGTTCAAGCATTAAAGAAGTGGAGACACTATCTGCATCCTAAGGAGTTTTTTTTGTATGTTGATCATCAAGCTTTGTAATACTTTAATTGTCAAGGAAAGTTGAATCAAAGGCATTTGAAATGGAGTTATACATTTGTTTTGAAACACAAGAGTGGAAAGTCTAACAGGGTTGTAGATGCACTTAGTAGAAGGAAAATTTTATTGACAGAGATGTAGATTGAGGTGGTTGGGTTCAAGGAACTCAAGAGTTTGTATCCAGAGGATCCTAATTTTGGTGAAGCTTGGAAAGCTTGTACAAAACCTGTTACTCTAGATAGGATGAAGTGGTTGGATTTCATCATCCAGGATGGTATGCTATTTAGAGGAAGTCAGTTGTGCATTTCATGAAGTTCTATGAGGGAGAATCTCATCAAGGAGAAGCATAGCAGAGGATTGGCTGGACATTTTGGTCATGATAAAACCCTTGCTATTGTTAGTGAGAACTATTATTGGCCACAGTTGTAGAAAGATGTCAAGAAGTTTGTACAAAGTTGTAGAGTATGTCAGATGGTGAAAGGAGTGAAGAAGAATATAGGTTTGTATCAGCCATTACCTGTACCAGAGAAACCTAGGGAGGATATCAGTATGGACTTTGTTCTTGGATTACCGAGGACACAGTGGGGACATGATTTAACTTTTGTGGTAGTTGACAAATTTTCAAAGATGACACATTTCATTCCCTACAAGAAGTGTTGGAATTAGGAGAGATAGGTACTGAGAGGGGAGGGGTGAATCAATGCCTTCAAAAACTTTTTCTTGTAAAACCTTTTTGATCTATAACTAAATATTGTGATAACCAATCAAAATAACTTGAATATAATTGTATAAATCAATCAGCTAGTTAACTTAAGAAAGTAAACAACATGAAATCAATATGACAACTACATAATACGAATATTTTGGTAACGCAGAAACCCTTGTTAGAATGTAAAAACTATGGTGGGGATGACACTCACAAATTCTTCACTACTGCAGATAGAAAATATTTGCTTGTTAAGGCTACAAGTTTTGATCACTTCTGGTGATCATACCTTGTTAGGAGTAACATGTCAGATCAGCTAGATGTACCTAGTTATAGGATTTAAATAGCACTAATGAAGTGTGTACTCGGTTAAGAGATTTACATAAGACTATTAAGTCTACTTTGTTAAGAGATTTATCAAAACTCTATCACAATTGTCAGAAAGTAATAGCTAATTATCTGCTAGTTGACAACTCAATTTTCTGAAATAGATCTATAAGTGCTCATCAAAATATCACCTTATCTATGATGTTTTTCTTACTTTGTTGTGCTCGGTAGCCTTCTCTGATTTTGCTCAATCTGATATCCTTTGTGCTCTGTTCTGCTCGGTAAACTAATTGTCTTGAAGATAGGCAATGTCTTCAAGTGCTCCGTGATTCATATATATTAGTTCACCCAACCTTATAAAAATGGTGCGAACATACAAAATATATAGTGTTCTATTTTTCCACCTTAGCAAAAATTAGGTTACAAAAAATAATCATAACCCTAAGATCTACAGTGCAAAATAACCTAGATCAACTATTACAATAAGATAAACATTACATTTAATGAGTATCTAATTACAATAAATGCTCCTCGATCTTGGTAAACCATTTTACGATCTATTGTAACCATTTTTAGAGAAGAATGTGCCATTTCAAATTATTGTGCTATTTTCTGTGATCATCGATAAACACTATATAATTTTCTCGGTGTATACTGCGATGCTCGGTGTAAAGGCTTTACCAACTGCTCTATCTTACTTTTGGTTATCGACCGACTCAATATAAGTAGCTGACCAACCTGTTTACTATCCTTTGATACTAATGACAACCTTAAATGCTCAATAAAGATTAACAATCTCCCCCTTTGGCATTAGTATCAAAACTTTGAATGTATATAGACAAAATGAATGTATATATGCCTTATGTCTCCACCATATACATATCCACAACAAAAATTTCTAAGTACAGAGTACTCCCCCTCGGTGCATGCTCCTAGTAGTATGTAATATACATATCAAAGTATACTTATTTGGCATATACATGGTTTTCCCCCTTTTTGATAATAATGCCAAATGCAAAAAATATATATATAATGTATACTTACATCTTATCAAAAATGTGTGGATGGGTTTTCTTTACAGACTCCAGGAGGTTGTCCCATTCCTCTTTCAAGTTGGTAAGAGCAATATGCTCAAGACCGACTTGTGCATGCATGTCAAAGATATTATCCAACACTAAAATCTCTGGTGTTGCCACAAGTTGTTCAGCTTTGACAATGTGTGCTTCAAAAATTTTCAGGTAAGGAGTGAGTTCTTTTTGTAACTATGTAACCTGATCGGTGATGTGCACTTCTTGTTTCCTTAAGTCTACTATTAGCCACTGGAGTTCCTGAACTCAGTTAATATGCTTTAAGAAAGCAATTGGCTCGACGATAGCTACTTGTGTACATAACTTTATCTCTTCTTCTAAACTTTTTATCTTTTCACTGACTTCTACAGTGAAGGTGTCTAAAGTACAAAGCTTGATTAGAAGTTGATAGATTATCTGGGTGATAGATTTTACCTTGGTGATGACCTCAGATAATTTTACCTTATTTAGTGCCACTTCCGTGCTAATCCTTTCTGCCAATTTGTGCTGAATCTTTGATTCTGCCCTTTCTTCTATTCTTTTGTCTGCATCTGTATTAGGGGCATTGATTTTATTAGTGAGTGTGGCAAGTTGATCTAAGATGGGATTATTCTCATCAATATTTGTTTTTGGTACTATCTATTGCAGAATATCCTGCACATCATTTAACACTTCTTTACATTTTTTTTCTTGCCTTAAATTCTCTTGTGCCACTTTCCTTGAACATAATTCCCCATACCTACTTAGTTCCTTGGGGCTTAGGGTTCTCAGGTCACATTCTAGTATAATGATAACTTCATCAATGGTGACCGGCCCTTTGGCTTTCTTCTTCTTCTTCTTCTTCTGGGCAAGAGGTGACTTCTTCTCACTTATGACAATAGCTTTTCCTTCACTTCTCAGAGTATCCTTCCCAAGTGACACTATATCATCCTTCTTCAACTCCTCGGTAGATGGTGTGGGAGTCTCGGTTGTAGTGTCAGGTGGGTTCACCTCAGTTGACTTTATTTCTTCTGGTTCCTTTATTTCTGTAGACTATGCCTCTGGTTTGTTAGGCTCATTTGTATCTGCAGGTTGCTCGGGTGCTTGAATCTCAGTTGTATCTTTATTTGGCTCAAGATGAGACACATCGGGTTGTACTTGTGAAATTATTTCAACTGCCTTTGTAAGTACAGGTAGTTCACCTGATAGTGATGTGAGCACACTATCAGTGTCTAATGCTTCATCTTTGTATGGTGCAATTGTCACATCTTCATCATCCTCATCATCAGGATCACCATTAGTGATGTCCTCAATGAGTGCATCATCATCAGTTTTCTTTTGCAAGTGGATCTTAACTTGATCTGGTGCATCCTGTGAAATTTTGATTTCTTCCTTTTTTTTGGTGATTTGCCTCGGTAACTGATATATTGGTGTCTTCTATTTTCTTACCTTTGTTATCATCAATGAAAATACCTTTATCTTTTAAACTGTGTCTCTTCTTAGATAGTTTCAAGAATGCTTCTTGTTCAGCTCTCTCTTTTGCTTTCAAAATTGATGTCCATAGAGAATCAAATATGACATCTATATCATCCACATTCTCATCCATGATGTGCATTGCTCTATTCTTGAATAGAAATCTAGCCTGATATTTTTTCATGTATTCACTTACCATAGCATAGCTAAAGTGTGAGGTTGCACGGCTTAGTGACCATTCTCTTTTCCTTTTCTCTGTATCTAGTGCAATAGCCCATCTCTCACTTATTTTGTCATCAAGTTCTTTTGGAAATTGACATGCAAATTCCATTGGTACTCTCTTGAATTTTATCATCATTTGGACGATAGCATGTTCTATCTTTGTCTTGTCCTCAATTAACATTTTGTCAAATTTTCCTATGCCTAGATCTGTAAGATTTTCATTCTCAATTATATCTTCAATTATTTCTTCTATAGTACTTTCCCTATTTCGAACTAATTTGAATTGATTAGGATCATTTTCAGTTTCTGTATCCTCTGGATCTTCTTTATTTCTTATGTATTTCCTCCTTTTCTTTGGTGTCTCAGCTACCTTCTTGGTCTTTCTCTTAACATATTTCCTGGTAGGTGTAGCTATTCTTCTTTTTCCTACTTTTACTTCTTCTACTTGCTTGGTGGATTATGCAACAGTTGATGAACGTGTCTTCATTCCTTCAAGTTCTGGTAGCTGCATATCGTGTTCATCAGTTGTGGGAGGAACTGGTGTGAGATCCTTTTCTTTTTCTGACTCGGTTTCCTCGCTATCATAGGGCTTGTCAGCCAACTGTAACTAACCTTCGGTTGCTTCATCAACCGGTGACTCCTTAGGTGAGTCAGATGTAGTTCCATATTTTGCTGTGAGATCTTTTCTCATTTTCTTTGCCCTTCTTGACATTTTACCGATCTCTATGTCTATTGTGATTCTAGACTTAGCTTCCTCATATACACCAAAACTACTGGCAATGATCTCTATCGGTAATGCCAGCAATGCATTGATAGATTTTAAATAAAAATCATGATTCATTTCATATCCCATCGGTGCTAGCCATTTTGTTCTCGGTTCTACTGCCTTTATCATTGAGTGGTCTATGCTGACTACAGAGCATATGTCATCTTCAAATTTTCTCACTAATTCCCTTGGAATTCTACTTCTTTGTTGCATTTTTGTTTGAAATTCCTTGAAATATGCATTGATTTCCTTATTTAGATTATCTCCTAAACTTTTCATCATTTCACCGATTTGAGCAGTTATGGGTTTGTCTGATTGCCAGTTTACTTTACCGATACCTAGTACATATTTTTGTACATAGAGAAATGTACAAACAAGCAGTGATCTGTACTTACATGTATTAGACTTATTTTCTTTTATTGTCTTCATATTGTCATGTAGTTGGTGTAGTAGTAGCTCGACAAGATCAACCTGGTGATCTTTCTTCATAATTTTGTAAGCCATGTCCACGACATTGTAGGGTACACTATTTGGTCTGCTAGATTGGACTATCTTGTACCTGATGACATGAGCTATGAATTTTACCGCTAGATCTTTGATAGTTGATATTTTCAGTGCCCTACCATCCCATTGAGCTCCAGTGTTCTTTTCTACATCAGGACGAGATGAACTTTGAAACGCTTTGGCTTTGTCGGTTGTAGGGTACCCAGTAACCCTACTGATAATCTTCTTAGTGACCTCAACAGGTTTATCCAACCAAAATTTGCCATCATGAAATCTTCTTAGCACAATTCTTATCCAGTCATTGTCGAAGGATTGCGGGAAGCATGTGAAACACCGTAACCCTGACTCCTCAATCTTCTTGTATTCAATTTTAATCTTGCCATCCGGTCCACAGACTTGCTGATAAGCAGCAATGGTCTCAAAATCACATACTTCACCGATCTTGCAGTGAATGTAGGCCCTAATGTCTTCTGTTAACAAAACCCTATCTGGAATACTAGAAAATGCACCCATATCATTTGTTTGTGCTCTGACCTTGGGATGAGGTTTGAATTTATCCTCAGCAAAATGTGCCCTAACAATTAATTCCACTTCCTCCTCAATGTTCTATGATTTTCTTGCAGTCGATGTTGATGCCATAAATATTTCTAGGGTTTCGGCAAACAATAGATAACTAGTGTTTGGTAGGCAGATGAACTTACTCATTATCATGGAAGATTTGTCATTGGTTCGATCTACAGTAGCTTGGAATCTTTTCTGAAAAATCTCTAGCTTGAACTCTTCTCTATAAAATCTCTATTCTTCGAAGTCGCAATGTAACAATGAACACTGTTTCTGCATATATATAGACTTTTCGATATTCCTGCTCAAACTTTGATGCATTAAATGTGTGACCTAACTTTTGATATGAAATAGTTGTCAACTTGGTTAACATAGAATTTCTTCATTAGTTTGCACTATTGTCGATTAACATTGTATAGTGATTATCGATGGGTAACCAACTCATGTTTCTTCTTTTACCGACTATGTGACATTTGTAAACTTATAACACATAAACCATGCTGCATCTTTATTCATGCAGATTTGGTATGTGTACTTCATATATAAGGAACTGTATGTAAAATGTGATCATTTAAAATGTCAGTTCCATACATACCTTTGTCATCTTAAGTGGAGGTACCGATGTCACCCAATCCAGTGGACAAGGTTTCACCGAAAGTGTTACTTGACTCAGCATTCTCATTAGATGCCTTCTTCCACATAGTGTTCCTTAACTTCATAATATCTGCAATTTTATATCCACTCTCAAATATATGGTTTTCATCAAGTGCTTGGTCTTTGTAGTTCTTGCTTACATGACCAACCTTGTGACAGTGCATACATGTCATTCCTGCATTTGTCCAGTTTCTTGATTGTCCAATCCGATTCTTTCTGTAATAGTTTGCTACAATATATCCATACTGACCACATATAGTACAATTAGTCCATGTATTATAATCCCAAACATATGAGTTACCTTGTCTCTTCGGTTGATATGGCTTTCATTGTAATTTCTCCTTAGGTGTCCAGACTTGTGTCATTTTCTCCTTGCAGTGTGTCCATGCTTATTACAAGTATAGCATATTTTCTCCTTAGTAGTATTATTAGCAATGTCATTCTTCTTAGCTCTGCATTCATAAGCTAGATGTCCAAACTTACCACAATAATAACAATATCCATTGAATTTAGGAATGACAGGAGGTTTACCTTGTGCTTTGATTTTGCACACATTAGATGTATGTCTTGATTTTCCACAGTGGTAACATGTCATCACTTTAGGTTTCTGAGTTTGATTGTTGTTGACTTTTTCATCTTGTTGTGATGATTCTCCTTCACCAGTGTAGCCTATACCGGTTCTGCTTCCGAATCTCCTCTGATTAGTCAGGAAATCATCAATCTTTTTAGAACTATCCTCAGCTAACTTCATCATTTCATTGTGTTGTTTTTGTGTCTTTATTTCATTTCTCAGTTTTTCATTATCTTCTCTGAGTATTGCAACATCTTCAAGTCTTCTTGATAATTCTCCTTTTACTCGGTTCATTTCTTGATTAACTGTCATCATCTGATTTGATACTTGGAAGTGACGATTAGTGAGTCTCTATATTTCACTTTCTTTTACTTGAAGTTGTTCAGTCATCAATCTTCGGTCTTCAATAGCCAGATTTTGATCTTGTTCAACTTGTCTAACATTGTTCATGATTTCCACCATTCTCACCATTTGAGATTCATGACCGATTTGAAGTGCTTTCACTTGCTCAGATAGATGTTGATTCTTTTCAAATAAATCAAAGATTATGCTTTAAAATCTGTCAGAGATGATTCCAGAGCTTGATCCAATATGATCAAATATTTCATCAATAGGTTCTTCATGATAACTAATTTCATTCAGCTGAATTGCAAGGTTCTTCCTTTCAACCATTAATTTCTTTAGATCTTCCTTGGCTTGTTTATACTATTCCACAAACATCTGTATTTGTATCTTCTGATTCTCAATAGTCTTGTTAAGTTTGTATCTCTCCATGACTTAGATCTTTACCCTTCAATGATTAGACTGTTCAACAAGAGAACTGAGCTCTGATACCAATTGTTAGAATAAGGAGAGATAGGTACTGAGAGGGGAGGGGTGAATCAGTGCCTTCAAAAACTTTTTCTTGTAAAACCTTTCTATAACTGAATATTGTGCTAACCAATCAAAATAACTTGAATACAATTGTATAAATCAATCATCTAGTTAACTTAAGAAAGTAAACAACATGAAATCAACATAATAATCACATAACACAAATATTTTGGTAACGCAGAAACCCTTGTTAGAAGGTGAAAATTGTGGTGGGGATGACACCCACAAATTCTTCACTAATGTAGATAGAAAAGGTTTGCCTGTTAAGGCTACAAGTTTTGATCACTTCTGGTGATCTTACCCTTTTAGGAGTAACATGTCAGATCAACTATATCTACCTAGTTATAGGATTTAAATAGCACTAATGAAGTGTGTACTCGGTTAAGAGATTTACATAAGACTATTAAGTCTACTTTGTTAAGAGATTTATCAAAACTCTATCACAATTGTCAAAAAGTAATAGGTAATTATCTGCTAGTTGACAACTCAATTGTCTGAAATAGATCTATAAGTGCTCATCAAAATATCACCTTATCTATGATGGTTTTCTTACTCTATTGTGCTCGGTAGCCTTCTTTGATTCTGCTCAATCTGATATCCTTTGTGCTCTATTATGCTTGGTAAACTGATTGTCTTGAAGATAGGAAATGTCTTCAACTGCTCCGTGATTCATATATATTAGTTCACCCAACCTTATAAAAATGGTGCGAACATACAAAATATATAGTGTTCTATTTTGCCATCTTAGCAAAAATTAGGTTACAAAAATAATCATAACCCTAAGATCTACGGTGCAAAATAACCTAGATCAACTATTACAATAAGATAAACATTACATTTAATGAGTATCTAATTACAATAAATGCTCCTTGATCTTGGTAAACCATTTTACGATCTGTTGTAACCATTTGCATAGAAGAATGTGTCATTTCAAATTACTATGCCATTTTCTATGATCATTGGTAAACACTGTATAATCTGCTCGGTGTATACTGCGATGCTCGATGTTTACTAACCGTCAGTGTTGGTGTTGCTGGTGCTCGATGTAAAGGCTTTACTGATTGGTCTATCTTACTTCTGGTTACCGATCGACTCAATATAAGTAACCGACCAACCTGTTTACTATCCTTTGATACTAATGACAACCTTAAATGCTTAATAGAGATTAACAAGAAGACTAATGATGTTGTTCACATAGCAGAATTGTTTTTCAGAGAAGTGGTGAGACTACATGGTTTTCCAAAGAGCATAGTCTCAGATCGGAACACTAAGCTCATTAGATATTTTTGGCGTACATTGTGAAAGAAGTTGAAGACATATTTGAAGTTAAGTTCATCACATCATCCAAAGACTAATGGATAGATAGATGTGGTGAATAGGAGTTTGGGAAATTTGCTGAGATGTTTGGTTGGAGATAAGCTAATAGGATGGGATTTGATTTTACCACAGGAAGAATTTGCATACGATAATTCTATCAACAAAAGCACTGGTAGATTACCTTTCCAAATTGTATATGGAAGAAGTCCCTGAAATGCATTTGAGTTGAGGAAGATAGATAAAGGAGAAATAAGTAGTATTGAAGCTGAGGATTTTGCAAAACATTTGAAGAACATCCATGAGGAGGTGAGGAAGCACATTACCAAGATGAATGCACAATATAAGGCTAAGGCATATGAGAAAAGGAGGCATACAAAATTTTAGGTTGGAGATGAAGTCATGATTCATTTGCAGAAGGAGCGATTTCTAGTTGGTACATATAACAAGTTGAAAATGAAGAAGTTTGGGCCATGTAAGATACTAAAGAAGCATGATTCAGGAAATGCATATGAGGTAGAATTGCCTAGTGAACTGAATATTTCACCAGTGTTTAACATTTTAGATTTGACAGAGTATCATGAAGGAGGTGTTAAAGCTGAGATCACAGAGGCATAATGGAGTATTCAAGCAAGTAGTTTAGATACTAAGGAGATTGAGGACATACTAGATAGTCATGTTAGCAGAAGCACAAGGAATATGACATATGAAGAATATTTGGTCAAATGGAAAGGATGACTTGTTGAAGATTCATCATGGCTGACAAGGGAGGAGGTTAACCATCTTGGTTTTCCTCTTCACACTTGATTCATGACACGGTCACTTCTCAAATTACCCCAGGTGTCTGATGCAAGAGCATCCTGGGTGTAAGAGCAATCTTGCATCACCCAAAAATATTTTTGGTTTCTTGTCAATAAGGGCTATCTTGTGCAGAGCTGCTATTTTAGGAAATTTACTATTTTTAGTAAATTTTCCATTCGAGCTCAGAATGGTCTATTTTCTTCCCTGGAGGTTCATTTTGGTCATATCAGCCTGCCAGTAAAGTTTCATTGATAGATCAAATCCAGCTTTGTAGATATTGAAGATTTTCAGTATTGGCAGTAGGGTAAAGAAACTTTGAACTCAATTTTGAAGGCTTTAGAGGCCTCAAATGAGGTTGAAACTTCAACTAGATGAAGCTTTCTAGTAGAGCACTTCGTGCTCTTTCCGAAATGGGGTCATAATAGTCAATCGAGTCAACAGGTGATGAATTATGGTCTCTAAAAGTTGGGTCACCTGAAATGGCGGAAAATGATTTTCCTTCAAAAATTTTGTTTGGGTTTCAAAAGTTATTTTGAGCTGACTTTGATGTAATAAATTGTAAAATAAAATAATTCCAGTTGAAACTTTGGGCATTGTAGAGTGCTTCGTGCCCTTACCGAAATGGGGTCATAATAGTCAATCGGGTCAACGGGTGATGACTTATAGTATCCAAAAGTTGGGTCACTTGAAATGGCGGAAAATGATTTTCCTTCAAAATTTCTATTTGAGTTTCAAAAGTTATTTTGAGCCGACTTTGATGTAATAAATTGTAAAATAAAATAATTCTAGGTTTGGTCGGCCTTATTGGCTAAAATTTGAGAACCTTCCCAGGCAGTGGAAAATTGCCTATACAAGGAAGGTTGTAGTGTTGTCTTAGGCAGTTGGGAGTAATTCTGGGTAGATCTAGGTAATAATTCAAGGCTTTGTCCCTCAGAATATTGTAAGGAAAAATGCCCATGTAGCTTTGCATATTGTAATTCTGAAATTTGTAATTCCACATTTGTGGAGATAATAAGAAGCCTATTTTCTGTTCTCGCAAATTGTTGTGCTTTCTCTATTTTTGTTATGTGTTTTTGGTATTAAAGGGAGCACCATTCATCAATGTGCAATGCCAAGATCTAATATTCTAGATTGAAAACCTTAGCATGAATTGAAATGAGAGAGCAATGCATAAATTTGACTTTGATAAAGAAAGAATACCAAGCCCCCAAGGCTAAAGTACTCTTACCAAACACATAATCCGTAATTGGTACCCCATGATTGAATCTTTGAATGCATGAATGTTGAAAATGGGAAGAAGGGATATTTCTTGCTCAAAATGAATGTTCTCAATAGCTTGTTCACAAAAATACTTTCTTGAAACAATGTCTTAATCTTCTATATCATCCTCTTGCAATCTCGCATCATCACTTCACCATTGCTTGCTTCTTCAAATCGATTGTGTGTAGAATGAAGGCAAAAGAGAGTGCTTATATAGAGATTTTTTGGGCAAGGCTCCTTGGGAAATGTAAGGGCCCGTAATTCAAATTTCACCTCAAATTATGGTCCCATCACACTAACCAACTAAAGAGGGAAAAATAATAAATGAATTTTAAATAAAAACCTTTCCACATTCAGATCCGGAGGCTTGCATTCAATTTAGGGACCCGGTATGATCCTATTTTGAAAAGGTGGACCAAAACCCAATAAGGGTCAAGGTCGACCTCGACCCTGACCCAAAGGTTTAGGCCTAGTCAACTTTAGAAACAAAGAAGTTCCTAGGTCTCCCAGAGACTTGGAATGATGGGAAAACCTCACAAAATGTCAGGAAAGGGCCCAAAGGCTTAGGAGAGATAAGATGGAGGCTAGGAGGACCCATACCTAGATCCTACCTAGAAAATAGAGCCAAAAGGAGGGAAATCTAGGAGAATCCTCATGATCCTAACCCTAATTTCACCTAGACATAAAGAAATCAAGTGCAAATGCATCGTAAATGCAAATCTATCATGAAAAAATCACTAAAAGAGGGTTCTAAACCTACCAAAATGGAAGTGCTTCTAGTTTAAGATGATACATATATGAATACTTAAACATAGAAAAATTTCAAAACAAACCAATGCAGTTGAAAATTCAACGCATGACCATTTACAAATTTTGGTTTCAATGATAAGGTAGTAGACTATGTAATTAAATTAATAATTTAAAATGTATTATGCAACCATAATCCACAACATTATTATGCAACCTTTGTGACTTAGGAGATAGTTTGGCCACCAAGTGTGCATGATTCATAATAAGAACCCCTAAAAATGTCTCGATGAGATTTTATAGAGTTTCCCAAAGAGTGTAAGAGAAAGAAGAGTGTTAGAGAAAGAATGCAACCCACTTAAAAGATGATTCTCTACAATTTGATGATACATAAATACCATAAACTCCCACAAAACCACAGGCTTCCATATGTACTCACCTTCATGATTTTGTTACTCCACCTAGCTTCCGCATGATGAATAAAAATTGCTTATCAATGCTTCATAACCCAAACATGAGTGCCAATGGAGCTTTCAATGATGTAGCCATATGTCCCCTCTAGATTATGATGTAAATCAGATTTTTTATGGAAAGGAAACAAGTTACAACAACCACAAACTACTTGGAATCTCAACCAAATCATAACTATGGTGGCTAAAATGGTTGTTCCCTACAACTGCACCCTTCTACCAACATCATTCAACGACAAAACCTCTATAAAATTAGCAAACTTGTGACTGTTCATGACTAATAACAAAAACATGTATAACTTGAAGTCATTAGTTTTCACTAGTTTTTAAAAATAAGTAGATCATATATTGAGTTATTTAATAGGTCAAGCTACCTAAATAACTCCATTAATCTTAAATTGTGAATTCTTACAACCACCTAACAATAGAATGTATAACAGTGAAAACTAGACCTTACGAATCAAAGATTAAACAAACTAAAATTTCATCCAATGTTTGAAGACAACACAATTGACTCATTCCCCCTTCTTAGTTTAAAAATGGAGACATACCCAAACTGCAACAAGATTCCAAAATAGAGTGTAAATACTGATGGAAACTATCTAAATTCTTAGGACAATGTTGACAACAACTTCAAAGAACTGAGACTTAAATCAAATGGAGACTCATATATATTGAGGGTAATTTTAAATTTGTCTCAACCTAATTCAACCTTATGAAACATTAGTAATCATGCATATATCTTCTGATTGATAAAACAATACTTCATTTGTCAAAGATACTAAAATTTTCTAGAAAAAGCCCGCTAGGGCATCAAATTTCTCTCCACAGACACAATCATTCAATCTGAAATAAATTGCATTAGGAAGGGCATAGAATGTATTAAAAAATCCATGAGTTATTGATTTTTTCAATGGTGAAAATAAAATTTATGGTCCAAACTTCTTTCATGTCTGTGAAATGAAGGGTTCAGGAACAATTTTGTGAGAGTTTGATCAAACTTTATTCATTTCCCACATCCAGTCTTCAAACCACCTAAAAAAGGAATCCACATCACCTAACTCATCCTAGTTTCAATTATAATAATTTCCAAATCCTTCCAAATCAATGAAGCACGTGAAAAGTGCTCTGATCAGCAAATAATAAGAAAAATAATGTTGCAAAACAAGGTTCTTTATTTGAAAATCCTTCATACAATTTTCTCCAATTATTGAAGCCTGATCTTGACATTATATAAGGATTTTACAACCATTTCAAACTACTTCCAGCCAATTTTGAACTGATTTGTCATTCTAGGCCCTTAATGATAACTTTTTGCACTAATTTGCAAAAAGTTGTTAAGGAAGTTTTGACAATTTTTGCAGGATTGTGCAATATATATGCTCAAATGACCCTGTACTGACTTATACCTTTGATAACATGTCAAATATAGTATAAGAACATTATTTCTACCATCCTTTCCACCTTTGACCTCTTTTAGGACATTTGACTAGGTTTGACCAACATAGGCCCAAACTGCCTTAAGGCTTACAAGATTGGCTCAAATGGCCTTTTAAGTGCAATATAATGCATTAGATGACACTAATTAACTATGAAAATAAAATATATGGCCTATCAATGGCATTATTAAAAAAAATTGACTAGATTGGTCTTCAATGGGTTTCAAGGGCTTTTGGTGCTCCTGCACCAATAGTCAATAGGGTCATGGTCAAATAGCAAGGCCATGAGAATCTCATGTTGGAGACCCATGTTCAAATCCCCCAAAGTGACATCAATGTGGCTTAAATGTTGAATTTAATCAGTGGCTTACATAACCTAAATTGAATATGTTAATGGGGAGGAGGTCCCCCTTGTGACCACCAACATTTTATGGAATGAAAAGAGAAGAAAAGATGTTTGATATAGTTTTATGATTTGGTTCCACATTGATAATGTCTCTATACCATTTGAGACAATCTAAGGAGACCACTACTACTATTTTGAGTACGGATTTTTTGATAGGGGACTTTCACTTTTATTGGCCACATCTACTGATGCGGGAGCATGAAAGGTATTGAGAGACCAATAAGGCCATTATGGTTGAAATACTATAATAAGGCTATTTGTATTATTTTCATAGTTAGATATGTTGGAATACAAACACCACTAAGAGGGGGTGGTGAATCAGTGGTTACTTAAAACTTGTTCTTTTCAACTTTACAATTTTAACTTTTACAATTATAACATAAAGTTATAAAAATGAACAAGATATAAAAGAATAACAAGGTACACAATATTTATAGTGGAAAACCCCTTAGGGTAAAAACCACTTTGAATCTAATACTTTATTAGCGTCTTGGGAAAATCTTTTAGAGCTACAACTCTGGGAAGCACCAACACCCTGTTTTAGAAACACCAATTTCAAGGAACACCAATCCCTTACACCTGAAGCACCAACTTCAAGAATACAAGAAGCACCAACTTCCAAATTGAATAAATGAAATACAAAATCAGAGGATCATCTCTGTTACAATACAAATCATGAAACAAGATTTCAACTCCAAGTTGAAAACCTTAAGCAGGATTCACTTCTTTTCTTATCTCTCATACTAATTCTTTTACATCACCAACTTATACCAAATGATACAGGCCTTCTCAAAATGACTTTATCAAATCATGAAATGTGTAATCATACTTAAATCAATACATCTGAATGTAATAGGATGAGTTTAATCAATGGTCTTCAAAATGCTATACTTCTTGAAAGATAAATAACATTTTTCTTTCAAAACATTAAAGATCCAAATGCATATTCATGTTTCATAAAACTGCTGATTAAATACTGATGTAAACCATTAATATATCAATTTATTAACCCTTCTCAACCTTTTATATACTTTTGTAATGAAAATCAAATCATAAATAGTAAAATAGAAACATAAAACATTACCCTCCTCTTTGCTGCTATAAAAACTTCCTGCAATCTGCCTGATATACTTCACATTATGCACCACTCCTGAAACTTTTGATCAAATCACATATTTTAACTTTTATAGGAATGTATCCTCTATTTATAAATCAAATAAGTCAAAATTTTAAGAACTTTTACATAACCCAATAGTAATTAGACCAAAACCGGCCAAAAATGGTTATAACTGCCTGCAACAGTCTTGGTCGAAATTTCTTTTCTCTCTCCAAAAATGTGATCTTTCAAAACTAACTCAAACCCATTTCATATTTTCCTATTACCTTTCCAAAAATTTATAATAGTTTGGGTCTTTTTTAACACTTAATATGTTCAAATTCGTTTAGACTGAAACTGGGTAGTTATAAAATTGTAACTGATTTAACACTCATAATCAACATTAAGTGTTATATACTCAATACTTTATCAACCACCTCAATAATGATATAATAAATGTATCAGAACATTAATAACATTATTTTAACCACCTTTGATCACTTTAATAAACTTCTATAAGATCATTAAGTTTCCATCTTGTATACCACCATAACTGAGAGATCTGACATGTCTTATTGACATCAATGACAAAACCAAAGACCAAATTACCAAAGGTTCAACATACTCCCCCTTTGGCATTGATGTCAATACTTGTAAAAAACATATTAACCTTTTCATGTACCTGTATCACCTATATCTCATCACCTGTAGAACAAATCATGTACCTGTATAGATTCTATCAACTTTGTATGTACCTGTATCACCTGTAGAACAAATCATGTACCTGTACAGATTCCATCAATCACAATATGCTTTCCTCATACTTTTTCTCCCCCTTTGATATCAATGAAAAAGGAGATATACCAAGGTTTCAATTGTAAAAACTATCATAATGCTCCCCCTGAAACCAATCTCACACTGTTTAACTTATGCAAGAGGAGGGATAGAACCCCCAATCTTGTTCTTAATCTTTGAAACACATCTTTTGCTAGAGAATTTTTTGAATATGTTAGCTAACTGATCTTCCTTTTTTCCTCTTATATTTTGTTCTTGAGAATGATATTTCTTGAATCTTGAACCTGTAGAATTTGTACTTATTGGTTCTAGTGTTCCTTTTTGATCTTTTATCTCTTTTTCACTTTCTTCAATTTTATTGACTAATTTGTTCAAGTCATTATCATTTTCTTGAAAGATAATATTATCTTTATGCTGCACAACTGCATTCACCTATCTCATTAGACAAACATCTTCATGATTGTTAGCATTTGTGATATCCTTTAAGTTGTATACATTTCCTTTAGATCTTTTACTTGATGCAACCAACTGTCCTGATTTAAATTTGATTTGACAACCATGATCATCAAACACAACTTCATATCCATTATCACAAATTTGACTAACACTTAGAATATTTTACTTTAAGCCTTCAACATAATACACATCATGAATAGACATTTTTTCACTAAGCATCAAAGAACCCAAACCTTTAATTTTCCTTGAAGAATCGTCACCAAAACTCACACTGCCACCTTTGTAGTTAACCAATTTATCAAACTTTGTTTTATCACATGTCATATGTCTAGAACAACCACTATCAATTATCCACAAGTCTTTTTCTTGAGAATGTAAAGCCATTTGAAAAAACATAGACTTATTAATCTTAGGCCTCCATATCTTTGTTACTTTAGTACAAATTCTTTATCAACTTGTAGATTAGTATAATATTGATCATTTTGAAATGTTTTAGTTTTGCAATTCTTCATAACATGACCAAAAAGATTGCATTTGTAACATCTTAAACCATTCACTTTAGGAAATGAATAACCAAAATGAAACTTTGAAAACCTTCTTGACAAATATTTGCGATTACTTATTCTATGTCCATATTGATGACACATGAAGCAATATCCATCAAAGAAAGAAGTGAACCTGTTTGAAGATCTTTTACCCATGAATGAAGAGCTTGATGTAACCTGCCTTTTATCATTAGAAATTTGATTAAAATCTGCATTTTTATCTGAATTTGAAGTGATAACATGTTGATCTATGTCTTTGCTTTCATATTTGAATATCTCAAATAAAGTTTTATCTTTCTTGTCACTAGAGCATTATCCAAGTTCAAAACCAGTTCCGGTTAGATCATCAGTTCTTATTTGTTTTCTTAACATGTCATCCAAAGTAGTATTCTCATATTTTTCTAACTTCCTTTTATATGATACTACTTCATTCATTAACCTTGTACATTCATCATCTTTAGAGCTTAACTCTTCCTTAGTGATAAAGACAATTCTCTTTTGTTCCTCCACTTGTAATTTTAAATCTATAACTTGTTGATTTAATTTCTTAACTTCTTTTTCAAAGTTATCTTTTGCTTTTATGAATTGATTTTCTTGAACACTTAAATTCCTTTTTAATTCCTTGATCTTTTTAAGTGCATAAAGACATTCACATTCTAAATCAACTTCAACAAGTTCAACATCATCATCACTATCTGATTCTTGACAAGTAGTTTCTATAGCCATGAATGAAAATTCATTTTCATCACATTCAAAACTACTAGATCCACTATCTGATACATCAACAATCAAACTCTTCTTCTTCTTAACAAACTTCTTTTTGTTATAGAATTTCTTTTTACTTGATTTCTCTTTCTCATCATCTACTTCATCATGACTATTATAAGGACATTTAGATGCAAAGTGTCCTATTTTACCACAATTAAAGAATTTGAAAGGAAGTTTTCCTTTGTATTTACCTCCTCCTTTCTTTAATTTCCTTGAGAAATGTGCTTCAAGAACATCAAGGTCTTCTGATTCTGATGAAACTTGCTTTGCCTTATTTTCTGCTTTGAATGCTACTTCTTTTCTTGTAGATTCCTGCTTGCCAAACTTTATCATTTCATAAGCTACAAGAGCTCCATGAATATCTTCCATTGTATATTTGTTAATATCCCTGGTTTCTTCTATGGAACATATTTTAGAATCAAACTTATTAGGAAGAGATCATAAAAATTTCTTTACAACATCAATATCATCAATTTTTTCACCAAGTCCTCTTATGCCATTAACTATTTCATCTATCTTAAGAAGATAGTCTTCTACCTTTTCATCATCACCCATCTTTAGGTCCTCAAATTTTTCTTTCAAATGTTGTATCTTGGCTTCTTTAAGTCTATCATTACCATGATAACTATTTTTCAATTTGTCCCATACTTCTTTAGAAGATCTCCAATGCATTGCCTTAACAAACACATCTTTAGACAAACTATTAAATATAGCAAATTTAGCTTTCATATCAGTTTCATACTTCTTCTTTTCATCAATATCTGTAGGTAAATCATTAGAAACTTTATAACCATTAACAACTAAAGCCCAAACATCAACATTAATTGATAACAAGTATGTTTGCATCATTACTTCCCAAAAAGCATAATCTGATCCATCAAAAATAGGAACCTTTGAAGAACCATCATGAGCCATTGTAAATAAGTATTCCACTCAACCAAAATCTACCCAAAGTTGTTAAACTTGATGTAGGGAACCTTTCTCTAATACCACTTGTTAGAATACAAACACCACTGAGAGGGGGGGGGGGTGAATCAGTGGTTACTTAAAACTTGTTCTTTTCAACTTTACAATTTTAACTTTTACAATTATAACATAAAGTTATAAAAATGAACAAGATATAAAAGAATAAAGAGGTACACAATATTTATAGTGGAAAACCCCTTAGGGTAAAAACCACTTTGAATCTAAGACTTTATTAGCCTCTTGGGCAAATCTTTTAGAGCTACCACTCTAGGAAGCACCAACACCCTGTTTTAGAAACACCAATTTCAAGGAACACCAATCCCTTACACTTGAAGCACCAACTTCAAGAATACAAGAAGCACCAACTTCCAAAGTGAATAAATGAAATAAAAAATCAGAGGATCATCTATGTTACAATACAAATCATGAAACAAGATTTCAACTCCAAGTTGAAAAAATTAAGTAGGATTCACTTCTTTTCTTATCTCTCATACTAATTCTTTTACATCACCAAATTATACCAAATGATACAAGCCTTCTCAAAATGACTTTATAAAATCATGAAATGTGTAATCAGACTTAAATCAATACATCTGAATGTAATAGGATGAGTTTAATCAATGGTCTTCAAAATGCTATACTTCTTGAAAGATAAATAATATTTTTCTTACAAAACATTAAAGATCCAAATGCATATTCATGTTTCATAAAACATCTAATTAAATACTGATGTAAACCATTAATGTATCAATTTATAAACCCTTTTCAACCTCTAATATACTTCTATAATGAAAATCAAATCATAAATAGTAAAATAGAAACATAAAACATTACCCTCCTCTTTGCTGCTATAAAAACTTCCTGCAATCTACCTGATATACTTCACATTATGCACCACTCCTAAAAATTTTGATCAAATCACATGTTGCAAATTTTAGAGGAATGTATCCTCTATTCATAAATCAAAGAAGTTGAAATTTTTAGAACTGTTACATAACCCACATAGTAATTAGACCAAAACCGGCCAAAAACGGTTATAAATGCCTACAATAGTCTTGGTCGAAATTGATTTTCTCTCTCCAAAAATGTGATCCTTCAAAACTAACTCAAATCCATTTCATATTTTCCTGTTACCTTTCTGAAAACATATAATAGTTTTGGTCTTGTTTAAAACTAAATATGTTCAAATTCATTTAGACCGAAACTGGGTAGTTATAAAATTGTAACTGATTTAACACTCGTAATCAACATTAAGTGTTATATACTCAATACTTTATCAACCACCTCAATAATGATATAATAAATGTATCAAAACATTAATAACATTATTTTAACCACCTTTGATCACTTTAATAAACTTCTATAAGATCATTAAGTTTCCATCTTGTATACCACCATAACTGAGAGATCTGACATGTCTTATTGACATCAATGAAAAAACCAAAGACCAAATTACCAAAGGTTCAACAAGATAATGTTTTTATATGCATTGGATTTCAATTGTAAGACCTAATGAGCCATCATGTAGTCATTTGGCCCAAGAGACCGTGATTGGTCAATAGTCCAGGTCAAAATTGGTCAAACTAGTCAAATAGTTGAGGATAGTGTAGAAATGATGTTTTTGGTTCATTTAAGCCATATTAGTCCTATTTGTGATGTAATATGGCTCCTTATATGGTCAGGAAGTTAAGGTGTCAAAAAGTTGCAATAATGTTCCAAAAGTTGCTTGACAACTTTTAAAACATTTGTAAAATAAGTTGTCATTTGATGAAACAATGTCCAACTAATTGAATTGACAATTTAAATAAAAATTTAGGTACTTAAATTCCCCTCTTTGGGTCAAGGGTGGACATCTGGTGGAGTTTTGAATGAAAGTTGATAATAGAACATTGCATTATGTTACCATTTTACTGGGTTTTCTCTGATCAACAACATGGTATTCATTTGTATGGATTTGTTTTTCTTTGAAAATTTTTGGACATAAAATATAAGGAGCTAGCTTCCTTTCTATTGAATTTGGAGATCTTTCCGTGAAGAACAGAAGGAGATCTAGTAAAATCTTTCCAAACAATCCCAAAACCCTCCAAAATTAAGGGTTTGTCTGAAGTTTGATTAATAACTTTACTTTTCACCTTTAAAAAATAACATTTTATGGATTCTAGTAGTAATTTGAAGTACTTTCAAAATTGAAATGGCTTGAGTTTAAAAGATTGAGTATTTGGTGAGATCCACCAAGCCTTGGCATGACTACTCTATAATTTATATTTACTGTGACAACAACTTTCTATTATTACGACAACAACTGATCTCATGGAATGTTCTAATCATTGGATATGATTAATCAAGAGTGAAAGGGACCCAAACATCCACATATACACCTTTGACCATAATTTTATGTTTTTGATTTCTAGAAAAAATAGGTTTTAGGAGGACCCAAACCCCTTACAAAGCTTGATAAGTAGGAGATATTTTTCCACAACAAGTCAAATTATGATATTGCTATCAGTATTTAACTGTGTAGTTTTTTTAGTCAAACTCATTGACCTATGATTCATGAGTAGTGGTTCACACAAACCCATCTCTCATGAGAATGAATGGAACACTTAGCACTCATTGGAACACTTAGCACTCATTTGACTTGCTGTGGAAAAATATCTCCTACTTATCAATTGATGAGCTTAAGTGGCTTTCTAATGAATGGTTCATAAGGCACAACACTTGGTGAAGGTTTTGCAAATGAGGATGCAAGTAGAGTGGGTTTAACCATGGATGAAACTTCGTAGTTAAGTGCGCTCGAGCTGGAGTAGTACTGGGATGGGTGACCTCCCGGGAAGTCTTGGTGCTTCACCTCTATGTGCATCACCTAGATCTAATGAGTGCTAAGTGTTCCATTCATTCTCATGAGAGATGGGTTCATGTGAACCACTACTCATGAATCATGGGTCAATGAGTTTGACTAAAAAAACTACACAGTTAAATACTAATAGCAATATCACAACCCTTACAAAGCTTACAAAAAAGGAATAGACGTTAAGCCCACTGAATTAAAACAAGACTGGAAACCAGCCCGCTAAACCCAAAACTAGCACAAAAAACAAAAAAAACCATAAACGAGCAACGATGCCTAGCAACATAAAACCTAAAACCTAACTAGCACAAAAATAGGGGAACAACAAGACCTAGGCAAACCCCAGAAGAGTTCCCTCCACCTCTTTCTTAGCCTCAAACACCTTCTTGATGACCGCATTATAATCTGAGAGCTCCAGGATCCTGTGATGGATCTTCTTTTTTTTTGCAGACCATGTATACATGCCAAGACCAGCATCACCCACATCATCTTTGACATTTTTGAGCTTCACAGTCGAAGACCCAACATCCAGCTCAAACTTGATGGTATTGAAGCACTCCATTGCAGATCCCATAAAAAGATTATTATCCAGCATATGCTTCTTAAGAGTGTTCTCCAAATTATCCATTATGTCCTGCATAACCTTCATGTTTTTCTCATCCTCTTTTTCCTTACGAACTTCCATCTCCATAGGCCCATTATCCCGATTCACCTAAAGAAGATCAACTTTGGCAAAGAGGAAATGAAATCTAAGATTGAGGCTTTTAATTTCCTGGAAATCCCATATCATGAGGCACAATGAATACATCGACATCACCTTCGTCATTTGGAGGACACTAAATGGGGGATCAATCTTGTCATCCATATCTTCTTTAAGGAGTTGAACATTCCTTTCCTGCATGTCAATCATTTTCACAAAGGGAATGTTCCTAGAGTTGGAAGGGTTATTACCCTTCTCCTCAGATTCTAAAATAGGAGTCTCATTATCCTCCTTCCTATTCAACTGCACCTCCATAACCACTTGAAGCTTTGGGGAAATAGGAACATCATGTTCCTTAGAGCTAGCATAATTGACCAGAATGGGAACCTTTTGACCACCCACATCCATATCTTTATCCTTGGCTTTGGGTTCGTCAACTTAACCCAAGTGGCTTTATAGGCATTGGCCTCTTCCTCACCAGAATCACTAACCAAAGCTGATAGGGCCTCTTTGCTTTCCTCATTAAACTGGGTATGGGGAGAACTAACAGTAACCACATAACTTTCAGCAGTCTCACCTTTAAAATCCATTTCCATGCCATCCTTCTTTTCAAATTTTAATTTTTTACCCGCTAACATCTCCTCTTTACTCTCATCCTCCCTAATCTTTTTACCCAAAGCCTTGGTATAACCAAAGTCCCTAGGCGAGGGGATAATAGGACTACTAACAACAACTTTCTTAATATGTTCCACAATTAAAATGGTAAGACCCTCAGGTATAATGGGCTTTCTCGCTTTCTTCCTATGATCAATTATACTATGGTGAAGGAAATGTAGTAGATAAAATTGGAGAGAAACCCTAACCTTATGTCTGAAATGACAAAGCAACACAAAATGATAGGAGTGAGCGCGCTTATACCTACCATCCAAAGTGATATACTCCATAACAACAGTCATAACCTTCACCCAGATCTCCTTGAAAGTGTCCACATCATAACACCCACCAGAGTCCTTCACCAAGCACTTTGCCTCCGCCTTATCTTTAGGGAAATGCTAAATGGCTTGTTGGGAGATCTTCTTGTCTCTATAGAACTTCAAGCCCTTGGTGTTCAATCCAAACACCTCTGCAATAAGTTCCTTGGTGATTTTCACATCCATACACCCAATAGTCACAGTGCCATCCTTCCAGCTCTCAACAAAAGCCATCATGACAGCTTCTTTGAACCTATGAAGGTACTCCATGTACATGGTGAGATCTCCCTTCCTAAGCTTGTGCCAGACCTCAGTCTTATTCTTCCATTTTTTACAATTCTTCGGCTCCCTGTGGTTACGCCCTCCACCCATAATCTTCTTAGAGAAAAAACTCTCAACAAAAATGGCAGAGGCAATACAAAGGTAGAACACAATGGTGGACTTGAAATTGAAAATCATGCTAATATATGTGTCTCTACACTCAGCCTTCTCAGGAAAGTCAAGACTTTCTGTATCACTAATAACTGCTTTAATTAACTTGCATCTTTTCAGCATAGCTTTCTAAGATATGCCAAATCTTCTCTAAAAGACTGATTTCATTATTATAGTCATAATTATCTAATTCCATAATAGTGATAAATTGTGATTGTTTGGTTCTAAATTCAAGAAATTTTGTGCCCATAGTCCTTGAAGGGGTTTAATATGGTTTTTATAAGTATTTCCAATGATTCCCACACCATGAATGGAAGTTTCATGTTATCCTTAAGGCCTAATCACACCATCCTCTATGAAATTGTCCTTGTTCCCAAACTGTCATAGTCAATTTAGTCTTTGCCATTTAAAATCCTTCTGCTTAATAATCATTTGAAGTTGCTATATATAAAAAATTTCTTCACATATCCACCCTTACATTGGTCAAGGTTCCAAGTTTTTCTTGCTCATGATTGGCTATCCATGCTCTATTTTTGTTGTCAAATTATGGCAAACCTATTTGACGGTTAACCTCATGTATGTGTTGCAGTCAAGATAAGGGTTTTAACCTTTATCAGTCTTTCCTCATTTACTCATGGTGTTGTTAGAAAACAAAGATCTTATAATGGAGAGAGTTGTCATCCAAATTCATTTGAAATCATGAATTGCATTTCCATAATGAAGGGAGTAGGCCAAGGCCAAGGGATAATGGGTTGTGGAACCAAGGATTTGATGGAGTGTTAGGCTGTAGGATGAACCACATTTAAGTGTCCCAATGATCAAGTGTGCAAGTGATCTCTTGAAGAGCATGTTCAAAGTCAAGAAGTGTAGGATTGAATCAAGCCATGTGTTGTTTAGATACTAGGCCATCAAGTGAATCTGTGTATCTAGGAGGGTAGGAGAGTGAGTTAGCTAACCAAACCATTCCTTCCTCTACATCATCTACCCAACCATATATTTATCACACCATATGAAGGAGATTCTTAGCTTATTTTCTTGAAAAATCCTTCATATGATATGCTATAATATATGGCTGGATAGCCACCGGCACTTCTAGGAGTGTAGAGGCTAAATGTTTGTAATTTGTAGTTCCCACAACGGTTTTTAATAAGCCAAATGGAAACATCTTGTACATTGCTATCTTTAAATGTAAAAATAACTAGTAAAATCTACTCATGTTTCACAACTTGTACTATGATATTCTAAATGTAGAATTAACTAACTTAAAATTTCCTTATGTTTCATGGCTTGTACTCTGATATTTTTAAATGCAAAATTAACAAGTAAAATGTACTTTTTTTTCAAGTGACCATTCAAGTTGAAAATATTCAATTGGGTCCCTCCATGGGAACATCACCTTAGATACCTGATGGTGACCTCATAGGGGTTTTCAATCCTTCGATGGGGATTGCTACCTGCAAATAATAACTCTCAGTTGTACTTACCTTTATGTATTGTCAATTGGAGACTGGATCTCATTCCATGATGAAAACATGAATAATATTAGCATTTGAACCCAAAGAACATTGTTCCATTTATGGGATGCTAGGTCACTAAAATACTAAAGTTATTGGTAAACTAGCAAGGAGTTAATCAATGAGGTTGTTTAGGAGATCAAAGCATAAAGCTCAAAAAAAAATTAAATAATATAAAGGAAGTTCTACATTAAGTTTCAGATACACCAAATTGGTGTTTGACTTGGCGGTGACCTATAAGATTGCATTTTGGCTTTTATTTTAGCTTCCACCACCAACAAGAGGTTCCCATGAGCCAGAAGATCGGTGGATGTATCAATATTTGAGCCTTCTCGCAATCGATCTATCTACGGGTTCCCAATCCCCTCCGATGAAGAGACTGATTCACTTCCCTTTGAAGACCCTATAGTTCTATTTTTCAGTCTTATTGCTTCAGTTCTACTATCTCAGTCCCTTTCAAAACTGGGTGGACTACACGATCGACCCTCTAGCGCATAATAGTATTTTGGTTCTACTGTCTCGATCCCTTTCAAGACTGGGTGGATTAATCGATCAACACTCTGACGCATAATAGTGGATACAAATTTCATATTTTTAAAGTTATGCACGTGTTTGTTGGAATCCCAATGAACATGGGCATGGATTAAAAAATAAATTCCTTCTATAATCTGACAAACCAAAAGAAATCCCATAGCTCATCATAAATTTTGTCAGCAAATGACCCCCAATGTATTAGTGTGAGATGCTACTATACAGTTCATGAATTATCAAATTGGTGGTTGAAGAGCGTTTGTAAGTCAATGAGAAGTTTCTTAATTGTAATTGTAATTCAGTGAGACTTCTTTAGGGTAGGTGTCCAAGGGAAATTGAGTAGTGAACTCTAGGAAGTGTACCTCAATGCAAGTGCATTCCTTATATTGTAATAAGCTATACTTATAACAAGGTATCGATCTTATTGTGGGTATCAGCCCCGACATAGTTTTCACCCTAGTTTGGGGTTCTATGATAAAAAATCTTTGTTTTATGTGGTGCTGATGTTTTCTTATTTGTGTTTACATGCTTTACATTTTTCAAATCACTAACAAAAGTTTATGTGATCAAGGGTTTTATGCTTGAAGGGCTTAAGGGATTTAAAATTTAAGTATTTTGGTAGAAACTTATTCACCCCCTCCCTCACAATCACTTGCTTCCTAGTTTCTATAGGATTGTGACCTATACTATGCCAATTTATGGGATAATATTTCTAGTTTGGTATTATGGTTCTATCTTTTCATTTAAGAAAGATTGTAAGTAATGAAATGATTTGGTGCATCACCTTTATCTTAGATTCATCTTCAATTATCTTCTCTTTTCATCCCCTATTCATGGAAAGTTGACTCCTCAACTCTAAATATTGTTCTATGTGTTACTAGTTTGATCCTGCAAAACTCAGACTTTCCTTAAGGCCTATTATCTTTTTAAAGTGTAAATTTTGAGATCAACAGTAACTAGTTTGATCCCGCAAAACTCAGACTTTCCTTGAGGCCTATTATCTTTTTAAAGTGCAAATTTTGAGATTAACAGTAACCATCTACACATGTGTGTCCCCACCTCTCATGCACAATAAGACACATTTCCTCTGAAATTCCACATATGCTACGAGTGTTTCTAATGTCTCCTCCATTGGTGCACATGAGACACCTTTCCTCCAAAATTCCACATCTCCTCTGAGTGTGTCTAACGCCTCCTCAAGTTCTATTGAAATATCCCTCTTCTATTGCATAAACCATGACCTGAATGCTTGTACATAAGATGTCTTTCCTTCAAAAGTTCACATCTCCTCCAAGTGTCTCTAAGGCCTCCTCAAGTGCTCAACAAAATATTAACCAAATCTTGCCCCACTTTTCTTGCCCCCCTTTCTCTTTGAAGGGACAACCATGATCCCAAGCCCCCTCTTTTTTCAGGAAAACAAATATATCATGCCCCCTCTTCTTTTTAGGAAAACAAATATATCATGCCTCCTCTTTTCTTTAAGGAAAAATTTTCTTGAAGCCCCCACCTTTGCAGGACACAAATAGGGTTTTTCTCATGCAATGATATTTCCCTAAGTGAGAAGCTAGCTCAAGATGATAGAAAACCCCCTTGCCTCTATTGCCTCCAACTTCCTGTATTGTCATGTTACTCTTTATCTATCAAAAGTTTCATAGGATTCATTGAAAACCTTGTCAACAGTTGCATCGAAAATACAATCAATGTTTGGAATATGTACATAGATGATGACATTGAAAAATTATAGAGCCTGTAAAAAAGAAAGGTGTCCTTATTTTTTATACCACTCCAAGATATCTTCATTGTCCCAAACAAAATAACTGAATCTTTTCAATAAAAACAAAATTTCTTATGTCTCGAAAATTTTTGAAAGGTTACCAAAGTTTTACATCTTATGGTTTAACCATGCAACGCATTCAATATTTACCATCATCCAACACTTTATCTTTGAATCAGCAATTTGTGTGAGTAATTTTTTTTATAAGTTGTGTCGTATTCATGATCACTCTAAACTAAGAGATACAAATAACATAAATATACTAAGAAGTAATGTTTCTATGACCATAGAAGACCTCGAATACCTTTGTCAAAGTATTCTTGTCTCCGAACATACTTTATAAACTCTACTTATTTTAATCACAATTGTGGCGCTTTAGTCTTTTCTAGTATCTACTGAATAGAAATGACTGCCTCAAATATTGACCAATGTGCTTAATAGTAATTGCAGAAACTCTTATTATTCAAATCATCCTTAGTTATAGAAAATGGGGATCTGAAAAATCTTGACTTGCATGCTCAACTGTATAGATTAAGATCGATCTTCTTGCAAACTTTTTTTTTCCTATATCTCTTTGACATCTAACTATGAATGGAGGGCCTTAATATTTTCAATGCGCCATCTCTGCTCTCGCTCTTCCTATAGTCACTCCACCTCCTGCTCAATAGCACTGAACAATTTGCGATTTAATAGCAATATAGGCTCAAATGCCTTAAAACATAAGATCTCTGCTTTAGTAATTTCATAGCAATCTTTGAGCACCAAAATCTGTATCGCTGCACAGAAGGAATTCATACAATCTAGTTTTATAATGTCCTTTCAATATATCATCAAGTCTAAATAAGAAAATGAATCTGTAGAGTTAGGACGATCACACCAAGATTGATGGAATTACGAGTGCATTCTTTGCACCTGCTGCAACACTTTGTGTCCTAGATTGTGACTAGAATAGTCAAGGGCATAATCAAAACAAGGAGGATTGACCTTGCTATCACCATGTTTCATCTCCACAAAAAATCACAACCACATAAAGAAGAGTTCTGATGGAGCTTGAGTCCTTGTCTTTTGTCCAAAAATGAAAGATAGATTTGTTTGATGGTTAAATCATAGTTACTGAATAGGAAAAAACATAAAGGGAAATAACACAACTCTAAGCATCAAATATTGATTTTATGTTTAATGTTATTATTAAACCAAAGGTTGTATTTGAACAAATAGGTCCTTTGGCTTTGAACGATGTGTGAATGGAAGAAAGTAATTTGTATTTTTATAAAGGTTGTTTTGTCCCAATAATCAAGCACAAGAGGTAGAAATTGAATGAATGGTTCATGCTAGTGAAATACATAAGAGGGAAAATCAAATGGAGGCCAACTAGGAAAATTTTAGGTACAATAATGAGGCTTGTGGGAATCACATATAATGTCTTTCCTAAGGAATATTTTAGAGAAGGGATGAAAATGTGGCATGTATATTACTTTATGTTATACTATGTGAGTGTTGGGAGAAGAGTTTATGGCTATAAAAATGAATATAGATTTATCTTCTATATTCATTTTTGTATTAATGGACTTGCGTGAGGTGAAGGACACAATAAGAAATATGGTTGGTACTTGATCAAAAGCTATGAGTCTAAAAGTGATTTAGGGTATTATGTGGCTCAACACTTTGTTAATTAAGCTTGGTCAAAGAAGAGGAGGGTGCATGTGAATCTAGAATTGGTAATAATTAGTAGAACTCAATGTTGTCAACTATGTGGTTTTCCAATAGAAAAAAATGATTTATCTCTTAAGAGTTTCTTCAAATTGTTAGGTATAATAATATCTTTTATCTTTTAGTATCTAACAATATGTATAAGCTAGGGACTAATAGTAGTATAATTTACTACATAAAAATAGGGATTAATAATACTATAGGCAGGGACTTAAAAATATATTGTAGAAAACAGTTCTCTTTTTAACCTCTCCTTTCAAGCAACTCATTGTAATTTATAGATTAAATTATTCTTTTCTTCTAATTTTAGATAAAAAGTACTCTTGCAATCGCAGGAAGCACAGTAATTATGAATATAAATCTTCTGTTAAATGATATGTGTTCTATTTAGGCTTTAAAGACAAAATTAAATAAGTATTTCTCCATATTCTGCAGCAATATTTAGAACTGCAAAAAAGAGAGATTATCTTTTGTAAAATGCATCAGGAATTTCAAAGATAGATTGTGTTAAACCAATATAATAGAAGGTTAAATATTATAATTTAATTAAGGTAGGTTGTTTGATATTAAAGGATAGAAAGGGATTTGGATAAGTTTATTTAGGAAATTTATCAATCAATTTTTATTTTATTTTTCCATATTTTAATATGTTCGAGTGTAGGCCAAAAAAAATGAAGGGGTTATACATCAAAAATAAAATGAAAATGAAAATGAAATGATTAAATAGGACAATAGGACAATATGACAAGAGCTATTGAGAGCTAGAACAACATTCAAGAAATATAGATAGCGGGCATATATACCAGTATTTATGATCCCATAGATAGAAGGGATGTTAAATATATATTTTGAAATTGGCATGAGAATTCTATGTTAAGAGTGTGTAGATGGCTTTCGTTTGAACTTTAGAGAAATTGTCAAGTTCCATGCTTGGAAGTTAGCACAGAATCATAATGATGAGGCATTGCCAATTTTACTACTAACGTCACTTTCTTTTGGCTTTTCTAGCAGTAACATTTAATTCCTTGTGCTTAATTCATACACGGAATAAACAAGCCATTAATGTTTCTTTTATAGCTATCCAACAGTCAAAGTTTTCTGTAGCATTTTTCTTCCTTTGAGAGGGGGCTACTAGAATGCGAATCTTGCTTGATTTCTGGTTTATTTTCCCTCGCATGCTCGATATTTCTTGTTATTGCTCGAGTCAGTGAGGCAATGGCAATTATTTTATTTCCACTGTCAATTTCTGCAACATGTGAATAAGCAATGAGTTTGTGTTTAAGTTTATTTCTTTTCACTTAAGAATTAATTCGTTGACATTGTTTGTTTCTCTGTTCTGGTTTCAAAGGGAGAATGATCAAGGGGTTAAAAATCTTGTTAGGTGGAGGTATTTGTGGCAAATCTACTAGGAAATTTTCAACCAATGATTTCTTTTGAAAGGTATTTGAGGCCAGTCCGTTGAAATTGGTGAATCATGGAAGACTAGAAGTTGTGGAAACTTCCAAATTTATTTTTGTTATTTTTTCAATTGAAAGTATAATAAAACCCCTGGCAAAATTAGGGGTAGCCAATAAAAAAAAAAGAAATTAATGACTAGAAATTAATTTTAAAATAAAATAGTTTAAATAATGTTCTAAACTTTAGAATTTCATAAACTTCTCTTATGGAAACCAATAGATATAGTGAAATGAAAACATTAGTTCCTTGCCTATATATAGGCAGGGACTAACAATACGCACTTTGATACCACATGTGAGTGTAAAATGAAAATCTTTGATTATTGATTGAATCAAATGTTGTGCTTTAACTAGGCATTACAAAATACTGAAGTAGTAGTATAACTGCATAATTGATCAGCAATTATGTGTTATTAAATGTAAAACTAATTAGTTAAAACTAATCGATAATGTAATAATCACCAAGATATAAATGTTTAGGAAAATGGAGCATATTAATGAATTTATCAAAGAGGGCATGCTAGAAAATCTTATAGAGAATGAAAAGTCTCAAGTGAAAAGTGATGGCACATTCTTTATTGTATTGACACTTAGCAAATTCCCTTCTACATATTTTTAAAGAGGAATTATCTATGGCCATGGAAATCAATTTTTTCACAACTAGGGTGCTTATTTTTATTCAAGATGAAGTTTTGGCACATATATCGAGTTTTATGTCTAGTAAAGTAGATTGAAGGCAATTTGATTATATGGCTAAAGGTGATCCTTCTAATGAGGAGAATACATGTATTTCAAAGTTTTAACCAAGTGAAAGTGGTAAGATTAAAATCATGCAAAGTAGTTTTCTATTACAACTACAAGATTAAAAAATATTTTAAAAAGGAAATTGTTCATAAATATTTTATGAATATTTTATATATTAAATAATTTATAGGATATACGATTTGTTCTTGTGTGATTAGAATTTTAGAGATTGCTCATGCTTCTTTACGAATAAGAAATAGTAGGATCTTTGTTGGAGGTTGGTGATACTAGAGGATGAAGGATTCTCATCATCTCAGGGTAGTGTCTCTCTTTTGGATGATGCTTTTACATGAGAATCATTTTGTCTTTCTATCTTTCTTTATTAGTTTTTTCTTTATGATGAAATATTTTTAGAATTCATGTGTTGTGAAGGTTATTGTTTGGAGATAGGTTTGAGGTTGGTAAAAATCTTGAGTATGGATGATTGTCTAGAGAGCATGAGATTGTAATCAAGAATTATCACCCTTACAAGGGTTAGAGACACCATGGTGAGGCCATGTGTGTGAGGAGCTCAATATATAGATTATTTTCAAGAATAACTTAAGGTCTATAAGTTTAGAGTTTGGTACTTAGACTTGAAGAGTCCATCTTATGGCTCCACCTTTATAATGGATGAAGAGGCATCTTGATGGGATTCCACTTGATTTAGAGATTTCTCTTCTAAGAAAGATCTTCTTAAAAACATGTATTCATTTTATCTAATCACCATGTTTGGTTATATAAGCCTTAACAGGTGTCCCTAAGGTAAGGGAATTTGATGTTTTTAAAGATCAATGTAATAAGAGGGTAAATGTAAGCATAATTAGAATTAGTTAGTATTGCATTACATTTGCAATTTGTTTGTAATTGCCCGTGGTTGGTAACTATCCAACTATCACCTATTGTATAACTAAGGTATTGTATTATATAAGGTGTTCTCCATTGGAATACTTAATACATCGAGCTTTCACATTTACTTTAATGACAATGACAATTAAAAGTGTTATTAGATAACCAAAAAACATAAATATTAAAGCAATGAATTTTTAAAATATAAATATATAATATATGCTTGAGATAGCTATAGTTATTTATACCTCCTAATCTTTTGATAGCTATTTTATTATTTTTACTAAAAACAACTAATATAATCTTCAAAACCAACACAAAATTAAATAAGAATTAGAACAAATACATCAATTTTACTATTAAACTTATATAAAACATATTTATAAATATATTATATTTTCCACAATATATATTATATTAAATACATAGAGATGTAATATTAAAATTTCTACAAAACATATACAACAATCTAAACTAGCAATCACACCTTGGTGTGCAATAGGTATGTTGCAAAAACTTTTGATAATTTGAATCTATATGGCTAAAGTATGGTATTTGATATAGAGAAAAAATATATCTATTTTTTTATATTTAAAAAAAATGTATTTTAAATTTGTCTCATTTAGTTGTAATTGAAACTCATGCCATGTTACATCGATAATCCAAAATTGTATATAGAGAAAAAAAAATTAAACATATTGTGAACACAATATTGTAGATATTGATTTTTTTTTAAGATTTGGAATTAAGAAAGAAAGTGTCTCTCAAGTGATTTGTATAAAGAGAATATAATTAAAATAAATTATATGACTTCTTGTGCATAACTTAAATATGAAAACTATAGAAAATAGAAACTAAGCAATGATAGGTTAATGTAGTACGTTGGAGATTTCTTTTGTCCATGTAAAATTTGAACTTGTAAAATTAAGAGAGTTATAATCAACATTACTTGAATTTCTAAGTTGAATTATCTTATACATTAAATGATAAAAAACATATAGGAGCACAATTGTACAAATGAACTACAATTGCACTAAGTATAAATGAAATCAATTAAAGAACAAACATGAGTGCTTGAGAAAAAGATGATCTTCTGAAGAGCTTGTATTTTATTATGCTATCATAATATTTAATGATTTGGAAGTCTGTTTTTATTGAATTTACAAGCATGCACACTATAGGGAAACTGACATAATGTGTATTTGATAATGCTATCAAGTGCTACTCCACTATTTTTGTCGGCAATTATTGTTAGTGATTTGGAAGTCCATTTTTCTTGAACTTGTAAGTACATGCATACTAAAAAGAAACTGACATAATGGCTGTTGTGGAGCCAACTCTGTATTTATTCATGTTTTCCAACTTTGGAGCTGCTCTGAATAGATACTTTCAAGCCAAGCAAGAGAAGCTCTATAAGACATTGGATATTCACCTTGGAGTATTGTAAAGTTGTTAAGAATTTTGGCCTAGAAAGACCAGCCTATCCTCTTGGTAAATGAGTTTCTGTTACACAATTTAGTGTTTGTAAATATTTTGTTGTTTTAATATTGTCTTAAATACTGAGTTGTTAATCCTGACTGTGAGTGAAATATCTACAAGTATGATAAATGAATGTGTGTCCCCTCTGGTACGTAATGCAGAGCTTTAGGAGATTCAGAGAGCTTAACATAAAGAACTATCAACACTTTGAAAAGTTTAGTTATCTAGAATTGTATTAATAAGCCGTTGTCATGGTCCAAATCAAGAGAGAGTTGGGATAGTACCATAAGCCCTAGGAACCAAATGAGCTTCAAAACCAAATTTCTGAGTGTAATTACCTCGGAGATCAGTAAAACATTCTTATTTGGGCTTCGTCAAAGTGGGTTTCTATTTTTGTGAATCAAACCAAGGTTCAAGGAGATGAGAAATATGTTTTGAGTGGACGAAATGGCAAATCATATTTCCCTCGCTATTCCCATTAAAGCATGCATATGGACTATAGCAAAGCACTAGACAGCACGCTAGTGAAAATGACAGATCATAGTTTGAATTCATAAGAACAAACAATTGAAGAAATTGTCTGTGTAATAGAAGCAATGGCTTGGAAACATGTGGCCTATTACTTCAGCAACATAAAATTCAAGGAGAAGAGAATTTAAACTTTAAGGTATAAAATTTCAATGATAATTTATGGACTATGAAGCTTTATATGGTGGGAAATATAAAATACCTCTGTCAACTGCTGGTGCGTCTAGAAAAGAATAGTTTTTAGCAGTTGAAGGTGGAGATGGATAAACGTGCAATGAAAGTGGCGAAGAAGTTGGGCAGGCACAAAAGAACGAAGCAGATGGTGAAGAGATGTCTTATGTTGAGGAAGATGATGTGGCATAAGATTTTGGCAAAGGTGGTAAAACGGTGATAATTAGTAGTTGTGCATTTTTGTGCGTACAACAATGAGCGGATAGAAGTTTTCATTTTTTATTTTCAAAAAAGTGATATTTTTTCTAATGTCAACAATAGATAATTAATGGTATATAGAAGGAAATTTTAAAATGATATAAAAGAAGTCTTACATTGTGATGTTTTCTTAAAATGGTATTGTTCAGTTTTGTATTAAATTTGTGACTGGTTTATTGCATAATATTGATAGCAAATAAATGGTATATAAAACATAAAATAACATTCATTGTTGTGAAAGAAAGACAATAGAAAATGTGAAAATAATTCGCTATATAAATCTTAAAAAAGAGTTAACAAAGAGTAAAAATAAAAACCTATATATTTTATTACAATGTTGCCAAAAAAAAAAAAACATTAATCCATGTGCTCCCTCCTTCATTCCTTTGACATAGTAGCATGTATTGAGGGAAGAATAACATTAAAACTGGAAAGCTGTAAAACCAATAATAAAAATGATGTAATATTCCACTCCAAAAAGATGTAATATTCCACTCCCCATATTAGCCAAAGGGCCTATCAACATACCCATGATCAAATATAAGTTGCCATTAAAAAAATAATTAGTAAGGACACTTCCAATTGTGACAAACTAACTAGTTTACATCAACCTAATAGCCCTAAGAGAAATATACATCCAAGACTATAAACAATACATGTCCTTCCATTATACTGTAAGCTAAATAATATCTATTTATAACTATTATTGCCAAATTGAAGCAAGCATGTGGAAGCAATTAAAAATCATATAATTGTCATGCTTCGCCTCTCTAGGAAAAAACTAAAGTATCTTCACTCAAAATTAACCCAACTAGTGTGCTGATGTAGGAGCATCCTAGAATTCTTGGCAATCTTGTATCAACCAAAAATATGTTTGTTTTGAAAGGCAGATTGGTAGTATTGATCTTAGTTTGTGGAGTATTTGCTCTATTTTGGAGTTTGGTTGCTCGGTTCAGTGTTTACCGGGGTGCTCAGTTTTTTAAGAACGCTTGGTAACTGAAGGCATCAGTTACTCTTGGTGCTCAGTGATAACTGCGTTGCTCGGTGACGATCGGCGTGGTCTTCACTGGCGCTTAGTTATTTCTCTGCTGCTCGGTAATCGATCTTACTGACTTGTGTTCTTGCTTGGCTGATTGGTGCATTTAATTTGGGTCGCACTCCTCGTGTTATGGATTGACCGTTGGGCATGGGAGGACCTAAATCTAGTGTGTTGCATTCTTCTATGTGGATCTGATGACTGTTGGGGCCATCTTGGAGATTTTATTTATTGTAAGGCTATTTGAGAGCCACTGATGTTTTGGTGCATTTAATAATTATTTGTATGAGTTAATTATTTCATCCAGCTGACTTGTGGTTGAGGATGAGTATTTATAAGATGTTTCGAAAGTTGTTTAGGGGAAGAGGAGCGAGAGTGAGAGAGGATATATAAGAGTTAGTAGCCTGCGAACTTAGGAACATGAAGATTTCTTGGAAGTTGTGAGTACAAGTTTAGATCTTCCTTGGGGTGCCTACCAGTGTCCTGTCATATTGCAGACCTAGGCTAGCTAAGTGGTGAAGTTGTGGAAAAGATCTTGCATGATCTTGTTGAACTGTTATTTTCTTTGTATTTGGCCAAAACTAAGAAGGCCTTACAGCCTAGCACATTGCATGTAATCAGTGATTTGATGAATAAAGATTTTAGTTCTATAATAGATCTAGCACTATTATTTTGGAATTCTATTGTGTTGTGGTTTGGCTACAAGGTTAGATAGTCCTTAACTAGATTCTCCATTCTTGACTACATCAGGTGGTATCTCAGAGAGTTGATCTTGAATGTGTGGATAGATTGCTGAAGGGATAGTTTGCACCAGGACCTTGGACTGAAGATGCCTCCGAGAAGAGGTTGTGAGACCTTGGAACAAGAAGCTGCTGGAGAATTCAGCCTTGATGAGTTTAGAGCTTTGCATAAACAAGTGCAAGACCTACAAGAAGAACTGAGAAAGAAGACTACCTTGAAAGAATATAGTGATGATGAATCTGAGGAAGAAGATCATTTTGAAGAAGCTGTAGAAGAAGCTCAAGATCCAGAGGAAAATAGAATCCTAAAAGCTATGTCTAAAATTTGGAAAAGACCTAAGATTGAAGTTTCTACATATTTTGGAAGCCTTAGGCCAGAAGAATTGATTGATTGGATCAATGAGATAGATGAGTACTTTGAGTATGAAGAAATAGAAGATCCTGATAGAGTTAGATTTGCAAACACTAAACTAAAGGGTCATGCAAATATTTGGTGGAGAGAAGTTCAGTTGGAAAGAAGTAGAATAGGAAAGGAAAAGATCACTAGATGGAACCGAATGGTTGACATGTTGAAGAAGAAATTCATTCCGGTGGATTATGAATTGGATATGTTTAAGAAGATGCAAGCCTTGAAGAAGACTAACAAATCAGTACAAGAGTATACTAAGGAGTTTTACAAAATCCTAATTAGGACTGGTCATTTAGAAGCTGATAAAGAGAAGGTTGCTAGGTATGTGTATGGTTTGAGACCTAGTATCCAAGAGGAGTTACTTATTGTTCGGATGACAACAATAGGAGATGCTTATCAGATGGCATTAAATATTGAAGAGAAGCTGAATAGGAAGTTTGAAGGGAGACAAAACAATAGGAATAGAGGTGGTAAGACTGGTGAAATAGTTGTTGAAAGTAATGTGGTAGAGAATCCTACAAAGACTGATGTGGGATCTAGCAGTGGTCAAGGTACTAAGAATTTCAATAATGGACAGAGAAGAAGGTGGAAGAATGAGTTCACTGGTACTTGCTATAACTGTGGTGAAGTAGGTCATAGAAGTTTTCATTGTCCTAAGAAAAGAGTTGCACTAGCTGCTGAAGAGGATATTGTGAATGTTGCAGAAAAGGGTGAATCTCTTATTACTAGGAGGTTAGTCACATGTGTCCATAAACCGATACAAAGAAGAAATTTGTTCAGAACCAGATGTAAGTGCAAGGATAAGGTATGTAATGTCATAGTTGATGGTGGCAGTTCTAAAAATTTTGTTTCAGAAGAGATGGTTAGTTAATTGAATTTGGAAAGAAGGAAACACCCTAACCCTTATCAGGTTAGTTGGATACAAGATGTGTCTAAGGTTAGAGTTGAAGAATAGTGCTTGGTTAATTTTCGGATTGGCTCTTACCAGGATGAGATATTGTGTGATATATTGCCTATGGATGCTTGTCATATATTGCTCAGTAGACCTTGGCAATTTGATAGAAATGTTTTGTTTGATGGTCGTGCTAACACCTATGTGGTTAGGCATGAAGGATCTAGGCATAAGTTGTTACCTTTGCAGGAGACAAGAACTAAGGAACGTGGAGTTATCAGGTGTTGTTCGTGTGACCGTAACAAACCTCAAGAGCACAGGGTTGATGAACCTATTTCTACAAAGTCTAGTTTGAAAGAGAAGGAGAATGATATATCTGATGAATTTGTTGAGATTAAAATGCAGATGGTCTTTCTGAAAGAGATAGTATAGCAGATGATGACATTTATGACATAGAGAGATGCAGATGATACCATGTTGATTGAGGAGTCTAGAGAAAATGGAATTTACCAAGGTACTGATATGATCAGTAGTGGGAATGATGGTCAGATCCGATTGTTATCAATTGCAGACAGGAAAAGTAAGAAAAGTGGAAACCAGGATAACTTTCTGCAGGGAACAATGAATGAAGCAAAGATAACTTGGGATGAAGGACAATAAGAGATATGGGTTAAGAACAGATATGGCATACCTATTATGATTCCCTTGAGACATTCCTGATTTCTTTATGAGAAAATCTTCTTTACTTGGGGTGTCTGATGCAAGAGCATCCTAGGATTCTTGGCAATCATGTATCAACCAAAAATATGTTTGTTTTGAAAGGTAGATTGGTAGTATTGATCTTAGTTTGTGGAGTATTTTCTCAATTTTGGTGTTTGGTTTCTCGGTTCAGTGTTTACCAGGGTGCTCATTTTCTGAAGAACACTCAGTAACTAATGCCATCCATTACTCTTGGTGCTCGGTGATAACTGCATTGCTCGGTGATGCTCGGTGTGGTCGGTTCACTAGTGCTTGATTATTTCTCTGCTACTCGATAATCAGTCTTACCGACTGGTGTTCTTACTTGGCCAAATGGTGCATTTAATTTGGGTCGCGCTCCTCATGTTATGGATTGACCGTTGGGCATAGGAGGACCTAAATCTAGCATGTTGCATTCTTCTATGTGGATCTGATGATCGTTGGGGCCATCTTGGAGATTTTATTTATTGTAAGGCTATTTGATAGCTGACTAATGTTTTGGCATTTAATAATTGTTTGTATGAGTTAATTGTTTCATCCAGCTGAATTGTGGCTGAGGATGAGTATTTATAAGATATTTGGGTAGTTGTTTAGGGGAAGAGGAGCAAGAGTGAGAGAGGATATAGAAGAGTTAGCAGCCTGCAAGCTTAGGAACAGGAAGATTGCTTGGAAGTTGTGAGTACAAGTTTAGATCTTTCCTAGGGTGCCTACCAGTGTCCTGTCGTATTGTAGACCTGGGCTAGCTAAGTGGTGAAGTTGTGGAAAAGATCATGTGTGATCTTGTTGAACTGTTACTTGCTTTGTATTTGGTCATAACTGGGAAGGCCTTACAGCCTGGCGCATTGCATGTAATCAGTGATTTGATGAATAAAGATTTTAGTTCTATAACAGATCTGGCATTATTATTGTGGAATTTTGTTGTGTTGTGGTTTGGCTACAACGTCAGAAAATCCTTAATTGGATTCTCCATCGTTGACTGCATCATGTGGATGACATTCCATTGATGGTTTACCATTCTTTTTCAAAAACTAATGCAATCCTATATTTCAGCCTAAACCTTAAAATGCAACTAACCATTAGAAGTGGTACTAAAATTTCATGTAGTAGCTACAAGGGATTTTTTGCACCTAATTCTGATTGTTGAACATTTTCAGCCAACACTACCTACTAATTAAAGTTGCTAAATCAGTGATTAATAATACATATGTAATACAAATGGTCAAGCATGCCAGAGTAATAGAGGTCACAATTCCTAAATAAGCTAGGAATGCACAGATTAAAAATTGTAGAGTACTACCACTTTCGATAGGTGTAATGTCTTGAATATGCTGAGGTTACATATATCAATTGAAATTTTAGTAGACTGCAAAATTGTAGCCCCTTTGATAAGCCAAACCACAGAGATTTAAAATTGTAAAATGAGGCTTTTGCTTCTGTTGAGCATTAAAAATTGGACAAGCAATATGACTTGTTGTCCAACTTCAATGTTTCATGTGGTAGACCTTGCTAATATTATGAAAAATATTAAACAACTTTATATATGGATTTCTATCAAGACCAACATATATCAAATAATTTAGACCTTATGGTCTTAAGAACATATGGAATTAAATAGTATCTAAAATTTTAGAGATTTTAGCATCACATTATGAGTTAATTAATATTAAAAAAAGTCAGAACAGACAAGAGAATTGATTTGTAATTGTTATATAACAAAGATTACAAAATCATGAGACTTAAGTACCCTTCTAAAGCCACTTTTAGTAGTACACATAGATGCATTAAAAATATAATTAATAAAAGTGCACATTTTGACAAGAAATAATTTTGGTCCTTCAATGTGAAACTTATTCATCAGAAAATATACCCAGATCAGTTCTGATTTGAACCCAACACCGACACTCCTTCGAGATGGGCATTGTGCAAACTCATGTCTCCTTCCTGGTCCATGCACATTTTTCTCAAACTAAGTGCTCTTCACAAGCCTTGAAACTTGACCTACCTTACAGTTTTCTACAGAGAATGTCTGAATTTGCGAAACTACAACTTTCTCCATGTGGGTATTGTTGAAATCCACAATTGGATTCAAATGTCTCTTCCTCTCTAAGCTTGCAGGAGGAATGGCTATAGTAATGAGTCATGAAAACCATCAACAAAGAGTCCAAAATGAAAATGAAAAGAGAATATCAATTTGCCATATTCCATTTACTCTGTTGCTGTGAAATTCTTTTTTCATAGGAATTTCAATATTTTCTTACTCTGGTGCTGTGGAATTCTTTTTTCATAGGAATTTCAATATTTTCTTGCTTGTTATTTCTGCTTTCCAAATTCTTTGCAATTTTTTATACTGTAATTCCTGATATATTTCTATTTCCCAGGTGACAATAGTTAATGTTGAGAAAACTAAAGATTTCAATAAGCTCAAAAATAAAGAGGGATAAGAACAGGAGAAATAAACAAGGCAACTTGTTATTTGTATTTTAGAATTGTCTGGTATAGGAGAAAAAATCCCAATGATTTTTTCATAGCCCAAAAAGACAAACCAACCATAGAAAGGCTGACAACTTTCCAATAAAAAAACTCATTTTTAGGAGAATAGCTCCCACACAAATCCTATAGGCTTGTAGACAATCTTAGAGAGGTCTTACAACATATTGCAAAATGATGTACCTATTGCTTGTTCCTTTACAAATATTCATTAAATAAAGAACAGACAAATTCGCTCTATGGTTTGTGAATGAAAATGAAAAAGCAATGAGGTTTTAACCAATGCAGATAGGGGTGTCACCGTAAAGTTATAATTATCCACAGCAGTGATAATGTGCTTGGTTGCATAGACAATAAGATAAGCTTCATTTGCATCCATAATGAAAAATAATGTAGGTGTTCTACCTGGGAAAAATTTAACATCATGAGCCCAATAAAATGCCCCATTGGTTTCCTGTTATTCTCCACAGTCGTAAAACTGGTTCCATCCTATCTCAAAAATTATTGCCTACTTAAAACATCAACAACGTTGATAGAATTTTCAAGTGAAGATACACAAAAGCTTACAATTTACTTCAAAGCTAAAAAAAGACTTCCGTCTTGTGGCAAAATAACAAGACAGGGAAGAAAAGATAGACCCAATTACCAGTACCACGCCTCTGATGTTTTATTTTGATCTTCTCAAATCATAAAATGCTTGGCATTAGCAGGGGAGTTTGCTCCTCAACTAACAGTACTTTGCAAATTTAGTTATGTGTAAACCTAAAAAGTACTAAATCTCACAGACCCAAATATAGAAAGAAAACACTAAGAAAAGTTCCTCAACAATAATCTCTTTAAACTCGAAACTCCAAAAATAGGCATTGAGAATGTAATTGAGCAACCAAAAGTTCCAGAAAGCTAAACACCTTGACCAATAAATTCTCCCGTAGAATCACCTAAATCCACACTTCTGATCAAAATATGAAATTTCACATCGTAAGCAGCTTAAACAACACATTCAAAGAGCAAAGGGCAAAAATATTTTCATGAAACTCAAATTTTCAAGCCGAACATATAAATGCTTCCTCACAATATAGGCTAGAACCCGCAATGATAAAAAATAGAACTATCAAACCCTAACAATCCAGAATCCAGGAATTTCACAACCCCAAAACAGCCAACATTTTCTAACATTTAAACTAAATGCTTCCCCACAGTAGTAGTATGAACAAACCCCTATTTAGCATTTTTTCTATCACAGAAACTAACAAGCGCCATCTATACGAAATTTTTAATTACATACCAAATGAGTATGAGTATTTAACGATAAATATCTAATAGAATTCAAAGCAGATCATAAACCTTTTGTTTGAACAATATCAAATCTCTTATTTTAGACAACTATAGTTAAAAATAAACTCATTAAAACTCGTCAACTCATTTCCCCCTCCTATGAAATTCCCTCCGTCAAAATCATGAACTGAGGCCACCTTTGAACAAAGGAAAAACATGAAGGAGTAGTCTAAAATGAAATTAAAAAAGAAGATTTCACATTACAATACTTTCATTATTGTGTTGCTACAACCTTTCTTGCTTATAATTTTTGGATTTCCTTATATTCCAAGTCCTACTGTTAAGGTTGATCATACTAAAAAAAACTTTGTATTTCGATAAGGCTAAGAAAAAATAAGAGAAAAACAGCAAGTTGTTATTTCTTAACTAAAAAAAATTGAAGTGTTTTATAATGGGAAATGAAAATATTTTGAAAGACTGACAACTTTCAAAAAGAAAAAATGTTATTTCCTGAGCAAAGCTCTCACACAAAGCCTATCAACTTAATAATAATAAGGGGGACTATGATAATGCCTTCTACTAGGCCTGGAATTTGAGGGTCACCCCTACGTGTCATATGATTTTTTTATGATGGTTTAGATATTTTAATGCCTTTCATTTTACGTTTTAAGAAAATAATTGATTGTCAATTTTATTTTTTTTATAAATCATTTAATAAATTATTTTAAATTTAAATTAGTAACATATAAAAAAAACTGAACTTTACTTACTAAGTTTTTTAATTCATATGTTTCATTTTAAAAAAATTCTAAATTAATATAAACATATAATAAATAATATAAAAATATATATATTGCTATTAAATTACTAAAACAAGTTTTTAAAATTTATATATTTTCTTTTACAAAGAATCTAAATAAATATGAATATGTAATAATCAAAATATAAATATATATTATAAAATAATACATATTTATATCATTATACAAAATAATATATTATCTATAATAGTTTTTGACGGTTTATTAATAACTTCAAGTATCATATTTACAATTTTATAAAATTTTAGCCTTTCAAATTCCAACCTTCTACCTAATTAATTTTCACAAATAAATAAGCCAAAAGAACAGTTAGAAATGAACTTTTAACAATTATGCGGTGTTTATTTCATTTGTTTTAAATGCTCTAATAGAAACCATAAAAAAGGCACCTTCTAAATAATATAATTAACCAATCACAAAAGCACCTTCTTTAATATAATTAATCAATCACAATGAAAATTTTGAAACTCGGTAGATTGAAATCTCTTCAAACTAAGTGGCTTCCTTCTAAACTACATAAGTACTATATGTCCACGTCTCTTCTATGACAATCTCTAATGGTCAATTGCTCTTGGAAGAACAGGATATAGGTACATGGAAACAATATTCCCGATAGTAAATATTCATTGAAAAGTAAAGAGAAGAATGATGGTGGAGAGGTATAACATTTGAAAAAGCAGGAAAAGTAAAATGCTCCCTCTGCTAATCAATCTGTTTAGTCTGTCTGATTTCATTAGCCCAATGACAAACACGACTACAACCAAAACTGGTGCGATCGCTGCAAGAGAGATCTCGTATCGCCAGAGCTGTCTATATTGCGAGAATGCCTTGTTGTCCTTACCTTTCAAGGTGTCGAGATTATGGGGCATTATGACAGTGATGGTGGCACTCACAAATGTTACTAAGGTCCAAAAGATTGACACTAGCAAACTCGCCTCAGAGATATCCGTCAGCGTATCTATAACTGAGCTCAGTGGAGAAGTGTCTTGCAAATGTTGTCCAAGTAACAAGCCGGCAACCACTGTAAGGGAAGCGATAAAGGCCGCGGTGTCAGAGAACAAGAACAATCTAAAAGCTTTACCAAATGCCAACTTGGCACCTCCATAGTGTATACTGTCTTTGTCATTGTCAATTCCTCTTGGGATTTGAAACATGGCTGCAAATATGACGGTAACAATCAATGATGCCACTAACATGTGTGTATCTGTAGTGTCTGTACCTATCCTCTTCTTTGGACCGTTAGATTTCGGTGTGAGACTTGACCGAATACCTCCTGCATCTTCCAACATATGTGTCACCATATAGCCATAACTGGAGTTCTGTTGAGCTAGTGCTGCAGATGCAATGTCAAGTGCAGTCATGCCTTCATCATTCAGGGCATTAACGTCCAAATGAAGGGCATCCCGGTCTAGACCTGGAGGTGAGAGAAGCGATTCTATTACCTGCACTCACAACAAAGCCATACTATGTTACATCTCTAACCATTCGAATTCTTCAAAATCTCCAATTTTATAACAATACTTACTGCAGTCATTCGAATCCATGTAGTTGTTTGGTGTTGTAACTAGCTGTATATTCTCTTATAATATTGTTAGATCTCTCGATCTAGTTGTCCATTTTGATAATGGAAGCATACCGAGGGATCTTAGTGTAGATGTATAATGAGCCATATAAATGAAATATAATTTTTTTCACTTTTAATCATCAAATCCTAATGAACGCAAGATTAAAACATATGGTGGATACATTTTATTATTAGCCAGTTTTCACTTGAGATAAAGTTAATAGAATATACTATATGCTAGATCGGTAAATCTATTTATATATATTCTATTCAATATAATAATGTCCAAAAAAAAATATAACAATGGATTGTAAAAGTAATATAGATATAATATAGTTATAAAGAAGGTACAATATAAATAAGTTACATTAAGTTACATTCAAAGTAAAATATTTTTTCCCAATGGTTATAATGATACATTCTTTCACAATATATTGAATATTTTGAAGTACAAATATTGTAAAAGATAAAAATAAATACTAAAATATAAATATTGTTTAAAACTCAATTATAATATTTGTGTCAGATTGTCCTCAAGAAATCAAAAAGATATAATAATTTGATTTTTAATTCTAAAGAGGTTTTTTTCTTGAATCTTGTAGGTGAACATAGCTACTCAAGCTATGAAGAAAGTTTATAAAGTGGTGCAAGATAGAAACCTAAAGAAGTGAAATAAATTAAATAGAATTTAGAGGATCCGACTTTGGGTGTTGAAATTCCAATGCTCCATATCTCAATAAAATAATAATATTTAGTTTAATATTTACTCAAGTTTCTCTCTAAAAATAGGCCTACTAACATGGTTGTTTTTTATATGTAAAAGGCATATTGTTTGAACATATATTAAATATAAAATTTAAGATTTTTTAAAAAAATGACATCACCATATATGCACATTGATAGTTCGAGTAACATTTATATAAAACTTATTAAAAATATACATCTATATCTAGCAACCCACCTTGGTGATTGTAATGTCTAAAATAAACCACTTAGACACCAATATTCTAGTCTTAAATATTATATATGCTTAATACACAAAATGACTAACTAAATCAGTCTTTCAAAATTGAGACAAACCACCACAGAAAACTAAACTATGAGATGTGAGAAATTTAATCATTCTTTGCAATCTTGGAACACTTTGATTATCCTACATATTCCTTTGCCACTTTTGCACTTCCTTCCCTTGGATGAAGCACCAAAGGTGGTCTAGAATGAGTCCTATGAACAAGAAGGTGATGCATAACATAGAAGACTCCTATTAAATTCACAACAACATATGAGTGAAGAACATCTGCAAGCATACTAATCTCTCTTTCAAACATGAAACAATTATATGTCGCTTGTAATGTTCCAAAGACACTTCCTGACCCAATGACACACTTTCTATGCCTCAATGATAGAAACCATTGTACGCCCTAGAATGCACAAACTCGTATGACACTTTTACTCCATGGTGCACCTAAGTTCCACCGTACAACCACCCATACTCCCTGTATGTCCATTTCCACCATACAACCTCCCTTACCTACAAGTTGAGAGTTGACTTCATAAGGTCCCTTGAGACTTATGTATGTTGTCCACCTCCATACGGTCAAGACAAGTCTATCATACAACTACCTAAGCCGTATGGCTTCACACGACAACACCATATGCCTTATCCATATGATTTCTCTATGATCTGGATATAATGGCACAAAATCTAAAAATGAATGGGAATATATTATGCTTATTGATGCAAGATATTAGACATAGAATCAACACAAGGACAAGTAGTAGATCGGTAGTATAGATTATAAAGACTTATACAATGTCTCCTTCAAGTGAAGACCAAGTTGCACAGAAGAGAACATTGGGGTGGTTCTTAACCACTAAAACTATGCAGGTCAGAGTAGGGCGGAAATCTCATCTCCAAAGCGGCATACAATGCATAACTCCAACATAATTTGTAAATACAAATAAAATATCAAATTCACCATGCCTACAATAGCAACTAACTCGACCTTATATATGGGCTTTAAAAAACTTCCCAAAGAATTACAAATGAGCTAACATGATCAAAACAATTACAACTAACTAATAAAAAGGGCTCGAAAGATATTATAATTAAGTTTTAGGGCCATACAAATAATTAATTTTAATTAAATATTTAATTATATAAGGGTCCGTTTGGTTGCTGGAATTAAATAATGCTAGAATTGTCAAATTCCAATATTTGACAATTTTGGAAGTTTTAAATCTGAAAAATGGTTTTATGAATATGGATGGAACCATTTGGTTCACCTAGAATTCATAATGAGAAGATGAAAAATGTTGCTTGCATATCGATTTAAAAATATTACAAATTTTTCTTTACCCCCAATTCCCATTTAAGTGGAATTGGAATTGATTTTCCAATTCCACCTATCTAGATGGAAGATTCAAATGTTGTTTTGGGGGGTAAATGGGATTTAACAAATCCCTATTCCAATTTCATGTTTTAAACACAAACATCGAAAATGTCAATTCCAAGATTTGACAGTACCAATTCCAGTCTAATTCCAGCAAACGAACGAGCCCTAAAGGACATTACAGTCCTCTTAGCCCAATAATTGCTTTCCCTCAAGAAATTGTAGACTCAAGTGCTCCAAAATCTATTTGCTTTCCCATGTGGCATCTTCAATTGGCAGGTCCTTCCAATGAACTAGGTACTCCTTGATGGTGTGCAACCTCATCTTTTTCACTCTGATGTTGATGATCATTCCAGAATAAGTTTTCCTTCTTCATCAATGGGTGGAAGTTCCTTCGTAACCGTGACACGCTAACTGACTGCCTTCTTAAGGGATGAAACATGAAAAACATTGTGAATTTGACTTCACTCTAGTAGTTCCACCTCATAGGAAACTTTGCCTACCCTCCAAATAGTTCTTTAGGGTCCATAGAAGCATGGCTTCAACTTCTCAACACCACTTTTCATCTATGATATTTTTTTGTATGGTCGTAGATGGAGGTAAACCAAATCTCTTACCTCAAAACTCTTCTCTACCCTATGTCAATCGGCATATATCTTCTACTAATTCTGAGCCCTTTGTAGGTTGTCTTTGAGAGATGTCAAGATATGCAAAATTTCCTATAGCCAGTCCTTAGCCCTTGGTGTATGATTGTTGGCTAATGCTAGATCCACAAATGATGAAGGCTTGTAAGTATAAAGTTCCTTGAATCGTGACATGCCTATTAACATATGATAGATAGTGTTGTAAGAGTGCTCTCCTAAATGAAGCCAACAAACTCACGCGTTCTATTGTGCTAAAACATGGTTCTTGAGATAGCCCTCCAACCACTTATTCACACTCTTTGTCTAACCATCTGTTTGTGAGTGGTAGCTAGTACTCAGCGACAACTTCGTTCATGCCAATAAGAATAGTTCCATCATGGATGTGTTGAGGAAATGACTATCCATGTTAGTAACTATGTTTTGTGGAAGGCCATGCAAGTTCCTTTGTAACCACGACACACTGACTGACTGCCTTCTTAAGAGATGAAACATGAAAAACATTGTGAATTTGACTTCACTCTGATAGTTCCAACTCATAGGAAACTTTGCCTACCCTCCAAATAGTTCTTTAGGGTCAATAGAAGCATGCCTTCAACTTCTAAACACCACTTTTCATCTATGATATTTTTTTGTATGGTTGTAGATGGAGGTAAACCAAATCTCTTACCTCAAAACTCTGCTCTACCCTATGTCAATCGACATATATCTTCTACTAATTCTGAGCCCTTTGTAGGTTGTCTTTGAGAGATGTCAAGATATCCAAAATTTCCAATAGCCAGTCCTTAGCCCTTGGTGTATGACTATTGGTTAATGCTAGATCCACAAATGATGAAGGCTTGTAAGTATAAAGTTCCTTCAATCGTGACATGCCTATTAACATATGATAGCTAGTGTTGTAAGAGTGTTGTCCTAAATGAAGCCAGCAAACTCACGCATTCTGTTTCACTAAAACATGGTTCTTGAGATAGCCCTCCGACCACTTATTCACAATCTCTAACTATCTATTTGTGAGTGGTAGCTAGTACTCAGCGACAACTTTGTTCATGCCAAGAAAAATAGTTCCATCAAGGATGTGTTGAGGAAATGACTATCCATGTTAGTAACTATGTTTTGTGGAAGGCCATGCAAGTGGAAGACCTCTTAGAAAAATAACTCAGCCACTTGATTTGTCTGACATCAAGCAAAAATGGAAAAGAAATGTGCATATTTGGTCAAATGATCCACCATGACAAAAATGGAATCTTTCCCTTGCAATTTAGGAAGTTCTATAATAAAGCGCATTAAGATGCTTTCCCACTTTTGATCGAGTACTGGCAAGGGTTGAAGTAGTCCTACCAGTAAGGTGTGCTCAAATTTGTTCTAGATTGGTAAGTGGAACATCCCTCATGTACTAGAGAACATCGTCCTTGAGGCCCTTCCAAGAAAATTCTCTCGAACTTGACTATATGTCCTGAGGTACCATGGTTGTCTTAGGAGAGGTAAGTCATGAAATTCCCTCATAATATTATTCTTCATATTTGATCCAGGTACCAAATAGATTCTATCCTTATAGTAGATGATTTTGTCAACCACTTGTATCTGTCATCTTGCATTTATCCATCTATCACCTTGCATCCAAAAGAATTATTGGAGTACTCAACCAATAGATGTACCTTCCAATCTTCTAATATCTATGACAATGAACATATAGAAGTTCTCGACGGGGTGTCGACTACCACATTATTATTTCCCTTCAAGTACTTAATATCAAAATTATATGCTTTGATTTTGCTCACCCATTTCTCTTGCGTCTTGTTCAAGTCCTTCTGCTCTAGGAAATATCTTAGACTATTGTGGTCCAATTGCACAACAATTTTTTCTAACAAGAGGTACTGCCAAAACTTGTTTAGTATGTGCATGATGGTGAGCATCTCCTTGTCATAGATAGAGTACAATTTCTCTACTCCTGACGGCTTCTATCTCTCGAATGTGATGGGGTGAGGATATTGTATTAGTAGTGCTCCAATGCCTTCACCTGACGCATTGCACTCCATGACTAAAGGGCGAGTGAAGTCAGGTAGTGTCAACACTAGAAACGTACTCATAAATTCATTCAACTTGTTGAAGGTATGTTGCACCTTCTCATCCCAATGCAAGGATCCCTTCTTCGTCAAGTCCGTAAGTGGTGCTCTGAGCTATGAGAACCCTTTTACAAACCTTTTGTAACAACTACATAGTCCAAAGAATCCACACAACTATGAAAGTGTCTTAGGTGCGGGCCAATCAAGAATTACCTGAATCATTTCCTAGTGCACCTAAATGCCTTAGACACTGATGACGTGACCCAAGTACAATTTCATTGTCATTCCAAACTCGCATTTGGAATATTTTACAAAAAACTAATGTGACTCCATGATTCCCAAGACTTCGTTTAAATGTCTCAAATGTATCTCCCTTGTCTTCCTATAAATGAGTATGTCATTGAAGAATACTATAGCAAAAACCTATGTAGTTTCTTGTTGAAAATGTGATTCATGCAAGACTAAAAAATGGTCGAAGCATTGGTCAACCAAAATGAAGTTACCAAGAACTCATAGTGTCCATAGTGGAAAAGGAAAGCTATCTTCTCATAATATTTCTCCCTTGTATGGATCGGATGGTAACCAGAGCAAAGATCAATTTTGAATAAATACATCGTGCCATGTATTTTGTCCAACAACTCATCGATCCTTGATAGTCTTCTTGTTCAATGCACTGTAGTTGAAATACATCCTAAGGGTCTCGTCCTTCTTCTTCACCAATACCATCGAGGATACAAAGCGACAAGAGTTAAGCCTGATCCATCCTTTATCAAGGAGTTTCGGTATCGTCTTCTCTATCTCTTCCCTGAACTTCTTAGGATGACGATAAGGTGTGGTGAAAACAATTTTTGCTCCTTCCTCCAACCTGATGGTGTGCTCAAAGCCTCTATGTGGGGATTGTTACTATAATTGATGGTGATGATGATGAAGACTGACTAAGATCAGAGGCATACAAGATAGTAGAAAGATTAGATCAATTATTATCTTGTCATTGATGTCAAGAAATTGATATCTGGTTTATATTGTGTTGGTATATCATTCGAAGTATGATATAATTTGAATGAGTTAAGAAGAAGAAGAAGTTCAAGATGTTGTGAAGATGAAGAACTTAATTGGGCAATGGATATAAATCAGACAATGTTAAGATTATGTTGATATAATTTTTTTCTACCTAACATATGATTATATCAAGTCAGTAAAGAATGGTAAAAAAGATTAATCAAATCGGTAAGTAAAACAGTTTTGGCTACCAAGCAGAAAAAGTTATTCAGTAAGAGAAAAGTAAGTTTCAGTAAAGGAAAAGGAACTCAAGACATTGAGAAAAAGGTTTTAGACACCGAGCGAAGTTAACCAAAATTCATTTCAAAAAAATAAGTTAGTCACCAAGCAAGGAATAGAAATTAAATACAAGGATCATAACGACATTTAATGTTGAGCTATGATGAACTGAAAGATTCGAATAATAAGGAAGAGTTAGTTGGAGAGATCTATGATTAGGAAAATTCATGATGATGATCTATGGTAGATATCTAAGTGGCTAAAAGAGAAGGAACAAGTTTCAAGAAAGTTTATGTTTTAAGGTGACGGTAAAACATGTTACTAAGATCTATATTCATTGAAATAGTTTATGAAGTTGATTAGAAGGTTGAAATTAATCAGAAGAAATTGCGATAAAGGATATTAAGTGGAAAAAAAAAGTCTATATAAAAGATGAATTTGTATAATAAATGGTTGGCAAATTGAAGGGTCATTGAGTCATTGATTGATGTAGTGAAGAAGGAAAAAGATGAATTCTGAGTCATAAATTTGAAGTTGATGAAGTGTTGAAGCTAGAGTGGAAAGTGAAGGATTGAAGTGAAGAAGAAGAGCACACAAAGGATCTTCTTATGCAAAGGATAGTTATGAATTTATAAGTCAATTTATTCACTATTGTTTATTAACATTTGTAATAGAAAAATCTCGTAATCGAGTTGACTTAACGATCTTAATGTAAAATCCTTACAAAAGGTAACATTCTAAAGAGTGTTTGAAGACCTTTAACCAGGCTACTCCTAGCAGGTTGAAGATGTTGGATACAATTGTCTGAAGGACATTGTTGGATTAGCTATGTGTTGTCTTTGATGTCACACAAATGTCCTATCAATTATCATTCTCGGTGTCTACCGAGCTCAGTCGGTCAGCTAGGTGGTTCTCAGTGTCTACCGAGATCAGTCAGTCAGCTAGGCGGTTTTTAGTATCTACTGAGATCTCTCGGGTGTCAAAAGGAAACATGACAGAAAACAGCGTTAACCGAGCCTCCTTGGTTATCGAAGGAAAATTAGTGGTTACCGAGCTCACTCGGTCTCCGAAGGACCTTGCAGAATTCACTGTGGTTATCGAGTTCACTCGGTCACCGAAGGAAATCTTTTTAGGATTAATGTTTACCGAGCAAGGTCGGCCCTTCAAAGGATTTTGTTATTACAGTTTGTTTATCCCAACCAACTGTTGTAATAATTATTAGTGCTGACTTGACAATCTAAATGTTAATTAGAATGATATATATATAGAAGGTCAAGTGGTGAATAAGATATACAGCATGAAGAAATCATTTTGAAGAAAGGTATGTGTGAATTTTGAAGGATGGTTAGATATCCTTGAGGAATAGCAAAGATTTATTTGATCGGTAAGGATCTAGTGAAGCAGAACAGAGATCTATAATCAGCAATTTAGTTGCAGGTCATTTCATTGTTACTCTCTTACAATTGTAGCAGTGATATCAAAATCTCTTAACCAATTTCATTTAACAACCATTTTGTAAATCCTCTAACAAGGTGACAGTTCTATTGAATTGTTTCAAGACCTCTTACAAGGCCACTCCTAGCAGGGTGATTAAATCCTCTAACAAGGTCACACCTAATAGTTTGTTTTGTAACCTTTTACCAAGTTGGCTTCTAACCGAGCATCACTTCAGAAGAGTGAAAAATAGTAACTAGTTACATTGGTGGTTTTTTCCATATTAGGTTTCCACGATAAATCTAGTGTCTCTTGTGTTCATGTTATTTTCTTTATTCATGTATGTTAATCAGTGATGAATGCTTAAGAACAGTTTAATTATTACACACTTCAAAGATCGAGTTTCAGCATTTCTCTTTATGTTTACCAAGTGGCAACAGTAAATAATTTATTAAGATATCTAAGGGATCAGTGGTAATATTTTTGTGGTTAACTGATTCACCCCCCCCCCCCCCCCCCCCCCCCTCTCAGTTACTGCATCTATATTTCCAACAATTGGTGTCAGAGCTTTTGGTGCTTGTAGGAAGGGTTTCAAGGACCTAAGCTAAAGATCAGGATGTCTTACAAAAGAGAAATTCCAAGGCTTAACAGAAATAACTTTTCAGCATGGCAAGGTCTCATGAGACTTCATCTGGCTTCCATTGGTGATTCAGGATGCAAATATATTGATCAAGAATATACAATTCCTACTGGCACATTAACTGTTGAAGACATTGCAGAGAAGAAGAACCATAACACTATGATGATAGACATTGCATCAGCTCTTAGCTATGAAGAATTTGATGAAATCAAAGACTGCACAACTGCTCATGAAATGTGGAACAAGCTGAAGAAAATCTATGGCTGTGATGACAATGTGAAGAGAGCCAAAGTAGAAAGCCTAAGAGGACAGTTTGATCAGATGAAAATGAGAGAAGAAGAAAACATTGCAAAATATGTTGAAAGGATCAAGACAAGTGTTAGTGCAATCAAAGCTTCTGGAGGAAAAATTGATGATGAAACTGTTATAAGTAAGGTTCTTAGAACATTACTTCCTATTTATGCAATAAGAGTTTCTGCTATTCAAGAAAGAAGATGTGAAGAAAATCACAATATAACTTTGGATGCCTTAGTTGGAAGATTGACAGCCTTTGAACTGGATAACTATGACAACTATGTTCCAACTTCTAAAAATATTGAATCAGCTTTTGAGGCCAAACTTTCACTCAAGAAAGGGAAGAAAATCCAATCAGAAAGTGAAGAAGAATCAGAGGAAAGTTCTGATAGTGATCTTAAATTTATTGAAGCATTACTTGCAAAGAAATATTCAAGAGGCAAAGGAAAATACAAAGGTAAAACTCCCTTAATTTGTTTTTCATGTGAAGAAATTGGTCATATTGCAGCTAGGTGCCCAAACAAGCAAAGAAAAGATGAGAAGAAAGGTTACAAGTACAATGGCAAGAAGAATTTCAAATCATTCAAGGATAAAGGTAAAAAAACATGTTTTTTAGCTAAAGATTCGGATGATAGTGAAGAAGAAATTGTTTTCATTGCTGTAAAAGATGAATCTAATAATGATGAAGATGAGATGGCACTTATCTCTCATATAAGCAAGAATGATACATGGATTATAGACAGTGGATGTTCACATCATATGACTGGTGATAGGACTAAGTTTGAACACTTTGAAAACTTTGATGGTCGTAATGTAAGGTTTGGAAACAATGAACCTTGTTGTATAAAAGGAAAGGGATGAATTTCATTAACCAAAGAACTTATATGTGATAATGCATATTGGGTTGAAGGACTAAAGCATAATCTTCTAAGTGTAGCATAGCTAATTAACATTGGATTCAAAGTTGAATTCATGAATGGCAAAGCAAGACTGCTGGATGACAAAGGAAAATTGATAGGATCATGCAAACAAACCAAAGGTAACCTATTTTATTTTGATCTTGGTGAATACTCATGTTTTATTGCTCAAATTAAAGAAACTTGGTTATGGCACAAAAGGTTATGTCATGTAAATTTTAATAATATGATGAAAATAAGCAAATTCAAGAAAGTAAGAGGTATTCCTACTTTGAAGAAACCTGATGTTGGTCTATGCAAGAATTGTCAAATTGGTAAAATGGGAAAGTCTAGTTTTAAAAGTAAAAACTATCAGTCTGAAGATATTTTGGAAATTGTGCATACTAATTTATGTGGACCTATTAGAATTGAGAGCTATACTGGAGAAAAATTATTTATTCTCTTTGTTGATGATTACTCTAGAATGATTACTGTTATGTATTTAAGAGAAAAGTCAGAAGCATTTGAGAAGTTCAAATGGTATTTAGCAAGAGTAGAAAAGGAAATAGGAAAAAGAATAAAATGCTTGAGATCAGACAGAGGTGGTGAATTCATCTCCCATGAATTCAATAATTTCTGCATTGAAAGAGGAATCAAAAGATAGGTATCAGCCCCGAGAACTCCTGAGCAGAATGGAATAGCTGAAAGAAGGAACAGATCTATCATGGACTGTGCAAGGACTCTAATGATTGAAAAGAACATTGTTATGAAATACTGGAAGGAAGCTATCAGCACTGCAGTTCATACCTTGAACCGAGTACAGCTGAGAAAAGACACATTCAAGACTCCTTATGAGCTATGGTATGGCTACAAACCAAATGTAAGTTACCTAAAAGTATTTGGTAGTAAATGTTACATCTTAAAAGAATCTAGAAAAGGAAAATTTGATGTAAAAAGTGATGAAGGACTATTTTTGGGATATTCTTGCAAAAGTAAGGCATATAGATGTCTAAATTTGTCTACTCACAAAATCATAGAAAGTGCACATGTGAGAATTGATGAGTTTGCAGAAAAGACTGAAGAAGAAAGCAAAAAGGAACCAGAGGATTACAGAAGATTTGTTTACATCGAACCTGATACATTGCCAGACACATCTGTCAATAAGGAAACTACATCTACCGAGCCCAGTATAGTAACCGAGTCACAAGAAGAAGTTGAGATCGAGTCACAAAGTACCGAGTCTCAGTCTGAAGCTACCGAGCAAGTATCTACCGAGCCCGAGAAACCTAAACCTGAAGATGAAGAAGATGACAATGTAACTCATTCAGGAAGCAAGGAACCTGTATTGGCCAAGTACATCAGGAAGCATCATACACCAGATCAGATTATTGGAAACAAATCAGATGGTACTATGACAAGAAGTAAACTAAAAGGTACATGTTTATTTGTTGATTTTGAACCTAAAAATGTCAAAGATGCATTGGAAAATGAAAGTTGGATTGAGGCTATGAATGAAGAAATAGAGCAAATAGAGAAAAATAAGACATGGACTCTTGTACCTAGGCCTAAAGATAAAAATGTAATTGGGACAAAAGGGGTATTCAGAAATAAGTTGAATGAAGATGGTCAAGTATCAAGAAACAAAGCAAGATTGGTCTATAAAGGATATTCTCAAGAAGAAGGAATATATTATGGAGAGACTTTTTCTCCTGTTGCAAGATTAGAAGGTGTGAGGACTTTACTTGCATATGCAGCACATAAAGGATTTAAGGTATATCAAATGGATATAAAATCTGCATTTCTCAATGGTATTCTTGAGGAAGAAGTCTACATTGAGCAACCTGGAGGTTTTATTGATCCAGACAAAAGGGATATGGTCTGCAAATTACACAAAGCATTGTATGGTCCGAAACAAGCTCCTAGAGCATGGTATGAAAGATTACATAACTATCTTACTTAGATTGATTTCAAAAGAGCTAATGACAACAGTAATTTATACATCAAAGAAGGATCAAATAACAAAATTGTTTTGGTAGAAATATTTGTGGATGATACTGTGTTTACAAGAAATGATGATCAGTGCAAAGAATTTTCAGAGCATATGAACAAAGAATTTGAAATGTCTATGTTTGGTCAGATAAAAAATTTTGTTGGACTTCAGATTCAGCAAAACAAAAATGGTATCTACATTACTCAGTCTAAATATATCAGAGAAATACTTAAGAAATTTGGTATGGAAGATTCAAAACCAGTTGGTACACCCATGTGTACTGGACTGAAGCTTACCAAAGATGATGATTCAAAAGAAGTAGATCAGACCTTATACAGATCAATGATTGGAAAATTATAGTATGTAGTGCACACAAGGCCTGATATTGCCTTAGCAGTTGGTATAGTGGCAAGATTCTCAGCTAAACCCAGAGAAAATCACATGATGGCAATCAAAAGAATCTTGAGGTATTTAAGGGGAACTAAAGATTATGGCTTGTGGTATAAATTTGGAGGCAATCTAGATTTAAAAGTGTTTACTGATGCTGATTAGGTAGGAAACATTGATGACAGAAAGAGTACAAGTGGTGGAGCATTCTTTCTTGGCAAGAGGTTGGTATCTTGGACTAGTAAAAAGCAAAACTACACATCCCAATCCACAACAGAAGCAAAATATGTTGCTGCAGCAGTAAACTGCTCTAATATTGTATGGTTTAAATAGTTTTTGGAACGCATGAAGGTTGAGATCAAAGAACCAGTTGTTATGTTTTGTGACAATATAAGTGCAATAAATATTTCAAAGAATCCAGTAATGCATTCCAAAACCAAGCACATTGCTATAAAATATCACTTTGTCAGAGAATTGGTGCAGGACAAGGAAATCAGATTGGAATATATTCATACAAAAGAACAAATTGTAGATATCTTCACCAAGCCACTACCTAAGGATGTATTCTTGTATCTAAGAGGCAAGTTAGGGGTCACTCAACTGTCCAAGGTTCACTAAATAAAGTTTTAGTGATGCATCAACCTGAACATGTTGAAGATCAATCAGTTGATGCAGGATAGTCAGGGAATCATCACATATGAATCAGTACATAAGGTACATTGATATTCACCGAAACTGTGTAAGTTGTCTTTGGCATGTGTTGTCAAAGAGGGAGAGTTTGCTGTCATTTCAAGAAATTTCTAAGGAGAATAAATTGAGAAGTTAAGAGGGAGAGTTCTCATTCAGAAAGAAGTTTGAAGATGATGGGAATCAGAATGAAGCTAAGGATATGTTTCTTACTCTAGGTTTCTCTGTGAAATTTCATTGTGCTATGACATGTTGTGTTGCCATCAATGCCAAAGAAGGAGATTGTTGGATACAATTTTCTGAAGGACATTGTTGGATTAGCTATGTGTTGTATTTGATGTCACACAAATGTCATATCAATTATCATTCTTAGTGTCTACCGAGCTCAGTCGGTCAGCTAGGCAGTTCTCAGTGTCTACCGAGATCAGTCGGTCAGCTAGGCGGTTTTTAGTGTCTACCGAGATCTCTCGGGTGTCAAAAGGAAACATGACAAAAAATAGCGTTAACTGAGCCTCCTTGGTTATCGAAGGAAAATTAGTGGTTACCGAGCTCACTCGATCTCCGAAGGACGTTGTAGAATTCGCTGTGGTTACCGAGTTCACTTAGTCACCGAAGGAAATCTTTTCAGGATTAATGTTTACCGAGCAAGGTCGGCCCTTCAAAGGATTTTGTTATTACAGTTTGTTTATCCCAGCTGACTATTGTAATAATTATTAGTGCCGACTTGACAATCTAAATGTTAATTAGAATAATATATATATATAGAAGGTCAAGTGGTGAATAAGATATACAGCATGCAGAAATCATTTTGAAGAAAGGTATGTGCGAATTTTGAAGGATGGTTAGATATCCTTGAGGAGCAGCAAAGATTTATTTGATCAATAAGGATCTAGTGAAGCAGAATAGAGATCTATAATCAGCAATTCAGTTGCAGGTCATTTCATTGTTACTCTCTTACAATTGTAGCAGTGATATCAAAATCTCTTGACCGAGTTGGTTTAACAACCATTTTGTAAATTTTTAAATCCTCTAACAAGGTGACAGTTCTATTGAATTGTTTCAAGACCTCTTACAAGGCCACTCCTAGCAGGGTGATTAAATCCTCTAACAAGGTCACACCTAATAGTTTGTTTTGTAACCTTTTACCGGGTTGGCTTCTAACTGGGCATCACTTCAGAAGAGTGAAAAATAGTAACTAGTTACATTGGTGGTTTTTCCCATATTGGGTTTCCACGGTAAATCTAGTGTCTCTTGTGTTCATGTTATTTTCTTTATTCATGTATGTTAATCAGTGATGAATGCTTAAGAATAGTTTAATTATTACAAACTTTAAAGATCGAGTTTCAACATTTCTCTTTATGTTTACCGAGTGGCAACAGTAAATAATTTATTAAGATATCTAAGGGATCAGTGGTAATATTTTTGTGGTTAACTGATTCACCACCCCCTCTCAATTACTGCATCTATATTTCCAACAGAAGATCCTAACAGATTTGAGACAAATTCCTTGACAAGGTCACCCTTAGTAGTGTGTATTATAATATTTAACAGAATTGGCTCTTAACTGAGCATACTTCAGAAGAGTATTTTATTTAGTGGGTGACAATTCCCACAATGGTTTTTCCCAAAGCTGAGTTTCTATATTAAATACTAGTTTTATATGTGTTGAATAATTTGTGTGATTGTTATTGTTGATTGATAATGTTTATTTATTATTGTCCATAAATGTTGAATTATGTCTGACCGGGTTGACACCGATTTTAATCGGATAAAGTATTTAAGGTACAGAGAATCAAGGATTACGTATTGACCCCCCTCTGTAATCCAACAATTGGTATTAGAGCTAAGTAATATAAAGGGATAAGTTTGAAAGAATTGAGTAAAACATCCAAAGATGTATAGAAGAGAAGTACCTAAACTGAACAAGGAGGGTTTCTCTACATGGAAAAGGAGGATGAGTTTATACCTATCTAGTATTGGAGATTTTGCACTTAATCTTTTAGATAATGACTACACTCCACCGCCTACTGGACCTATGATAGTTGATCAAATAAGAGAAAAGTAGGAACGCAACTTAGAAATGATTGAAATTGCTTCCTCCCTGACCAATGTTGAATTCAATGACATTAAGGACTATATTACTGCAAAAGAGATGCGAGATAAGCTTTCACTTGTTTATGGAGGTAATCTGTATGTACAAAAAGTTAAGGTTGACAATCTCAGCAAAAAATTTGATGAAATGAGAATGAAAGATGAAGAGAACATTTCTCAATATAGTTTCAGAATCAAGGAAGTGGTTAGTGCCATTAGAGGTGATGGTGGATCATTTACCGGTGAAGAAGTGGTAAGTAAAATTCTAAGAAATCTTTCATCCAAGTATGTTATTCGAATATCTGTTATTCAAGAACTGAGAGCCATACCGAATAACATAGTTACTCTTGATGCCTTCATCGGTAAGTTGACTGCATTTGAACTTAGCAATTATGATAATAGTCTACTGACTTTAGAAATAGTTTTTAAATCATCTTTAAGCATTGAAAGTTCAAGAAGAGAAAGAGAGGATCACACTAGTCTATATGGAAGTGATTATTGATAGTATCTTAATCGAAGATAAAGAACAAGAATAATTGGAAGCACTATTGGCTAAGAGGCTACTAAGAGATTAATGAAAGTGTAAAGGTAAGCTACCTTTTAAATGTTTTAATTGCAATAAAATTGGCCACATTGCATCTAGATGTCCTAATAATGACATGAATGATAAAAGTGACATGAAAGAGAACCAATACTGAAGATTTAGAGACTCCGAAGATAAAGGAAAGAAGTCTTGTTACCTATCCCAAAAAGGAGTTACTGATGATGAATCTGATGACACAAAATAAAATTTTAAAGTTGTATATGTTGCTATGAAAGATGATTCAAAAGAAGAGAGGTATGAAGATGAAAAAGCTCTTATTTCTCATGTTAACAAAACTAACCCATGGATAATTGATAGTGGTTGTTCACATCATATGACTGGTGATATTGATAAGTTTAGGAACCTAGAAGAGTATGATGGAGGATTTGTTAGATTTGACAATGATGCTCCATGTTCTATAAAAGGAAAAGGATCCACTATATTGAATGAAAAGATTAGATGTGATGATGCTTATTGGGTTCAAGAAATAAACTACAACATGTTGAATGTTGCACAATTGAACAACATTGGCCGCCAATTGGAATTTCAAAACAGAAAAGTGAAGATTTATGGTGCTGATGGAGATTTGATAGGAACCGGTGAATAATCTAAAGGTAATTTATTCTATCTTGATACTGCTGCAAAGAGTTGCTTGTTTGTTAAAGTTGAGGATATTTGGTTATAGCATAAAAGACTCTATCATGTAAATTTTGACAACATGATTAAAGTGATAAAAAAGAATAGAGTCAGAGATCTACCAAAATTAACCAAACCTGATAAGGCGATGTGTAAGGAAAATCTCAGATTGGTAAGACTAAAAAATAAATTTTATCAAGAAAATCTTACTCATCTAATGGTATTTTGGAATTAGTATATAGTACATACTGACCTTTGTGGGCCTATGAGAGTACAAAGCTATTATGGAGATCAATATTTTATTTTGTTTGTTGATGTCTACTCAAGAATGATGTTGATAATATTTCTAAAAGAGAAGTTTGATGCATTCCAAATGTTCAAATAGTATAAGGCAAGAGTTGAGAAGGAAATAGGTAAGTAGCTAAAAAATTTAAAATCAGATAGAGGAGGTAATTTTTTCTCTGATGAATTTAATGTCTCTGCAATGAAAATGGAATCAAAAGATAAGTATCTGCACCAAGTACTCCACAAAAAAATGGCATAGCTGAATGAAGGAACAAATATATAGTTGATTGTGCTAGAACATTGTTGATTGACAAGAAGTTTGATCAAATATTCTAGAGAGAATTCATTAGTACTATTGTCTAGATACTCAATGGAGTAAAATTGAAGAAAGTTACAAACAAAACACCCTATGAAATGAAGATAACAAAAAGGAACTTGAAGATTATCAAAGATTTGTATATGTACAGGAAGGAATTTCAGGTACAGTTACCAAGCTGTAACAAGAAGAAACTAAGGAGCAAGTTGAGCCTCTACTGAGAAATGAAAACACTGATGAACAGAACTTGTATTAGCAAAATATGTGAGAAGACACCAGTCATTGAGAAAAATTAGTGGAGACAAGAATGCAGGAGTCATGACAAGAAGTAAGTTAAAAGATAATACATGTTTGATTTCTGAATTTGAGCCAAGATTAGTCAAGGATGCACTTGAAAATGAAGACTGGATTAAGGCAATGAAAGAAGAGATTGATCATATTGTAATGAACAACACTTGGTCACTAGTACCGAGACCTAAGAATAAGAATGTGATTGGCACAAAGTGGATTTTCGGGAATAAACTCAATGAGAATGGAAATGTGATCAGAAACAAAAAAAGACTAGTATGCAAAGGGAGTGCGCAAGAAGAAGGTATTGATTATGGTGAGACATTTTCCCCTATTGCTAGATTAGGTGTAATAATTTTACTTGCATATGCTACCTATAAAAGATTCAAAGTTTATCAAATGGATGTTAAGTTTGCATTTTTAAATAGAATTATTAAAGAAGTTTACATTAAACAACCTAAAGGATTTGTTGAGAATTCTAACAAGGACATGGTATGAAAACTACAAAACTCTATGGTTTGAAGAAGGCACCCCGAGCATGCTATGAAAGATTACACTCGTATTTAATCAAAATTGCATTTCAAAAGACAAGTGACAACAACAATTTGTATTTGAAATATGATAGTACTGATAAGATTTTGATTTTTGTAATTTTTGTTAATAACATTATATTGGAGGAAATGAAACAATATTTAAATCACTTATTAGAGAAATGAGAAAGGAATTTGAGATGTCCATGATAGGAAAGATTAAATTCTTCATTGGATTACAAATTCAACAAGTTAAAAGTGGGATCTGCATAACACAATCAAAGTATATCAAGGAGATCCTAAAGACATTCAATATGGAAGAGTCAAAACTGGTTGGAACACAGATGGCTAATGGTTGTAAATTGTCAAAGAAAGATGAGATAAAAGAAGTAAATAAAACACTCTACCGATCTATGATTGGTAAGCTATAGTATATTGTTCACAGGTGACTTGATATTACTCATGTTGTTGGTATTGTTGCTTGATTTTTAGCCAACCCAAAAGAAACATACATGTCTACAGTGAAAAGAATATTTAGATATTTGAAAGGGACTACAGAGTTCAGTCTGATATACACAAAAAGATAAGATTTTGATCTTAAGGTATATATTGATGTTAATTGGGTTGAAAACGTTGATGACAGGAAAAGCACAAGTGGAAAAGCTTTCTTTTTAGGAGAAAGATTAGTGGCATGGTTAAGCAAGAAACAAACTTGTATTTCACAGTCTACTGTCGAAGTTGAGTATGTTGTTGCAACAATGAATTGTTCAAACATTGTGTGGATCAAACAATTACTTGAAGGTATGCAAGAAGAGATTGTTGATACAACTATAATTTACTATGATAATACTAGTGCTATTAATATATCAAAGAATCTAGTGATGCATTCAAAGACAAAGCACATTTCTATAAAATATCATGACTTGAGAGAACAAGTTCAGGACAAGCATGTGATATTGAAGTACATAAATTCAAAGGAATAGATAGCTGATATATTTACCAAACCATTACCGAATGATTCCTTTGAGTATCTCTGAGGTAAGTTAGGGGTTCTTCCCATATCTAATATTCACTAAGGCAAGATGCATGCTGCATCAATTCAAGTTTTTATCAAAATATCTATTTTGTGAGTTGATGCTAGTGTTCACTCTTTAGGTGAAGCCTAAAGTTGTGAAAAGATGTTATGTATGAAATGAGAAATCAGTACATTTGAGGTATGATTTATTGCCTGAGAAAAATTTTCAAGAGTATGTCTTTGGCATTGTTGTCAAATAGGGAGAATAATACAATTCATTACAGAGGGAGAGATTACTGAAGATTTCATAGAGGGAGAATATCATAAGTTGAAGAAGTTCAATTGAGGGAGAAGATTGCTATTGATGAATAAAGTGATAGAGGGAGAAGATGTACAGAAGGAGATCAAGTAAAGATAGAAGTTACAACTCAAAGGGAGTTCGGGACTTGATGGTAAGTGTTGCCATCAATAATTGAACAATGAAGTTTGTTAGTGTTGGCATCAATGCCAAACGGGGAGATTGTTACTATAACTAATGGTGATCATGATGAAGATCGACTAAGATCAGAGGTATACAAGACAGTAGAAAGATTAGATTAGTTATTATCTTGTCAAGAAATTGATATCTAGTTTATATTGTGTTGCCATTTCATTTGAAGTATGATCTAAGTTCAATGAGTTAAGAATAAGAAGAAGTGAGATGTTGTGAAGATGAAAAACTTAATTAGGCAACTGATACAGATCAGACAATGTTAAGATTATGTTGATATAATTATTTTCTACCTAACATATGATTATATCAAATTGGTAAAGAATGGTAAAGAAGATTAATCAAGTCGATAAGTAAAACAGTTTTGGCTACCGAGCAAAATAAGTCATTCGGTAAGAGAAAAGTAAGTTTTGGTATAGGCAAAGGAACTCAAGACACCGAGTAGAAGGTTTTAGAAACCAAGCGAAGTTAACTGAAATTTAGTTCAAGAAAATAAGTTAGTCACCGAGCAAGAAACATAAATTAAATACAAGGATCAGAATGACATTTAACGTTGAGCTATGATGAGCTGGAATATTGTAATGATAAGGAAGAGTTAGTTGGAGAGATCTACAATCAAGAAAATTTATGATGATGATCTATGGTACAGATCTAAGAGGCTAAAAGAGAATGAGCAAGTTTCAAGAAATTTCAAGTTCCAAAGTGAAATTAAAACGTGTTACCGAGATCTATATTCTTTGAAATAGTTTATGAAGTTGATCGGAGGGTTGAAATTAATCAAAAGAAAATGTGATAAAGGAGATTAAGCAAAAAAACAAAGTCTATATAAAGGATGCTTTTTTATGAACAAATGGCTGGAAAATTGAAGAGTTATTGAGTCACCAACTAATGTAGTGAAGAAGGAAATGTTGAATTCTGAGTCAGAAAGTTGAAGTTGATGAAGTGTTGAAGCCAGTGGAAAGTGAAGGATTGAAGTGAAGAAGAAGAGCGTACAAAGGATCTAATTATGCAAAGGATATATACAGATTTATAAGTCAATTTATAAGTCAATACTTCATATCAAAAGTCACAGTTACAAAATTAACATCACAACACATAACATGTTCTTCCTTTAGAATAGAAACCTTAGAAACATTTTGCAACTCATGATTTACTCACACAATATCTGGTAACACACTAAAAACATTAAGTCAATCAATTGACATCAATGACAACTAAATAAATAATTCACCTGTCATTAAATCTATACCAATCTTCATCAATGCAATACTTAGCATCAATACATCAGTTATGCTAACAATCTCCCCCTTTGGCATTGATGGCAACACTCTTAACTTCTCTTCACTTCTGAGTTCTTCTTTTGCAACACACTATCTCTCTCATGAAAAACCTCTTTTGAAAAATGTTTCCACTTTTGTCTATACCTCTGATCATAGTTCTTCCTTTATAATGCATATTCTCCACATATTCTCATCCTTTATAATACATCTTCTCCCCCTTTGACAACAATCCCAAAGTTATCTAGTCATTCAGTCATCTTATATTATACTTGACTATTCTTTGCTTGTTCATTTCTCATCACTGCATTACAGCATCGCACTAAGACTTCTCCCCCCTATGGAGTAGTCCACCTCTAAATCAATTCATACATATGATATTCTGATAAACACATATGAACTGATGAAATCAACATCATCTAATTAACTTTAGATAGGGGAATAACCCATAATCTACCTCTGAGATACTCAAAGGTGTCCTTTGGTAATGACTTGGTGAATATATCAACAACTTGTTCTTTAGTCAACACATAGTCAAGCCTTACCTCCTTCTCTTGTACTTGTTCCCTTAGAAAATGATATTTTATTACAATGTGCTTTGTCTTCAAGTGCATCACTTGATTCTTGGAAATGTTTATTGCACTAGTGTTATCATAATAGATAACAACCGATTCTGCGACCTTCTCATCAGTTTCCTTAAGAATCTATTTTATCCATATCACTTATTGATTGTTAATAGCTCAGCAACAATATCCTCTACCTCTGCAGTAGGTTGTGAAATACAATTATGCTTTTTACTAGTCTAGGAGACTAATCTATCACCAAAAAAGAATGCTCCAACACTTGTTCTCTTACTATCACCAACATTACCAACCCAGTCTGCATCAGTAAACATATTTAAAGAAATATCCATCCTTACCATACCATAGGCCATAACTTTCAATTCTCTTGAGATATCTAAAGATCCTCTTCCCTGCAACCTTATGTGAGTCCTTTGGATTAGAGGCAAACCTTGTAATAATACCAACAATATGTGCAATATCTGGTCTACTATGAACAACATACTATAACTTACTGATCATGGATATATATAGAGTTTCATTTACCTCTTTGGATTCATCCTCCTTAGATAGTTTGTAGTATGTGACCATAGGTGTTCCCACTGGTTTTGATTCTTCCATGCTAAAAAATTTTAGGATCTTCTTCACATACTTGGATTGACTGATGTATATCCCTTTCTTCATCTATTGACATCAATGACAACCAAATAACTGATTCACCTATCATTAAATCTATACCAATCTTTATTAATGTAACATTTAGCATCACTGCATCAGTTATGCTAACAATCCAATACATCTTGAAGTTCCTCATCCTAGTTGTAAGTTTTATCCCCCTCATTGGTTCCATCGAGACTAAGTAGTGTGCCTCTAAGATGACATCATCATGTCTAAAAACTACTTCCATTTGTTTGGCCAAATTATCCTTCGGGCTGCAATTCAGCATTCCTCTCGAAACCACCTTCTTATCATCCACCTCGAATGAGAAATCCATCATTTTGAAGCTCTATGTGTAGTGGTCGAGGAACTCCATCCATTGGGCGTCCAATATGTCATCTCTGTCATTCAAATCTACCACAAAGAAATCATCTATCACTGTGTAGTTTCCCATGGTGATGCTCAGTTTTGGAACTAGGTGAGTGCATGATAGGAGATTTCCTCCTGCCATGTTGACTTTGAACCCTTTATGTTCTTCTATATGAGAACCCATTCGGGTTATGAATAATGCATTTATTAAGTTTAGCAAGGCTCCACTATCAAGCGTGACTACGACTTGTTGCTCATGAAGTGTAAAATGTACCCAAAACACACTGCACCTTGGGTTTCTAGCTAGTGTTGCAATGACACCTCCACTTTGTACCAGTTAGAAAATTCTCTCTACATAATTTATTTCTTTGATATTCCCCTCTTTTTTTTCTCAAAATTGTCATTCTCCTTCTTGTCGGTAGACACCTTCACCTTAATGTAGTGGATCTTTCCCTTGCCTAAGCATTGATGCCCTTGTTCCCACAACTCCCTAAAGGTGTAGCAAAGTTTCCTCCTTAAGTGAACTCTTATTTTTTTCACCTCATTCAATGATGGCTTCTTTGGATGTGGTTTTTTGTCTTTCTCCTTTGGAGTGAGGAGTGGTTGGCATGCAAGTAATTCCTAGAAGAAGAAGATGAGTTTTCCATGTCATGTGTCTTCTTGACCTCCATCATGAGTGTGTTGGGGTTGAAACCTTTGGCCCAACCCTTGAGCGGTTCCACCAATCCATCCATGAAAATAATAACCAATCTCCTATCCAAGATGTTTGTAACCAAAACTAAGTGTCTCTAGAATTATGTGATATAATTATCCATGAACCCCATTTTACTTGGTTGTGCCAACTCCTTTAAGTTGAGCTCTGGATCCTTTTCATCGAAGGGGTCTATAAGTCTCTCCATGAAGTCAGCATATGAAGTAACCTTACCATGACCAAGGGTGACCATCCCATGGTGCCACCATTCATGAGAAACTCCTTCTAGGTGAAGTGTTGCAAACTTGATTTCCTCTTATTCAAGCATTTAGTTGAGCTAGAAGTAGGTATCTTCTTTCTATACCCATGCTCATGTTGATGTTTTCTAGACCTATAAAAGCATGATAAATTTATCTATCCAATCTTCTACCTGATGTCATCATTGTAATAGCCATGTCTCACAAAATACCTTATATGTAAGTCCACATAATCCTTAAAAGGTAGTTCTACTCCAAATCCAACATCAAACCAATCTTGCCTCAACTTATCTCACATCTCCAAGAATGTAGGATCTTTTCATCATGTTGTTCAATCCTTTGACAAAATTTTGGCATCATAGAGCATGTGTGGGAAGACTTAGTATGTGGCCTCTCATTGACATAATTATTAATGCAGGAGCATCTCAAGGCCTTGGAAATCCTGTGTCACCAAAATATGTTTTGTTTGTTCCTATGTTGCTCAGTTCCTTCCTTGACCAAGTTGGTCTCGTGTTGCTCAGTTTCCTTTGGTTTACCGGTGTTGGTCGGTTATCTCTATGGTGCTTGGTGAATTCCCCTAGTGCTAGATGATGCTTTTCTAGCGCTCAGTTATCCTTGCTTACCGAGTTGTTTCTTTTGAGTTCCTGTTGAGGCTGACTCTTGTAGTTAATTACAATTGTAGATTTAATGCTGCCATCTATCATTGGGAAGTGTGTTGACCTAGATCTGATCATTTCCTTCTGTGATTGATGGATCTGAAGGCCGAATTGTTTGGTAGCCATATAGTTGTTTGGTTAGACACTAGCGAGGGAGTTTTAGAGGAAGTTTTGATAGAAGATAGAAGCTAGAGATTGGAGATTTTTTTCAGATCCTCGCATGTTGGAGGATTTCTATACTTGATGGTAATATCTAGCCTGAATTGGGAAGGCCTTACAGTCTGGCATGTATGATCCAATTGAAGTAAATATATGAATATGATCTGCGTTCTCTCTCTCTCACTTGTGTGTTTGTTGCTTCCATGTGTGATCTCTACAAGGTGGATCTAGTTAGGGTGTGCCTTTGGCCCCTCTCTCCATCCTCCCTTGCGTTAATTATGATCATTGTGCCTATTTGGACCTCTAATTGTTCTTCCTTTCGCCAAAAGTTGAAGGGTTTCACCAAAAAAAAAATTCCATTCACCAAGGTCTCACCAAGTTGTTGTTATCTATTCACCAAAGTTTTGTCAAGAGTTTTTGTTGTCATCTTGTTAGCTCTCATAGAAATTTAATCATCTCAATGCTTGATTCCCCCATCCTATCTACTGATTGGGATCTTGTTTGCATCTAACATTACCCAATAGGCTAGCAAGATGACTAGCTTTGATACCATTGTGTATTGTCAGAAAATGGAAGCACTTCCACTTAGGACAGGTTTAGCCCTCCGAGTATGTGGTTTGGGGCCATGTAAAATGCCTTGAATGAGTCTTTGACCAAGATCTGGCTTTTTCCCCCTATTCTACTTCTCTCTCCACCTTTTTCCAACCTTTTTTTGGCACCTTATCTTGAGGATCTGAGATCTTTGACATTAGGGTCAAGGTCGACCTTCTAGTTCAAGGTCGACCACAACCCTGACCTAAGTTAAGGTTGACCTCAACCCTGACCTAGGTCAGAGTCGACCTCGACCCTGACCTTGGGTCCAGATTTCAAGTTTCGAAGGTTTCGGGATGTCGGGCTTCAGAAAGTTTATTCTCCCTCTTCCAAGTTATTTGTTTCTGGTTTCAGAACGGTAAACTCTTAAATTGCATTTAATCTAGGTCTATTTCTAGGGGTATGGGCCCAATGGGAATTTATTTCTCATATGTCGGCCTCTCTAGGAGTTTGTTCCCTAGATCTCTAAAAAAGGAAGTCTTCCTCTCTCATTTTCTTAATCAAGTAATCAAGTTTTGAGATCAACTTCAAGCATAACTGCAATCAAGAAAAATTAAGAAATTACAAAGCAAGCAAGAAGGAGAAAGCATTCAAGAATTCAAGATCCAATTCATCAAGGAGATCCATTGATAGTCATTGAAGGAGTCAATCTATTTGGAGCCCTCTTGTTGAAGATTTCTCCATTCACATTCATTCAAGCCTCTTCCTATTCCAATATCCATTCAAGATTGGTGTTGAAGATCTAATGCAATTGATTTGATACATCCTACATATCATTTTACATTCATTTGGAGCATCCATACTTGTGGATTCAAGGATTCGAATCCTCCACAAGGATTTCAACAAAAGAAAGGTGAATTGTTCCATTTTCTTTGTTTATTTACTGAAATTTCAATTACATTTCAAAGGTTGATTCCAAACCGGGGTTTGACCAAGGCAAACCCCTCATCCAAACAACAAAACCCTTTTTCTTGTAGATACAAGTGCGGGACAATGAATATTAGTGTAGATCTAAGTACCCTTTTTGGCAAACTTCTGAAATCCATAAATAGAATTTCTATCAGGGTAGTCCAGGTCAAGGTCAACTTTTTGGGGTAAGATTGTGATGCAAAGTGGGCAGTCGGAAGCCTTAAACAATGAGCAATTGGAAAGGATTAGGTACTCAATACACCCAATTATGAAGGTCAAGTGCCCTACACCTATCCCAAGTGTAGAATGAACAAGGAGTGAGGTTATCACAACCCCAAATTCCAAGGATAACCTAATCACTAGGTTCCTCAAGGTTCTAAGCACCAACGACCAAGGTTTGCTAAGGTGGTTCCTTAACCCAATAAGAAACCAAACCCCATAAAATGACTCACAAGACCAAGGATGGCCTAAAATCACTTTTCTAGCCTATTTAGTTCCTATTTATTCAGTTCCAATGGTTCTTTCACTTACAAGCAACCCATACAACCTAGTTGCTTCACAAACCAAAGACTAGGCTTGTAGCCTTTCCTAGAAGGAATTTTGATCATAGGTCAAGATACTTCCACAAGAGATATGAAATAGGTTGGAGATTCTGACACCCTTTTGGGCTTTATGAAACATATCCAATCACCAAGATGTGAAGTCAAATGGAGGATGTTGAAACAACTAAACTAGACCGGGCTAATATGCCTAATTAGGTCTCCAATTGCACTACAAGTGCTCTTTCCTCCAATCCAATGCACAAAAAAATTGTGGGAGTATGTGAGGACATGTAAAAGGACTCAAAATCTATATTTTGGAGTCTTGGTGAATCCCCAACCAAGAGTTATGGTGACTGTTCTAAGTCACTAACCAGTGCACACATAGAGATGTACACCTAGGGCATTACGGCAAATCCACTCCCCTATAAATCTCCACTTCTAACCTATAGAATATAAAAATAAATTGGAAAAGGTTGAATTCCACCAAGGGGCATCAATTCCCCATGGTGGAATTGGTCCAAACAACCAAGCCCTATTGGAAACCCTGGTTTTAGACCTTCAATCCAGGCAGGCCCACTAAAAACTAGATAACTCTCAAACTAGGATAGATCAGAACATGAGACCAATTGAAAATGAAATTAGATTCAAGAATCCAACTTTTTTTGTCAAAATTTAATTCCCTCTTAATTGTACCCTCCCGTACACCTTAGTTCTCCTCGGAAATTGTAGAGAAATCTTGATATTTTATTGATTCAAATTGTCAAATTACACATTGTTACCTTCCACCCACCTGAAAGGGCTAATGAAGGCTTCCCCCATTATTTACAACCAAATTTCAAACCATATGACCGTTGGGGGCTTTGTTTACAACTTTTGGCAAAAGTTGTCAAAGTTGCTAAGCAACCTTTACAACATTTTTGCAATTTTTGCATTCTAGGTGACCAAACTTGGTCTAGACCTAATCTAGTGATCCAACATGGATCTAAAGTATTAAAAACATGAAAATAGAAAAAATACTAAGATTCTAGGCCTTTTGACCACCTATGACCATAGTTGAACAAGGGCTTATAGTTATGCCAATCTTGGAACTAGGTCTTACAATTTGGTCTAGATGCCTAGATAGTAGATCTAACCTAAACTAGATGTCCTTAGGACTTTGATGATCATTATTTGTTGAGTTTATTGGGGGTGCTCCTACACCATACTCCCCTTGAGTTTAAGACTCAAGTTCCTACCTGAGGTTAACTGTTCCACCAAAGTCCCATGTTGCTTGATTTGGTCTTCAGTCAACCAAGTTGCATCTATGTTGGGGAGCCCTTTCCATTTGACTAGGTACTACATATACTTCTTGGTTCTAGTTTGCTTTAGCAATTTGGTGTCAAATATTTCTTCTAACTCCACTAGTTTTCTTTTAGGAAGATTGGTGATATAGTCTTCATCATTGATATTTGTTTCCTCGTGTTGCTCATTTGTTGAACCTGTTGTAGCTTTGTAGGGGTGAGGTCTGCAACATTGAATATTGGAGAGATTTGCAAGGTTGGGGGAAGAGAAATCTCATAGGCATTCTCACTTTATTGAGTATACTACATGGTCCTACTTTCTTCATATGAAGTTTAGAGTATCTACCCTTAGGTAGTCTCTCTTTCCTCAGAAATGCCCAAACCTTGTCTCCCACTTTGAAGTGGATTTCCCTTCTTCTCTTATCAGCATGTTCCTTGTACTTCAAACTGGATCTTTGCAGTGCTTGTTTGACCTCATGCTACACTTTTGAGATGAGTTCTGCCAATTCTTGGCCCTGAGCACTGAATTTGAAGTAAGATGGTAGTTCTATCAGGTCTAATGGACCTTTGGGATGAAGGCCATATACTGCTTGGAATGGAGTTTTGCCGGTTGACCTGTTCATGGAATCATTAAATGCAAACTCTGCTTGGGGCAAGAGTGTATCCCAACTCTAAGCATATTGTTTGGTTAGGCATCTTAGGAGATTACCTAAGGATATGTTTACTACCTCAATCTGCCCATCTATTTGTGGGTGATAGGTAGAGATGTAGGTGAGATTAGTTCCCAATTTCTTGAAGAGTGTCCTCCAAAAATGGCCTTGAAACTTCACATCCCTGTCAGATACAATTGTTTGAGGTAGACCATGGATCCTAGCCACCTCTTTGAAGAAAAGATGTGCAATGTGAGAAGCATCATTTGTGCTCTTACATGGTACAAAATGGACAATTTTACTAAACCTATCCACTATTACAAAAACACTGTCAAAGCCTTGCTTTGTCTTAGGCAACCCCATTACAAAATCCATTGAGATGGACTCCCATGGTCTAGAAGGAATTGGTAAGGGTTGATATAGTCCTTGATTTGTTGACACACCTTTAGCTTGCTAACATATGGTGCAAGTCTCTATGAACTTCTTAACATCATTGTTCATTTTAGGCCAAAAATAACTTCTTCTCACCATGTATGTTGTCTTATCAATGCCAAAGTGACCTCCTAGGCCACCATAGTGCTTTTCCCTTATTATGTTTGTCCTCATTGAATATTTTTGGATGCATAGTTGAGCTCCTTTGAATAGGAGTCCATTCTAAATTAGATATTCAAAAAAGTCAGTATGGTATCTTCCAACCATCTTTGTGCAAATTTGATATATCTCTACAAATTCAGGGTCATTAGGGTACAGGTGTTTGAGGGACTCAACTCCCACACTTTGCAGTTGTATTTCTTCAATCAGACCAACCCTCCTACTAAGGGCATCAGCAACTTTGTTTGTTACACCATTTTTATGCTTGATGTTGAAGGTGTAGGCCTACAACTATTCTACCCATTTCAGATGTCTGACAGAGAGTTTTTCTTATGAATTAAGGAAACTTAATGCATGGTTGTCAGTATATACCACAAATTCCTTTGGGATCAAATAGTGCATCCATTTCTTGAGGGCTTGGACCATGGCATAGATTTCTAGGTCATATGTAGAGTATTTTATTTTGGTCTCATTTAGTGTCTCTGAGAAAAAGGCAATTGCCTTACCTTCCTGACTTAGGACTGCACCTATAGCCAGGTTGCTTGCATCTATCTGCACTGTGAAGACTTTATTGAAATCAGGTAGGACCAAGATAGGATATTGGGAAACCTTGTTCTTCAAGTATTGGAATGCATCATTTTCTTCTTTTGTCCACATAAACTTATTCTTCTTTCCACCTTTAATGGTTTCAAGCATTGGTGCACACACATGACTAAAATTTTTGATAAACTTTCTATAGAAAGTTACAAGTCCATGGAAGCTTCCTACATCACCTTGGTTCTTTGGTGGAGGCCAATTGATGATTTCTTCTACCTTCTCAAGGTCCATCTTGAGGGTACCTTGTGAGATCACAAATCCTAGGAACACAAGTTCCTTCCTCATAAACATGCACTTTTCCAGGTTGATTGCCAACTTGTGTTGATGGAGCCTTCTTAGTACCTATTCCACATGATCAAGATGGTCCTCCTTGCTATGACTAAATATTAGTATGTCATCAAGGTAAACAACAACAAATTTTCCAATAAAGTCAATGAATATCTCACTCATAAGCCTCATAAAAGTGCTAGGGGCACTACTTAAGCCAAAGGGCATTACTAACCATTCAAACAAACCTTTAGTAGTCTTGAATGTTGTTTTCCATTCATCTCCTGGTTTGACCTGATTTGATGGTATCCAGACTTTAAGTCTATCTTGGTGAAGTAGCAAGCACCTCCTGTTGATCCAATAGATCCTCAATCCTTGGCATGGGGAATCTATACCTTATGGTGATCTTATTGAGGGCCATGCTGTCAGTACACAACCTCCATTTTCCATCCTTTTTAGGGGCTAAGACTGATGGCACTGCACATGGACTGGGACTCTTTTGAATGAGTCCTCTCTCCAATAATTCACCAACCTATTTTGCAATCTCTGCATGCTGCAATGGTGTCATTTTATATGGGGCCTTGTTAGGTAGAGAGGAACTAGGTATCAAGTCAATTTGGTGACTGATATCTCTTAAGGGAGGGAGGCTTGTGGGCAGGTCACTAGCAGTGACATCTCTGTATTTTTCCAGCAATTCCTTAGCTTCTCTTGGTATAGGATCTTTTTGATCAAACCTTATATTGCCTTTGGGTTTGGAGATTAGGAAAAAGGCTTTAGTATCAGGTTATTTCAATGTTTTTATCATTTCTTTCTCCCCCATGATGATGATAGTAGGTTCTTTTTCAGACTTGCTATCAGGCAGGGGCTTCATAGTAAAAGTTTTTCCATCCTTGGTGATGGAGTAGGTGTTCTTCCTATAGTGGTGTATGGAATCTACATCAAATTTCCAAGGCCTACCTAGAAGGATGTGTGAGGCATCCATTTCAACAACATCACAGAGAACTTTGTCCTTGAAGTCTGCAATTGAGAATTCTACCCATGCTTGTTATGTTACTAGAGTTTGTTGGCCTTTTGTTAGCCAAGAGACATGATAGGGGAAAGGATGTGGATTCTTAGGGAGGTTTAACTTTTTAACCATTTCACAAGATACTAAATTTTCAGTTGAACCAGAATCTATAAGTAGATTACATACCTTCCCATGACATTTGATCTTTGTCCTGAAGAGGTTCTTCCTTTGTGGAGGCTCTTGACCTTGTGGCACTTGAAGGAAGACTTGTCTCATAATCAAACATACTCCTTCCTCTAGTTCCAAGTCTCTAGTGTCAACATTGTCTTCTTGTTTATATTCTTGGATAAGTTGTGCTCTCCTCTCACCTTGATTGTTGTTATTCCTCTTCTCAGGGCATCTTCCTGCATGATGTCCCATTTGATTTCAATAGTAACATTTTAAAGGTCCATTACCCCTTCCAGAGTTTGTTATTCCTCTATTGAAGGGCCTCCTTCCTCTATAGTTTCCTCTTGAACTTGAGTCACTATTTTCTTTGTCTCCTTGGTCAGGGGTCCTGCTGCTACTGCCACTATTCTATCCCTTGTTCCAAGAGTTTCCTTTCCCTCTAAAGTTCTTCCCACTGTCATTGTTCTTCCCTTTTCCAAACTCTTGTTTTCTTTTCCATTTCTCCTCTACCTTGAGTGCCATTTGATAGCACTTATTGATTGTGGTAGGGCAGTGTAGGCTAAGTTCTTCTTGAATGGATACCTTCAAACCATTCATGTATCATGCTAGTTTTTCTTCCTCATCTTCTGTCAAATTTGTCTTCATACATAATTTTAGGAACTCCTCGGTGTATGAGTCTACATCCATGCCCTTTTGTTTCAAACTTTACTTCCTCATATGGAGTTGCACCCCATAATCTTCAAGCACATATGTCTCTTTAATCAGGGCTATCATCTTGTTCCATGAATTGATCATGCTCTTCCCATTCTTCACCCTCTCCATTTGGACGAAGTTCCACCAAGTTAGGGTTTCTCCCTTCAACTTGGATCTTGCCACCTTTACCCTCTACTTTTCAAGGATGTCCTCACATTCAAAGAATGTTGTCAAAGCCTCTATCCAATCCAAGGCTAAATCTGCATTCATCTTGCCATTAAAGACCGACAAGTCTATCTTTTCCTCCATGGTTCTTCTCCCCATGGACTTTAAGGCATCAATGAAAGGCCTTTGGTCTGTAGGGATGTGTTGATTAGGATCATCTTCCTCCTCTTCACTCCCTTCTTCATTTTCAGACCCATCTTCTTTATCTTTATCTAGCTTCTTTTCAAGTTCTTGAAGCCTCTTAGTTAAGGCTATGTTTGTAGCCCTTTGTTCTCTCACCATCTTTGCTAACTCACTATTTGTGACCCTTGCAAGGATCTCTTCATCCTTGGGAGCAGACATAGCTCTGATACCACTTAATGCAAAGTGGGCAATCGGAAGCCTTAAACAGTGAGCAATTGGCAAGGATTGGGTACTCAATACACCCAATTATGAAGGTCAAGTACCCTACACCTACCCTAAGTTTAGAATGAACAAGGAGTGAGGTTATCACAACCCCAAATTCCAAGGATAACCTAATCACTAGGTTCCTCAAGGTTCTAAGCACCAATGACCAAGGTTTGCTAAGGTGGTTCCTTAACCCAATAAGCAACCAAACCCCATGAAATGACTCACAAGACCAGGGGTGGCCTACAATCATTGTTCTGGCCTATTTAGGTCCTATTTTTTTATCTCCAATCATTCTTTCACTTACAAGCAACCCATACAACCTAGTTGCTTCACAAACCAAAGACTAGGCTTGTAGCCTTTCCTAGAAGGAATTTTGATCATAGGTCAAAATACTTCCACAAGAGATATGAAATAGGTTGGAGATTCTGACACCCTTTTGGGCTTTATGAAACATATCCAATCACCAAGATGTGAAGCAAATGGAGGATGTTGAAACAACTAGACTAGACCGGGCTAATAGGCCTAATTAGGTCTCCAACTGCACTACAAGTGCTCTTTCCTCCAATCCAATGCACAAACTAATTATGGGAGTATGTGAGGACATGTAAAAGGACTCAAAATCCATATTTTGGAGTCTTGGTGAATCCCCAACGGAGAGTTATGGTGAATGTTCTAAGTCACTAACTGGTGCACACATAGAGATGTACACCTAGGGCATTACGGCAAATCCACTCCCTTGCAAATCTCCACTTCTAACCTGTAGAATATGAAAATACATTGGCAAAGGTTGAATTCCACCAAGGGGCATCAATTTCCCATGGTGGAATTGGTCTGAACAACCAAGCCCTATTGGAAACCTTGGTTTTAGGGCTTCAATCCAGGCAGACCCACTAAAAACTAGATAACTCTCAAACTAAGATAGATCAGAACATGAGACCAATTGAAAATGAAATTAGATTCAAGGATCCAACTTTTGGTGTCAAATTTTCATGCCCTCCTGATTGTACCCGCTCGTACACCTTAGTTCTCCTCAGAAATTGCAAAGAAATGTTGATATTTTATTGATTCAAATTGCCAAATTATGCATTGTTACCTTCCACCTACCTGAAAGGGATTATGAAGGCTTCCCCCATTGGTTACAGCCAAATTTAAAACCATATGACCCTTGGGGGCTTTGTTTACAACTTTTGGCAAAAGTTGTCAAAGTTGCTAAGAAACTTTTACAACATTTTTGCATTTTTTGCATTTTAGGTGACCAAACTTGGTCTAGACCTAATCTAGTGATCCAACATGGATCTAAAGTATTAAAAACATGAAAATAGAAAAAATCCTAAGATTCTAGGCCTTTTGACCACCTATGACCATAGTTGACCAAGGGCTTATAGTTGTGCCAATCTTGGAACTAGGTCTTACAATTTGGTCTAGATGCCTAGATAGTAGATCTAACCTAAACTAGATGTCCTTAGGACTTTGATAATGATTATTTGTTGAGTTTATTGGGGGTGTTCCTGCACCATATTGTGCCATGGGGTAAGATCTTACCCCTATTTTGGGTCAAGGTTGACCTTCCTCAGAAAGACAAAAGGTTTCTGGGTTTTCTCTGTTTCTGTATTTCTAGGCCAGATTTGATTGTAGAATTTCTTGAAACTGTACACAAACACCAGAAAATAGTGTTTTCCATATTTTCTCTATTTTGAGGTTATTACTCTTCTTCAATTCAATTACTATTTCTGTATTTCCTTATTATAATAGAATATAAGATATTTCTCCTTTCTTCATATTCTTCATCAATTGATTCATTTGTGCATTAACCATTTTTGGTTAATCAATTTGGATCTTTCCTTTAGGAATTTGAGGATAAGAGGAAGATCTTCCATTTTCTTACACTACATTTTCACACAAAATCACACTTCATTCTATTACATTTTGGTAAACACACTTTGTTCTATTACATTTTGGTGAACCAACGATAGACAACTCTTTCTTTTATGGTGTTAGATCTTGCATTTACACTTCATATAAAGTACAAAACATTTGTTTGTTTATGCTAGTATTAGTTGATTTTCACATTTGCATTGGTATATGAGCTTTACTACCTCTAGTCCTACTTATAATATTCTAGTTAGACAAATTCGTAGACTTATGGGTGCCTTTGATCCTAATTCTTCCTCTCCTTTCCTTAGGATTCTGGACATGACAGCTTGATTATTCATGATTCTAATCCTACTACGGAGCATAACTCTTCTCACTCATCTCATGATGAGGATGATGCTTTAAGAGTTCCTCCTGAACAAGTCCAAAAACTTTCAATTAAACTTGATAACATGGGAAATTGGCTTACTCAAAAAAACCATAATCAATATTTTTTTCAAGCTATAGATGCTCTTTAAAAAGTTCTTCAGGATAGTGATCAAGGTGTTAATCTCTTGCATGGTATCACTCATCTTGTGCATTCAAATGTTAAGCCTGTAGCTCGAGAAGCTCAAGATTTAGGATTCACTCCTCTTGTTACTAGTGTGAAACCTTCTTCTATTCCTTTACCTAGCATTCCTACTTATACTCCTTTGGTGAGTACATCAATTCCCTCTCTTCCTATGAGTATTCCTCATATGTCCCTCCCTACTTCAAAACCTTCTTATCATAATGTTCATTTTACTTATTTTAATCCTCTTCCAACTATGGTTCCAAGTGTTCCTCCAATTGTGTCTTCCATTCCCACAGCTTCATACACTTTACCTAGTGTTTCTAGAGTGTCTATACCTTCTATCTCATCTAATGATTCAACAATCATCAATTTGGCTTAAACTGTGTCCTCTTTACAACAACAACTTGTGTCTTTAACTCAATCAAAATTTACCATTCCTATATGCGACATGAGAAGTCATTTATCCTTAGACATTATTCGTGCTCCTATTCCTCAACAAGCTGATATGCCTCGTCTTGAGAATTACAATGGAAAAGGAGACCATGTTTCTCATGTTAAAACATTTCAAATCCTTTGTAGTGACTATGCTCATGACCATAGGATTTTAGCCAAGTTGTTTGCTAGAACTTTTCATGATAAGGCCTTGCAATAGTATTGTTCCTTGCCTCCTTATTCTATTGACTCTTTTCCAAAACTTGCTAATGCTTTTATTCAACAATTTCAAAATAGCATTGGTCCTCAATTGTCCTTAACTAATATGATGCATTGTAAACAAAACACTAAAGAAAATTTGACTGAATTTATTTGTAGATTTAAGCATTTGTATGCTCAGATTTCCTATCCTGTTCCTGATATTGATATTGAACGTATGTTTATTTCAAATTTACAAAATGATATTAGAGATAAGATTCTGCTTACTGAATTTACCTCTTTTCAATAACTTTGTGCAGCGCTTCAGCATTATCAATTACAAGTGAGTCCATTTGAGAGCAACACTCCAATGGCTCCTATTCCAATCGATAAGAGTGATGCTGCTCCTAATCCAAAACAATTTCAAAAACCTAACAACTATGTTAAGATAAATAAACAAGCGAATATAGTTGCTGATCAAGTTGTTACATCCAATAAAGTTACTTCTACATCCACTAGTTTCCATTTGAATCGTACGTTTTCTCCTCTTTCTGAATCTTTGCATTCCATTATGAATAAATTGTTGACTGCAAATATGATTACTTTACCTCCTATTTGACCTCTTTTACCTACTACGGTAGCATCTAAATCTTTTGATCCTAAAGCCTTTTGTCAATATCATCGTCAGAATGGCCATGATGCTGAGAAGTGTTATTCTTTAAAGCATAAGGTTCAAGACTTAATTGATTCTAATGCCTTATCTGTTGATAATTTTGAGGGTAGTGAGAACAAGTTTGTCTCTCCTCCTAATCAAAATCTCCAAATCTATACAAATCCCCTATTTACACATGATACTAATACTATTGTTCAGCCATCCTCTGTGGATATTATTTATGATTCAAAGATGGATGATCTTAATCAAATTATTAATCATGTGGAGCATGTTGTATTGTCTCAATATGTATCTCCACCCTAGCTTTAATCTCAAACACAACTTCAAGTCCCACCTCAACCTAAGCCTAAACCTAAAAATCAATCTAAACGTTGAAAACAACCTAAGAATAAAAGACCTCGAGAACTCTTAATTACCTTTGATGATTCTGAGACTATTAAAGCTCCTGATGGTCCCCTTTACATTTATGCTAGAATTTCTAAGATACCTACACGCGGTTGTCTAGTTGATCCTACATCCTTAGTCAATGTTATTACTGAAGAAAATCATTTTATGAAAAATTTACAACGTGATTCTTATGATACATCAGATGTGTTGATTGAAACTTGTAATGGTTTTCTTTATCCATCATTTGGTTCTATTATACTACCTATTGAACTTTGTGGTAAAGTTGTGGACACTACTTTTGTTGTTGTTCCTACTTCTGATTAGTTTCAAGTTAAGCTTGGTTTGCCTTGGTTGAGTGCCATGCATGTTGTTGCTTCTCCTATTCATAAGTGTCTTAAATTCATTCATGATGAAGAAGTGAAGATGATTAATCATAGTTTATATCAACCTTCTAGGCCTAGGGATTGTGCTACTCTTGACTTCTTTTGGCCTTCATTACCTAATTCATGTCCTTCTCGACCTGATAGCCTCTTTCTCTCATATCAAGCCTATAAGCATCGCAAGATTCTTGAGTTAAGCATGCCTCTGATGGATCATAACCGTAGTCTTTTGCCTACACCTTCCATACCTCCTTTATCTATGGCTTCTAGTTTTGTTAATCAAACTCCTACTGTTGTTGAGAATCCTACTAATCCTCCTATAGAACCTGTGAAGGATCCAGTGGTTGTTCCTCCTAGTTCTCAACATATTTTAAACAAGACAAAACATAATTGATCTACTAATGAACATCGTAAGAAGTCTCGAGCTCAAGCTAAGGCCCATGTTTATGTTATTCAAATTTATTTACCTTCTTTTGACCAGCCTATGCATGATGTGGTAGAAGAAGTTAATGCTAATAATGGTGTTAAGATGCATGATTATGATGATTCTATTTGTATCTTAGATCCTATTTTGATTAATCTGGATGAAGAAGATACTCTTGATGATACTAATGATGTTAATGATGTTAATGATGAATATGAGACTATTGACATTGATACTAATTTACCTAATATGCTTTCATCACAATTGACAATTACACCTAGTATCAAACATTATGATTCTCAAGAGGATCCTTGTTTGGAATTGGCTATCATTCCTACTATGTTGGATATAGTACCTCTTGCGAGTTATTCACCTTCTCGAAATGATATAGAACAAGATGGGGAGAGCAGGCGACGCACTTGATCGGCTTGTCCTTCGTGGTAGCTTTTTGTGTGTTTGTCTATTGTGTTATGCTTCTCCCATGATGTGTTTGCTAAATGTTTGTTAGATTTTTTTAAATGACCCTTGATACTTTGTTGGTGCAAGGTGATAAAGGAATCAAACCTATTGTACTATTCCTCTATATGTATCTCTACTCTTTTGTATGTCATTTTAATGTTATGCTATACCTGTGCTATTGTTCATAAATATTTTCCTTGTGTAATCTGCTCAGATTTGCGACTTGGTAGTACTGATTCTTTTTGGTCTCCATGTCCTAGTCTGAAAAGATTCTTCTTTGTAATTCTTATGTGCTCTTTCCTCCATTGTGATTATAGTTCTACTTTCTTTGGGGAATGATGTCAATTCATTTGCAATAATATCATATCTATATTATCTTATGATCATAGCGACCCCACAGGAGGTAGATCCCTTTTGTGTTGTCTGTATGTTTATGTGGTATTTCCCTTGATTTGTCTTCACTTGGGGGCATCTCGTAGTGGAAATGTATTTAGTGCAATTGTTTATGTTTCCATTCAAGCCATTGCTCCTATTAAAGTGTTAGCAATGACTTTAACATGGGGGCATACACTCTGCTCACATTTTGCACACACGCACTTTTAATACATATATATTTTCAAGATTTCTCCCTTTATGGATTCGTGACTAATCCTTAAAGCATGGATTTGGATTTTTATAGGATCTATTTATCCCTCCAGTTTCAATTTTTCAAAATTTTGATCCCTTAAGGTAGGTGGTGTCCTTAAGATTGGATCTCTCTTATTTTCAACTTTTCTATTTTGGAATAGAATATTCCTAAGGGTGAATGCTTGATAGGTTTACTAGTGAGTAGCCACATTCACTAGGTGGTTCAATTCCATCTTTCCAGTTGTGTTGTTTCCTTGTGTGGTTCACAATGGGACATAAGTTCTCATTGGGCGATATAATCACACCCCCTTCTCTTTCTCTCTTTTCTAGAGGTGTCTCTCTTATTGTAATCTTGGAGTTGATAAAGACTTGAGTTTCTGGTGGCTTGAGATTTTCTTTGTCCCTTTGATTTCAATAAGATTATCTTTTCATTGTAATCTACTTTACCAAGAGTTTGCATCGAGTCCATACTCTTGCTAAAGTGGGGGCTAAATGTATCGTCAGAAAATGGAAGCACTTCCATTTAGGACAAGTTTAGCCCTCTAAGTAAGTGGTCTGGGGTCATGTCAAATGCCTTGAATGGGTCTTTGATCAGGATCTGGCTTTTTCCCCCATGTTTTGCTTCTCTCTCCACCTTTTTCCAGCCTTTTTCTGGCACCTTATCTTGAGGATCTGAGATCTTTGACCTCAGAATCAAGGTCGACCTTCTAGGTCAAGGTTGACCTCGACCCTAACCTAAGTCAAGGTCGACCTTGACCCTGACCTAGGTCAAAGTTGACCTCGACCCTAACCTTGGGTAGAGATTTCAAGTTACGGAGGTTTCAGGATGTCAAGCTTCAGAAATTTTATTCTCCCACTTCTGAGTCGGTTGTTTTAGGTTTTAGAATGGTAAACTCTTAAATTGCATTTAATCTAGGTCTATTTCTAGGGGTATGGGCCCAATGAGAATTTATTTCTCATATGTCAGTCTCTCTAGGAGTTTGTGCCCTAGATCTCTATAAAGGAAGCCTTCCTCTCTCATTTTCTCAATCAAGTAATCAAGTTTTGAGATCAACTTCAAGCATAAGTGAAATCGAAGAAAAATTAAGCAATTATCAAGCAAGAAAGAAGGAGAAAGCATTCAAGCATTCAAGATCCAATTCATCACGGAGATCCATTGATAGTCATTGAAGGAGTCAATCTCTTTGGAGCCCTCTTGTTGAAGATTTCTCCATTCACATTCATTCAAACCTCTTCCTATTCCAATATCCATTCAAGATTGGTGTTGAAGATCTAATGCAATTGATTTGATACATCCTACATATCATTCTACATTCATTTGGAGCATCCATACTTGTGGATTCAAGGATTTAAATCCTCCACAAGGATTTCAACATAAGCAAGGGGAATTGTTCCATTTGCTTTGTTTATTTACTACAATTTCAATTACATTTCAAAGGTTGATTCCAAACTGGGCTTTGACCAAGTCAAACCCCTCATCCAAGCAACAAAACCCTTTTTTTTTGCAGATACAGGTGTGAGACAGCAAATATCAGTGCAGATCTGAGTACCCTTTTCGGCAAATTTCTGAGGTTTAGGAACAGAATTTCTGTTGGGGCAGTGTAGGTCAAGGTCAACTTTTTGGGGTAAGATTGTGTCGCGGGGTAAAATCTTACCCTTGTTTTGGGTCACGGTCGAACTTCCTCGGAAAGACAAAAGGTTTCTAGGTTTTCTTTGTTTTTGTATTTCTAGGCCAGAGCTTGTTGCAGAATTTCCTGAAACTGTATACAAACACCAAAAAATAGTGTTTTCCAGATTTTCTCTATTTTGAGGTTAGTACTCTTCTTCAATTAAATTAAGATTTTTGTATTTCCTTATTATAATAGACTATAAGATCTTTCTCCTTTCTTCATATTCAATTCGTAACTGGATTCATTTGTGAATTAACCCTTTTTGGTTAATCAATTTGGATCTTCCCTTTGGGAATTTGACGATAAGAGGAAGATCTCCCATTTTCTTACACTACATTTTCACACAACATCACACTTTGTTCTATTACATTTTGGTGAACACACTTTGTTCTATTACACATTGTAAAGTTCCAAAGGCACTTCCTAACCCAATAGTACACTTGCAATGCCTCAACGACAAATACCCACCGTATGCCCTAGCATGCACAAACTTGTATAAAACTCTTACTCCATTGTATGACCACGCTTACTCCCCTTATGCCTATTTCCACCATACGACCTCCCTTCCCCGCATGTTGAGAGTTGACTATGTACGGTCCCTTGAGACTTATGTACGATGTCCATCTCTGTACTTTCAAGATAGTTCTACCATACACCTACCTAAATTGTATGGCTTCACACAACAACATTGTATGCCTTATCTATATGGTCTCTCTCTAATCTAGATATAGTGGAACAAAAGCTAAAAATGAATGCGAATATATTATGCTTGTGGATGCAATATATTAGACACAGAATCAACACGAGGACATGTAGAAAATTGGTAGTATAGATTATCAAGACTTAATACAATATCACCTTCAAGTGAAGACCAAGTTGTATAGAAGAGCATACTAGGGTGATTGTTAACCACCGAAACTTTGAATGCTAGAGTAGGGAGGATCTCTCACCTCCGAAATGGCGTATGATGTAGAAATCCAATGGAAATTTAATTCAAAGAAAATATCGAATTCACCATTCCTACAACAACTAACTAACTCTTCCCTATATATGGGCTTTGAGAAACTTCCCAAAGGATTATAAATGAGCTGACATGGTCAAAACAATTATAACTAACTAATAAAAATGGCATGAAAGATATTAAATAATTAAGTTTCAGGGGCCATATAGATAATTAGTTTTAATTAAATTATTTAATTATATCAGGGACATTACACCGATAGACTAATTTTTATCACATCATAGAGTTTAGCATATACTAGCTTCTTTTTTTTCTCTGTTGGTCAATCAATATGCTCCTCTTGCACTTATTTAAAATTGTCATAAATAATTATGAATATGTTACTCCATAAATTTAATTCATAACTGCTTAACGATTTATTATCATATAATAATCAATAATGTACCTTTTACTCCCCTATAATGTTAATCCATAGAATTTACTTTCAAAATTATTATAAAATATAAAGCTTAGGGGTTATTCTCTTATTTGAATTTACAAACCCCATTTTGGTCAAATACACATTATTATTAATATTTCAATATTTGGCTTGCCTATTTTTCTAGATTTGTAAAGTAATATTTAGTTTGAGGCTGAAAATTTAACTATTATCCCTAGTAATTTTGGATTTTGGGCCGGCACAACAAAAATTAATAAAAAATACCACATTACAAGTCACTTTTCTTGAAACTAGTTGTGCCCAAGTACACAAATTTAGATGTTTCAAGATTTTGATTCTTCCCAAGTAGCATCCTCTTTAGATAGGTTGTCCCAATGAACCAAATAATTTTTGAAGGTCCTATTTCTTAACTTTTTTATTTTTATATCAATGATGAAATGTATTATTCATATGACTACCACTCTACTATTTATGAATATTAAATTATTATATTTATAAATATACATTGTGATAAATAGAGACATGCTACTAGGTAAATAGCATATGATATGATAGCAATCAATTGTACAACCTATGAACTTCTCCTCCCTAAAAAAAACTATAGCACATTCTCTCAAATATCATTTGATCCACTTATACACTATTATCTCTTATCTTCCTATTTTTTTGTGATATATTGTATTACAAATAAGTTTTGTAAAAATAAGGAAAAACAATTCATAGTAGAAAGAGGTAAAAGATGTACCATCCTTATCACGAAGGATATTTTAGGAAAATCGTATAGCTAAATAACTCAAACATCTTCTTGAAAAATGAGTCTACCACGTGATGTGATATACATTCTATTGGGATGGTAAAAGAAGTTTTGATACTTAGTCTATTCGCTAGAACATTTGTGCAAGCCTTACCATTTACATCATCAATGCTTACGATGAGTCCTATACACACGTTTTTCCCTTGATGAGAATGAATAGGTAATTGTCATAGCAATCATTTAAAAAATACATGCTACATTTCTTTTCTATTGACGAATAGTGTAATCCTTGATATCCTTCGTGACATGATCCTCTCCATTCCTTTAGAAATCTCTTATTTTCCTCTATGTCATTTCGGATATTAGGTGTCCAGCTAATGATGAATCATGGTTTTTTAATCAATATGCTTTAGTTGCCTCGTATTTTGTAATTCCCTGCTAAGTTTTCCTACTTTTATCTCATTTCCTTATTTCTCACTTATGTTTTTATTAGCCTTTCGTTAAATTATCATGTAGCTTTTTTTATGTTCACTTCTTCATCTGTATTCAATACTTTTGCATGCTTGTCTATTGGTCTTTGATCACTACCTATTTCGAAATAATTATATCTCGCCATACCTTTATTCTTATACCTTTCGCACTAAATCTCCATAAACACGTCTCATATTTTGAGCCGAACCTACATAGTTTCTATATTACATTTCTATATAATATATTGTTTTCCTATATATTCAAATAATACTTATAGATTTTCCCTTACTTTGCTGGCTTTATTCCTTATCCCATCACAATGTAAACATCCATTTCCACATGTACATGGACAGAATCATTATTCTCCCCACTCTGTTCACTCATCTTGGCATATATTTATCATTATACATTATACTTCATAGAAATATCTTCACATCAAGGGAACTAAGAGAAAACTTATAATTTTTGTTTTTCTAACAAGAAAATATTTTTCATTGTTTTCTATTTCCTATTTTGTGTCTAATTGTCATTATCGAAATAGAAGCTAAGCACTTCATGTGTTTCCATTAGTTCATATACTCCTATGAAAACAATAAACTAGCATATCATACCACCAGCAGTAGATGCAAAAACAAAAGTAGAAATGTAGCATAAATTTGCCCTTTATCAATTAGCTGGGACATATGACAATACAGTATATCCCCCACAATGAATAGTTTAGAATGGAATCTTGCTATTGTCAACCATTAGCAGAGGTAGAATATCACAACCCAAGGCCTCCCCAACCTTGCTATTTATAACGTTGGGCATAACGTCAAGCTGGTATCGGAACCTGGGTTCCTATTTTCAAAGGATGACCTTTATTACATTATGATATTTTTAGGCAAGCCACTTGTTGGATATGAAAGCGTGAAAAGAACTTTGATCGATCACACTGCTAAGAACTTTCGATTCGCAAGCATCGAAATCCATTCATCTCAAGTCTGGAAAACTAGTATCCTCCTAAGCTCCATTAGTCCATATACTCCTATGAAAACAATAAACTGTGTGATGATAGCTTGTAGAATCTATTATTAGTTCCTACCCTAAGCAAGTAACTTATGCATCTGTTTAGGTGAAAAAAATTATTTGACTTTTCAACCAACCAATGAAAACAAAGAATTAAATTTTGTTACATAGAAGTATAATAGTTAATTATTAATATTAATTTTTTATAATTGAAAAATATAATTTTTCTGATTTCTCATTGGTTTGAGAAATGAGAAAAATCAATTTTTCTGAAAGAAAATACAAAATTCTTAACATTATAAAAACCTAAAAATTTAAAACTTTCCAAAGACAATTTCGCAAGCTTTTGCTGGAAGTTCCTACCTGATGAAACCCTAGATTTACAAGACCTTCATCATTCAAGAAACCCATCTCTGTTTTACTGGAACAATAGAGCCTATCACTGCAATTCATCTCGCATAGCCTCTTCAAAAGAAAATCCATATACAGAGCCCATCAGATACTTTAGATGCTTAGAGACTATGGATTCACTGTAGAGCGGGTTAGAGAAACCATTTTCAGAAACCCAAGTATTCTTGTTCGTTCTGTTGATGACCATATCAAGCCTAAAATTGATTGTAGTTTTACTGGATTGTAGATATTCACTATCTCTGCGTTTGTTCTCTATTTTATTTTCTCGTCTACAAGTATTTTCTCCCTCACCCTAATGGTGATTGCGCTAATCTGCAAAAAACAATGTTTGCATTGCTACAATTTGTTCAACTTTCTCAGGTTTTTTGGGCTGGTTTTTTGCAAGTTTGCCTGACTAATAGCTTTCCCTTTCTTTCTTTTTATGAGAATTAACCATGAAGAAAGCGCAAAACAAATTGCAAAAGAATCACTCCTCAAATTGGAAAAAAAAGGTTGTATTTTTCATTTATGTTAGTAGACCTAAAATTCTTTATTGTATTGTTTGCTCCTTTTACAAGTTCTTGGGAGTCTTCAATATCTGAAACAATTTCATTCAGGAGAGACAATCCGATTTCATCTTGAATGCAACATCTCTGAGATATGAAGGGCTATGAGGATGTCAACACAGGAAGGAAAAAGCAGCCAGAGGAAGCTAGGGTTTTACTTTTGTCGCTTGACACACCATCTGACACAGGCCAATCATGCTCTCTAAGAGTTATTCAAAGCTTTCAAATGCTATTTCCAAGAGTTCCAAGAAGTTTCTTTGGTTTCTTTTAGTGCTAACTACCAATACTACACCATTTTCTTAAAAAGTCCCCAAGCTTTATCGACCTAGCTGTTCCAAATCTTGCTTCTGGTGCCAAGGTTTTTGAGTACCCATTTCTTTGTTTGGGGCAACATAGCTAATTTACCTTATAATTTGAAAATTTACCAGTGTGACACCATTTCCTTAAGGCAAGCTAGAACACATAATCTGTGCCCTGGCCACACGCTTTCTTGTTTCCAACTTTCGTGACCTACTTGTCCGAGGTCCCAGGGATTGTCTATGTAGCCATCAGACTTCATTCCCAAAATTTATGAGTACATTTCCCTTTTGGTTGATCTTACTATGGAATTTGCTCATATCTGCTAAATCTACGCTTTCCTGCAATCCATTTTTTCCCTTCAATTGTGAGATTTTTTTTTATGGTCATCGTTGTTTTACATATTTATATTTGCTTTAGAGAACTCTGACATGTGGAAACATTAATAAACTATCGTGTTTGGTGAAGTTAGTTACTTTGAAACCCTAAGTTCCTCAACTTTTTTACAGAAATCACAAGCCAAGGGTTCGGCCATACTCTGTTACAGGCTCTGTTATAAATTGGAAGGCACAAGGCACAATAAAGTGCATCAAACACCCTTTGAAACTAAAATTACTTCTTTAGATGATCAATTGTACACAAAATCTTCATTCTCATTCGCAACTCTTATGATTTTGTCCTCATAGATTACGAAAATTCACAGTTCGAGTCTAGAGCAGCAGTGGCATCGGTACTCATCTCCTATATAATATCTACTTCAAGTAATTTAGCAATCCTGCAGGTGGGTTTTGAGTCCTTCTGCGCCAACCTCTATTTTTTTTTGTGCAGATCAGGAGAGGCCGATGCTTATTACTTATCTTGATGTTGCCTTGAATTGTGAGCATTCGTAAATGTTTTTGTCCAATGTTGTGTGGAACCCAGAATCTGATTATTTATGATGACATACTTAGGAAATGTTTGCCCTTTATCGTTAATAATATGAATACCATCTTCCCTTTATGCTATTTTATGTTAATTCACTTGTATGTCTGGCAATGACACAAATTAACTGAGTTCAATCAGAAGTAATAAAACTAAAAATTAATACTGGCCCCCATCGTTTGAATTTACCTTCACTTATTCCAATCCATCTTATCCTTGTTTATTGAAGGATTGCCATTTCCTATATAATGATCAAAGTGGGGTATCTCATTGCATGATGAAGCCAGAGAATTCTTTGCAGTACTTAATACTGGTAATATAAATATCTTTGTATATTTGAACCAAAACTATAGAAAATTTCTTTTGGCACACATTATTAGGGACTAAATCTTTTACATTGATGTGTTCTCAGGTAGGTCTTTTTTGCGTCCACCCTGAAAGAATTATTTTGCATATGATACAAATTTCACCCTGAATGAATATAATTTGCATATGTAATAGATCTAACTCTTTGTAACTTGCTGAGTCGAAGGTAAGGATTTCCCTAAAAGAGGCTGCTTTTTTTATTATTGTCTTGTGAATTTGATTACTGTTAGTGTTGATTGATTGGTAATGAGGCTACATGCACATCAATTATAATGTGCCATGACAAATTGTTATTACAAAAGGCAATGTGGCACACAGTGGGTGAATAATCATAGATGGCTTATAGTTGATTGTATTGGTCTATTGAAATTAGCTGTGTTACATAGTCTCTCCAAGACCTCACCTTAGAAACATGGATTGATCTTGCATGTTGATGGCACTGACTGGTTTCTATGCTAGGTGTTCAATCCCAAGGCCATATGCTATGCATTACTCAAGTCAATCCCTGAAAGCTATCCAAGTACATCTCTTACATGTTATGCAATTCCAAACATTAACAAATCAATTGAATCTTGCGAAAACAACTCTATAGATTAGTATATCAAATGCGTAGTTGAAAGGTATTAAAATGCATAGAAATGAATGCCTTGAAAGGTATTAAAAAGGCAAGGACAATAAATGGTAAGAAAACAGATTTTAATGTTTCAAACAAAGGTTCTGAAAAGTTAAAATAATATCATGTTATATAAGAAAATTTGAGGAAGGGAAAAATTACATTGAATGGTTTTATAATTTAGACATTGTCATTAATCTCGTTTAGAAAAATGCGAAATAATATTTTGTAAAAATATTGCGTGGGATTTGAACATTCTAAGGATCTATAGAACGAATTGCCTCACATAATAGGGAATCAATTTTCTAAGCTGCGACCCAGACTTCAAAACACAGGAAGATGGATAAAGGGAAGGATGTCAAACCTGGGGGTCCACTTGATTTATGGCTGCCAAATGTAGTGCTGTATTATGGAAACTGTCGTGGTCCCGGCTCACCATATCTGCTACCTTTTCTGGCTCTGTATGTGATAGTAGACGCTGCACTACGTCAAATTGATTATATTCGACGGCAAAGTGTAAAACAGATTTATCGTCTAAACTGCGGAGATCGAGAGATTCTGGCATCACGGACTTAAATATGTCGATTATCTCGAAGCGACCTTTCATGGCGGCTATATGAACCGCGCATCTTCCATACTCATCCCTCTCATTGGTTAAGCCTTTCCCAAAGGAAGGATGACTTAACAATGCCCTTACGGTCTCAGGATCTCCTCCTTGCACGGCTCTAACCAGAATGGGGGTTTGAGAAATCACATCTTTACGTTGACGAAGAAAAGGGGAAAAAAGATTATTTAAAATAAATTGGCCGGCGTTCAAGTACCGAGCGGGTGTCTTGTCCAGCAGCGCCACAACTACATCTGCCTCACATTTACACTAGCCAATGTCAATATATTTCTGGTGTCTGCAAAATTAATATCTACTTCAAAACGAACAAATAATGTGTAAATTTACCTGTATGTTGCCTGTAAGCTGCCTCTTTAAGAGATCGTTCCCATTCAAATAGATCTGGAGACGTTTCATCCAGTAAACGTTGAACTACTCTCAAGTGGCCATACTGCGAAGCTATCACAAGAGCTGTCTCTTTATACTTATTGTAACGATACTTAGAACTCTGCTTTTGTTGCAGGATTATTTCAACAACATCTGGATTACCACTTTTAGCAGCTACATGCAGTGGCGTGTTGTTATGCTTGTTTCGAGCGTTAGCCAAAGAGGGTTTCTCATCAAGAATCCATCGAACAGGATTTGGAGAGCCTTTCCTTGCAGCGATATGCAGAGGAGTATCTCCATGGAATGTAACGTCGTCCAACAAAGGCGAGAAATGCTGACGAAATTCTTCAAAGGTAGAAAGAAAGAGACCAGATTTTAAATCAGAGAAGAGTTCCCTATTCATCCCAGCCATAGTTCACCGTAGAGAAAATTTCGGTCACTTGTGTGGGGGAGAAAGATCGTCCTGAATATGTTTAATCCCACCGAGAACAGAAGAAAAGTTCACCACAGATGTTCATTTCCCACACCACAATTTCTCCGACAACATTCGTACGTCCTATGTGTAGGAGAAAGGTCGGCCTGAAGATTTTGGCGAATCCAGCCATATCGTTCGATATGACTGGGTGCCTCGAACGGCCCGCCCCGTTACCTCCGTTAACCTCCCTGCTTGCGGCGACGGCTATCCAGCCATATCGTTCGATATGGCTGGGTGCCTCGAACGGCCCGCCCCCGTTACCTCCGTTAACCTCCCTGCTTGCAAGAAAAAAGTGTGGAATGTTTTATTTTCAAGTCAAATCAAGGGCACCATTGTACATCTCTTATCACCGCCGTCCAACTCCAACGCACGTGAATTGACGCCAGATGGGCCTTAGGGAAATTTGCAATATTCACTTTGCACTTTCATACTTACCAACTGTGAATTAGCTGTCAAGAAATTTCATTTTCAGTCCTCTGACAGAGATTTAACAATAATATTATTTAAATTTTTAAACTATACATATATAATATTATAAATATAAATATAAATATTTATATTTATATTTATATTTAATCTCTCTTAGATGTCGTGAAGTAAAACAAAATAGAATTTGCCTATGCAAATAGTATAAAATATTTTAAAAGTTTAAAAATTTGTATAGATCATTTATTCAAAGTTATTCATATTTAACTTATATATATGTGTAATATTATTAAAATTATTATACAATGTGTAAATATTTTTAAGAGGTATATATATATATATATAAACAAAATAGAATTTGCCTATGCAAATAGTATAAAATATTTAAAAAGTTTAAAAATTTGTATAGGTCATTTATTCAAAGTTATTCATATTTAACTTATATATGTGTAATATTATTAAAATTATTATACAATATGTAAATTATTTTAAGAGATATATATATATATATATATATATATATATATATATATATATATATATATATATATATATATATTAGAAATATATATATATATATTAGAAATCTAAAGATAAATAATGGTTAATAGTGTATAAACTGTACAAAATTAGAATATAAATATTTTTATTTTATTTAATTTGATGTTAAAAATTACTTAATCTTAAATTACATATATCTTATTTAAGTTTTTTAATGTCTTATAAAATATAACTAAATTTAGAAACTTTTTATTTAATTAAAAAATATTTCAAATAAATTAATAAATTTATTAACATTTTACAACATTAATAAACAAATATGTTAATAAAAATAAGTTAATATTTATAATAAATATCATAACTATTAACTTATTAATTTATACCATATTTATGCCATAGCTATTAACTTATTAACTTATATCATATTAACTTATTAAATATGGTATTAAATAAGTAAACATAGTGGCTTGCAAGATAAGTTACTATTAGTAAACATAGTAACTTATTATAGAGAGAGAGAGAGAGAGAGAGAGAGAGAGAGAGAGAGAGAATGGGGGAGGGTGTAATGCCCAAAAGTTCAAGCCAAAACACAACCAACAAAAAAAAAATTTAATGGGTAAAAGATCCAAGTTTATGATGCGGGACAAAAGTGCTAATGACGAGGTCCAAAAGCGACAAGAGGTCAAACCTCAACAAAGTTGTTTTAATACCCATAGGATGCTAGATGATATCAATATAATCGAAGAAGATCGTTGACCACCTTCTCGATCAATATCGTAGATCATCGATCTATAAAGTGTATAGGTTATCTAAGAGAAATTGAATGTTTATATAATAACGTTAATATAATAATCATATAGATTATCAAGAGTAAAAGAATATTCCCAATATATATATATATATATTCCTTAAATAATTTCCTTATAAATATAGATTAATAATTTTCTATATATAAATAAATGTCAAATTGGTTATAATAATTAGATTGTCAATATAAAATGTTGTACATAAAAATAAGTAATCAAATAAATCAATAACCATAATTTAATAAACATGTATTAATTCAATTTACAATTATAATATACTAATTAATTAATATATTCATTAACTAATTAATATATTATAAAACATTAATTAATGGCATATAATTAATGATTAAAATTAAATAATATATAAATAAAATTAATTAATAATTATAATATATTAATTAATTAATATAATTATTAATTAATTAATAAACTATAATATATTAATTAAATATATATACATACTAAATAAAGTAATAACTATCTATTGTTATTACACATAACATTATTACAACAAAATAAACTAACTTCCTAAACTAACTTAACAATAAACTAAACTACCTAAACAACCTAAGCTACTTCCTATCTCCCTAGCTTCCTAGCCTAGCTCCCTATCCCACTTCCTAGCTCCCTAGGAATCTCCCTCAATCCACGTGCCCAAGATAAGGAGTCACCATCACAAGGCAAGGAAGAGGGTGCGCTGTTTAATGGAGTTGAAATGGTCTCCCAAAAGCTGGCGCCATTTAAGGGAGGGGGCAAGAGTATTAAAGCATGGGAGTGCGCCCCCTTGCTAAGCTAAAGGCAAAGGTAAGAGAAATTAATTCCTCAACTAAACAGCGCCTGCAACAGGGGAATGAAAAATCAACAAGGGGTGGCGCACAAGGAAGATAGTATGGGTAGTGGGACCCAACCAAAACTCACGCTGCTCAAGGGTGATGTGGACTATGACAGGAGCATTAATCAAAAGGTTTGAAACTTCATGCAAGTCAAGACCTCCCTCCACATGCGCCTAGTTTAGGGGGAAGTATTAAATAAGGTATGGGAAATATATTTCAATGTTAAATTATTTGTTTATTGCATGTTGAGGTGGCAGGATTGATTATTTAAATATGACTGTGGTAAGAGATTGTATGGGAATTCTTTTCCCATACAATTTCCAGAGAGTTGAAAACCAACTTCTCTTTGAAAATGAATTTTCCTAAGTATAAGAATATTATCTATTTCCTTCATAGCAATGAGTAGAATGGCATTATTATTTATTAGTTTCCTTATTGCATTAGGAAGTCTATAGTCTTAAAATTGATAGTGTATCATTAAGAATTAAATATGGTTTGATTGCAAATCAATAGAGATATCAACAAAATAACTATTTTGTTCATTCCTTCATAGATGTTTCATTACAATTGAAAGGACTAAAAGTGAGATATGAATCATATATAGAGATTATTTTCAATGATCGTGACAATTAAATCATCTTGTAGGAACTACAATATTCTTATATCAACCCAAATCTGGAATCGTAATGGATTTGTTACAATATTAAAATCTATCAATGTTGATAACTCATTTGCAAAGAAAGAGTAATTTCAACTATAAAGAGAGAGAGAGAGAGATCTTTTATAACATATGCAAGAATTCATCATAAACATTAAGAAATCCATTTCAACTCATTTACAAATACATCAATAAAGTTTACAACATCCTAGTTTCAACAAAGCATTGCAATGAATAATTCCACACAATGAAAGATCAAGATAATAACAGTCTCTCATCCATTTCATCTTCACAATAGCTCCAAGTAAAAAACATTACATTAACTCTTTTACATCAATAGAAGTCCAAATACAAAGAGAGGTTACACAAAGGAATGAACGGGTTGTCTTCTCACAACCACCCAAAAGATGAAAACCTCCATGATAGCTCCTCTTTGAGCTTCCACAAATTTGCAAATATATACAAGGCAAGGGAAAGACCATGGGAGCTCACCTCCCATCCTAGGCCTCTCATGAGGCCACCCCCGAGCTTGGGGAAACCACATCAAATAGGATACATTCACTCATATACAAACACTCACAAGAAACATACAATTGCAAGAACCCAAAATTCCCTCAAGGGTATAACTAAGGAATTCCATGAACTCCTTTTGTGGGGTGTGGGTGGACAACCCATGGAGATAACCATTGCATGAAAACAAGGCCACACATGGACCCAAATATGCTCAATATCAAAACAAGGCCACACATGGACCCAAATAAGCACATTATCATAACAAGGCTCACATGGCCAATCTTCCCTCCTTATAACCCCAATGCCTCATGGGCTATATGCAAGGTTACTTGGGGAAAATCACTCACCCAAGCTTCATCCTTCCCCACACATGGAGGAGACTCTACACATGGAGTTGCGTCCATTTCTCACACCCCCTCTTGATTGCTCTTCCCTCCCAAGGGTGAGTGAATCCAAGAGTAAACAACCCCAAATCCAATTACAAGAAAAACACAATACATGCTTGCTCTCACCATGACCAACCATGGGGAGCTAAAACACAACAAATAAGAAATGCAAGCTTCCTCCATGACCAACCATGGGGAGCCAAAGAACAAATACACAACACATACAACTACTACAACAAAAATGAGAGAAATGAAGAGCAAGATCCTCCAACCTATGATCCAATGCAAAATGATGAAGTTTTGAGCCTTCTCCTTCTTCTATCCCTAGCTTTCTCCTTCTCCAAGTTTAGTGGTCTCTAAAGGTAGAGAGTGGGTGAACAACCCAAACCCCTCTAAAAGTTCTACTAAAAAGGGACCCCCTACCAACTCTCCACAATCCTCATAAAGATGGTCCTAAGAAGTACTTCTGGGTCCATGATGCAAGTTGCAAATTCATTCAAGATTAAATGGGCACTATTGGAGGGGACAAAAAGGTCAAAATATGGCTTCTCCCATGCTTAAATTACCCCTAACCTATGGGTACAAGGAATGGGCTACCTCAAAAGCATGAAACTACCCCCTAGGGTCCCATTTAACCCTCCAAAAGCCATGGTTTAGTTAATGCACGAAAATGTAAGGTATGACTTCACTTAGGGGTCCTAAGACAAGAGGATGCACTTAGAATACCCCCTCTAGGAAGCTTCTAAGACTTGTTCTCGCACTCCAATCACACGTCATACCTTAGTTAACAATTAACTCTAGTGTCAAGTGACACTCACATAATTAACATCACAATTAAGGTATGTCCAACATATTACAACACTTAACAATCCTACACATACATTCACATTACGGTTACAAAATAAAACACTTCACAACGAGGCCCTGGTCTCTTCAATAGACGGGGCCTTGGCTTTACTGATAGCACAAGCATTCAATGTGGTTTCCCTGAATATTTCCATGGTCCTTCCACCTGCAAAACTTTAATGCAGCATCAGTAATTCAAGGAAGAAAACCATCACATATAAACATATAAGATGTAATATCCACACATTATTCATAACTCAATTGCATACATGAAACCACACAACAAATAATGATCTTACACAATTCAATTGAACATTCAATCACATAGAATGAAATGTCATAATTCAATTGTTTGCACGTAATCATATAGGATTCAATAATCACATCAAATAAATTCAATTTGCATAACTCAATTCATACTTCAATTGCATATATAATTCATAATTTAATTTTCATAATTCAATTCATAGTTCAATTGAAATCAAGATCATCCATAATCTATCATCATTATAAGATAATCTTTAGGTTCTCAAAACATGAAGATAATAATAAAGTCTAACATGATCAAATCCAAATCCACTAATCATGGATCCACATATAGAGTCGACAAAATGTATAGTCTAACATGTCCATCATAACATAACAGTAAATCGAATGAGTCCAAGTATCTCAATTTTCCTTAGTATAATATTTAAGATAAATCGATGGTTCAACATTGGTAAGGGGTGACCATAACAGTCAGGTCCTATAAAATTCTTATCACAAGTATGATTAAATTTCCTAATCTAGGAAAACAAAATGCAGAATAATCCTATTAGTCTAGGATCTAACAAATCATTGATCAGGGTTCTAATAACATCACCAAAATATCATTATGGTATAACCATATAATACATCATCGAAGCATTACTCATCCTCCTCGTAGGAGTTACTAGAATCATCACCTCAACTATTAATTTAATCCAAGATAAACTTAAGACTTAACACATAACTAATTTGGCATTTACATCTCGACTTCTCGAATCAAATCCTTTCGACAAAAGTACTCAATGGAACCTTAATAGTCTAGCTGGATCTATGATCTGCAGGGTAACATACTGCATCCAAGATTCACTTATATAATTAATAACCCAAAGATATCACCTCTATCATTGCGACACTTAGTTGATAGGTACTGATATGCAGGTACAATTCCGTTAGGGATTTACCATTCATCCAGATACTACAAAACCCCTTAATCCTCCATCATCTAGTGTCGAGGAAAAGGTGGAAATGGGGTGGACCTTACACACACACACACACACACAGAAGGTGTGTGTGTGTGTGTGTGTGTGTGAGAGAGAGAGAGAGTATGGGAGAGAGGGAGAGAGAGAGAGAGAGAGAGAGGAGATAAGGGAGAGAGAGTGAGAAGCTGAGAGAGAGAGAGAGAGAGAGAGAGAGAGAGAGAGAGAGAGAGAGAGAGAGAGGAGAGGTGTGTGTGTGTGTGTGCGTGAGAGAGAGAGAGAGGGAGAGAGAGTGAGAAGCTGATAGACAGAGACAGAGATAGAGAGAGAGTATGGGGGAGAGAGAGAGAGAGAGAGAGGGTGATGAGAGAGAGATGAGAGAAGGGAGAGAGAGAGATATAGAAGGTCAGAGTGAGCGTGATAAGCGGTAGAGGGAGAGACTGATAAGGGGGAGAAAGGTAGAGATTGAGTATGGGGGAGGGAGAGAGATAGAGAGATCACTCTCTCTCTCTCTCTCTCCCTCTCTCCCTCTATCTCTCTCTCTCATCCTCCCACTTTGAATATTTCTCATCACTGTGTGAATCTCATAAATTTACATAGGGCATACGCCCTATGTAAATTTATGATTTACATAGGGCGCATGCCCTATAGGGCGTGCGTGCTTTAGGGCATGCGCGCTTTGTAAAGGATTTGAATTTACCAATCCTAAGACTTGGATTTGCCTTGGAGATCCAACCCAAAGGCTTGGACGATTGAAATAGGCCTGAGACGTGTTTTCCAACAGACATACAATAAAATGACATCTTTTTTTGTGTGCTCCTCGTCAGGTTTACTCGTGGCTCAAGGATGTAAAAATCAGATGACGTGATATTGTAGATCTCTCTATTAGCTATATAAGCATATAATTTATTTTGAATTCTGATTATGTTAAGTTTTCCAACTCTAATTTCTTTTGTGTGTATGTCCATTTTTTGTAAAAAACCAACATGCAGTATTTTGGGCATAGATTTTGGCTCGTTCATCGAATTTTGCAATAAGTTACATTTTTAGAAACTAGACTCCATTCTACACACTTTAAAAAAAAGAAAATTTAATTTTCAATTAGTTTTAAATGATTTCTAGGGGGAGCACATAGAAATTTTATGTTTTCAAGATGTGTGCACTTCGTAAATTCATAAAAAATTATACGTTGATAAAAAAATTACCAAAAAAATTTGGGATAAACTACGTGGTGTTAGCTAACTTCTCACTGGAGCGATTAAAAAAATTCATAAAAAAAGTTAACATTTTAGGGGGAGCACACCAAACACTATGTTATGTTTTTGGACAAAAAATAGGACCACTTTTTGTGCTCCCCCTTTTTGAGGGCCTTAATCTGCACCATTTTCAAAATAAGTTAGTAGTTTAGGAACTAGATTCAGAGTATTACAACTCTTATTTTTGTCACATCTCAAAATTTTGAGTCTAACTATCTTCAATTTCTTGTTGAAGTTCAGAGTTTGCTGATTTCAGGAAAAAAGTGGCATCTTATACCCCCTTTTTGGTCCCCCATCTTTGTGTACTTACCCTATAATGTATAGTCTGTACATTTGTTCAAAACATCAAATATATGTGCAGTACTAACCTTGTTGCTAAGTGGACAAGTCCAAAATTTTCTTTGATAGTTTTTCTTAGTGTTTGAGGTTTTCAAAATGCAAGCTCCTTCATCACAGTTGCAATGTGGCTCATTTAGGATAGCCATTGATATCCTTAACGAAGCTGTAAAAGACAAACTCATGTAACAATGCTGAAACATATATTGTATAAATTTCAAAACTTTATTATGATATTGTATTGATGTATATAGCTATTTTTTAATGATGGTTTAGTTGTTACCAATTCTTATATCAAATTATATTTACACAATTATTGAATATTATTTTTTACTGTATGTTTTTTTTTTTTTTTAAAAGCAAAAGTGGTGTAACCACCATATTTTATTAATCTGATTCAATAACTCCCCCGTGGAAGAACCAGTAAGAAACCCCGGGATCATAGTTATATACATGCATATATCCGAGGATATATAAATACATAAGTATTACATATTACGAGCAAAGCAGTGAAGACACCAAAGACATTGACTGGGATAAGTCCATCACGTTGCAAATGCTCCATGAATGAGAGTCCAATATGTTATAAGAGAACTATTTTTTTGTTTATTATAAGTCAACAAAGTTTTGGCGATTAAGAGTCTTTGTAGTCGCTAAATATCTCAAGAAAAATTTAACATAAAATATCAAGTATAAAATATCAAATATAAAAAATTGAATGGTAAAAAGGAAAAGTTAAAGAAGATTTAAATTTGTACAAAAATAAGGTACAATATGACTATGAAATAACGTATATTGCATTATGAATTTGTTTAAGGAGGTAGACCTCCATCTCCTTATACACAAGTAGTAGAGATCTAGTATTTTACAAACTGAAAAAACTTAAAGTCTTAAAGTATAGCATCATAACCCATGGGTTGACCGTTCATGGGATTTAAATCATCGAACCAGTAAAGATGTTCAGATGTTTGACGTAGTATACCCCAGTTCTATGTATGAACATTAATAGTTGGGTAGAGCTTATAAGTGGTTTGGGTCTATGTAGGTATTTGTTCCCTTACAATCTTTTGTATATGTTCATGCATAGGTATAGGTAAGTAACAAACATGTGGTCCCATCCTTCTATGACCTGTTTGTTCCACAATGTGTCTCAGCTTGATGCAAAATGCAAGCGATACATTTGACTATGATAGCAAAGGTTATGTAAATAAGTTGTATTGCTTTGTGGAGTTCGAAGCAATTTCTCTATCCATAATTCACCTGTAGCATTTATCAAAGAAGAGTATTCAGTGTCAGATGCTATTGATGCTGGTTGAAACCATGTTTCGCTTGGGACATGATGAACCTGTGTTGGATACATGTGTCACAAGACTGCAATTCTAAAATATATGGATCTCTATAAAAGTGGTCAAAAAAATTTTGTGATACTGGACGAGATGTTATTAATTGATTTTCTTCCAGTAAGCTTTGCGCTAGCAATCCTAAAATTCTATCTTCTTCATGAATACTTTGAATGTTCATGTGTTGAAAGAAGTCATTAATGACAACTATTCTCTATCTCAACATTTCTACAATATAATTCATAAATTATTAATAACGAGATGAAAACCATCCAAAAAAATATTTTGTATAAATAATCACTAATTTATAACAGAAAAATGAAATTTTTTGTACTTTTTTATTAGAGAAAGACTTTTTTTCTATATATCTTAAAATAACTCAGAATATTGGTAAAGGTAGAGCATCTGATTTAGAACCCTAGTTTTGTCGTCTTGAGAATTTGGAACACAAGTTATCAAATTGTTTTAGTATTCAGTCAATTTTATGATTGTGGGATTCCAATATTTATCAAATGAAGATATGTTTAGTTAGAAAGAGATTTTCTTCATATTATATTGCCTCAAATCAATTTCTACATATTGCTAGCTATCTATATTATTCTAAATTTTTTTCCGAATGAACTTTGTTAGATACTTTTAGGTATTGAAATAAAGAAGATATTCCAAAAATGAAAGAGGTTAAGAATGCTAAGAAATGAATGTAAATACCATATCTTAGTTTAAATACCAGATATTGTTGTGACTTCCATTTGTCTTCTCTTCTATTCTTGCTTTTGTTCAAGTTTCCTGTATAACTTGATACTTTATAAAAGAACAGGGTGGTGTTGTTGAGTGCTTTGCACTCATAACATTAATTTGAGGAGATGATATTTTGAGAACGTCATTAAAGTGATGTGATGGAGTTCTACAGAGCCAATTTTATAATAATTATCTATGTAGTACAACGAGTTGAAATAAATCAGTGATGGGTTAAATAAATGATATGTAACCATAGCTTTAATGTCACTCTTCATGAAGCATTTAATGTTGAGATGAATATTTTAAATTTTATTTTAGATGTCAATTATATCACCGGTGATACGTGCGAAAGGGAAAAGGTTCTCTTATTTCGATGTTCGATATGACAAACTTGGAAAATCTCAAGATATATCACACAAATTAAGAATGGCAGATTTGGTATTACACGAAATCGATATTATATATAAAATTAGTTCACAAGAATCAAAATATTGAATGGTCATCCGTGAGATATCTAAGAAAGATTTTGTTAATCAATAGTCTTCGAAATCATATACAAAGTGAAATATTGGTATTGAATACAAGGTTTTCCTAGATCGGAATTATATGCCAGCAACTACTAAATCCGGAAATATCATTGTCGGGTTTTCGCAAAAGTGATATATACTTCAGTCATCACTGGCATTGTGTCACTCGGGGTGCCTTTATTGTGATCTAATTATTATATTAATTCATAACTGTAATAGTAATAATGATATTAATTTGTAACTTTCACCACTATTTAATACTTAGAATATGTAAATGTATACTTAAGGTATTTTTTAATTTGTATTGTAAAATATTTATTCATAATTAATATTAATTTGATTGTATTTATTTAATGTTAGTGATAGTATAAAATATGAAACATTATTAAATAATAATATCATTTGAAGTAATAAAATACGTATTAAATAATAAAATATGAAATAATATTAAATAGCAAGATATTTATTATATTATTTTAGTTTCTTTTAACAAATATTAATTTTTTTATATTTATATAATGATATATGATATATGAAAATTAATAATAATATTTTACAATACATATTCAATAATTAATTTATATAATTTTAAAAAGATCAGTATAAAAAAGCCAGAGTGTTGGTCAATGGTTTATGCATAGGACAATAGCTTCACTACAAAATTGTGACACATAAATGATTATATTGAAGAGAAATAGACAGGAGTTATATCAATATCATGTATACAAAATGCTTTTAAATGCAATTGTTAACAAAAGAGATTCGTTATAAGAAATGAAAAATAGAAGTAAGGGTCATACTTGAGAATAGTAAATTTATAATAATGTTTTACGTTAAAAGTCTTTTTTTTTTTTATTGAGATTGCAACATTTTAGATATCTATTACGTAAATTTATGGACATACAAAGGAATCGATTTTCAACTATTATATTATAAATGTGGATGAAGACTTAACGTATAGAATCTCAAAAAAGATAGAAAGATGGACAAAGTTAAGATGTCAAAAAGCTAAAATCTCACACCTGGAGACTCACTCTATTTGTTGCTGTGAAATGCAACGGTGTATTGTGAGAACTATCATAGTTGTGGCTCACCATTTTTGTTGCTAAGGGTAGGTCCCCATGTTGTTGCTTAGCTTATTTTCGCTAGCAACAACTACTCAACTTTTTGTGGCACAATTTGTAGAGTTGGTGGCCCCATGGATGGTAATGTTTGCTGCTTAATTTTAAGTAACGTCTTAAATATTATTTTTAAGTCAAATTTTTAGTCATTTATATTGCAAATAAATTTGAAAACAAAATTGTAGACAAAATAAAAAAGGAATTGGAAAAAAATGGTGAAGACATGTGTTGCTTTTTTCAATAAGCAGTTGCTTCTTATTTCTACACCGCCCCCCCCCCCCCCCCCCCAACTCCTTTCTTCCCACAACTTATTTTCATTTGCTAAAAAATAGTTGCTCCACAAAAATAGGAAAAGTTTCTAAATTTCCCTTTCCCCACATTTTTATTTTGCATGGGAACACTGAACTTCTTAAATTTAAGTATAAAATTCATTTAAGCAGCACCATGGAGACATGATATAAATAAAGTAGAGACATATGATTTTGAGCATCACATGCCCATGAAAGCATCCTACCGTAAACAAAATAAAAGAAGAAACCATGGGAATTTGTGTAAAAACTATACATGCATATTAGACTTTTTTGAGTGGGCAACATAAAAGATGATTGAAGTTTTTATAGGGTTCTTTGTGTCTCTGACATGACGTATGGAATATTTCATTTTCTATTGGAAGAAAGAATAATATTAAATATGGAATAGCTAGACAATTGTAATACGTACTCTTATTTGCTTTCCATTTTTAAAAAATATTCCCGTCACTTTGTCACATCATCGTTCATATTTTCCTAATTCTAGATTTTATTCAACACTACAATTATAAAGAATAATCAAAATAATTACGAAATTCTGCTAAGTTTTTGCTTTAATAATGCTCATATTATTTGCATAAAGAATGATGTTTGATCAAAGACAAAGGGATTTCTTAGAAGAAACGTGAATTCATTTTTTTAAATGCAACAACATAATCTAAAATCAAGGGTTTTCATAAATCAAGGTGTTTCACTAATTCCGAAGGGACCTGCTTGCTTGAGATTTGCATAAAGAATGATTGCAAACATAACTAATTGTTTTTTTAATTTTTGAACAATTATTTTTTGGGGTTTCTCCCAAATTCCCAATTAAAGAAGGATCATTAGTATTTAGGTACTTGATTTTAAATAAAAATCAAGTATTAATACAAGTATATTAATAATAATATGTATTTTAGTTATATTTTATATATATTAATAATTACAAATTTAAATATATCTACTGTTACTTCATACTTCAATATCAAAATTAAAACTCCCGTTAATACTCTAATATTGGGCCCATGGCTAAATTTCTACCCCAATCCTTAAGGACAGAATGTTGTACCCTAAAGAATGGACTAGAATTTGAATGGGATGTTGGGATAGGGGAAAAGAAGTGGGGGGAGGGGGCAAGAATAGGTCCCCATTTCTCCTCCCCTATCTTCATCTCTCCATATTTAGATGTATCTCCCTCTATCTCCTTCCCTTCCTATCATTCTCTCTTTTTATATTTCTCTACCTCCCATCTTTCAATTTATCTCTCTTTAAAGAAGGAGAGAGAGAGAGAGAGAGAGAGAGAGAGAGAGAGAGAGAGAGAGAGAGATGCGGGGGATATGAAAAGAGAGGACAAAAGAAAAAGATAGAAGTAAGTAAATTCAGACATGGGAAGACAGGTGTAGAGAGACATTTTCTCTTAGTTCATCTTGGACAAAAGTGCACAAAGGATTAAAGACAATGAGGAAATGTTATATAATTTTTTATGAATGTTATTTAGTTTCATTAGTACATAAAATATAATTTTTTCATTATTTAATTTATTTTTTAACTATTTCAATTCTTATGGATACAAAATTGAACTAAAAAGAATGATTAGGTATGAAAAAGTTATGATTATTACAAGTTTCAAATTTAAGACATAACTTTTAACGATTATTTTTTGGTCTATAATCTAATAAAATTACCATGCCCATATTTGATTTGGAACAAATATTTGATATTAACAGATATCCAATTCATTTTGGTGTTGCAAAACCAAATTCAAACTCTGTCCAACCCATATAAAAAGTCAAAGTGGATTTTGGCATGCTTGGCAAGATAGAAAATACATTTTTTCCCCATTGCCATTTTTGGGCCCCTCATGATCCTGCACATACATGTATCCTCCATATGAACTTTTTTATTCCTAGACTCTAATGGCACAACCTTCCTATCAAAGGGCTCTAAAGCCTCTTATGGTTAAGGCTTAAAGAGGTGGTTTTCCTAGTGCTTTTGAGATGCCATCTTTCAAACATTGTTACTAGGAGATTTATTTTATTTTATTGAATGAAGTAACAATAAATCTTAAGATGACATGTTTCCATGAATTTGAAGCTTCGTTGGAAGGCATTCTAGAGTACACGTTTTGGAAGATTCCTCTTCTTTTTTTCTTATATTCAAAAGGATTTTGGAAACAAGATTTGACAACCTTAAAAGTGGAAGGATAAGATACAAGTGCAAGAAATTGAAATTTTTTTGTGGGGAGAAAGTTGAAGAAAGGTGTGTTTGACACATCCACCACCATCAATGGAACATTTCAATATATCAAACCTTTCTTCCTTGCATAGGTTTACATTGGCAATTTGTTTTCTTTAAAATTTTGTCTAATTTGTGTGTACTAGAAAAAGTACCTTCATAGGGTTAGTATCATCAATAATTCAAAATAACTACTAAATTACCACAAATAGCAATCTATTTAAGCAAATAATTGACAATTAAGCACTTCATGGATCTCTATTTAGGGATGCTAATGCAAAGCTCTCAGCAAGCTTCCATTAGTGACAGTCCTAAAATGAGAATGAATGATAAAGAAAGCTAAAACAATTAATTCCAAATTGAAATACTAATTAGCTTCTATATTTTCCTTTCTAGCTCTAATTTGCAAGAGGTTTGATGCTATTCTCATATTTTTGGATGGTAATTGAGTGAATTATGCCTTGCTTTTATAGATTTTGGCAAGGGTAGGGGGTGTAGTTGAGTTGATCAAGGTTAGGTGAGAGTTGAGTCCATGGTTCCACCTTTGGAGACCATTTAAAAATTTCACATGAATACTTCCATGGCCAAAAATATCAAGAAATGAGTTATCATCCAAATACACCTTACCACCATCAAAATTTTCATACTTACTAAACTAATTTCTATTAGGATTCATGTGGAAAGATGCACCTGAGTCTATGAACCATGATTGTCACCTGTACGAGTGCTCAAGGATGCAATAAAAGCATCTCCATATTCCTTCTCAGACTCAGAGTTAGAATCTTGCTTCTTCTTCTTCTTCTTCTTCTTCTTCTTATTTTTATTTTCTTCTTTACAGTCCTTTCAAAAGTATCTCGGTTTTCCATAGTTCTGGCATATTGCCTTGGACTTACCAGGGGACTTTGATCTCCCCTTATTCATGGACTTAGAATGGCCATGCTTCTTTTCATTATTAGCTCTTTCTTTTGGTCTTCCTTAAACACTCAATGCCTCTTTGGCATTCAGAGAGACCTTCCTTCTCATCTCCTCAAAAAGTACAGAACCAACAACATCCTCCATCTTTAAGACAACTAAATTTCTCCCTATGGCCATGACAAGGCCATCCCATGAGTCTGGCAACGAACATAGAAAGATTTGGCACCTTTCTTCTTCATCCATCGACACCCCAACAAAGGTCAACTGAGTCACCAACATATTAAAGCTTTCTAGATGCTTAGAAATTTGTCCACCTTCTTCTTCCATTCTTAAAGAATACATTTTCTTCCTTAAGAAAATTTTATTCACAATTGATTTTGTTTGATATATCTCACTTAGCTTCTTCCAAAGCTTCTTTGCAATAAACTCTTCATGCACATTAATAAGAATTGAGTCAACATGACACAATCTTATAAGACCTTTATTTTTATATCCATCACATCATATTGTGTAGCTAAAATTGGATCTATGGGCCTCACCTTATTCTCATCCATTGCATCCCATAGATCCTGATCAATCAACATCTTCCATCTTCAACTTCCACATCTCAAACTTCATGCTAGAAAACTTATCTACATCAATCCTCCCTGACATGCTTGCCATATTTATGATCTTGCACTACAAAAAATGAAATACTATGCACAGGCTCCCACTCAAACCTTAATTAGCTCAAAAAATCTCGTACCCAACAAATAGATCCAAAACTAGCTAGGCATTGATACCACTTGTAAGGAAGCAAAGGTGTGTGGAATCGCTTCCTATGGTAATCTTGAGAGGAAGATTATGCAAATCTCAACTTATCTAATTACAAGAATCTCAAGAAACATACAAGAGTGTGAATAAAATAATAAACACATAACATAGTGATTATCGTGGGGAAAACCCTTACGGGAGAAAAACTCCACACTTTAAAAACTGCATAATGTATTGCCAAATCAACAAATGATTACAATACACTTGCAATGCAAGTTCTTACAAGACCATCACTTCAACTCAATCTTGGAGAGACGTCAATAGCATCCTTCTAGCACCTAGCCTTGCAAACAAAACTCCATGATATAAACTCCTCCCGAAGTCCTCATTATATAGGCATTTCACAACCTAGAAACCACTTGTGGTTTTACAATACCATGTGGGAAAAACCTCCATGCCACATATTTCCCATTCTTGACATTTTTTTTCCAAGATAGAAAAAACCAGGTTAAAAATAGTACTCCCGTCCAAAAGTTTGTTCCCTATTTTTGACCCTCATAAAAGTCATGAAATGTGTCATCTATGCTCTAAAAATGGTCCTCCTATATTATGCTAAGGAAAAAGCTTATTTTGAAAAATTATACACCCTTTTCCAAGGCACCAACAAGTGGAAAACTATCAACAACATATTTGGAATCATTTGAAAATACAATCTTGCAAGGTTGAGACACATGTTTCTCAACATATATCTTGTTCAATGGATTCTGCATATGGAACCCTCTTTCACTAAAATTTGAAATGAAGATAGTAACATGCCAGTGCTAAAAGTGGTACTATAGAACTCATTAGAAATCTCCTCCAAGTCAAAGAGAGTTTTATGTATGGTTACAATAAGTTTGGAGAGACATCTCTGGTGATAGCTTCACAATATGGTCACATGGGAATAGTTAAACTTTTATTGCAGGCCAGGCAATGTAAAGTTGTAATAGAGTGGAATCAATCTACTAGAGAGGAATCTTACAGGGGTTAACAAGGTAATTTTACATGTTATTTGTTGAAACTTTAGTAATTTTGAATTTCACAATGCATCAAATACATTAAAGTTAGTTAATATGAACACGAGGCAGATGTATTTTTGGAGATGCTAGACAATATACCAATTCAACACAAGGATGTTGACGCTCTTGTTAAATCACAATTTGTTGGAGGAGGAATTAATGATGGAGAAGGATGAGGATGGAAGATGTCCACTTCTATTTACTTATTTAGTTTGCGTCTCCATTTAAACTTAAATAGTAGCCATAAGATGATGCATATATTTTTGTGCAATTATTTACCATGTTTAAAAATTAAAATTAATACTATTTTAGAAACTTTTAACTTTGTAGGCTATTTAAGTAATTTTAAAGTACAATGACTAGTATAAATAAAATGATCTTAATGTGGCATGTCTAAAACTGTGGTTTTGAGTTTGCACCATCCTCTACACAAATCACATTCAATTCATATGGTTGTTTTTAAGTAATGGAAAGTATAAATAAAATAAGATGAATGTCGAGTGTCTAAAATTATGATTTCAAGTCTACACCATTCTCTACACAAATCACATGCAACCCACATAGTTGTTTTTAAGTAATGAAAGGTATATATAAAATGAGCTTAATGTGGGTCGTCTAAAACTATGATTTTGAATCTGCACCATTCTTTACACAAATCACATGCAAGAAACATAGTTGTTTTTAAATAATAGCAAGTATAAGTAAAATAAGCTTAATATAGAGTGTTTAAAATTATAACTTTGAGGGTGCATCTCTCTAAACAAATCACATGCAACTGTAATGGTTGTGGATTGTCCCCTTTTGAAACACCATACACCTTCGGTACCATTATTTATCTTTGGGTGTCTTCTTTGTCATATACCCTTGTTTCTCAATATTCAATGTCAACCCAAACAAAAATGGAAAGGCAATGACCATTTTCTCAATCTTCTTGGTTGTTTATACACATTTCCTTAATCTTCTTTCAGCTTCTTTCTTGCTTCTTGGACATTCTACACACATACATTTGTATGTTTTTAAGTTTCTTACACTATCTCCAAGCTTTCATTGACAATCTTGGAGGAGTTTTTGGCTCTCAAGCTTTCACTCTCATTCACACTTTGGCTTCATTTTCTCCATTGGGCTCCTATCTTGTTGAAGTTTCATTGAAGGAAAAACTCAATAGGCTACTTCATCAACCATTGAATTAGGTGTTCTTCCCCCTCTTTGTCTTTTACATCATATATTTGTTGTTATGTTCCTTCACTCTTTTGTCTTTAGCATGTTAGATTAGTATTTAGTTAGCTTTTTTATTTTATATTATTACTCTTTGTACTTTGTCCATACTAGACATGCATATGCCGCACTGGCATCCCTCACCCGCACTATTGTCCACAACTCGTGCTAGTGTCTAAGACAATGATCTTATGGAGTCTAATGCCTATTCTCTGTGTTTAGTTCTTTCATTTTTTATAGTCTAAATATTTTTATTAGTTAGTCTACTTTAGTTATCATTGTTCATTTACATTTGGTATCTAGTTTACATAAAATATTTGCATTCAAACACTCAAGGATAACCAAGCAACTCTTCTCCATATTCGATCTCCCTAGCTCTGTACACTAGTTATGTGAGGTGGTGCAAGGGAAGGTTCATCTCTTGAGACTTTAACCAATCTCTACGTAGGTGTATTTTTTTCTTCTCCACGGGATAAATTAGAATTTTAGCTTTGCTTCAATTTTCCACTAATCTAAGTGAAAGAAAGTAACAACAAATTTTTACTCAAGGAAACAATAAGACTATGTAGTTCTACAAATCTTGTTCCAATTATGTGGGAAGCAACAAGCAACAAAAAGTAAATATAATGTTAATAACCTTGATAAAATTATTAGTGGCTTTGTAGCCTAGGTCTAGTTATAGATGTCAAATAATCATCCAAGAAAGTGTACATGTGAAGTGGAAGATACAATGGTGAATTTAGCATTGACATATCTTCAAAAGAAAAAAAGGAGAGAGATATTGTAAGGAATTGTTTATATGGTCCATCATTTGAACATTACACACTTTTTTATGCTGAAAAATAAGAGAACTTTCAACCTTCTATTAACAACATCTAAAATTGAGTTTGTCAAAGCATAATATAGATTCATAGCATATTTGCAAGAATTTAAACTTGAGAATAATAGCTATGTATAGATGTTACATTAATGCAAAAATATTTATCTTCCGAAGAAAACTCTATAAAATGACTTGACCAAAATACTCCCACCCAGTAGTAATATTTTCTAGATCATATTTTGAGAGTAGTACAAAATTATTACCTAATTTGTAGTTTTGGGAGTCACTAAGATAATGACATGGATGAATGTAAGACACTAGGAGAAAGCTAAACATCAACAATAATAATCTTTTGGTTTTTTAATTCACAATTACTTGTTTTAGCCTCTACTATGAGAAACTAAGGAGTGAGGTTATCATAGGCTCTCTTATACACACGAGAGTTTGAAAGAGGATAAGTAGTTAACTACATTGGGCTACCAATTGCAAAGCACATAGTTTTTTACTTTTATGATGGTAAGAGAGGAGAGTATTTAATGCAAAGTAGGCTACCCATGTCCATCACACAATAAATATATTTTTACTTACTTGCTAACTTGGAAGATTGTATTTATGAATTCAATTAACATATCCTCAAACAATGCTTGCCAACTATTCAAGGGTGGGTGAAGAGTTCCAATGCCATGAAAGTAAAAAGATTGTATTTATGATTGCAGCAAACAATTGTTGTAATATGCCTACCAACTATCCAATGGTCAGTGAAGAGTTCCAATGCCATGAAAACAAAAGGATGGTATTTATGATTGCAATAAATATACAATACGTGCCAACTATTCAAGAGTGGGTGGAGAATTCCAACATCATAAAAACAAAAGGATGGTATTCATGATTGTCGTAAACATACTACCGTTCAAAACTTACTAACTAATCAAGGATGGATGAAGAGTTCCAATACCATGAAAACAAGAGAATGCTATTTATGATTGCAATAAACATAATGTCATACAATGCCTGCCAACTACTCAAGGGAGGATGAAGAGTTCCAACACCATGAAAACAAAAGGATTATATATGCACATCTTGTCCTTGCCATCCTAACATATCGTACAACATCACGCTACTCACTTGAAGGATCTGTCGATGCGATATTAATGCATACCTTTCCTTAGGATGCTAAATATGGACTTTAAGTCCCTTAGAGACGTGGTAGGTTTATACATTTATTTAATTTTATTTCTCTTAATTGATGGATCTCCTTCTCAGGACAGCGAAAGGACATTTTTCCATATTCAATGTCAACCCAGACAGGGATGGAAAGGCAATGGCTGGAAGAGGTATTTCCTCGGGAAGGGCTGAAGACTCAAAATATTCGTGCCTACCTCTTTCCTCGGCACCTTCTTGTTATTTTTATTTAATTTTCACTACTTTCTTTTCTCTATAATAATTCAGTCAGATCCAGCAATGATTTTGTGTGCGAACTTTTCTTCCACTGTCTATCTTTCTTTGGCGAACTTTTCCAAAGGATGGGATGAATAGTCTACTTGATCGTACTTTCAAAGATTGCATAGGCAGAACAGGGATGCCCTGCTTGATCGTACTTTCGAAGGAGATACTGCTCTACATATTGCTACGAGGAAAGGCCATCTAAACTTTATCCATCCTTTTGCTTTTACTTTTTTCTTTTTTGATTTCACTTCTATGCTTTCTCCATACTAAATTAACTAGCAATCGTATCTTAGTGTGCAATGGGAACGTGTAGAAGTATGAAAGATCAACTAAGTATTTGTTCCTTTGTCCGTCTCTCCCTCTCATCCTCTATATATCTCCTCATCTCTCTTATCTCTCCCTATCTCTCCCCCCTCTCTCTCCATATCCCTCTTTCTCTACCCATCTCCCTCTATTTATCTCTCTCCATCTCTATTCCATTATCTCTCCCCTCTTCCTCTATATATCCCCCTCTCTATCTCTAAACAAGAATTTCTAAAACCCAACATTAATAAAAACAAAATAATAGTTCTTATGACTATAACTATTAACTATAATAATGTTTAGATATTCATTATCTTTATAACTTTCAAAGAATTAATATAAGTGTTAAAATTTGTTAGATTTTATAAATTTAATTTGAACTATGACTTTAGTTTAAATATTTCATTCCTTTATCTTTATGTTTTATTTTATGATATTTTTTAATTTGTTAATATTGAGTTTATCTTTTAGTTATTATTAATATTATTTAAATTTATAGTATTTTTTTAATATTTTAGGCACATTTTTATAATATTTTAATTCTAATAAGTTTTAAAAAAATTATTTTTTAACTTATTTATTAAGTTAATAGTTTATTATTTATTATTAACTCTTTTTTAATTATAATTTTTATTAATTTTATTTTTGAAATATTTTAACTTTGTATTTTGTCTTTTCAATTTTAATATTTTATTTATATTTAGGTTTGAAATTTATTTTAATTTTTATATATTTTTATCTAATTTGTAGTTATTTGTCATATAAATATTTTAATTATTGTACAATAATTATATTTTGAGTTATAATTTTAATCTATATAGTCAAATAAATTTCAAATTTCAAATTTATAAATCAAAACTTATAAAAGGACAGAGATATTTTTTATTACTTGCTTTGGGCCAACAATTTTGGAAAATAACATGTGCCCTTTATGAAGTTATGCAAAAGGTAGCATGTCATTTTTTAACTCTTTCTACTTTATAATATTTTTTAATATTATAATTTTGGTATATTTTGACTTTGTATTTGGTTTATTTAATTTTAATATTTTATTTAAATTTAAGTTTGAAATTTATTTCAATTATTGTATTTTTATTTAATTTATGATTATTTATTTTATACAATTTTAATTATTGTAAAATAATTATATGATAATTATATTTTTTTAATTATAGATAGTTTACAAACTTTGATCTCATTCGATCAACAACAAGAGACAACCACACAAGATAGTTTACAAGTTTATGAGCTCCTTACGAGCAGCCACACTATAAAAAACAATTGGAAGACCAATAGTCACAACTTAGAATTCCACAAAGATGTCCCTCTTGGGATTTGAACTAGGGTCTCCACAATGAGAACTCATCTTCAACCAACTAACCTAAACCCCTTAGACTATATGATAAATTTTAATTTTAATTTATATATATTTAAATAAATTTCAAATGTAAATCATCTCAAAAGTTGCAAAGTGGGAGAGAAATTTTCCTATTGGGTTCTTTTTGCCAACAATTGGAGAACATCATGGGTCTTTTAAGAAGTTCTGCTCAAGATAGCCTCTCTCTCTCTCTCTCTCTCTCTCTCTCTCTCTCTCTCTCTCTCTCTCTCTCTCTCTCTCTCTCTCTCTCTCTACCCTTATATCTTTCCCTCTCTATATATCACTTCATATCTCAAATTTATCTTTCTATCCCTCCCTCTCTCACTCTCTCCTTTGTCACTCTCTATATATATCTCTTCCAACTCCCCTCTCTCTTGATATCTCCATCTACTTCTCTCCATATCCATGTCCATGTGCATCTCTATATCTATCTTCTTCACTATCTATATCCCTAATCTCAATCTCTTGACCCTCTCTCTCTCTCTCTCTCTCTCTCTCTCTCTCTCTCTCTCTCTCTATATATATATATATATATCACTTCATATCTCAAATTTATCTTTCTATCCCTCCCTCTCTCACTCTCTCCTTTGTCACTCTCTATATATATCTCTTCCAACTCTCCTCTCTCTTGATATCTCCATCTACTTCTCTTCATATCCATGTCCATGTGCATCTCTATATCTATCTTCTTCACTATCTATATCCCTAATCTCAATCTCTTGACCCCCTCCACATCTCTCTCTCTCTCTCTCTCTCTCTCTCTCTCTCTCTCTCTCTCTCTCTCCTCTCTCTCCTATTGCAAACATAACATGTCCCTATTGATAACGAAGCCTTATTATCTTCCTAATTCAATTTTTTTGTTTCAATCATGCTTGGACCCCTATAAGTGATTGCATAGTTGATTTCAAGTTATCACTTCTCCTTTCAGACTTTTGTTACAAAGACAACACCACTTGCTAAATGGACGACTCCTAATTGACTTCATGAACTATCCAAATATATGCAATAAGTAGACCTAAACTTTTCCTTGTTGACCTTCCACACTTCTTCAGCATACCCATTGTGCACCAAGGTACAATTGATAGTGGCTAAATAAAAGTTTTATTTGAAAAAGGGGGTAGGGGAAAAAGGGATAATAAACATTAGTGGGTTATTTAGATTAAGAGTGGTTCTAATCAATTGGCTATTTCGAATGATTGGTATTTGACTTAGGATAAATAAAGAACTTCCAGAAATGAAACCATCCTTGATCACAACTTATTTTTTTGGCAAGTAGTTCGTTTGCATACCTCATGGGTGGAGTTAGGAGATTTTGTAGCCTTCACTACGACATGAAACATAAGCTTGGAATACATTGTGAGCGGAGCCATGATGGCTCAAGCCTGGACTTTCCTCAACTCCTCCCCCAATAAATTTCCCATCTACACAAACCTCACCCCAGGCTTCAAGTACATACTCGACCCCATTGTCGTCGTGGTCACTAAACTAACTTCAAATTTAGTATCAATTTGATGAAATCGATTTTCAAATTTCTAGCACAAATCCTCTCTAATAAAAGACTATTCTATAGAAATTAAGGGGAATCTTCATTTTTAATTTGAAATAACTTTAACAAAAGTTCTTGGAAAAAATAATAATTGACTACTAAGTTTTCTATTGAAATGTGTGGAATTAAATCATTTCAAAAATGAGGACAAAAATTCCATAACATGTTTATGACTTTAGAGTCCATGGAATTATAAATTGTGCAAGCTGTATGGTGAAGTATTTGTACTATACTTGTTTTAAGCATATAAGTAAATGAAGATAGTGATCTCAACATATGAAAGATCCCAATGACGTTGATGACTCTTTTGATAGATAACATGGCCTCCATATTTCTAAGCTTATAGCATTGTCCACCTTAAAAGGATTGGCAAGAATTTCCTTTACATATTTCCACTTTATAATACCTATTTATATAAGTTGTATTGTTGTTGATAATATTTCCTTTTGCATATCATGAAATAAATGTGTGTAGTAAGTTTCTAGGATCCTATTAAAAATGCATGGCTGATTTTTGAAATTGTAAATCCAAGCTATTTTAAATTGAAAAAAAAGTTCATCCGACTTGGTTTTGTTTACTTTCTGAACGATAATGCTAGGCCATCTCATTAAATCAACAAATCGTGGAGTGCTTGGACATACAACAAGGTCAGAAGATCGAATCCAAGAAAGAACATGGATGAGCAGGGCATGGGCATGGATGAGCACACAACTTCCCAATTCAATTGGATCTCCACTGCTGTCAACACCTTCATCATCCTCTGTATCATCAGGACATCTTTTTCAAGCATTCTATCAAATAGGTCATATGCCTTGTTTGTGCTTCCATATTTTGCATACATGTCTACGATAGTTGCAACTATATCTTACAAAATATCTCTATTATTTATGCTTCAATGGATGTCCATACCCTATTCCAAAGCTCCTATTTTAGGACAGGCATGAAAGATGATGGTAGGGGTTGTGGAATTTGGCTTGACAAATGCCAATTGTATTTGTTTGAAAGTTTCTAAAGCCTTTTCAATAACTCCATTTTGCGCATATCCAACAATAATTGCACTAGATAAGGGATGACATCTCTGTGAGGCATTCTGTCAAACATCTCGTGTGCCTTGTCTCTCCTTCAACATTTTGCATACATGTACACCAGAGCATTTACAACTATAATATGAGACAAAAATGAAGGAAAAGTCCATGACGTCAATGAAAGAGGAGTCTTGGCTCTGGACAAGGACAAGCTTAACGATACGATATTGATATGACAGTGATAAAAAATAAGGGTTTAAATAAATAAAAATAAATGAGAAGCTGTTGGAAAAGAAAATAGAAAATAAAGCTAGTTCTTGCATATTCTTGCTGCTACTTGCGAGTCAGAAGTCAATTCTCCATTGTAAATATTATGATATTTTAGTTGTTCTTTATAATTTTTTCTAGCTGTGGCCTATTTGGCTACCATGACCGTCAATGGCTTTTCTTCTTTCACGTTCTTCTGATCTGTTAATGATTTTTTTTTTCAATACAAAAGTTGAATTTAAATTCAATAACTAAGTAGTGTTTGATCAATGATGATATTGATATAACAGTGATATAAAATAAGGATTTTTAAAAAATAAGAAGAAATGAGACGGTGCTGCAAAAGAAAACAGAAAGTAAAGCTATTTCTTCCATATTCTTGTTGCTAATCATGAGTCAGAAGTCAATTTTCCATTGTAAACATTATGATATTTTAGGTCTTCTTTATTGTTTTTGCTGGCTTGTACTCTATTTTGCTGCCAGGTATCCATGATGCGACTGCTTTCAGTTTTTCTTCATTTTCTGTTCTCTTCTGTTAATGGAATTCTTCTTCTATCCATACAAACATTAATCTAAATTCAGTAACTAAACTGTATTTGATTCATGATGAAATTGAAAATGATTTTGAAAAAATGTTTAATAGTAACTGAATAGATAGTAACTAATCTGTGTATATTGTGACACCACATTTCTTTGAGGCATTTTGTCAAATGGTTCAAGGTCCTTGTCCATGATTCCACATTTTGCATGATGTCACGGGGTCAGAGTTTTCACCCGTGCGGCACCGCTTCTAGACGTCAACAAATAGGTAACAAAACAATCTAGTACGGACTATGCCTTACCCATACGAGCACGAATAAGACTGAGGCGGAAACTAAGCCAGCTCACTCCAAAATCTCAACACAGCATTCTAACAGACTTAGCTCAAAGACTTCTCATCCAACAAGACGCCTAATGAACTAAGCTAGAGAACTTTCCAACCTATGAGATGTCCCCAAAATGTGGACCTGTGTCCAGGGGTGGACTTGTGGCCTACATGAGCCAATATCATGAAAACCTGTTACGTACCCGCAACCAATGCAGCTCAAAATCACACGTAGTTCTTGTAGACACGAAAAATTGGCAAAAGCCTTAAATCAATAAAAAGGTGCAACAAATCATCAAAATAGCACGAAAAATCAATAAATGGAACAAAGACAATTCAAATCAAAGGAAAATTCAATTAAATGATTAAATGACTAAATAAAGCTTGAAAAGGGGAAAAACACTACGAAATTGATTAAATTCAATTAATGACATAGTTGTTGAAATGAAAAATCAAAATGAACCTCTTACCCTTCATGGCTAAATTTAATTACTTTAATTAATTAATAAATCATAATTTCCCTCAACAAAGCAAAAAGGAGACAAAATGGACACAAATCACTCATTTTTGTTGAAATGGTCCAGCCTTTTGAAACCATTTAAATGATTGTTCCCTCCTTGTCCCCCCATTTATGGACAAAGCAAAGCCAATTGACCTTACCCAAGCATAACCATGGTTATCTCACTCTACCCCCTACCCTTGGGAAAATCCTATAAGTAGAAAGCATTTTGAGGCATTAAGCATCCACTCCATATCTTTGAATTGCAGCAAAGCTCTTGCAATTTGCATCCACATCACTCACTTATCATTTTTCATTGCTAATTAGCTTAAATTGCTTTGATCATAGTAGATTGTTCATCAAATAGAGCTAGAATTTGATAGAATAGATCTAAATTTGCATATCATATAGCTTAATTCTCATCTTTAGAGTGTCACTAGTGAGGATCATAGCTGAGAGCCTCATTTACCACTTTATTTTAGAGATCCATGAGATATTTAGATTAATTGTGCATTATTTAGATTAATTTGCTTTGAATAGTGTAATTGTCTTTTAAATCTTGTTATTTCATGAAGGTGTAAATCACTCACACACAAATGGCGCCCACCGTGGGGCCCTAGGCCTCAAATTCATCATTATTTCCACGTTATTTACAAAATTTAGGCTAGAATTGCATGAATTTGCTTGTTGTTTGCAGGTTACAGAGAAGAAATCACGCCTGCCAGTAAAGAAATTACGCCTAAAGCAAAGAAATGTCGCGGATGCGGAATTAAAATATCGCCTACAGTCTGAACTCTTACGTGTTCTAGCCTGCAGAATCACGCTTTTGTGAAAGAAATCACGTGTTCAGAAATTAAACTCTCGCGTTTTGGATAAAGGATTGATGCCTTTGGTCATTTAAATGTCGCTTAATCAGACTTAAAAAGCCGCGGCCGAGGAATCATTTTACGTCTGGTGTTAAGGGAGTATTTTGCCTTATTCATTTAATTTCTCGCGTTCTTCATTTTAAATGCCGCCTTTGATAAATTAGATATCGCTTTTATGCATCAGTTTGTCGTGTCTAGTAAAGATTTCACGCGTAGATAAGATTTGATATCACACTTGGTTATTTTAATCTCGCTTGAGCCCCGCAAGGTGACGCTCGCAGTTAAAGTAATCACGTCTTTGCCAAATTAGATCTCGCGTATAGTCTAAAAAATGTCACCTGACTGCACTTTTATATTTTATCAAAATAATGACTGTTGTCGCGTCTGGTAAAGATTTCACACGTAGGTAAAATTTGATATCGCACCTGGTTATTTTAATCTCGCTTCAGCCCCTCAAGGTGACGCTCGCGGTTAAAGTAATCACACTTTTGTTAAATTAGATCTCGCGTACAGTCTGGACAATGTCGCGTGGCTGTACTTTTGATATTTTATCAAAAATGTTAAAATGATGACTGTATTCTGAATTCACGTCTATTTTTTTCTGTCTTAGGAGTATGGTCTGTCATAAGAAAGTTCAAAAACCAGAGAGAAGGCATAACTTAGAGGAGAAATTGATCACTAAGAGGATAAGAAAGGAAAACCGGGTACACACTACTTTTGTTCTCAACAATGACTTAGAAAGGGATGTAGAGTTATATGCTAAATACATTGTTGTTGTAGATGCTTACAAACATAAATACGTATCATTAAATTGGGATTTTAGTCCCTAAGTTTGTAAGAATTTTGCAAAATTTTGAGGAAAAAAAAAGCATAAAAAGCATAATCGAAATTGTAGCATTCTAAGCGTTGATTTTGGTTTCCCCTCACTTTGTTTGTATTGTGCCGACTAACTTGTTGATGGAGGGAACGTTTCATTAAGGTAAGGGAAGGATTTGGAGAGAAAAATGAGAAAATCTACTACTTAAAAATGCGCCTAGCCTTTGCTAGCATCATTTGAGGTATTTCTCTCATCAAGCTTGCAAACTTCCCTTAAATTGTGGCATTTTCAAAGTTCAAAACATAGTTTAATCATAAAAGGAAAAGAACAAACATTTCAATTCTAAGAACCCCTTTGTCACGGGGTTGAAAAAGAACCAAATTGATTGTGAGTGTTTGGGATAAGGGAAAAGCAATAGGGATATGCTCTTCACTCTTTGAGTGAATCAAATTCTCAAACTTGCTCTACCAAATCCACTTTTCATGCTTTCAAATGAACATGTTTAAAACTTAGTGGGCTCGCCTCCCGAGAGTGCCTTAAAAGGGCTGATGAGAGGGACAGCCCAAAGTGGGATACACTTGCTTTTACCACGAGAATCTGACCCACTATAAAATGAAATGCGTGTATCCTTAATGGGGTGCACGACAAAAGGATTTTAGCTCTTTCGAACTTCCTCTAGTAGTCTTAATAGATTGCGCAAAATCGTGCTTCGGTGCGTGTGGGAAGCCCCTTAACATACTTGGGGGATGGAAGGCTAAGATCTATTTTGAACGAAAAACTTACTACATAACGGTAAAATAGCAAAACTACCTATTAGAGCCATGTTTATGAACCAATTATGTGCTAGGTAGATTGCGTGGAAGCTATTCTTGTGTTTCAACCTGTGAAAACGTTCAAAAATACACACATTAGAGCATTCTAGGGATATGGTACCAAATTGATGTGTGTGTTGAGATTGTTTTTATATTTTCAAACAAGATATTCCAAAGTTATTGATCAGAACATCATTAAGATTCTAAACCATTTAAAATTGATCAAAAACCTTTACCTTATTCCAAAAACCAGCTTATCAAAAGAAGAAGTCAACATACCCTTAAAGTTTGTTCATGCTTGTTCTTACAAGATCACTCTCTATAAAGAAAACATTACAAACAGACGGGACCTACAAATGAGAAGAGCTCCCATTTTCGGAGGACACTTTCATTACTTCACGAGTGATTGAAAAACCTGCTAAGGCAAAGGACACTAATAAGATGTTTAGCGGCACCCTAGGAAATACCGATCCTAACAACCAAGGAAACAACATGAATGGGGGTATGGATCCTAAAAACAATCAAGGAAATTCTAATAATGGAGGAAGAGATCCTAATTCCCAAGAAGCAAATTCACAAGGCAACAACTTACCTCCTCATCATAATACAGACCTACCCCCAACTGCGGAAGAAGCCACGGATGAAAAGGCATTAGAGGCAAGACAATGTCCTTATTTCATAGAACTAATGAAAAAGACCATGCTTCTGGATAAAGAAAAACACTTCATGGACTTGATACAAACGGGGGTAAAGCTACCTAAAGATTTTGACATAGAACAACTAAAGCCCAAGGAAATAGAAGACCCTATGGAAGCAATAAGGGAACAATTCAAGGCATTACAAATGGAAATCGACAGTTTGAAACAAAACGGGGCTCCTAAGCCTTTTTCTATTGAAACATTATGTCCTTTTCCATTCGATAAGAGTTTGGTCATGGTGCATTTTCCCATTAATGTAACATTTCCTAAATATGATAGGTATGAAGGAACATCTGACCCACATGATCATCTTCGGGGGTTTTGTGCATTGAGTCTTGAATTCATCCATGAAACAACCTATTTAATGAGACTATTCCCAAGAAGCTTGGGAGGAATGGCCATGGATTGGTTTTCAAAATTACCATCCGGCATCAAAACCTTTGAAGAATTAGCTTCTAAATTCGTGACTCATTACTCTTATAACATCAAACATGAGGTCACAATGATAACGTTATGTAACATGAAGCAACAAGATGGAGAAGCCTTCCTCACATTCTTGCAAAGATGGAGGACTGCATTTGCTAGATATCCAAGAAGTGTACTAGAAAAAGAGAAAATGGATATCTTTATTAACGGTTTAAGCAGCGAATTAAATTATAGACTAAGGATGCAATGTCCTAAAACCTTCCAAGATTTGATTGATAACAGAGTTACAATGGAAGAAGTGTTGATTAAAAGTGGAGAGTTGAAATTGTACAAGGAAAATAAGAACAACTCTAACTCCAACAACAACAATACCAACAATAACAACAATCAAAATAAAGGCTGGTACAATAACAATAGCCGTTATGCAGCAAAAAATAACAACAAAGGCATTGTTAATGATGGTGTAGTGGAATCCAGCAACTTGAAGGTGATTCCATTTGCCCTTACAAAGACACCAAATCAAGTGAATAATACTAATCAAGCATATAATGCACCTTCCAACAATAACAACAATGCCAACAAGAATAATCAAGGAAACAAGGATCAAAACAGCAAGTATGATAAGTATTTGAAGCCCACTCCTTCAAGACACTTTACACCCTTGGGAGAATCACTTGAAACTGCATTAAAGGCTCTCATGGCTAACAATGTTATTACATTACCTGCTATTAAGCCTTATGAACCAGACCACAAGCTGGGCTGGTGGGATGCTAAGAATCATTGTGAATATCATAGGACTCGGGGACACACTACAAATGAATGTCTACAATTAAAGAATGTGGTGCAAGACTTGATAGATAATAACATAATCACCATTGATGGACCCCAAAATAATGAAGATCATACGGCCTTCAAAAAGCCTTTTTACAAACATGATAAAGGTGAGTCATCAAATGGAAAGAAACAAAGTGCCAATAATCTCAACTTTGCACCATCATATGATCATATTGTTAATGCTATAATAATTAATGAACAATCTCAAAAGGAAGCAACAAATGTCATTACAAGAGGGCAGAATTCTAGAATGACTTTACAAGGGATAGTCCCTCAAAACACCAATATCCCACAATCCAACATTGTGGTCAAACAACCTCCTACAACAGTAAGGCCTTATAGTTTGGTGGATCAATTGCAACGTACTCCAGCACAAATCTCAATCTTAGAGTTATTAAAGTTGTCACCGAATCATAAAGAGATTTTAGAAAAAGCTTTAGAAGAGAAACATGTTTCTACTACCTTAGGGGAAGAAAAGTTTCAAAATATGGTAGGACATCTCGTGGCTCCTCATTGTCTTTCATTTTCTAATCAAGACGACATGTCTATAACTCATCCTCAAAATTTTCCATTACATATAGAGGTTTTGATCGAAAGACATAGAGTCAAAAGAGCCCTTATTGATGGAGGGGCTGGTCTTAACATCTGCACATTAAGTCTTGTAAAATCCTTAGGTTTATCTGAGTCTTGCATTGACCCTACAAAGAAAATCACCATAAAAGCTTACGATGAAGCTGAAAGAGCTTCTAAAGGCATGATTGTATTGCCTATCCAAGTGGGACCAGTCAAGAAGGAAACCAAGTGTCAAGTGTTGGACATGAAATTAACCTATAACATCTTATTGGGAAGACCATGGATTCATGAGATGCAAGCCGTCCCATCCACATACCACCAATGCATCAAGTTCCCATACATGGGTGAAGAAATCACAGTTGGAGGAGACTCAAATCCATTCCAATATTGTAATGCACTCAAACCCTTGCATGAATTATACATTCCACATAATCGTGAAGGAGTCATTCCAAGAATCACCAATGAAGATACACAAAATCCTCTTCAAGCTAGCTCAACTACATCAACTAAGGGCAAGGAAAAAGTGAGCTACGAGGGTCAAAATGTAATGGAAAGTCCATATTTAGCACCTAAATTGGAGACAGTGATCTACAAACCTACTAAAGAGGAAAAGGAACAAGCTAAAGAAGATCATTACCAACACATGAGTGAGATGATGAACAAATTTGACAAACAATGCAAGATTAGTTCAAAAGGAGTAGGAGAATATTCAGTTTCTCTATTTGACATGCCAATATCTCCCAAATCACATGGTAAACCATCAAAAGAACATCTGCCACATAAGTATAATTCTTATTTTGTGAGGGAAGATAGCAAAGCAACATGGGATAAGGAAGAAGATGAAGTCCTTCAATGGCTTTATCATGATGAAGATAATACCTCAGACACTCCCATGGAAAGAATTCAGCATGTCAATATACAAACCGAACAATATGGGAAAGGATTTGATATTATACAAAAGATGGGATACAAAGGAAGAGGACCCTTAGGTCAAAGAAATAGAGGGTTATTAGAACCTATTGAACCTATTTGGAGGGCAAGTCATGAAAAATCCGGAGTAGGTTTCCAATACAAAGGAGAAAGTTCAAGTCCAATGCATGATTTTCATCCTCAAATAAATGCATTAGAATCCGAAGGAGATAGTGATGACTCTCGGGATTATGAATGGGATACTTTATCAGAGGAGTCATGTCAAGATAAAGAAGTCATTGCTATACATACTTATGCAAAAATCCCAAAATAAGATGCTCCAATTAATGAAGAACCTCCTATTCAAAGGCCTAATATAGAACAAGCATCTAATAGTGGAGCATGGATAGAAACATTTTGGACACCTTCAGAGGAGGGAAATTCAAACGTTAGTTTTAACCCACTTGTGGCTTTTCCCACATTGTTTCCCGTAGAGGTTGACGAGGATTCGAGCGAAGGGGACTTTGACCCTGCTTCCATGGATCATCTTGAGGAAGCGCACATCATAGATCTAAACAATACAATGTATGAACCCTCAAATGAAGTCATGTCCATAAATCCTATTAATGATACCTTAACCAATAATTCCTTAATTTTGATGCACCCAGACCTCATTGATTGGGATCAAACCGAACCACATGACTTACTTTACTTCCCAAATGACCAAGCAACAAACCAATACCTCAATGCGGTTGAACCCTCTTTCACCAACGAACTCAATGCGGACATAATGACAACAGCAAGGGTCCAATCTCTTAGTCAAAAAATGAAAAAAAATGAAAAAAAAATAAAAAAATGAGAAGTTCTATTGGTGAAAACCTAACTGTGGCACCATTAGAACCAAAAATAATGAAAATAAAAGACGTTTCTTTTGGTGAAAACCCAACTGTGGCACCATTAGAAGAGAGATTGGACACTTTGCCTAAACATGAAGAAGAACGGTCATCTATTCTTATAGAACCAACAGAAAAAGTTAACATTGGTACGGAACTAGATCCAAAGGTCATACACTTGGCTACATCACTTACATCTCTTGAAAGAGAGGACTTTATCAAATTCTTCCAAGAACAACAAGTGAATTTTTCATGGTCATATGCCGACATGCCCGGACTGGATCCTGATTTCATAATGTATCATCTGAATGTTAGACCCGGAGTTAAACCTATGAAGCAAAAACTAAGGAAAATGCACCCACATGTGGCTCTCCTAGTCAAGGTAGAACTGGAAAAATTGTTAAAGGTGGGGTTCATAAGAACAATAGCATATGCTGATTGGATCTCTAACATTGTGCCAATTACTAAGCATGAGAAATCTATCCGTGTGTGTACGGATTTCAGAGATTTAAATCTTGCATGTCCCAAAGATGACTTCCCATTGCCAAGCATAGATACCATAGTGGATCTGACAGCAGGTCACGCAATGTACTCATTAATGGATGGATTTAGCGGCTACAATCAAATAAAGATTGCTCCCGAAGACCAAGAAAAGATAGCATTTACTTGCCCTTGGGGTACTTTTTGTTGGAATGTCATGCCCTTCGGTCTGAAAAATGCTGGAGCTACATATCAAAGGGCCATGACAACTATTTTCCATGACATGATGCACACTTTCTTAGAAGATTATGTGGATGACATTCTAGCAAAATCCCACAATAGAGAAGAACATTTACAAATCCTAAGAAAAATATTCATTCGGTTAGAACAATTCAAAGTTAGATTAAACCCAAAGAAGTGTGCCTTTGGTGTCAAATCCGGCAAGTTATTGGGTTATATAGTATTAGCAAAAGGAATTGAAGTTGATCCTGAAAAAGTACAAGCCATTCTAGAGATGGAGATTCCAAGAAACATTAGCCAAATGAGGTCACTACAAGGAAAGATTCAATCAATAAGGAGATTTATATCTCAATTAGCATAAAAGTGTCACTCCTTCACCAGATTGCTACACAAGGACACTACATTTATGTGGGATGAAGAATGTGATAAGGCCTTCACTATTTTGAAGACTTATTTGATAAACCCACCTATTCTTATGTCACCTATCAAGGGAAAAGAATTGTTGTTATACATATCAGCCACAGAAAGGTCTCTAGGCATATTGTTGGCACAAGAAGATGAGCAAGGAAAAGAAAGGGCAATCTACTATCTTAGTAGAACCTTAATAAAATATGAACTAAATTATTCATTCATGGAAAGAGCATGTCTAGCAGTGGTCTTTGCATCTCAAAAACTAAGACATTATATGTTGATGCATAAGATCAAATTAATTGCCAAGATTGATCCTCTCAAATACTTGCTAAGTAAAACTGCCTTAACAGGTAGAATAGCAAAATGGGTCATGATCCTAAGTGAATTTGACATTGAATATGTTGATAGAAGAGCAATTAAAGGACAAGTGATAGCAGATCACTTAGCAGATAACCCAATGGAGTCTACACAAACCATTCAAATTGAATTTCCAGATGCAGAAATTGTCAACATAGAAGCAAAGACATGGAAATTACATTTTGATGGATCTTATACACAAGGAGGTTCTGGAGCAGGTATATTATTGGTTACCCCTCAAGGGTACACCATTCCAAAGTCCTATAAACTCTTATTTCGTGCACCAATAACATAGCGGAATATGAGGCATTAGTCATTGGCATCAAAATGGCTTTGGAATGGAATATTGCAGAATTACAAGTGTATGGAGATTCCCAATTCATAATCAATCAGGTTAATAAGGAATACAATACCAAAGATATAAAATTGATGAAATATAAAACCTTGATTGATGGATGGAAGAAGTACTTTGCTTTGACCACATTTGAACAGATTCCAAGAGAAAAGAATAGAGCAGCAGATGTCATGGCTACCTTGGCTTCCTTATTACAAAAACCAGATCAAAATGAGAAGTATGAGTTCTTGGTGGAAGAGTTGGTAAAACCGGCATTCAACCTTCCTGACACCCAAATTGTTTCTCTTTTACATGGACATGACTCTCCTTGGTATGGACCCATCTATACTTACCTTAAAGACCAAGTACTCCCTGTAGACCAAACTCGTGCCCAAAAATGTAACTTCATACGCCAAGCCGCCCGTTACCTAATCCTTTCAGACACATTGTATCGTAAGGGTCTTGATGGGACGTTACTTAGATGTTTAGAGGAAGAAGATTCTAAGTTAGATTTACGCGAGGTCCACGAAGGCATTTGCGGGTCACACTCTAGCGGTCTTAATCTAGCTAAGAAAATCCTTCGTTTAGGGTACTTTTGGACAACATTAGAAAAGGATGCTTGTCAATTTGTGAAGACATGCAGCAAATGTCAATATCACGGTAACATGATACATGCACCGGCTCAAGAATTACACCCATTCATTACACCATGGCCTTTTTATCAATGGGGTTTTGACTTGATTAGAATCATACATCCTCCATCTTCAAATGAACACAAGTATATCATCACAGCAACAAAATACTTCACCAAATGGGTGGAAGCAGTTCCATTAACAATAGCAACTGGCAAACAAATTTCAATGTTCATATTGAACCACATAATTTTCCGCTATGGTATTCCACATGCCATTATCACGGATAATGGGAAACAATTCAAAAATTAGGATATTGATGAACTTTGCATGACATTCCACATTACACATCATTCGTCATCCATTTATTATCCACAAGGCAATGGCCAAGCTGAAGCAACGAACAAAAATATCCTCAAAATATTAAAAAGATCAGTTAACAAATCAGGAAGAGATTGGCACGTGCAAATAAATCCTGCACTATGGGCTTACAGAACTAGTATCAGAACACCTACAGGAGCCACCCCATTCTCTTTAGTCTATGGAACCGAAGCAGTTCTACCATTAGAAGTTGAAATTCCATCTCTACGGGTTTCATTAAGAGGATTGATCACTGATGAGGATTATAGGATTGCCAGACTACAACAATTGGAATTGTTAGAGGAACACTAGACTCGAGCTTATGAGCATTTAAGAGTTTATCAAAATAGGATTTCATGCAATTACAACAAACACATCAAACCAAGAACTTTTCAAGTAGGAGACTTGGTATTAAGAGAAAATCTCAAAAATCAAGCTGAAAGGGAAAAGAAAGGAAAGTGGGAAGCTAATTGGATAGGCCCATTTGTGATAGTGTCATCCTTTGGAACTGGAACATATAAGTTATCAGATTGTAATGGTGAAGAGTTATAAGAACCCATAAATAGCATTCATTTGAAGAGGTTCTACACCTAAAGCAGATGAAAGAGTATACAGAGTATCAGATGAGAGAGCATCATAATTATTGTACATAGTTGAAAAGAGATCTTGAAAATACAAAAACATTTGAAAATGAAAAATCCAAAAACATTGGAAAGGAAGAAAGATAAAAAACAGTGGAAAATTGAGCATGAAAAAAGCAAAAACATTTGAAAAACTATCTCTTGGTGAAAACCTAGCAATAGGCGCCAAGGTGATAAGGAAAAATACAAAAAAAAAATGAAAAAAAAAAAAAAAATGAAAAAGAAAAAAGTGCCTTGGTGAAAACCTAGCAATAGGCGCCTCAGTAGCAAAAAAAGAAAAAAAGAAAAAAATAGAAAAAAGCACCCAAAGGTGAAAACTTGGCAACAAGCACTTTTGGTTTCCTTAAGTCATTTCTTTCCTAGTCACATGTGTACATAATGCATCTCATCATCCCATTTGTCCAAACCTTCATTGCATCCGTCATTTGTACATAGTCATAATAACATTTTTAGCATCATCCTTTGCATTGCCCAAAAGTTGTCAAAACTGATACATCAAACACTTGGGGGCAGCATAAAATAGATCGGAAAGTGGGTACCTCAAAAAGGATTCAAACGAGCAACATTCAGTTACAAGCAGAAAGGGATCAACATTTTCAGAAGAGATATCAAATTTTTGTAAACCTTTGATTGATATCATTGTTTACTAACCAAGAAGTTGACTACCACAACAAATCCTTGAGCCTAAATTGACTTATTATTCAGGATTAAAAATCAAACATCATTCCATGATCAAAACACTTGGAAATATTATTTGAAAATCAGAAAACAATGCAAAACACCTAGATAGATTCTTTTGAAAAGTTGGTTAAAAATCTGTTTACTTACATTAATTCAATTTGTATCAAGTCTTTTTAGCTAATCAATGATGTTCGACTAGATTGGCAATGATGGAGACATGATATTTTTTCTTGACTATGAAGTGAATGTTTGGAGGAAGATTCATTGCCTTATGAGAATTCATCTAAAGACATGGTCATCAAAGAACCATCGAGGATTATCTTATAAAACAATGAGTTAACTTTTATTTGTTTACGCAACCGGATACCTTGGATATTTAGATTCTTCATATCTAAATGCCAAAATCCACTTGCAACATAGAATCCGACAAAATCGGTATTCGTACTCTCATGATTGTTTGTAATCAGTGATAGTCGTATCGACGAGACCGATGGGAAAGCAAAACGGAGGTTACCATATGAGCAATAAAAAGCGATATTCATATCATCATGTCAGTGGGCAGTGGTGATTGTATCGACTTTCAGTGGTGATTGTATCGACTTTCCGGTCCCAAGTGCTCAACGATGAAAATTTATCCTCAAGGCATTTATTTGCTAAAAGCTAGTGACACTTAGCTGCATTGCATTGCATTATCATGGAAGGTTAATTGCATTATCATGTTAGATTAATTGCATGTGCATTTGTTTGTAGTATTTTTCCAGGGAAAAGGGGGGTCATTCAATTGAAATCTTGATCAATCATAAAATGGGTCATTCAATCAAAAATCAAGGAAAGTCCATAAATCATAAGTGTCCATAACATCACAGATCCATGAAGTCTGTTTAATCAAAGATACAATGTCATCAAAGTGATACATCCAAGTCCTGATCAATAACTAAAACATCATACAATATCAACAAACTGAAGGAGCTCCATAATCAATCATCTCAATAACTTATACTCTAGCTGGGTCAAACTCATGACTTAAGTCTAAATATCCAAGAAAGCTAAGGTCCGTATATATATCATTTACGGAAATGTGTCTGTTTCACAAATCAAGGGAATCATATGAGTATTCTATATCAGTGAGTCATCTTACGTCAATCAATCCTATCAAAGTATCAAGCAATCACACCCAGTACCATTTGTTCGTGTCTCTGTGTCCTGAGAACGAAGCAGTAGTATCAAATCATATCGGTTTTCACACTAATTGATTTATCCTATCAAGATCCCATATCAGTTTTCACACTGATCAAGATCAATCCTATCAACTGTATCGGTTTTCACACTGATCAGTTAACCCATACCTATTAGAACTATCCTATCAGATTGACAAATCACATTCATTGGTACCATTATCCTGTTATTATAATCACTTGTTTTGCTTAACTACAACAGACCTATCTATCTTGGATATGCAAATTTGTGAGTCATGGCATATCATCAATATTTTTCAAAAATGAAAACATATTGGACCAATCAATCAAAATCTTTCAAATCAAGGAATCAATATGTTTTATTTCTGAGGGGGCATCAGAGTATCAAATTGGCATCGCATCAAAAACATTTATCAGTGGGGCATATCATATCATTATCATCATATCAGTTTCATATCAAGAGGCAAATCAGTATTAGATCAGTTTATCATATCATATCAGGCAGCATATCACTATCAGAGACAGTATCATATCATTGTACCAACTATCAGAGGTATCAAGGAATCACAGAACCAGAACAGAATCAGATCATCATACCAAGGGAATCTTTGAATCAGTGTTCTTCGCACATCGACTCAAAGAGGGGCATTTGTAGACACGAAAAATTGGCAAAAGGCTTAAATCAATAAAAAGGTGCAACAAATCATCAAAATAGCACGAAAAATCAATAAATGGAACAAAGGCAATTCAAATCAAAGGAAAATTCAATTAAATGATTAAATAAAGCTTGAAAAGGGGAAAAACACTACGAAATTGATTAAATTCAATTAATGACATAGTTGTTGAAATGAAAAATCAAAATGAACCTCTTACCCTTCATGGCTAAATTTAATTACTTTAATTAATTAATTAATCATAATTTCCCTCAACAAAGCAAAAAGGAGACAAAATGGACACAAATCACTCACTTTTGTTGAAATGGTCCAGCCTTTTGAAACCATTTAAATGATTGTCCCCTCCTTGTCCCCCCATTTATGGACAAAGCAAAGCCAATTGACCTTACCCAAGCATAACCATGGTTATCTCACTCTACCCCCTACCCTTGGGAAAATCCTATAAGTAGAAAGCATTTTGAGGCATTAAGCATCCACTCCATATCTTTGAATTGCAGCAAAGCTCTTGCAATTTGCATCCACATCACTCACTTATCATTTTTCATTTCTAATTAGCTTAAATTGCTTTGATCATAGTAGATTGTTCATCAAATAGAGCTAGAATTTGATAGAATAGATCTAAATTTGCATATCATATAGCTTAATTCTCATCTTTAGAGTGTCACTAGTGAGGATCATAGCTGAGAGCCTCATTTACCACTTTATTTTAGAGATCCATGAGATATTTAGATTAATTGTGCATTATTTAGATTAATTTGCTTTGAATAGTGTAATTGTCTTTTAAATCTTGTTATTTCATGAAGGTGTAAATCACTCACACACAGTTCTAAATTGGCTCGCTGTACCACCAGCTCACAAATAAACCTAAATCTATCCTGGCCAAGTCCCTGACTTCCCATTCCTAGACCTAGATGATTTCACCTCAGCACGGCTCCAAGCCTTGCCTACGCCACAACTATGAGTAACTAGCCCGTGACAAAGTCCCAACAACCCTGTACGCTTAGAACATCTCACAGCCCCAAGAATGCACCTTGGATCTGTCCCCGATGAAATCCTACACCACAACTATGTTGGCCCAATGCATAGCATAGCCCCAAATTTACACCTCGGACCCAGATCACTCGAGATCCTACACCACAACTGAGAATGCCCAACACATACCCCAGTCCCAAATTCATCAAGTCAGATAACAATGCATCTTCATAGATCCAAATCCTTTTCGATCGAGACATAGCAACCCAATGTCGCACCCGCCTAGATTGACTTGAGATCCAATCCGACACACATGCTAGCTAACCCAATTCTAAGTCCATCATTAGTTTCAATCTGGTCTGCATCACATTTAAGCCATACATCAGAACAATGACTTTCTTATCCGACAAGCTTACCCGATCTGCATTCAAGAACAACTCGTCACGAAATAACTATGCAAGAACCCAATGCATAGCATTTCATCCGACATGATATCAAGACATGCATCCGACATATCCATGAAGAGCTCACAAATCATTCGTAACCAACATTCTCAAGTAATGCATCCTCAAGTCATTGCGCCCATGAGGATCAGAAGACAAAGAGACGTGCCAGGGGCAGACAACACGCTCTAGAATCCATCTAGCTCGGGTCAAATCTCAAAGGCTGTTACACCCTCCCCCACTTAAAATAGGCAACATCCTCGGTGCCTGCAACACCGAACTTCTGGGTTACAAAAATCTTTGCAAAAGCCACCTCTTCACTTCAACTCGAATCACACAAAATGACATCATCCAGATTTAGTCCATAACGAACATCCAACTTAAGATTCCATCCAAGTCGATCTGGATTAGCTCAGATCCAGATCCTTCACCAAGTCCAACTTATGAAGCTATCTTCCGTTCAAGCTCTTATTAAAACCGATTCTGCAATCAAGGTGATCCTGGGGTCGTAGATTACCAATCCACTTAATCAGACATCGTCTCATTCAATGAAATCCAAGAGCTGCTCCCAGCTTCTTGTGAACCAAATCGTAAGGCCATGTCCAAAACCCAATCAAGACACCAAATTTGCAACACCTCGGGATCACAAGTAGTAGCTCCAAGTAATCCACAAGACTCCGGTCCTAATGCAACCCGTCCTGGTTTAGCCATCAAAAGATAGCCGAGTAGTTCCAGTCTCACGCTCTGCGTTTACCTTCCACTTACTCAATCAACTCGACGCAAAAAAGCTCTTAACACATGACTTGATGTACCAGGTTACAACAAACATGATGACTTGCAATCATGGCTACATAACAAAACAAGACATACCATGTCAAGTCGCACAAAACCAATATGTGCAACGCAACTGTAACTCATAAGGGAAATGCACTTTCAATGAAAAACAACTTGAACTTGCATCAAGATAAGATCAAGCACATCATGCCCACTTATGAAACTTGATCAAGAACAAGGGTAAGCATACCTTCCAACAAGGAATACTAACCAAATGCAATCCAAACAAAGACATCCCCATCTCGCGGTTTCAATACCCAAATCCATCTGAGCACTAAATGAGCTTAATACCGCACTTCGATCTCCGGTCGTGGATACCTAAGGAACCACCCTCAAAGTTTCCAACTTCAACTTAGGAAAGTAGCTCGACTCTAGTCATAGGCTATAACACTACATTAAAAAAAGACTTCCTCATCCTTAGCATTGCCAAGTATCCAAGGAAACCCAAATCAGACACGATCTTGGTGCAACTCGCTTTCGCTTACCAAGACTAGCTCACCGAAATCAACTTTACCCCAATTCGGGCACCAAACCTTCATCAAAATAATAGCATGACAAAGTCGTATACCAAATAGTCACCAAAACCTTTCATCAGATCGCTCCTCTAATACCGACCTACCAAAAAGACAAGTATCAGAGTCATTGATGAAACTGCTCTGATACCAGATCTCACGGGGTCAGAGTTTTCACCCATGCAGCACTGCCTCTAGACGTCAACAAATAGGTAACAAAACAATCTAGTACGGACTACACCTTACCCATACGAGCACGAATAAGACTTAGGCAGAAACTAAGCCAGCTCGCTCTGAAATTGCAACACAGCATTCCAACAGACTCAGCTCAAAGACTTCTCATCCAACAAGACGCCTAAAGAACTAAGCTAGAGAACTTCCCAACCTATGAGACGTCCCCAAAATGTGGACCTGTGTCCAAGGGTGGACTTGTGGCCTACCTGAGCCAATCTCATGAAAACCTCCTACGTACCTGCAACCAATGCAGCTCAAAGTCACACGTAGTTCTAAATCAGCTCGCTGTACCACCAGCTCGCAAATAAACCTAAATCTATCCTGGCCAAGTCCCTGACTTCCCATTCCTAGACCTAGATGATTTCACCTCAGCATGGCTCCAAGCCTTGCCTACGCCACAACTATGAGTAACTAGCCCATGACAAAGTCCCAACAACCCTGTACGCCTAGAACATCTCACAGCCCCAAGAATGCACCTCGGATCCGTCCCCGATGAAATCCTACACCACAACTATGTTGGCCCAATGCACAACATAGCCCCAAATTTACACCTCGGACCTAGATCGCTCAAGATCCTACACCACAACTAAGAACGCCCAACACGTACCCCAGTCCCAAATTCATCAAGTCAGATAACAATGCATCTTCATAGATCCAAATCCTTTTCGATCGAGACATAGCAACCCAATGTCGCACCCGCCTAGATTGACTTGAGATCCAATCCGACACACATGCTAGCTAACCCGATTCTAAGTCCATCATTAGTTCCAATCTGGTCTGCATCGCATTTAAGCCATACATCAGAACAATGACTTTCTTATCCGACAAGCTTACCTGATCCGCATTCAAGAACAACTCATCACAAAATAACTATGCAAGAACCCAATGCATAGCATTTCATTCGACATGATATCAAGACATGCATCCGACATATCCACGAAGAGCTCACAAATCATTCGTAACCAACATTCTCAAGTAATGCATCCTCAAGTCATTGCGCCCATGAGGATCGGAAGACAAAGAGACGTGCCAGGGGCAGACAACATGCTCTAGAATCCATCTAGCTCGGGTCGAATCTCAAAGGCTGTTACACCCCATGGCGGTCCCGGGCCAGTATCAGAGTGGCACAGTGGTGATCAAGGTGGGCTTGGATGTTGAAGTTCATAAGGCCGGTGTTGGTAGCTCATATCTTATGGGGGATTCGGGAGGCGAAGACATTGGGTGACTAGTAAGGGGTTCAGCGGGGGTTGAACAGGAGTAGAGCTTAAGGGCTTGAGGCAGAGTGCAAGTTGCACCAGGTTAAGCGAGACAAAAGGGTTCGGCATGCACTTCCATTCCGCTGGGGTGTATGTTAAGGTGGTAGTCAAGTGAAGGGTGCTTGATGAAGGGGAGGCGTAGTCTGGAAGCAAGAAATCAGCTCACCCGATGTGGGAGTTGGAGAGTAAGGTTGGCCAGTGCCACGCGGCGTTGGAGATTCTCAGGGAGATGGCTCATCCTGGGCATGAGCTAAATCTAGCCCTGTGACAGGATACGTAAGGGGCTGTCGATTCACAGGATGAAACTCAAGCGATGGGGTTGAGCGGCGTGCTGGGCGCTCTCAGTTGTGGCGTAGGTTGGTGTCTAGTGCATCTTCTGAGGAGTATCCGTTGGGGCTATGTTGTGCACTAGGCGCACATAGTTGTGGTGTAGGATCCTATCCTGGACAGATCCGAGGTGTATCCTTTGGGACTGTGGGACATGTTGGGCATTCTCAGTTGTGGTGTAGGATCTTGAATGGTCTAGATCCGAGGTGTAAACTTGGGGCTGTGCTGTGTGACCCCTATGCATAGTTGTGGTGTAGGAACCGTGTCATGCGGATCCGAGGTGTAGGTTTGGAGGGTAAGTGCCAAAGTGCATCAAGGGTGGCTAAAGTGGTTGACCTCCCTCAAGAGGGACGAAGTAGAGTAGTCCTTCCCTCTAGTTGTCTGGGATGGCTTGAGGTGGTATCATGGATATCGGAGTGAAGAAGAGTAGCTCCACCTTGTCACTAGTTGGCGGGGTTTGGTAGCGATGCAGGCTTGAGGTCCCTATCTCAGTGAAACGGAGTAACTGGGCCAATGTCGGATATGGCTCCTGGGGAGTCATCAGAGATCTGAAAGTTGGGGAAGTATAGTACCTAGTCCTAAGGCAGGAGACAAACATGCAGTGGGTTGTTCAGTCTGAATGCAAGGGACGGCTGTGCATTGGGTTGTCCAATTAGGAGAGTTGGAACTCATGGTGAGTTGTGTGGGGGCAAGTGCTGCAGAGCTGGATATTCATAAATGGTGGATCGACAGGGTGTCACCTGGGGTGGACATCCTGATTGTCAGGAAGGATGGATTTGCGTTGAGAGTAGGTGTCTTGATGGTTGTAAGGTCCAGTGTGGTAGTTGGAATATGGTGTTCCAAATAGGGCTCAAAGTGAGACAAGTCATGAGGCAAGGTCCAGATAGGTGATCGAAGTAGAGTGTTGAGGTGCGGTGGTGTATGACCGAAATAGTGTGGTACAATTCATAGGCAATGTGTTACGGTGGCACGGCCAAGTTGGACAGTCAGTACAACGACCAAGAGATTGGGTGGATCAATATAACCGAGGGCCGGGTGCTCAAGTAGGTCTACATTACTTAGTGAATCCAAGGAGCGGGTATTGCATGTGTACATGGAGTTGGTCTGAATGCCATGGGGGCATGAGTAACAAGGTTCACCAGTGAAGTCATGTGGATAGAGATCGAGAGATCAAGGCAGTCAGTGTTTTGTGTGTGTGTTTCAAGCTAGTGAAGGCGGTTAGCAAGTCTCATGAGGTTTGGTTTGGTTGCTTCCAGGTTCATGGCTGATCGGGGGAGCCCAACATGGGGCGACAAGGTATTAAGGAGGTTTTGGGCATGTCTTGGTTGTGTGCTCGAATGGACTTGAGGACTTGAGATGTTCTAAGGTGCTCTGGGGGTGTCGAGTATGCTTTGGTAGTATGCGTAGGGAGTAGGGAGGACTCAGTGGTCCTAGTCACTTTATATTGGTATTGTGTTCAGCAAGGGAGTCTTATGGAGTCCCGATGTGCTAAGGTGGCACAATGCAGCACTCAGGGAGTATGCACAGTTGAACCAAGGGGAGCCATGAACCTGGAAGCACCCAAACCAAACCTCATGAGACTTGCTAACCGCCTTCGCTAGCTTGAAACCCACACACAGAACACTGACTGCCTTGATCTCTCGATCTCTGTCCACATGACTTCGCTGGTGAACCTTGTTACTCATGCCCCCATGGCATTCAGACCAACTCCATGTACACATGCAATACCCGCTCCTTGGATTCACTAAGTAATGTAGACCTACTTGAGCACCCGGCCCTCGGTTATATTGATCCACCCAATCTCTTGGTCGCTGTACTGACTGTCCAACTTGGCCGTGCCACCGTAACACATTGCCTGTGAATCGTACCACACTATTTTGGTCATACACCACTGCACCTCAAAACTCTACTTCGATCACCTATCCAGACCTTGCCTCATGACTTGTCTCACTTTGAGCCCTATTCAGAACACCATATTCCAACCGCCACACTGGACCTTATGGCCATCAAGACACCTACTCTCAATGCAAATCCATCCTTCCCGGTAATCAGGATGTCCACCCCAGGTGACACCCCATCGATCCACCATTTATGAATATCCAGCTCTGCAGCACTTGCCCCCACACAACTCACCATGAGTTCCAACTCTCCTACTTGGACAACCCAATGCACAGCCGTCCCCTGCATTCAGACTAAACAACCCACTGCATGTTTGTCTCCTGCCTTAGGACTAGGTACTATACTTCCCCAGCTTTCAGATCTCTGATGACTCCCCAGGAGCCATATCTGACATTGGCCCAGTTACTTCATTTCACTGAGATAGGGACCTCAAGCCTGCATCGCTACCAAACCCCGCCAACTAGTGACAAGGTGGAGCTACTCTTCTTCGCTCTGATATCCATGATACCACCTCAAGCCATCCTAGACAACTAGAGGGAAGGACTACTCTACTTCATCCCTCTTGAGGGAGGTCGACCACTTTAGCCGCCCTTGATGCACTTTGGCACTTACCCTCCAAACCTACACCTTAGATCCGCATGACCTGGTTCCTACACCACAACTGTGCATAGGGGTCACACAGCACAGCCCCAAGTTTACACCTCAAATCCAGACCATTCAAGATCCTACACCACAACTGAGAACACCCAGCACGTCCCACAGTCCCAAAGGATACACCTCAGATCTATCCAGGATAGGATCCTACACCACAACTATGTGCGCCTAGTGCACAGCATAGCCCCAACGGATACTCCTCGGAAGATGCACTAGACACCAACCTATGCCACAACTGAGAGCGCCCAGCACACCGCTCAGCCCCATCGCTTGAGTTTCATCCTATGAATCGACAGCCCCTTACATCCTCCCCCACTCTAAAACAGGCGACGTCCTCATTGCCGGACGCACCGACTAGAGACTTGCACTTCGTTACCTTAGAACCTGTCGAGGGGATCTACAGATGCGTTGTGCACTGCACATCGACTGTACTCCTCACATTTACATTGTTGCACCTTTTCTGTCACTGTAACATACTTGATGCTGTCAGCATACCAAATACTGATCCACTGCATGAATCCACTCCATGACTCACTCCAACTGAGCTGACCACACCAAATGGTACCTTGAGAACCGTTTACCGTATACTTATGTCTCCACTCAGTCTTCATGTGTCATCCCACAACAACACACCAAATTCTATAAGTCTACCACATAGTATGATTGCAACTACAGTATATGCAAAACTCATCTACAAGAGTAGTTGCAACTACAATATCTGCAAAATTCATCTACCAGAGTAGTTGCAACTACAGTATCTAAAAAATTCCCTATTTCAAACCTCTCATTTTGGCACAGGAATTTAGGATGATGGTAAAGGTTGTGAAGTCTGACTTTACACCTTCCAATTGCACTTGTTTGAAATTTTCTAAAACCTTTTCATAAAGTTCAAATTTGTTCATATCTGAAATCATTGTAGTCCATGAGACCACATTTCTTTGAGGCATTTCATCAAACAATTCGCGTGCCTTGTCTATGTTTTCACATTTCACATACATGTCTACAAGCATTGTTGCCTCTACGAAATCTGACACAATTTATGTATCCTTTATGCTTTGATGGATGTCCATACCCAGCTCCAACGCTCCCATTATGGATCCTAAAATCATGGCATTCCACATTAAAACATTTTTTTCCAGGTATTCGATCATATACTTAACGTGCATAATCTTGTATAAGCATTTTGAATACATATCTATTAGGGCACTTCTAGCGAAAACATTGGACTGCAATCCACTCTTAATCACATACCCATGAATTTGATTACCCTGCCACAATGTTGTTAAGTCAGCACAAGCATAGACAACACCAGAAATGGTTACCGAATAAGGTTTCACGCCTACCAACAACATTTCATATTTAAAGATTCCAGTGCTTCCTTGGCAATACCCATTTTGGGCACAACCTATAACAATTGCATTCCATGATTTTACAATGGTTTTCAAACCTAGTACAGCTACATTCGATTTTAAAGTTTCAAGGCTTCATCAAGAAGAAATAAATATGGACAGGTAGGTTCATAAAAGTTAACCGAAGGCAACTATTGGCAAAATATCTATGCATGGTGGCATCATTTGAATAGCTGGAAACAATAAAATATCCTTGCTCTACTTGAGAATAATGAACGGTGAGGATTGGTGTGATGGTTGTCATTGCTTTTTGAGGTGTTGCAACCATTGATTTTATAACATAGGTCAGGCCTTTCCAAATAGGAAATGCCTACGACATTAATTAATTATTAAGTAGATAAATTAATTAGAAAAAAGGGAAGATGGGTGAATTGGAAAATTTACTAAGTAGAAAATATGAATTTATAGGAATTCAAAACTAAATGGATTTCAAATATTAACAAATTCCATTTAGTTGACAAGTTTGAATTGAAAATATTTGATTTTCTCATTAATGTTTTTGAGTTGCAAAAATTGACTTTAAAGCATAGTAAACTTCTAGATTTAATTCCCTAGTTGCAAAATTTGACTTCGAGGAAAAGATTGGATTCACTAAAGTTATTAAAATTTAATAACATTTAGATATTTTAATTAATATGTAATAATTTTAATAGGTTGTTATTAAATTAGAATCTTATATTAGATGGATAGATAAAGTTGGAATTAATTTAATATTTTAAATAATAAATTAATGTATAGTTTATTATTTAGTTAATCAAGTAAGAATTAGTTGTAAATTAATTTTAGTGTTATAGTTAAATGTCTTATTATCCTTAAATAATTAAGTTATCCTTTGGGTCGCTTGTGCTAAGTGTTTCCTATTAAATTTAATCATTTGGATAAATGGATAAATTTAATAGTTGAGACTTTAGCAAATTAATCTTGGCATCACCCCATTTATTGAATTTAATAAAGATTTTTAAATTTGTAAGATAATTAAAGTTAATTAATAAATCAAAATTATTGTATTTAATATTCTAGAAACCTTGTACGGTTACCAAGTTAAAATAAATGAGGCACTTTAATTAAGGCCTAGTTTATGCAATTAGCATTGAAGAGATAATTAAGTGAAACCTGGTCAACTATTTACTCTAGGGTTCCTGTAGCCATTAGTGCAGTATCTCATTTCAGTAAACTGTTAATTTAGAGGGAGGTTGACCAATTCAACTTGGTCGTGATGCCCTTTAGACTTATTCGAAATCTTCACTCCTTTAACTATAGACTGCAACTATTTAGATATCCTAGACAACTTTTGTGTTAGTTTAAATAAAATTGTTGGTGTGTTTTCGCTCAAATTTTGGGCACAACAGATAGCAAACTCTGCATTCCAAAGCGCAGCTACTATGGAATGAGGGACCGTCTAGTCCGAGTCTATCCCATTCTGATGATCGAAAACTACAAGTTGTTTGAGAAGAGGCTTCTAGCAATTGGAAGAAACTGGATGTTTCTTCTTGTGTACTAGAATTTGTACCTTCATAGGGTTAGTATCATCAATAATTCAAAATAAACACTAAATTACCACAAATAACAATCTATTTAAACTAGAAATTGGCAATTAAGCACTCTATGGATCTCTAGCTAGGGATGCTAATGATGAAACTCTCAGCAAGCCTCCATTAGTGACAGTCCTAGAATGAGAATAAATGATAAGCTAAGATAAATAGTTCAATTTCAAATTGAAGAGCTAATTAACTTCTATATTTGCCTTTCTAGCTCTAATTTGCAAGAAGTTTGATGCTATTCTCAGATTTTTGGATGAATTATGAGTGAATTATGCCTTGCTTTTATAGATTTTGTCAAGGGTAGGGAGTGTAGTTGAGTTGATCATGATTGAGTTGGAGTTAAGTCCTTGGTTCCACCCTTTGGCAACAATTTAAATGGATTATCCTCAAAGCTTGGGACAAGAAGACAAGATGGGTGGACAAGATTCATCCTCCAAGTGAGTGATTGAGATTCATTTTAGGCTTGATCCATGTGAGCTTGGTTCTCAATTTCTATTGGTTGAGGCTTTTTCCTCCCATGTGGTGTTGAGAGAAAATAGGAATTAATCAATTGAATTTAATTAATTTGTTTAGCCATGTGTACCCCTTGAATGGGTTGATTTGATTTAAATTGAACTATGTAATTAATTAGATTGATTACATAATTAATTAATTTATCATGATTTATTCGATTTAAATTGATTTTATAGCTTTTGATTTTAAATTGATTTTAGATTAATGTTTAATTGCAATTTATCTTTGATTTGATCTCGATTTGATTTAATTGTATTGAATTGTGTTGATCTTTGCCTTGATTTCTCACTTAAATAATCTTGTCCATTTTTAGGTGATTACAAATGCCCCTCTTTAAGTCGACATGCGAAGCATGTCAATTCAAAGAATGTCCTAATTCAATTGATGTAAGGTCCTAATTTTGTCAATGGTCGATCTCGATGTTCGATTGATTTCAATGTCCTGATGGTCGATTTGATGATAATTCCTTGATATGGTACTTGATTTGATTCAATTTGATGTTCGATGCCCCTTTCAATTGATAAGCGAATTTTTTTTATAAAAGATTGCGCTCTGATTTGATGGTCGTGCCCCTGATTTGATGATCTTTCTATTTCTGATTATTCGAGTGTATGCCCCCTCGAAAATGAAATGAAATTTGATAGATGTTTGAAAAAGTTGACGGTTTAGGTCAGTTTGCGTTAATTAGGTCAATTTTATAATGAATTTTGATTTCATTTCTAATATTAATTTTGCATCTGAGTGTTGACAAATGCCCCTGATTTGGCCAATTTGGTGAAAATTTTGAGTCCCCAACCCTTTTTTGGTTAAAGATGCCTTTTTTAGGTCAAAATGGCCTATATAAAGAGGTAAAAAGTCATTTTCACTATTCATTTTCACTTTTACATTTGACTTTTTCTCTCTAACTCTAAGATTTTCACGATGGTGATTCTGATTCAAGAGCATAGGTTTGAGTGCGGTCAATGATACCTGCGGCCACTGACCCACGGACCTCTGGTAAGTGCCTAATCCTCCTAGTTTTTCATTTCATGCTTTTGATTTTAAAAAAATTGAATATTTCTATCCAAAACCCTATTTTTTTGCTTTTTAGAAATTAAATAGCGCGTTTGAGCAAATTAATAGCACGTTTAATCCTTTTTTAGCGCTTCCGCGTTACATAATTACACTTTTACACGTAGGATTTAGGGCACAAATCGCATTTGCAATTTAGTTTAGCGCTTTTGATTGAGTTTTCGCTTTTGTTATTTCAAATAGCACTTTTGGGTTATGAAATAGCACTTTTGAATAGTTTTAGCGCTTTTGAACTTTTCTAGCGCGTTTGATCTTTTAGGTTACGCTTTTAATCTTTTAAATAGCACTTTTGATTTTTAGTGCTTTTAAACACTGAAATGGCGCATTCACCTAGATAGGAAAAATTTAAAATTGCCTTAGTCAATTTTTCAAACTGTTCAATGTCATTGATCAATTAATCGGTTTAGGTAATACACTTGATTTGATAGCGAGTTGTAAGATGTTAGTTTGAGTCAGTCATAGTTTGAATGTTTGATCGTCAATCTAGATTTAGATGATGGATGATGATGAATATCTGTCCTCTCTAAATAGAATTAGGAAAACTAATTGTGATTTGATATTTTGTAAATGTTTGATTGACTTAGGATAATTCAAATGATAACTGATATCAAAACTGATGTAATTGAACTTTCTTTTTGCAGACAGTGCTTAAGTCATTATGTGTTCATGGTTTGTACCCTTTACCTCTTAGCATGATAGATGACTTTAGTGCTCATGATCGGAGACACATTGGCTGATGTGGATTATCTTTCCTACTTCCTCTACCTTGATTTCGAGTGAATCAAGGACTAATCACTACTATGGTTGAGAGATGGCACTCAGACCATAACACCTTTCACCTATCGATGAGGGAGATGACCATCACCCCTGAGGATGTATATCACCTCCTTCGCCTTCCCACTAGAGGAGAGCTAGTATTTTACGACCAAGTATACAATGGCTTGGTGTGTCGACGGGTCTTTCAGGATCCTACCATTGGTAATGATTACATTCAGTGGTCTCAGTTTCATTCTTTTCTAGTTTTGCTAGTGGTTCTAGGCGCATTGATCAAAGGCTTCCTTGTATCGAATAGACGAGGTCATGGATTTGCGGTCAGATGGGGTCCTATTTTGGAGGACTTGATGGCTCATCCTCAACAGTTTGATTGGGGATCGTGTGTGTTGGCTTAGCTCTATCACGAGCTACATACAATGGTATATCGATGTTCTTCTATGCTCTCTACATGAGCTATATGACTTCAACTTTGGACATGGGAGCATCTCCCAATGATACGCCCTATAGCAGGATGACACTGAGATCTGGGTTGGCCATTTGCCTAGATGTATGAGAGGATGGTAGTGCGGACCCATATGGGGAAGTTAGATTACTGGCATCATGTGATTGACGATATGGATCAAGTTGTTTGGTGACCTTACCTGGGTTGTGAGCCATGGCCAGAGGATGATTTTGAGCTTCCATATATGTTCTGTCCTCGTTGGATGATTGGTCATACCCCTTACATTATAGAGAGATTTTTCTTTTAGAGGGTACTGCGACAGTATGGACGGACATAAGGTATGCCCCAGGGCATTGCTATGTATGCTCAGGTTCAGGCTGAGAGATCACTGTGGGGTCCTATTGTGGATTTTAGGACATCTTGTCAGGAGATACGAGGTCTTGGTTATTTTCCATGGGACATGAGGGAGGATGTCATTGATGCAGGGATGAGAAATGATTATGTAGATTGGTTCGGTTGGAACCCATTTCTGAGGTTCACAGATCCAACTGAGCAGGTACCTAGTATCGGCAAGGAGTTTGATGGCAGCAATGGTGATGATGGTGATGATGGAGATGGTGGTAGGGGTGGGGGTAGGATACAAGCATGATGAGGAAAATGGGGTCATCGAGCAACTAGAGCAGGTAGATTTCTTATGCAAGTTATTGTTGTTTCTCCCATTCCTCCTAGGGGTGGTCAGGTGAGAGATGGTGTGGATAGGGAACTACATCAGATTGCCATGGATCTAGTAGGTAGACAGGGTCAACATAGGGCTAGATGCCAGAGAGAGGTAGATGCACAGGTTGCATAGGTATTGTTAGATCAAGCACAAGGTCCTCCTCCTCAGCAAGGTATTCCTTCAATTATTCCATAGGCTCCACCATCTCAGGCACCTACTTCTAGTTCGATGTCATCTTCTTCATCATGTCCATCTTCTTCATCATTTGTTCCATCATTATCTATTGTTTCTTCTTCCATGCCATCTTCATCCATGCCTCCACCATAGACTCCTTCTACACAGGTCCCTAGTTCAGAGGCTTTGGTAGTTGCACTAGAGGTTCGAGCTTTACAGTCAAATGTCTCTAAGATTAGGTAGGAGGTTAGGCATCTTAGTACTATGATGCAGTCCTTTATGCAAGTGATGAGTCGGCATGGGTTACAGTCAAGTTTGAGTTGTCCTCCTGATAGTGCTCCTAGTTCTGATGGTGATGGTGTTGGTGGTTCAGCCAGTTGATCTATGATTTGAGATGATTCATTATATTCTTCCATTGATGTATATGATCTCATTCTTTTTGTATATCGAGACATTGGACTCTATTGTATCTTTTGGATTAGTAGATGTTGTTTATGTTTGATACTCTGATACTTTGATAGACTTTGATTATCTTGATGTTGCATTATATGATCATACCATGGACTTTGATACTCGTTTGATTTTTTTATGATGATACCATAGACTTCACTTCTCAATTTTGATAGATTTTTCTTTATATGATGTCATGATGTGTTGGATCTCATTGTTAGTTGTTTTCCTATGATATGCAGATTTATATAATATATCTCCTATATGATTTGTTTTTGTGTTTTTCATAATGTAGCTTTATGATGGATGCATATGTTCTATTTATGCTTAGATGGTTGTCTTATGTATAACATAGAATAGATGAATGGATCTGAATATGAGTTTATTGATGTGATTGAATGGTACTTGTAATGAATAATGATATTTAATGCTTTATGGATGCAAATGATATATAGATGTGTTAGATGGATAATGCAATGGTTAATGTGATATAATGATTTATTGGATAATGGATGTATTTGATTTGATATATGGATGCAATGGATTTTATGGTATGCAAATGTGATGGACCTATATGATGTAATGTATAATGATTATGGGTACATAATGATTAATGATTCTAAATGTTATATGTGATATAGATTTAAAATGCAATGATATCTAATGAGCTTAAATGAATAATGCAATGTGCAATGTTTCAAATTAAAGGATATGCACTTAATGATGAATTAAAATAATTTTAATGGATGCAATGAATATTTAACTAATAAATGCAATGATAAATGCACTTAATGGATTGATATGAATGACTTAAAGAATGCACCCTAAATGAGATGAACTTTTAAAATGAATGCAATCTAATGTAATGAACTTAATGAAAATGATCTTTATGCAAGATATGAATGATGAATGAAACTTAATGCACTTAATGGAAATGAACTTTATGCGAGATATGAATGATGAATGCAACTTAATGGAAGCTAAAATGAATCTAACAAATGCTCATGAACTAATGGAATGCACCTTTTTTTTGTTTGTTTTTTATTTCCAACACACTCGATCACATGTAGTTTTTGATGCTCATTTGATTTTTGATTTGACTCCACCCCCTTTCTCTTTTCCTCTTGCAAATTAAATTTTGAAGCTAAGAAAAGAAAATACTTTAAATGCATTTAATCTAGGATGTATGCAACTAACTGTCAATATTCAAAAATTTGGAGCTTATATTCATCATTGAGTAGTTTTTGGAATCCCAATTTAGCACAACCATCACTAGTTCAACCATGATGATATGAATACGTTTTGCACCTCTTTTGTTGCTTTCCCATCTCTTTTTGGTACGAATATCACTGATTGAAGCCAATCATGAGAGTGTGAATACCGATTTTGTCGGATTCTATGTTGCAAGTGGATTTTGGTATTATGATATTGAAGATCAAAATATCCAAGGTATCCTTTTGCATAAACAAACAAAGATCTTAGTTTCATCCTATGTACAAGACCTCGATGATTCTTTGATGATCATTTCCTTAGACCAATAATACATGCTTTGAAACTTTGATCTTAAGACAGTCATTCAGAAATCCATAAAATATCACACTTTCATCATAGCTTGTCTAGTTTAAAAACTTTCATCGATTCGCTAGAAAGACATGATTTCATCAATCAAGTCAACACTTTAGAAAAAAAAAATTGCAATGTTTTTCAAATCCATATTTCAAGTGTAGCTCCATCCATTTCATACTTTTAATCCTAATAAAGATAGGGTCATGTAAGATCTCAAATCAAATTTTGCATTTGGTTTCAAATTGGATTGGAATGAGGATTTGATTGAGCATTTCACTTGTGTTTTTTATGAATTAATTCGATGACTGATTGAAGTTTTCTTTTGATAAATCATTCCTCCTTTAGAGTAGATTGCCCCCAGTTTGATATGATTTCAATTTTGGACTTAGGACAATTTGCAGATTAGGTGAACAAAATCTTTAGGTACTTGCAAATGCAACTGTGGGGTTTTATTATGCAATATATACAAATGCTGGTGAATGCAATATTTACAAGGATGACTACTAGGTATGCGACTAACTTGGACTTTCAATGGTGCATGTTTACCAGGTTTTCATCGATTGAATGGATCTTGCTTTCTTTTTCTATTTTTGAAGCTTTTTTCCTTTTTTTGCTACCAAGGCACCTATTTGCTAGGTTTTCACCAAGGCACTTTTTCTCTTTTTTTTTTATTTTTTTTTATTTTCTCTTTTTTCAATTTTTTTTTATATCATCAAGGCACCTATTTGATAGGTTTTCACCAAGACAACATCTTTTTGAAGATCATATATGAATGTTTTTTACTTTCTTCAGGGTTAATTTTCCATTGTTTTTTATCTTTTCTACTTTTCCAACTTGTTTGCTCTTTTCTATTTTTCAGTGTTTTGGTATTTTCAAGATCTCTTTTGACTATGTACAATAAATAGGTAGCTTTCCATCTAATTTTTTGATACTCTTTCATCTGCTTCATGTGTAGAACCTCTTTAGATGAATTTTATTGATAGGTTCTTGTAGCTCTTCTCCATCACAATCAGCTAACTTATAGGTGTTGGTCCCAAAAGATGAAGTGATCACAAAAGGTCCTAACCAGTTTTCTTATCATTTCCCCTTCTTTTCTCTTTCTGCTTGATTGTTGGGATTCTCTCACAAAACTAAGTCACCTATTTGGAATGTTCTTGACTTGATGTGCTTATTATAGGTCCTTGCCATTCGGTTTTAATATACTTTCAAGTGATCAAATGATTGTTGTTTTTTCTCATCTAGCAGTTCTAGTTCATGCAGCCTAGTAACTCTATAATCTTCCTCACTTATCAAACCATGAAGAGATACTCTTAAGGATGGAAGTTCTACCTCCAAAGGTAAAACTACTTTAGTTCCAAAGACTAAGGAAAATGGTGTAGCTCATGTTGGCATTTTGATACTTGTCCTATAAGCCCATAAGTTTGGGTTTATTTTTATATGCCAACTCTACCTGAATTGTCCATAGTTCTCTTCAATATCTTGAGGATGTTTTTATTCATTGATTTGGCTTGTCCATTACCTTGGGGGTAATATATTGATGAAGAGTGATGGATCATTTGAAACTTTGTGCATAACTCCTTTAGGTCCTTGTTTTTGAAGTGCTTTGCATTATTCGTTATGATGGCATGAGGTATGCCATATCTACATATTATGTGGTTTAGGATAAACAAGGATATCTACTTTCCTATTGCAGTTGATAAGGGTACAGCTTCCACCCATTTGGTAAAGTAGTCTGTTGCCGTGATAATGAATTTATGACCATTTGAAGATGGTGGATAAATCATTCCTATTAAATCTAGACCCCATTGATAAAATGACCAAGGTGTTGTCATAGGATGAATCTCTTGTGTGGGCACATGTATCAAGTTCCCATGATATTGACACTTTCTACAAGTTTTAGCAAAGTGACAAGCGTCTTTCTCCATCGTAGGCCAAAAATATCCTATCCTAAGAAGTTTCTTAGCTAGGGTTAAACCATTCTAATGTGACCTACAAATCCCTTCGTGAATTTCTCATAAGGCTATATCTGATTCCTCTTTCTCTAGACATCTAAGAAGCATTCCATCTAGACTCTTACGATACAATGTGTCAGATATTAAGGTATAATGAGAGGCTTGTCGGATAAAGCTTTTCTTTTGGTTCCTAGTTTGGTCTATGGGTAGGATTTGATCTTTTAAGTAAGTGTAAATATCTCCATACCAAGGTGATTCATGTGTGGTTAAAAAAAATGATATGAGGATGGGTAGGATCAAATGTAGGTTATTCAACTTCTTCTACCATGAATTCATATGTGGCGCTTTGATCTGGTATTTGGAGAAGTGATGCCAAAGTTGTCATTGCATCTGCTGCTTTACTCTTCTCTCTTGGTACTTGCTCAAATGTGATGAGAGTAAATTATTTCTTGAGATTCTCAACCATGTTCTTGTAAGGTACCATCTTGTCATCTTTCATCTAATATTCATCATTAATTTGATTAATGACTAATTGTGAATCTTCATATACTTGTAGTTCTGTCACTTTCCATTCTAATGCCAGCTTGATTCCAATGACTAATGCTTCATTCTGAGCTATGTTATTTGTGCATGGGAATAGAAATTTGTATGATGTAGGAATTGTAGAACCTTGAGGAGTAATCAAAAGTATGGCTGATCCTGATCCATGTTGCGTATAGGAACCATCAAAGTATAGTTTCCATGTCTTTGCTTCTACATTCACAATTTCAGAATCTGGAAATTCTACTTGTATTGGGTGGTCATCTTGTAATGGTGATTCTAATAATTGATCATCTATGACTTGGCCCTTGATAGACTTTCAGTCCACATATTCTATGTCAAATTCACTTAGCACCATGACCCATTTGGCTAGTCTTCCATTCAATGCTATTTTGCTAAGAAGATATTTCAAGGGATCTATCTTTGCAATGAGTCTAATCTTGTGAGATAAAATATAGTGGCATAATTTTTGGGAAGCAAAAACCATGGCCAAACATGCTCTTTTGATGAAGGTGTAGTTCAACTCATATTTTACCAAAGTTCAACTTATGTAGTAGATAGCCTTTTCTTTTCCGAATTCATTTTCTTGTGCCAAGAGTGCCCCTAATGAATGCTCGGTCACTGAAATGTATAGATTCAAAGGCTTACCCCTTATAGGTGGCATCAAAGTTGGAGGGTTCATTATATATTTATTCAACAAGTTGAAGGCTTCTTCACATTTTTCATACCATTTGAAAACTATGTCTTTATGAAGGAGTTGAGTAAAATTATGGCACTTTTCTGCCAATTGGGAGATGAACCTTCGAATGGATTGAATCCTGCCTTGAAGAGATCTCATCTGACTTATGTTTTTAGGTGCTTCCATTTCCATGATGGATTTGAACTTAGCGGGGTCTACCTCTATTCCTTTGTCTGAAACAATGTACCCTAGTAACTTTCTGATTGAACGCCAAATGCACACTTCTTCAAATTTAGCCTTACTTTAAATTGCTCCAATCTTTCAAAAAATTTCTCTAGAATGGGTAGATGTTCTTCTCTTGAGTGAGATTTAGCTATTATATCATCTACATAGTCATCCATGAACTTGTGCATCATGTCATGGAATATTGTTGTCATGGCTCTTTGATAGGTCGCTCTGGCATTCTTTAGACCAAAGGGCATAACATTCCAACAAACTATCCCGCATGCGCATGTAAATGTTGTTTTGTCTTGATCGTCTGGTGCTATTTTTATTTGATTGTAGCCACTAAACCCATCCATAAGAGAGAACATTGAATGTCCTGCTGTCAAATCCACTATGGCATCTATACTTGGTAATGGAAAGTCATCCTTAGGGCATGCAAGGTTTAGATCCGTAAAATCCGTGCAAATTATGATGGACTTGTCTGCTTTTTAAACTAGCACTATGTTTGAAATCCATTGGGCATAATCAATGGCTCTTATAAACCCAACTTTTAGCAATTTTTCTAACTCCACTTTTACAAGCAAAGCTATGTGCGGATGCATTTTTCTTAATTTCTTCTTCATTGGTCTTGCTCTTTCTTTTATGTTTAAGTGATGCATGATTAAATTTGGATCTAATCCTGGCATATCATCATAAGACCATGCAAAATTGATTTCCTTTTCCTTAAAAAAATTGATGAATTCTTTTCTTTCCTCACTAGATAAAGATGTTGCTAAGTGTATGATCCTTAGTTCTGATTTTGATCCAATGTTCACTTTTTTTGTTGGTTCGATCAAGATAGGAGATCTTTCATCATAATGCTCAAGTAAAGTATCCAAACTCCCTTCCTTAGGTGCCTCAATTGGGTTTTCACCTTTGGAATCATTCTTTATTTCTTTCTCTTTTTTATCTAATGTTGCCACAATGTGGTTTTCAACATTAAATTCTTTCCATTTTTTATTTTTTTCATTTTTTATTGAATTGAGAGTTTGGATACTTTCCTTTTCCTCTTCTTCCTGATATTCTATGGTAGAAGAAGGTTCAACCACATTTAGGTATTGGGACACCAAGTTGTCATTCAAAAAGGTAGGTAGTATGGTAGGTTCAATAGAATCCCATTCAATTAATTCCGAATATATAAGGGTTAAGGGATCAATGTTTTGGCTTGGTTCGATGGGGTTTAAGGACATGACCTCATTTGAAGGTTTGAACATTGTATCACTTAAGTCTATAACATGTGCTTCTTCAAGATGCTCTAGAGAACTAGGGTTAAAATCTTCCTCACTAGAATCCTCTATGGTTTTTGTTGGGTAAAAATATCATGGATTAAACCTAATGTTAGATTCTTCCATAGTAGGTCTCCATGATGGTACGTAGGGTTCTCCTACCCATTGATTTATTTCAATTTCTTGAATTAGGACATTATCTAAGACCACTTGGCTTGAACTTGAGGCTTGATTATGATTTGATTCTACAATTGATTCTTTTTCCTTGCTAGAAGTGTAAGTGTGAATAACATCAACTTCCTTATCTTGACATGACTCACTTGACAATGAGTCCCATTCCCAATTGTTAGAATCTTCATCACTATGTGATTCTAATTGCAAAATTTGATCGTAGACTTTAGGATAGTTCTTTTGAGTGTACCCTTGTTCTAGGTACCCTAATCCTGTCTTTTCCTTTCTATCTCTCCATGTCATTTGAATTGGTTCAATAAGTCCTTTGTTTCTTGTTCACAAAGGTCCTTGTCCTTTGTACCCCATTTTCTGCATGATTTGAAATCCTTTCCCATATTGATGTGTAGGAATGCTGATATTTTGGATGTGTTTTTCTTGGGCACTTGACTCCTCATCTTTATAAAGCCAATTAAGGATTTCATTATCATCTTCATCTATGGATGAAGAAGTATTTTCTCTCACAAAGTTATCATTATATCTATGGGGTAGATTGGATGGTCTTCCATATGACTTGGGGGATAATGGTAGATCCATCATAGATAAAGAATATTCCCCTATTCCTTTTTGCTTGATTTTACATTGTTTTTAAAAAAAAACCATCATTTGGTCCATCTTTTGGTAATGATCATCTTTGGTGTAGATTTGGATGGATTTATCTTTATCTTCTTTCTTCTTCTCATGAGTATTCTCCTCACTAACCTTTTCCTTTCCCTTTGTTGATGTAGCTAGGTTAGTGGGCCTTTGGATGTCTTCAACAACAATTTCTCTTTCTATCTTTTCCTTTCCCTTTAATGATGGAAGGTCCTTAGAACTTTTTCCTTGCTCTATTTTATTAGGAATAGACCCCTCTGTATTATGTGGGACTAGAGAGTCATTTATAGGCTTCATGTTGTTACAATATTGAAAGGGGTTGAGTCCTCGCTTACCATAATCTCTTGACCTAGATAAGGAAATTTTAGACATTGGTGGTAAGTAGAAGGCACAACTTGCATTTCGTGAATCCACGGTCTCCCTAATAAGATATTGTAGGTCAACTTTAGGTCTAAAACTTGATAGATGGTCTCTTTTTGCATAGGACCAACTTTGATAGGAAGTACTATGACACCCTTAGAAGCTCTTTCTTTGTCATCCTAGGCTTTGATAGTTATTTTCTTCTTTGGGTCAATAGCCTCCTCAGAAAATCCTAAGGCTTTTACCAAGTTTAGGGTACAAATATTTAAACCGGCTCCTCCAACAATAAGAACTCTTTTTACCCTATGCTTGTGAATGAGGACCTCTATATGCAAAGGAAAATTTTGGGGGTGGTTTAAGGACATGTCATCTTGTTCTGAAAAGGATAGGCAATGGGGTGCAACAAGATGTCCTACCATATTTTGAAATTTATCCGCCTCTAGATTTAGAGGCACATTGGTCTCTGCCAAGGCTTTTTCTAGAATCTCCTTGTGAGTTGGTGAGAGCTTAAGCAATTCTAAAATAGAGATTTGAGTAGGGGTCATTGCAATTGGTCTACCAAATTGTATTGTTTTGATGATGATGATGAGGCTTGACTTGGTAGAACAATTTTAGGGACATTTCCAGGTAAGGTAATCTTTGATGCTTGCCCCCTAGTCACAACATTAGATATTGCTTCTCTTGGCTTTTCTTTTACCATGATAACATTTATGGTATTTTCATCACTATCCAAAGTATTAATGATGTTATCATAAGTATGAGAAAAGTTGACTTTCTCATTACCTCTTTTATTATTTTGATTATTATTCGATGACTCCCCCTTTTCATGGTTTAGAAAAGGATTTTTGAAGGCCGTGTGATCTTCATTATTTTGGGGTCCTTCAACCTTGATAGTCCTGTCATCAATTAGGTCTTGTACAAGATGCTTCAACTTCATGCACTCATTGGTTTTATGACCCTTATTACGATGATACTCACAATGGTGAGAATCATTCCACCAATTTGGTTTAATTTGGGGTTCATAAGGCCTTAAATCGGGTAAAGTGATAATTTTATTAGCCACCAAAGTTCTTAATGCATTTTCCAATGGTTCACCTAAGAAGGTGAATTTTCTCTTTTGATAAGTGGAAAAGAAGGGTTTAGGCTTAGTCCCATTAGCATTGTTGAAGGGATTGTTATTAGAATTATTGTTGGAATTGTTGAAATTGTTGGAATTAAAAGGAGCTTTATTCGTTTGATTTATGTTGTATGAAGAATTGGCTCCATTTGATAAATTAAAGGGAGTTGCCTTTTGTATGCACCCTAAAATGGTCACCTAGACTTTGGGCCCCATTTATTCAATTTATCAATCCTGAATCAATTTTATCAATAATCAATATTTTCAACAATATCAATCTCTTGATCAAGTCTTAATTTCGATCATATATTGGATTTTTATCCTATGGGCTAATCATTTATCCTAAGTCTTTATTTGATTAAAAGGAATATTTCCTCCCCTTTTGATTAAATAAAAAGCCCCCTTTTCCTCTTATCCTAAGTTGCACAAAATAAAGTATTATTCTTATTTTACAAAAAGGAAAAAAGCACTTTTTGTCTCACATGAGGCTCAAAAGTCAACACTTCACTCTCATTGGAGGATACTTGTGCACATGGATTGCTCCTCTTTCAAGCTCCACCGCTGATTAAGACTTTTTGCCTCTTAATCTCCATGGTCCATTTCACCTCATTTCTTATAAAAGGAGAGCTCTCTCCTTCATTTGGATACCATGTTTTTATGCTAATGTTATGCTGCAGATTTTAGGTGCATTTGGAGCTTTTGAGGATATTGAAGACTTGTTGTTTTCATCATTTAGTTGCATATTTTCTTTCTTAGTTGCATGATAATGGCATTCTTAGTATAGATTTCCTTTTATGCAATAGAATAAGCTCACATAGTCTAAATAGGAGGCATTGTAACACTTGTTATTTCCTTTCATAGATTAGTTGCATTGTACTTTCCTTTCATAGCTTAGATTGCATTCTCATTTAGATTTGCATTGCATTGAATATTTGATTCTTGGAGATATTGGCATTGTTGCCCTTGTCTTCATTGTGAATCTCTCATTGTGTGGCTGACTAGCAAGGTCACAAGTTTGTAGCTCTAGCTGAGAGCAATTTTCAATCTTGCAACTCCATACATAGAGAGCTATGAGCCGCTTTGTGAGGCCTCATTCTTGAGCAACCTTGCATGTAATGGTTCATAGAAGTGCACCATTTTAGTGTGTACATTTCTGGTGCCCACCATGGGGCAGAGTAGATAGTCTTTGTCCTTTATTTCATTTGCATTTTCATCATTTTTCGGATTATTTTTCAAAAATTTTGCAGTTCTGGTTTTCTGTCTCAGAATATCGCATGATACTTCTCAGTATATCGCGTGATACTTCTCAGTATATTGTGTGATATACCTTTATATAGCGGTATGACACTTCACGTAAGAGAAGAATCGCCCGCCAGTATTGAAGTATATCGCCTAGCATCGTGCGAAGTATCACCCAGACTGAGGTATATCGCGCGACTATAGGAAACTGTGTCGCGCGATACTGGTGAAGTCTGAAGTATATCGCCTGATCTGACAGAGACTTGCATTTCCAGTTTTATCATCCGAATTTGATCATTTTAGTTTGCTGGTTTATTTTACTGTATTTAGATAGGTCTAACCTGCATCTTTTAGCTTGAATCTATCAGTTTATTGCATATTTACATTTGGATTTTGATTTTGCTAACCTTGTTGGTCTAACAAGTTGTGTTTGTAGGTGCTCTCATTTCTTGAAATTTGCTAAAAACGCATGTCAAAGAGGGCTACTAACAGTTTTTACAGGGCTGCCCAAGCATTAAAAAAAACCAAAAAAAGATTCTTGCTTGTTTATTTGCTTTCCTTTTAAGTGTGGCAAAAACTAGTTGTTTGATTTATTAGGCACTTAAGATCTTGTTGTAAGAATTCTCGGGTGGTAGGAGAAGTATGCTCTTCACCATTTTGGTGAACCAGAAAATCTTGACCCATCTTTGAAATTTTGAAAACAAGAGGGTAAATGAACTTTGCTTGGTGTGTTTGGGAGAGATTCTTGAGATAGGGGAGTATGCTCTTCACCCTTGTGGTGAACCAAAAACCTTGAACCTCAAGAGTTAATCCACTTTTGTTTAGTTGTTAGAATCTTTTAGCAGGCCTGCTCTTGAGCAATCAAGAGGAACGACTCAAGTGGGGACAACCTTGTCATCATTTTCCTTGGTGGCAAGTGATTCCAACTCACTATAATCTCAAGGCTATCAAGGACACCAAAAACCTTGATAGACATAACACTTATCTTCGTTTGATGTGATTAGCTCATGGGATTGCGACCATGGGGAAAACATTGAACAAGAATGCTTAAGGTACTCTTGAGGCCGCAAGGTCCTAGTCCTTTATGAGGAGCAAGAGAGGTGTTGTGAATGGAAATCCTTATTAAGAACCATTAGATAGAAGCCACCTTGTTTAGCCGCTTATCTTCTTAGTGCAAGGATTGATCCAAGTGGTTTACCCGGATCACCTTAAGATACTCACCATATGTGTCCCTTTGGTTGTGTCATTTGACACTTCCATGACAAAGCCAACATCTCTTGTGGGTAACCACTTGGTGTGAGGCAAGGGGGCATCAAGTTGTGGGCTAAGTTGGTAAGTATTGAGCCTTGACTTTTTAGGATAGATTTGCTTGAATTATTTTCAGTTGTGTGATGCCAGTGCAAACGTTCTTACATACAAACAATCAGTAGCGTTCATAAGATGCTTTTTCAATTATGATATCACAAGTGTTTGTCTTGGCAAGGTTGCTTTTGCCCTTGTTTCAAGTGCTTGAGACATGTTTGATCCCTCACTGTTTGCAAACCTGCCAAAATTTTGTTGATATTGTGCCTGAAATCAAAAACATCAACCCTCAGACTGAAGATTTTGACCAAGCAGACCCAAAAATGCAAATTTTACACAATTCTGGTCAAGAGTTGAACAAATCTGCAACAGTATCACACTCTGTAAAGTGAAATATCATGCGATACTTCACACTTGCTAAAAATATCACCTGCTTTGAAGAGAAATATCGCGCGATAGTTCACCCTTGACGGACTATCGCCCGACCTGCCTGGAATATATCGCCCGCCAGTACTGAGGTATATCGCTTGGCTTTGTGCGAAGTATCACGCGGTTATAGGTATATCACCCCAGTAGCCTGGAGTATATCGCCTGGTTAATTTCTGTCATGCTTACAGTTTGGTCAGTTTCAGTCGTTGTTAATCAGGTTAGGTCTTAGAGTAGGCTTCTTGCCCTAACGTTTGAGGCATGTCTTGACTCTAAATTTCTGGTTTTAGTCCTCCAGGATACCATCATTTGATTTACGAAATCACTTTGAAATAATTGTCAAGTTAGAAGGTCATTCTTGGTGCCAAGGTTCATCTCTAAGATTGTTAGCTACATTCTTGGAAAATTTTAGTACTCTTATTGTCCAAATCGCTTTCATTTAAATCTCAATTTCAATTATCTTTTGGCCTAGTCCAACCTCTTGATTTAAAAGTGCAAGGGTAGTCACCCTTTGATTTGAAGCACCTCTTTGACAGTGTTGGTAAAGCCCTTTTTTTTTATCTTCTCATTTCTTTTTTGGACAATAGAGGACTTTGATTATCCTAGTTTGGCATTGACACTTTGAGAGGTCACCTTATCATTGAGAGTATCTTTCTTTCATGTCAGTTATGACAAGGTACCAAGTCAATCAAGGGAAGCGACCCCCTGTTGCCTTTAGCCAGTTACCACCCATCAAGACTTGTCGACAACATAAGGGAAAAGGACCCCTTTTTGATCAATCTCCTAAGAGTGAATCTGAGGTTTGTTTTAATCCGGGAGCTAATCCTAGTGAAGTGAGCACCTCTTTTGTACCACTTTCATCAAGTATGGACATGAGTTACACTTTCACCTAACAACAAAGAGAAGCCATGAATCAAACTCTCGAGGATATCTTCCAACGACATAGAAGAGAGTATGGTGGTTCTTCTCATGCTAGTCCACCCGAGTCACCTCCCAACAATGCAAGGTATTTTGATGCTCACCAATGAGCCGAGAGACATCATAAGCAAGCTCACTCAGATTCAGGGTCACAACACGAAGATCAGAACAACAAATCTAGTGATCACCACATAAACGCAGCTAATGCTATAAGGCATTCGAGACAATCCTCCCCACTTAAAGACACCTCTCAATATGCAAATACAAGATTGAGAAGCATTGAGAGAGAGAAGCAAACCTATTTAGATGAACAGGCTGCTAAAAAGGAAAAATTCAGACAACTAGAAGAAGAGGAACGTGCGTTGTTGGATATACAGAAAAGAGTCACCCAAGAAGAAGAAGATAGACTCTATGCACAACAACTCCAAAGCCGATTCAACGGGAGGGGAACCAATAGTGGGACCAACTCACCCCCATCCACACCCTCCCCAAGTCCTAGAAGGAGGTCAAGAACACCCTCACGATCCCCAAGTCCTAGAGGAAGAAGGGTTTCAAGATATGACCATCATAGGAGACAGTCATCTCATAAACATTCAAAGCAACCCTCCCAATGAGCACATCATGGCTCACAACATGGAGGAAGTTATGCTAAATTTGATCATATGGATTTCATGACTATGCAACAAGAACCATCCTTTCAAGCATATGTGCAGCAATATGTGGAACAAAACAAAGATCAATTCTTGGAAAGTCTTATTAAAAAAGGTGCTAAAGTTCCATATAATTTTGATGTTCACCAAAAGATCAAGAAACAGAGCCCTTCAACTGATGAGGTGATCTTACAAATGCAAAAGGATATAAACATGATGAAGGCTCCCAAGAGCACGTTTCATTTGGACTCCATATGTCCTAAACCCATTGACAAAAGTGTGGTGATGGTAGAATTCCCTAAGAAAGTTGAGTTCCCAACATATGACAAATATGATGGCACTGGTGACCCTCACGACCATGTTTGACAGTTCTACATAATGAGCTTTTCCTTTCACCATGAGGACTCCTACTTGATGAGACTATTCCCAAGGAGTTTAAAAGGTCAAGCCATGGAGTGGTTCACCAACCTTTCCCCTCCAGTAAAGACATTTAAAGAACTTGTCCAAAGGTTTGTTCAGCACTTTGCTTACAACTTATCGAGGTCGGTCACAATGCTTGATTTGTGCAAACTCAAGCAAAATCAAGGGGAATCTTTTGTCACATTTTTACAACGATGGAGGCGATTGAGTTCAAAATACCCAAGGACAATTCCTGAGGAGGAGAGAATCGATATCATTGTGAGCAATCTAATACCAGAACTAAGATATGAAGTTAAGAAAATCCTATTTAATTCCCTTGATACCATGGTAGAGGTGGCATGTCACATTGAGGATGTCCTAAAAGAACAGGGAATTTTGGCTAAATCACCAAATAACAACAATAGCCAAAATAACAATACTAATGGTAACAAGGACAAAAAGAACTCCTATTGGAACAAAAACAAGCAAGTGGTCAACGACGGAGTTGTTGACTCATCTCAACCCAAAAATGAAGGAGTTCTTAACCTCTCTCATGCAGTTCAAGCTATGAAGCTGCAAACGTCTTCAACACAACAAGACAAACCTAAATATCAAAGGAGATCTAAAACGGAGAAGAGACAATTTACCAAATTGGGAGAATCTTATGCAGATGTTTTTAAGACATTAGTTGCTCATAACTTGGCACACCCACAGGATCCTACAAAACATCATATACCGGATCCTTTACCTTATTGGTGGGATGCGAAGGCTTTTTGCATTTTCCATAATGGGATTGGACATGACATAGAAAATTGTTTTAAACTCAAGCATCTTGTCTAGGACCTTATTGAAAAAGGACAATTACAAGTTGATGGTTTGACCACTAATGCGGATCATAAAGCCTTTAAAGAGCCCTTGCCTAAATATGAGAAAGGAGAGAATTCTAACAATAAGAATGGCAAGGCGGCTATCAACTATACATACACAAATGCTGACAATGTGATTAACATGCTTGAAGTGGCTGACGATAACATCAACATGGTAAGAGAGAAAGATCCTTATGGACATAATGTGGACTCAACTCCTATGACTGATGAAAGACCTGCTGTGGTGATAAGAGGTCCTCACTCACGAAGAATGCCCCAGTCCCTCAATGTTGTCACTAGGGGTCAGGCTCAAACTCCCATTATTATCAGAGGCCCTAGCACTAGCAAGTCTAAGCAGCCCATGTCCAAAAGCGTTCCTCCTAAATCTACCATTGGTCCTGATTCCAATTATAATCTTATTGACCAATTACAACGAACACCTGCGCAGATATCCATTTTTGAGCTTTTAGAATTGTCCCCTAAGCACAATCGTGTCCTTGAGGATGCTTTGCGAGCAGCCAGTGTCCCTAACAACTTAGATGTTGATCAACTCCAGAATATGGTCAACCATTTGGCTAGCCCTCATTACCTCACCTTCTCAGAAGAAGACGACAAGTCCATCAGTCACCCACATAACTTGGCCTTACACATCGAAGTCATGATTCATAAAACCTGTGTCAAGCGTGTACTGATAGATGGGGGTGCGGGGCTCAATATTTGTACCATGAGTTTACTGTTGGCTCTAGGATATTCTGAGAATGTCATTGACACAAGGAAAAAGATCACAATCAAGGCATATGATGAAGCAGAAAGAAGTTCTAAGGGATTGGTCGTCTTTCCTATTCGCATTGGTCCAGTAGAAAAGGATATCTTATTTCAAATTGTTGATGTTGGACCTTTAGCCTACAAAATTTTGCTAGGTAGGCCATGGATTCATGAAATGCAAGTAGTCCCATCAACATATCACCTGTGTGTTAAGTTTCCTCATAATGGTGTAGAAATTTGCATACCTGGAGACAGTGCTTTGTCAGTTAATAACATTTCTGCTGGGTCACATGTACCCTTGAATAGGGAAGCTGACAGTCCTAGCAGTTCATTTGAACAATGCAAGCAGAAGTTTAAGACCATAGATCTTGGGATGGGAGATTATAAAATTGATTCTTTCACAAAAATGCCAATCTCTCCTAGGTCTTATGGGAGACCATCACCAAATATGAAACCTTCGTCATCAGCAATGACATTATTTGGAACATTTGTTGAGTCTTCGGTCCCCATTCAGGAAGAGAAAGAGGAAGTTGTCGTAAGGGACTGGATCTATCACGAGGAAAAGTACAAACACAACGAGAATTTTGCTCCTTCACCTGAAGCTTATGGGAGAGGGTATACACTGGTTAAGAATATGGGTTATCCTGGATATGGTCCTCTTAGCCATAGGCTGGATGCTAAAGCTGAGCCTCTTGATCATGCTCTTTTTGGATGAAAGAATAAGTCCATAGTTGGCTTAGGTTTTGAAAGTGAGAAGAAGAAAGGTGTCCCTGTCCCAGTTGCGACAGACAGTGACAGTGACTCACACTATACGCCTGATCTGTCTAATCAACAAGATGTGTCTGATGATTGGGTGCCCTCAACAAATCTACTTTGGGGAGATTCTACAGATTTGATATTTGACAGTCCTACTATCCCAGCTGCGACGGATAGTGACTGTATGGCTGCTAGATCGATAAAGGAAAGTGTTGCTATCCTAGCTGTGATGGATAGTACCAATGCTAGCACTAGAGAGGGGGAAACCCTTCCTAACCTTGAGGCTTCTACATCATGAGGCCCAAATGATGACTCAGACACAGACTCCCATGAATATGAATGGGACTCACTTTCAGATGCAACAGTTGATTTGGACATAGATATTGTCCATGCTTATAATACCCAACCTGATGCGGCTAACAAGCTTAGTGTAGGACTAGAGGATTGCACTCCTCAAATTGCCTTAGTGGATGACACTTCGTTTGGTAGGATGAGTCCTAATTTGGGTATCTTAGGAGAAAACTTGACGAATCCCAATTGTATGGTCACTAGAGATGACACCTTTCGCATAAATAACATTGAACCAATCATTGACCTACCCCTTGTTCACTTTGACCTAATTGACTAGTCTTAGTGCCATCAAGAGCTTATATTCCTCACTTTTCAGAATGATTACGAAATTGCCTACTATCTGAATGCTCTTAAACCTGTAGCTTCTTCCACCAGTGAACCAACAACTAGTACGACAGAGCCTGATATTAAGTACCTCAGTCTCAAAATAAAAGAGAAAGAAAAAAAGAAAAATAGGTCTGATGGCGAAAACCACTTTGTGGCGGTATCAGAACCAAAAAAAGTAAAAAGAAATGACGCATCCGAGGGTGAAAACCTCTTTGAGGCGCCTAAGGATGGGGTACTTAATAACTTTCCAAGTTATTTCCAGGATAGATCATCAGTATTGATTGAGCCAACAAAGCCAGTCAATTTGAACACAGAAGAAACTCCTCAAATAGTTCATCTGGCTCAGTCTTTATCAGAAGAAGAGACCAAGGCATATGTACAATTCTTACAAAAGAAGAAAATTAATTTTGCATGGACCTATTCAGACATGCCAGGGCTTGACACAAATCTTATAATGCATCACTTATCCATAGCTCCAGGAGTCAAACCAGTGAAACAGAGACTCAGAAAAATGCATCCACATGTAGCTCTCCTTGTCAAAGCAGAATTAGAAAAACTTTTGAGAGCTGGATTCATCCAAGCCATCGATTATGCAGAATGGATCTCAAACATAGTACCAATTTCCAAACATGATGGGTCCATTCGTATATGCACAGATTTTAGAGATTTAAACAAGGCATGCCCAAAGGATGATTTTCCACTTCCAAACATTGACATGATGGTGGACATGACAGCGGGCTATGAGATATACTCTCTAATGGATGGTTTCCCTGGATATAATCAAATTAAAATAGCTCCCGAAGACCAAGAGAAAATAGCATTCACATGTGCATGGAGAACCTATTGCTGGAATGTCATGCCATTCGGATTAAAGAATGTAGGAGCAACCTACCAAAGAGCTATGACCACTATCTTTCATGATATGATGCACAAAAACATGGAAGATTATGTGGATGATACCCTGGCAAAATCAAGAAAACGGGACACACACCTCGATGATCTGGAAGTAATTTTAGATCGCATGGAATAGTTTCAACTCAGATTGAATCCAAAGAAGTGTGCATTTGGTGTCACCTCAGGAAAACTTTTAGGATTCATAATATCAGCAAAAGGTATCGAGGTTGATCCTGAAAAGGTCCAAGCAATTCTAGATATGCCACCTCCTCAAAATATCAACCAAATGCAGAGTCTTTAGGGACGTCTTCAATCGATTAGGAGGTTTATTTCTCAACTTGTAGACAGAGCGCAACCCTTTAATAAGACATTGCATAAGGGTGCTTCTTGTGTTTGGAACGAGGATTGTCAAAAGAGCCTAGATCAGATCAAACAATACTTGGCTAATCCTCCGATCCTAATGCCTCCTATTCCAGGGAAACCATTGATCCTATATATTTCAGCTACAGACACTTCCCCGGAGGCATTGTTGGCTCAATTAGATGATACTGGGAAAGAACAGGCCATATACTATATCAGTCGTACTCTAGTCTCTTATGAGATCAATTACAATAATATTGAGAAGTCTTGTCTTGCAGTGGTGTTTGCTTCTCAAAAGTTGTGCCACTACATGCTTGCTCATACCATACATTTGGTGGCAAAAATTGATCCTCTTAAGTACTTGCTCAGTAAGGCTGCCCTCACGGGTAGACTTGCTAAATGGATGATGGTCCTAACTAAATTTGACATAGAGTACGTTGAAAGGAAGGCCATAAAAGGACAAGCTATTGCTGACCAATTAGCTGATTTCCCAATTCAGGATAGTATGCCGGTCCAAGTGGAATTCCCAGATGAACACATCTTGTATACGACTACTCACACTTGGACAATGTTCTTTGATGGTTCCCGCATGCAAAATGGATCAGGTTCTGGAGTATTATTTGTTTCTCCACATGGGTACAATATTCCAAAGTCTTACAAACTTTTATTCCCATGTACGAATAATATTGCAGAATATGAAGCTTTAACCAATGGCTTGAAAATGGCTATAGAATGGAACATTATAGAGTTACATATCTTTGGGGATTCCCAGTTAATCATCAACCAAGTCAATGAGGAGTATCAAACCAAAGATGATAAATTGATACCCTATAAGAAGATGGTTGATTCTTTGAGACGCTCTTTCACCTTTGTGACGTTTCAACAGATCCCTAGGATGGAGAACAAGGCTGCAGATGCCATGGCCACATTAGCTTCACTTCTTCAGTTGGAGATACATGAATCTAGATTTGAATTCCTGGTGGAAGAGCTACACCATCCCATTTTTGACTCGTCTGAAAGCCATGTCATTTGTACCATTGTCACACACGAGTCTTCCCGATATGGTGCTATCTATTCATATCTTCATGATGGCATCATCCCTGACACATTCAACCGTTTTGAATGTCAAAACCTCATCTGTAACGCCTCTTGCCACACCCTTATCTCTGGTGATTTATATAGGAGGGGTTTAGATGGGACGCTCCTTAGGTGCTTGGAAAAGGAGGAATCCAACCAAGCGTTAGTTGACATCCACGAGGGCATTTGTGGTGGACATTCTAATGGTCTTGCCATGGCCTGAAGATTGCTTAGGGCGGGATATTATTGGCCCACAATGCAGATAGATGCAGTAGCCTTTGCTAAGTCTTGTGAAAAATGTCAGAAACATGGAAACTTGATTCATGCTCCAGGTAGGGAGTTGATTCCTTCTGTTTCTCATTGGCCATTTCAGCGATGGGCCTTTGATCTAGTTGGGCAGATTCATCCCAACTCATCAAGTGGACATAAGTTCATTATTACTGCCACTGACTACTTCACAAAATGGGTGGAAGCTGTGCCACTTTCTGTTGCTTCAGGGAAGACTATCTCCTTGTTCATCTTGAATCATATTATTTGCCGATTTGGAGTGCCTTCTGAGATTATCACTGATAACGGAGGTCAATTTAAGAATAAGGACCTAAAGCATTTATGCAAAAAGTTTAAAATCAAGCAACATTGGTCCTCCATTTACTTTCCACAGGGAAATGGACAGGCAGAGGCTTCCAATAAAACCATCCTTAAGATTCTTCATAGGACAGTGCACAAGAATGGTAGGGATTGGCACTTGCAAATCAATCCAGCACTATGGGCTTATAGAACAAGCATTCACACACCTACAGGAGCCACTCCTTTTTCTCTCACCTATGGTGCTGAAGCGGTATTACCTTTAGAATTAGAGATACCATCACTTAGAGTCTCACTCAAAGGTTTGATTACAGATGAGGATTACCACGCCATGAGGTTATAGGAACTAGAACTTTTAGATGAGAAGCGTAAGGCTTCCTTTGATCATATGAGAGTGTATCAGAAGCGTATGTCCAAGGCATTCAACAAGAAGGTTCGCCCTAGAGAATTTCAAATAGGTGATCTTATTTTGCGAGAGAACCCTAAGAACCAACAGAACAGAGAGCAAAAGGGAAAATTTGAACCTAACTGGCTTGGACCATATGTCATCACAGCTGCTTTTGGTACCGGTGCATATTTACTGTCAGATCCTAATGGAGAACAGCTCCCTGATCCCATCAACATTATGCACCTCAAGAAGTTCTATCCTTGATGCCCATTCTATCTGGGGGCATCCTTTGTACATATTTATTGATCCTGAAAAAAAAATACCAAAAAAATTCATATATGATGCTGAAAAAATCCTAAAAAGCATAAAAAGTCCTGAAAAAATACAAAAAAAATCAAAAAATTCAAAAAATTCAAAAAAATAGAAAAAGTGCCTTGGTGAAAACCTGGAAACAAGCACCTTGGTAGCAAAAATCAAAAAAATCAAAAAAATGAAAAAAGAATCCAAGTGGTGAAAACTTGGAAACAGGCGCTACTTGAGGCCTTTGCACCCCTATTTGTTAGCATGCGTCCTCGACACTGAACCTTTCTCCATCATACCCTGACCTTATTTGGCTTAGTCTAGAATTGGTTTTTGTCTTTGTCTAGGGGGCATAACTGTTAGCATTGGTATTTTAGGTGCGTTTGTCTCTTGGGGCATTTCACAACAGGTGTTTTTCAACACCACCCCAAACAGTGTTCTTCAACACTACCCTTGCGTCAAGTGTTTCTTAACACTTATCAGATGTCTTATCCAACAGTCTAAGTATGATGTGATATTTCTCATTTACAGATGTGATCACCAGAGTCTGACTCTATGACCAACACACACGCACTTAAACAATCAATTCGCTTGAGATATGGTGACTTTACTTTTCTTTATGTGTTGTCTATGAGAATTTCTTTGATGAGTGGTCTCTCCCTGAGAAGTTTTCGATGATGCATAGCTAGAAGACTGAGGGAATGAGAACATGTTTTCTTTCTTTATCTGCTTGTGGGTATATTTTGTTGATCCTAACTGTCATGAGCATTTATGCTGGTCTTACTTGACACTATGGATTGACAAGGTATTATCCTTGACTATTTTGTGAGTGCATGCTTATAGTTATCCTGACTTTCATGTGTCTTGATACAAGCATAATCTCACCATATCAAACTTAGGTGATCTCACTGCATTAGTCATCTTGACCTCCATGTCTTTGATGCCTAGGTGGGATTTCCACATTTCTATCTGATAAAGATCATATTCATATCCACATAGTTATGCTAGTGTGCATTGTATGATCTTACGATGCTACCAATAACACTTGATGATGATAATTAGATGTCTATAAGCGTTGTGACCTTGCAAGTCAACCACTTTCATAGTAGCTTGCATTTTTAGGGTCATGTTAGTATAGTTTGGCATTCCTTGCATATGGAGAGAGCTCTCTTTTTTTTACGTGGACCTGTCAGTCGACTGCGCTCACCTTTCCTTCTTGATCATGTCTTTCACTCCTTGTCTTTTTCATCTCGAACCTGTTCCTGTTCATCACAAGGGGTTAATCATATCATCATATCTATATCAAAACTATCATTTTCAAGAAACATGAGTCTATATCATACACATGAGAATTAAACATACATCTATGAGAGAGAACATACATAAGCATGTACATAAGCATTTTGAGAAAAATGACAAGACAATATACATAAACTGATACATTGATCACAAGAGAGACATAAACACATGATACGATCAAACATCCAGTAATCTCATATATATATCAATACAATATACAAATGGGATCCCAAATCTAGATCAATGTCTCAAGATATGTATAAACATCTATCAACCTAAGACCTAACCCTAAGACTCGCTACCACCCTCATGAGGAGCTCGTGGTGGTGGAGGAGGCATGGCTCTCCTATCGAGTACTACATCTGATACCCCTACCCTCTGAGAGTATGATGGTGCTCTCTCACCCTCTGGAACAGCCTGCAAGTAGAGTCTGTGATAGTATGCTGCTCTCGCTGACTCTCGTCGGAGCTCTAGCGCATCCGCCTGTGCCATCGCCTCACGGCGTGCTATCTCTGCCCTGAGATCGGCTATCTGCTGATCTCGCTCTACTCTCAAATCTAGCAGCTACTGGTCCCTCACTGCTATAGTAATCCAGAGCTATTGTATCTCTGCCTCCTGAGCATGTATCTGGGCTCTCAGATCATCTCCTCCCGCAGGCTGATCCTGCTGTGCCTCTACCTGCCGGCGAGCTGGTCTCGCCTCATCCTCGGGCGTCGATGATCTCTATCTCCATGACCATTTCTGACCACCTGATCTCGATCCCCCTCCTCTCTCCATCCTCCTCCCTCTCCCCCTCCCGCCATCCCCTCCATCCCCTCCGTCTCCTTCGTCCCCTCTATCTCCTCCATCTCCCCCGTCATCTCCTCCGTCTCCTCCCTGTGCTGGTACCTATGCATCTGGTACCGTAAACCAAGGGAATGGCACCCTCCACCGCTCTGCCCTGTAGGCTGCATCAGCCCCCGCATCTGCCACATCTAGGAAATACTCCCAGGGCTCGCTCCTGATACCCGTTGTCTCTGCGATAGCCTGCTGATAATCCAGCATGGGTAGCCACCCATGCCCCTCCTCATCCCTGGCCCTGGCATATGTAGTAGTCTTTGTCAAGACTTGTTGTTGCCTCCCAAACTACCGCCACACCTGAGTGATGCAGAACCTCTCCACTATCTCAGCATATTGACCTACTAGTGGCCGAGTGCACATCATGTAGCTCAGCTCATCAGCTGCATCTCCCCAGACCTCCACCTCCCTGTATGGCCTCCATGTGAAAGAGGCTATCTCATCCAAAATCTGCCTGTAATATGTCACATCCCCAGTATGGGTATGTGATCTGAATCCTAAGTACCTGTAGATGAAGGGGTACCTCCTCTCTCTCGGCTGAACTCTGGAGCGCACCACAGCGATGTGCTCCCAAGCCCACACCTATGCCAGGATGGCACCACAAGCCCAAGTCCGACCGTCCTTGTAGACGATCTCATGTAACTCATGGTACATCTCGGCCAATATGGCAGGACCCCATGCCATCCAACGAGGCCTGCCTACCAAATCAACCAGTAATCGAGCCCATCCAAGCGGGAATCCCTTCTGACTGTGATCAGTCATCAGGATCTGTGAGATAATGGAGGCCACAATACATGGCACTGGGTAGTCTCTGCCAAAATCATCTATCAGCCTCTCCCAGCTAACATGCCTATCCAGAATAGTGACATCATGGAACATCTCCTGGATCAGTCGACGCCCCTCAGTGGCATCCTGATCATAGTACACCTGTGCCAACAAACAAATCATGTCAGTTTTCATCATATGGAAACACTACATTTATAATTATATCTCAAAACATGATTATACTCACCGGCTCGCCATGACATGGCACTCGTAAGATCCTGTAGACATCCTCCAGTGTGATCGATGCCTCTCCAGTAGGCAGGTGGAAGGTGTTGTGCTCACTATGCCATCTCTCTGCAAGAGCAGTCAACAACCCATGGTCAGCCCTGATATATGGGAAATGCAATAGATATCTGAATCCCATGGCCTTGAGATCGGCATTGCCCGAATCATCCAGATCTCAGACACACCGCAACCCAATCACCTTCAGTGCTCTGATGATCAGCGCCGAAAAGACCTCCTGCAAGCCAAAAACCAAGCCAGTTGTTAGCACATATCATGATGGATGTCTAAAAATCAGTATAAAACATCTCTAAAACATAACATTGTCTAGACCCATGTCATTTTTGCTCACAAATGCACCAAAAATAAAATTTCTAACTTGGGCGATACTATTTTTTTTGGAGAAGTATCGCGCGATACTTCTCCCTATAGCGAGGCGATAAACCTAGGTCGTGGGATACTTCACCCGGCATCGTGTGATACTTCGCCTGGTATCGCGCGATCTTTTGCCCAGTATCGTGCAATACTGGTGTCTTAAGTCACGCGATACTTTGGGGACCTACGAAGTATCGCGCAACACTTCTCCCCAAAGGGCGCGATACTTCTAAAGTATCGCGCGATAGTTCACCCAACTTCAAAATTTTGAAATTTGAAATTTTGAAAAATGTGTTAAAATGGTATTAAATGCGCAAAATGACCCTAAAAACTTAAGTTTTTTGAAAACATACCGGGGCAGGATAGTGTGGTGGCCGGTTGTGCAACCGGCCGCGCTCGAATCGATGCCTGTGGACGGGAACTCCTGCTTGCTGGGTCATTTTCTCTTTCTAAAGCTCTCAAGATTATCAAATCGCTAAAAGATAAATAATTTTTGAAAATGATATTTTCACCCCTTTTATAGCATTTTGACTTTTTTGACCAATTTTCCAAACACCTCAGAATTGTGCGAAAATTACACTCCTAGCTAATTTCGACGTCTTGGATCTATTTTTGGACTCGAAATCGAAATCTGAGGTCATCTTGATAGTCAAAATCACGTTCAAAATCTTCCCTTCTTTTGCGCAGTTGATTGATCTTTTGAGGCTTAATCCTTCGATCTTTGTTGGGGCATCGTCATTTCTTCATTTCCATGTCTTCCAAACTTCTAGTCTTTCATTCATCTTCATTCAATTCACTCCTTTCTCACATTTGACTGCATCTTTTTCAGTCAGGCTGGGGCATGTTTTTAATGGGTACCCGAGTGACCTTTACATTCGATTATGATTTATTCTGATTTGATCAAATCCTTATCAATTCGTTGTCCTCCTCTCTACCTAATTTCGATTTTGATTCCGAGGGGGCAGTACCTATGGGATTCTCATCCCCAATTGCTTGATTCTCTTGATTCAGACATCTTTTGTGAGCTTTTTGCTCAAATTTTAGATTCTTATCTCTTACTTTGAATGTGATCCCGAATCGACCTCATGTTCAAAGACCTTTGTTTATTCTTTGTCTGGATATGATCCCGAATCGACCTCATATCTAAGTTGTTTTGTGATCCCAAATCGATCTCACATTGCAACTTCATTCTTTGACTACATGTGTTCCCAAATCGATCACACATTAGTCAAAGAGGGGCAAATGCATGCACCCTAAAATGGTCACCTAGACTTTGGGCCCCATTTATTCAATTTATCAATCCTGAATCAATTTTATCAATAATCAATATTTTCAACAATATCAATCTCTTGATCAAGTCTTAATTTCGATCATATATTGGATTTTTATCCTATGGGCTAATCATTTATCCTAAGTCTTTATTTGATTAAAAGGAATATTTCCTCCCCTTTTGATTAAATAAAAAGCCCCCTTTTCCTCTTATCCTAAGTTGCACAAAATAAAGTATTATTCTTATTTTACAAAAAAGAAAAAAGCAATTTTTGTCTCACATGAGGCTCAAAAGTCAACACTTCACTCTCATTGGAGGATACTTGTGCACATGGATTGCTCCTCTTTCAAGCTCCACCACTGATTAAGACTTTTTGCCTCTTAATCTCCATGGTCCATTTCACCTCATTTCTTATAAAAGGAGAGCTCTCTCCTTCATTTGGATACCATGTTTTTATGCTAATGTTATGCTGCAGGTTTTAGGTGCATTTGAAGCTTTTGAGGATATTGAAGACTTTTTTTTTTCATCATTTAGTTGCATATTTGCTTTCTTAGTTGCATGATAATGGCATTCTTAGTATAGATTTCCTTTTATGTAATAGAATAAGCTCACATAGTCTAAATAGGAGGCATTGTAACACTTGTTATTTCCTTTCATAGATTAGTTGCATTGTACTTTCCTTTCATAGCTTAGATTGCATTCTCATTTAGATTTACATTGCATTGCATATTTGATTCTTGGAGATATTGGCATTGTTGCCCTTGTTTTCATTGTGAATCTCTCATTGTGTGGTTGACTAGCAAGGTCACAAGTTTGTAGCTCTAGCTAAGAGCAATTTTCAATCTTGCAACTCCATACATAGAGAGCTATGAGCCGCTTTGTGAGGCCTCATTCTTGAGCAACCTTGCATGTAATGGTTCATAGAAGTGCACCATTTTATTGTGTACACCTTTAAATTGTGGGCTTCCACAACTCCATCATTCATGAGATTTTTGTTATTGTTCTTTGACCATTGTTTAGGTTTATCGTTGTGATTGTTAGCCCCTCTATTATTAACATAATTAGATACATAATGATTATTATTATTGGTGTTGGTATGGGGTTTATTGTCTTTGAACAATTTTATCTCTCCTCTCTTTACCAACACGTCTTCAATCTTGATCCCATTCTCAATAAATTTTTTCAAATGTTGGGGGACATTGAAGTTGGATTCTATAATTCATCTCCATTTTTAAGTTATTCATTTATATCTCCATTTTCTCCTTCTTAGGGATACTTCATGGGTACCTTACGAAAATGGTCCTCCACCTTTGTAGGAATCCTAGAAAGGATTCACCATCTTTCTATTTTGTATCACATAGTTTGAGCATTGTGATCTCATGCTCGATGTTGTAGGAGTAATGAGTTACAAATTTAGAGGCTAATTCCTCAAAAGTCTTTATCCCTTGCGGAAGTTTGGAAAACCATTCCATGGCTTTCCCTCCCAAACTTCTTGGAAAAAGTCTCATCAAGTAGGTAGTATCATTCATAAACTTGATGCTTAGAGCACAAAATTCTCTAAGATGATCTTGTGGGTCTGATTTACCCATATATTTATCGTATTTAGGAAAGATCATATTGATAGGAAAAGGTGTCATGACGAAGCTTTTGTTGAAAGGGAATGGACACAAGGCCTCTATATAAAATGTCTTAAGTTCGGCGACCTTTTTCATTAAGTCTATTTGCGCTTGAAACATTTTCAATTGTTGAGTCATAGCATTCATCGGGTTTTCATCTTCTTTATTTTTCTTGAGTTGATCCACATCATAGTCATGTGGGAGCTTTACCCCTACTTGGGCTAGAGTTAGGAAAAATTTATCCCTATCTCTATCTATTATTTTATCCATGACTTAAAGAAAAGCATTATCTTGAGCCGCTCGATTAGCCCTTTCCTCAAGTGTTTCCTTAGGCTCTTGGTTAGCATTATTAGTGTTGTTATTATTTCCTCCATGATGGTAATCGTGAAACGTGGTGTTTCTATCTATTGATTCAAGTCTCTTTTCAAATAAATTTGGGAGAATAACCCCTTGATTGTGATCGTTGAAAAGACTTTGGTATTCAAATTTGGGGACCTCGTTGGCAATGCAAGTGTTGTCTTCTTGTAAAGATAGTAAAAGTTCATGAGAACGTGTAGAAACCGACATCCAACAAAGTTTGATTTTGAATCATTTTTCCCAATTTGGTAATTGTTTGTTTATATGAAGAGATTAAAAATATAAGATGATCTTTTGAATGGATATCTCTCACTTGTTCTATGTATTTCCAAACACAACAATCACACATACACTTGTTTCTTTTTACCCTCTACACAATAAGTGTTTGAATTTGAAAGAACATTATCACGGGTTTTTTCACAAAAAGACACTTCAAGCAATCTACCTAGCTCAAGATTTGGTTCATAAACATGGCTCTATAAGGTAGTCTTTGCTAAGTTAACAAGGTTTTAATCAATATTCCATTCAAAATGGATATTAAACTTTCATCCTCCAAGTATATTAAGAGGCTTCCCACCATCGGTATGTCAGAGTTTTGTGCAATCTCGAAGGACTACTCAAGGAAGTTCAAAAATTTAACACCCTTTTGTCACACACCCCATTAAGGATGCATGCATTTCATTTTATAGTGGGTTGGATGATCATGGAAAAGGTGATTGTATCCCACTTTGGGCTATCCCTCTCACCGGCCTTATTAAGGCAAATCTCAGGAGGCAAGCCCAACTATTGATCTAGCATGTTCATTTGAAAGCAATAAATTGGAATAAAGAGATAGGTTGTGGGAGTTTGATTCACAAAAAAGGTGAAGAGCATATCCCTATCTACTTCTCAATTCTCAAACACTTTTAACAAGGTTCAATTACCAAACCCACTAACTAAAGAGAATCAAGTATTTCTACTCTTTTCTACAAACAAAGGGTTGTTCAAATTTAGTGCTTGATTTACTTAGCCTTTCTTTTAATCAAGGAGTTCAACACTTTTGGCATTTTGATTCACTTAAAAAGTGAAGAGCATAAGCCTAATGTCTAATTCCCCAAACAATGATAGGTTTTTTTAATTACTAGATTTTGAAAATGACAAAGCCACTATTTAAGTAAAAAAATGACTAAGTTTAGGCTTACCTTCAAATGAAGCTAGCAAAGGCTAGGGGCATTTTTGATTGATTTTTCATTTTTAATGCTCACCTAGTGGTGATCGTTCCTTTCCAATGTGATTTTCCTCCAACAAGTTAGTCAACACAACTAGAAAAAATGAAGAAAATAAGATAAAATTGAATCTAAAGACTTATTTGTCAAATTTAAGAAAAACTTGATTAAGGTGAATAAATCCAATTCAATGATACAAACTTTGCTTTATATGCTTCTACAACTTTTAGATAATGTTCATATACCTTGCTTTCTTGTTGAGAATCCTCTAGAACCAGCTTAATGTGTGCAATATCCTCCTCTTTAATCCTCTTTGTCAAGGTTTTTCCCTCACTATTGAATCTGCTCTTTGGTGTTTTTTTTTCTTTTATGAATAGTCATCCTGCAGAGACAGAGAAAACATATTTCGACAGTCAGATTATATAAATTTTAAATTTAATCAAAAGCACTACTGAATCTATCGAAAGCACTATTTCAGTGCTTAAACATGTTAAGCATTGAATTGAAAGTGCTAAAGAAAATAGTTAGAAGTGCATAAACATAGAGCACAAGCGTTGAAATTCTATGTAAAGGCATCAAAAACACTGCAAACGCACTGGATAATGGTTCAACCGCACTAGCTAGTCAGGGCAAAAGCATTGAAAGAATGAAGATAGAAAATAGAAGGAATCAAACGCGCTAAAACTTTGTGTAAAGGCGCAACAATTCATCGAGGCATTGTTACAGGTATCAAACACGCTGGAGAAAATGTCAAAAGTGCTACAAAAATGATCATACGTGCTATTTTACCTGCAAAAGAGAGAGTTAAACATGCAAAATATTGAAAATATAAAATTTTCCAGATTTTTAGAAAAGTGAAGCCTAAAGCCCCACGGTGGGTGCCATTTTGTGTACTAGAATTTGTACCTTCATAGGGTTAGTATCATCAATAATTCAAAATAAACACTAAATTACCATAAATAGCAATCTATTTAAACTAGAAATTGACAATTAAGCACTCTATGGATCTCTAGCTAGGGATGCTAATGATGAAGCTCTTAGCAAGCCTCCATTAGTGACAGTCCTAGAATGAGAATAAATGATAAGCTAAGCTAAATAGTTCAATTCCAAATTGAAGAGCTAATTAACTTCTATATTTGTCTTTCTAGCTCTAATTTAGAAGAGGTTTGATGCTATTCTTAGATTTTTGGATGAATTATGAGTGAATTATGCCTTGCTTTTATAGATTTTGGCAAGGGAAGGGGGTGTAGTTGAGTTGATCATGATTGAGTTGGGGTTAAGTCCTTGGTTCCACCCTTTGGAGATAATTTAAATGGATTGTCCTCAAAGCTTGGGACAAGAAGACAAGATGGGTGGACAAGATTCATCCTCCAAGTGAGTGATTGAAATTCATTTTAGGCTTGATCCATGTGAGCTTGGTTCTCAATTCCTATTGGTTGAGGCTTTTTCCTCCCATGTGGTGTTGAGAGAAAATAGGAATTAATCAATTGAATTTAATTAATTTGTTTAGCCATGTGTACCCCTTGAATGGGTTGATTTGATTTAAATTGAACTATGTAATTAATTAGATTAATTACATAATTAATTGATTTATCATGACTTATTCGATTTAAATTGATTTTATAGCTTTTGATTTTCAATTGATTTTAGATTAATGTTTAATTGCAATTTGTCTTTGATTTGATCTTGATTTGATTTAATTGTATTGAATTGTGTTGATCTTTGCCTTGATTTCTCACTTAAATAATCTTGTCCATTTTCAGGTGATTACACTTCTAAGTGTAATGCATGTAAGGGTATGTAAAGACTGGAAAGGTTTGGAATGGTTTATGAAGGTGGACAAGATGGACCACAGCGATGACAAGTCATTCGTGCTTTCAAATATACAGTTATGATATTAATTATGTAGACTTATAGACTTTTAAACTAGGGATAATACTATGGCTAAAGACCTTTTAACTATGGATAAGTTATTATGAAATCGTAATATAATAGACTTTAATACATGCATTATTGAAAGAAAAATCTATGGGTGTGAGAGGTATCTTTTAGCTTTATTTTGTGAGATTTCTGATTTCTCTAGTTACTACTGTAAGAAAAATTAAATTTATTGTAATTAGTGATGCATTGAATTTATTGTGTGTATATGTATATATATATATATATATATATATATATATATATATATATATATTCAAAAAAATATTTTGAGAAATATATTTACATATATATTTAGGTATATATTTACACGGGTTTTTCATATAAAGACTAGATTTTCTAAGGTATGAGCATTGAAGGATTAAATTTGAGGAACGTTGCTAATAGAAATATTTTACTTTATAGCTCTTGTAAGGAATTTGCTAGAATATGGACAAATCTCCTTCTTGAGGGTTTCAATGGAAAGGGCTTCTTTCACTAATTCCTTCTCTTACAGATGTTAGAACTGTGTGATCTGTGTGGTTTCAATCAGGTAGTAATTGAATGTATTTATATATGTGTGTGTGTGTGTGTGTGTGTAGAGAGAGAGAGAGAGAGTTTCACTTTCACTTAGACATATTTTCATAAGTGTTAACATATATGGAAAGTTTACTCGTAGGAGAATGCGTAAAGTACTAGCTTTTCATTTCAAAGATAAATAATTATTTCTATTATTGGTGGTTTGGAAATAGATGATAATGTTATGGATGGATTAGAACAAATTTTGTACTTGGTGTTGGTGTTTTCTTATTTCAGACTTTGGGTATTTCAAAAAGGATATGGAAGATATATGTTGTAGTTGTTTGGTAACAAAGGAATCCTTGAATTTTAAGAGTACCTAAAATCATCTTATTTTTTTATTCTTCATTCTTTAAACTTTGAAGTAAAATTTTCTTGATTTATAAGGAGGTTTGTGATGCATAAATCCACCCTTTTGTCAGCTATTGTAGCCTTTATAATTATTTCATTTACAAATCAACATCATTACAAGTAATAGACAAGTCGTGTTGATTCCAAGATGGGAGATATAGAAGACTTCAATAGCTTATGGGGGATAGGAATTAATCATTTCTGGTATCTCCCTTTTTAATTTTTAGACTAGGTGGAGAGAAACAAGGGCGATGGCATCCTTCTTTTATGCTTCATAGTTATAGTAAATGGGAAGTATACCTCTACACAGGATAAAAATTTAGTTGATAATGGAGAACTTTATATTCATTATATAATGATTGGTATACATTATGTTGGTTTACACTAACTAAACACTCACAGAATACCCGAGTCCAAGAAGTTGAGGAATGTTTGAATGCAAATTAACAGGTTGGGAAAATGTAACAGGTCTGGATTCTGAATAAAGAAACTTTTCATCATGTATAGAACCCAGGTTCTGCACTTGGGGGAATAAAATCTTCAATTACAAATAGTAGAATATGGATTCAAATCATTGTAACAAAAGGAATTCTCTTCTAGAAACTTACCCCATTTAGAGCAGCATTGTAATGATTTCACGTATTATGTTTTCATTATGAATAAGGAAAAATGTCCCAGGCATTACCAGGGGTTTTTCTTCCCCGTTCTTTTCCCCCAATGCCTGCACTTGAATGGAGCTCATTGTTAAATTTTTTAAATTAATAAAATATCAAGGCACAAGTCATTTATTGATAAAAATAAATTATTTTAAAATATAAAAAAGAGAAATAAAGCTATCTCCAAAGAATCTATAAATAGTATTGTAGTTTAAAACAAAAGTTCCAAAAGTAAACTAGTATCTTCATGTTATAGAAAATGTAAGGAAAACTAACTAAAAATTCAATCTTAGGGAAAAGTTAGATGTAATAATAATGTTTTATGTTAAAAGTCTTTTTTTTTAAATTTATTGAGATTGCAACATTTTAGATATCTGTTACGCAAATTTATGGACATACAAAGGAATCGATTTTCAACTATTATATTATAAATGTGGATGAAGACTTAACGTATAAAATCTCAAAAAAGATAGAAAGATGGACAAAGTTAAGATGTCAAAAAGCTAAAATCTCACACCTGGAGACTCACTCCATTTGTTGTTGTGAAATGCAACGGTGTATTGTGAGAACTATCATAGTTGTAGCTCACCATTTTTGTTGATAAGGGTAGGTCCCCATGTTGTTGCTTAGCTTATTTTCGCTAGCAACAGCTACTCAACTTTTTGTGGCACAATTTGTAGAGTTGGTGGCCCCATGGATGGTAATGTTTGCTTCTTAATTTTAAGTAATGTCTTAAATATTATTTGTAAGTCAAATTTTTAGTCATTTAAGTTGCAAATAAATTTGAAAACAAAATTGTAGACAAAATAAAAAAGGAATTGGAAAAAAATGGTGAAGACATGTGTCACTTTTTTCAATAAGCAGTTGCTTCTTATTTCTACCCCCCCGCTCTCCCTACTTCCCACAACTTATTTTCATTTGCTAAAAAATAGTTGCTCCACAAAAATAGGAAAAGATTGTAAATTTCCCTTTCCCCACATTTTTAGTTCGCATGGGAACACTAAACTTCTTAAATTTAAGTAGAAAATTCATTTAAGCAGCACCATAAGAACATGATATAAATAAACTAGAGACATACATTCTTGAGCATCACATGCCTATGAAAGCATCCTACCGTAAAGAAAATAAAAGAAGAAACCATGGGAATTTGTGTAAAAACTATACATGCATATTAGACTTTTGTGAGTGGGCAACATAAAAGATGATTGAAGTTTTTATAGGGTTCTTTGTGTCTCCGACATGACGTATGGAATATTTCATTTTCTATTGGAAGAAAGAATAATATTAAATATGGAATAGCTAGACAATTGTAATATGTACTCTTATTTGCTTTCCATTTTTTAAAATATTCCCGTCACTTTGTCACATCATCGTTCATATTTTCCTAATTCTAGATTTTATTCAACACTACAATTATAAAGAATAATCAAAATAATTACGAAATTCTGCTAAATTTTTGCTTTAATAATGCTCATATGATTTGCATAAAGAATGATGTTTGATCAAAGGCAAAGGGATTTCTTAGAAGAAACGTGAGTTCATTTTTTTAAACGCAACAACATAATCTAAAATCAAGGGTTTTCATAAATCAAGGTGTTTCACTAATTTCAAAGGGACCTGCTTGCTTGTGATTTGCATAAAGAATGATTGCAAACATAACTGATTGTTTGTTTTATTTTTGAACAATTATTTTTTGGGTTTCTCCCAAATTCCCAATTAAAGAAGGATCATTAGTAAAGGTACTTGATTTTAAATAAAAATCAAGTATTAATACAAGTATATTAATAATAATATGTATTTTAGTTATATTTTATAGATATTAATAATTATAAATTTAAATATATTTACATAGAATCCGCTATTAGTCCATATCTCAATATCAAAATCAAATCTTCCGTTAATACCCTAATATTGGGCCCACGGCTAAATTTCTACCCCAATCCTCAAGGACAAAATGTTGTACCCTAAAGAATGGACTAGAATTTGAATGGGATGTTGGGATAGGGGAAAAGAAGTAGGGGGAGGGGGCGAGAATAGGTTCCCAAGATCAAGCATATCAAGCATTCAAACCTTGAAATCACCAAAATAGAGTCTAATAGGTCCTAATAAAGCATCCATTTATGGGTGCTAACTTTTTACGATGGTATATCTAGCCCCCAATTTAGTGAGTATGAGACAAGCTCATGCTCACGATAAAGTAGATTAATGCATAAGAAAAATATTATCAAGGTAAAAGAGACAAAAACATCAAGCCCCAAGTGACATAATTCTTCATCAAATCCAAAAACCAAGATAAAAGAGGCATCGCTCGAAATAGAGAGAAGGGGAGGGAGAGAAAGGCATGACCACTAGCCTAGTAAGGTATTGCCTTACTATGGATCACACAAAGAGAAAGCATTGCAAAAGATGGCATTGAGAGTCTAGAATGTTATGTTATACTAGCCAACCAATCAAAGGGGATCAATCCTTAAGGAAAGCATTGTCTCCACTAAGGGATCTGAAAGGGTGATTGGGCCTAGGGAAAGAATTGTCTCCATAGGGATCAAGGAAAGGAAGATTAGTCCTTAAGGAAAGCATTGTTTTTGTAAGGGATCCAAAGAGAATAATCAAACCTAATGAAAGCATTGTCTCTAAAGGGATCAAAGAGAGGAAGATTGGTCCTTAAGGAAAGTATTGTTTCTATTAAAGGATCTAATGAAAGGATGAACACAAGGAAAGCATTGTCTCTTTATCCATCCACAAGAGAGATTTCATTGAATCCTTGTGTATGTGAGTACAAAATGTGAAACAAGGGGCGGAGTGTATTCTGCCATGTTAAAGAGATTACAAATGCCTTAACGAGAGCAATGACTTTAATAGAGCGTACATGCACCCACAAGAAACATTTCTACTAGGAGATGCCCCTAATAAAGGACATGCCAAGGAAAATGAAAGACATAGAAAAGGAAGATGAAGGGATATACTATCTTAGGCATCCACATGATCACCAAGATGATCATTGCCATCATCTCCCAGAGATAGTAGAACTACTAGAAGAAGAGCATGTAAGAGTCACAAAGAAGATTCTTTTTGGGTTGGCATCACAGAGACCAAATATAATAGGTAGCTATTGTTTTGCATAATCTCCAATTAGACAACACAAAGGCATCTTTATGAATAGTAGCACATGCACAACATGTAACAACATATAGAAGAAATGATATACAAATAGAGGAACTTATATACCGAAGTGAACTTGTCCTGGCATACTTCTTCCTTAATAAACTCACAATAAATTGTTATTATTTGATATAAAACTTTTCATTTCTCGCTCCTTTTATAAACAAAAATCCTCTCTTATCTCCTCTCTAATCAAGGAAAATTGAATCTCCTTCTCAAAACCATATGGAACAAATCTTAGCATAATTTGTTTACTATCCACTCGTAACAGGAATATATGTATTATAAATTGTATTTTAGGCTAAAAATATATTTGAATCTATCCAGTTCAAATAACTATGCTCTACATTTCCAGAGCACGTACTAGATATGTGGAGGGGAGGGGAACCCACTGTAGCATATGGGAACTTTCCCAGTTTTTCAAAGAATAGTATTGTTTCCCTTCCCCCAAGTAGTCATTTCTATCATTCTTTAACCAAAGCCCTCACATTGGGAGTACTTCTTTGTCTTCATGGATTATCTTCATTAGTCCAAGTCATACTTTAGGATTATCATTGACCACTTCTTTGTCAGCATTATGTATTCTTGCTATGACGTGTACACGACCTGAATGTGTAGATTTTTTTTTAACTTTGTATTGGACTTGAATGTATAAATTTGACTTTCTTAGTATTGGACCTTCCTCAATTGGCCAATGTGAGTTATTCACCAAATCATAATATAGAGAAATAGAGGTAATACAATCAGTTCCAATCTACTTAACCTTCTAACAAGAATAAAGATGACACCTGACCAAATCATTTTTATTCAAATCAAAAAGGCATACTAAACAATCACCACATACTAAGGTACATTTTGACCTATACGATGCCAAAAATTAATTAGTTGAAAGGTGCATGCAAAATATGATGATCTATGAATGGTCCCTAGCAAAGACATTACAGGAAGATAATCTTTAGCAAGCATCTTGGAGGAATACAGCACAACCTTCAACAGTTTTATCAATCAAGGCTTGTACGAATGATATATGTGGCATTTATTTACCTTAAGTGCAGCATGTGTTTCATATTCTTTCAACAGGTGATCTTTGAGAAAGCTTTGGGCAATCTCTACGTTGCACATAAAATAATAACTCAGGATCAAGATGACAAAGCAAATAAACAAATCAATTTCAAAGAAATCATAAGTATAAAGGAAGAATTTACAGTTTAACATTCATAAAAAGAGATACAAAAGTTAATCACTTGGGACATTTCCCAATTTTTTTGAATGAAAGAACTTTTATTGTATTTCTAAGAAAATAACCAAAATGATTTTTTGCAGACAGGTTAGCAAGAAAATCATGCTAAGGTAACAACCCCTCTTAAAATTTTGATTTTTCAACGATATTCAGTGATTTTTTTGGGTCCAAAATATTAAGGCTCTTAGTTTTTTACTAGCATTATCAACAATATATTTTCCTGCACCCCTCTCAATTTTTTCCATAACCCTAAACCAATTTTTTCACAGTTAAATCATAATTAATCGATCAAACGTTATCTTTTGATTTGCTGATCTCTGAGAAAAAAAAAATCTATTGATAAACAATCTAAAATTTTCTTGATACTAGTAATACTCATAAAGTTGAGATATGCAAACATCAAGCTGTAAAACCAAATATTAAACAACTAAGATTTGTATCTGACTTTGAATGCATCACCAGCCATATTATTGCATATTATTATAAAAATGATGATATTTGATATAACAATATTTTACCATCTATTGTTTCATTTCATGCTTTCATGGTTATATGGTGTATGCTTCTAATGATCTAAGCCAATATTATTTTGAATCACATAGCTTAAATTATGTATTTCCTTAATACCATCATTGTGCTGCCAAGAAAGGGAACGTATCTCTTGTTTTATGTGATTTTTAATTATTTTATTGTTGTTTATAATTTCCTCCTTTGTTGTTACAAGTCCATTTTCTTTTCTTTATTGAAACTACTTTAGATTCTCCTTGTTGGTTTTACTTTTAACAATATCTATTGTTTTTAAGCAAATCAAAAGATTTAGGAATCGATTCCTTAGAGGAATGATTCCTCATTACTTTGGACTTCTATTTGGTTTTTTCTTTATACAGAATTTAAGGAGTTTAGAAAGTATCTTTCAAAATGTTCATAAGTTGGTAAAATTAGATGTTTAGGAGAGTACTTTTAGTTTGTAAAAATAATTATGAAAGTAAGATTAGATTGTAGAATTAGAAACTAAAATTAGTTTGTAAATTAAGTTTAAATGAGCATATGTGATATGATTTACTTAATTTAAAGTTGCATTAGGTAGGATTTCTTGAGGATTTTCTTATTATTTGAGTTAGGAAATTATATTTTCTAAAAAGAATAATATAATATCTTTATTAAATTGAATTGATAGAAAGTGATTAAAGGTATTTTAAAAATATTCTAATTAATTAAAAAGAAGGGTATCATAATAAGAATGTATTATTAAATTATATTTATAAATTTTATTTAACAAATTAAAATTGTTATTTAGGTGTTAATTTATTGTAATGAATTTGAAAGTTAAAACATAGTTTCATTTCAATTTTAGTTATTACGAAATTAAATAGGATAATATTTTTATAGGAAATGGATATTAATTAGTTCTTGATTTTATACTTAATTTAGTTGGGAAACATTTTGTTTTCTAGTATCTAGGATTAGACATTGAACAGTTAAGAATAATGCATATTTAATTAGATAACTTTGAATGGATTCATTATATATAATAAATTTAGATGCCTAGAGTGATTATATGATTACATACGCATTTTAGCTTATTTCATGTCAATTGAATTTAGTAAGGTTATAACTTTAGTATTTAATGTTATGAATATTTTGTCAAATGAAATTTTATTATTTTAATTATATTGTTAGAGTAGTTTTGTATAAAAATTGTTTGGTTGATATTATGGATGTGTAATGAAAGATATGTTTTGTGTTGGTGTTCTGGCTTTACTTTATAGTTACTAGAGATTTGGGATTGTTTTAAACTTAGTATTTATGATTATAACGAATTATGCAATCAATGTTCATAAGTTGTATCATATCTTATGGTTGCACTATGTTTGGGCATAATTGTGAAATTCATGTTACCTGGTGCGATTGATTTTTTTCTCAGTGTATACTTGAGGCTTGATAAAAGGGCTTGTTATAATTGAACATTCCTTGTATTTGTATTTGGATATGTGCTAGGCTTATAAGTAAGTTGTGATGAGTTGACATCCTTGATTATATAGTCATGGTCTCTTTCCTTATTTGGTGGATTATGTGTTTGGGTTAGGAGTATGAGGCTTACCATATAAAATATCAGATGTTGGGTTTTTGTCTTGATATTTTATTTTTGTCTTATTATTTGAATGTCGATGTCCTCATGATCTCTTATGATGGGTTTATCATGTTTTTATTAAAATATGTTGATTTTGGGCCTACCTATGTAATTGAGGTCACAGGTGAGTTTGTTTTCTGTTCTTGGACTTTAATGGTTGAATTTTGTTAATGGTGATTTGATGATGAGTGTACCAAGATACTTGATGGAATGGATCCAAAAGAGAACATATACATGAGCAATGGTTTATTTGGTTTATTGTATATGGTTTGGTACCTAGAGAGGTCCCTATAAGTCTACCAACATCAGGCGTTTATGATTTTGATTTTGATGCCCCTTTATTATGATGGCATAAATGGATCCTATTGATGCTTTCATTTTTTTAATGCTCCAAACTTTTCTATTGATATTTCATTAGAAATGGTGTATTTATGAGGACCTCTTTTTGGTTATTTGATATGTGATGTTTTCTTTTAGGTTTTTAGTTTGGAGCATACACTAGTTTTCTAGGAGCATAGCTAGGGGAATGGTTCACAATGGGGGTCCAGGCCATAAGTGGCTACCAGGGTAACTCATTGTGAGTAGATAATATAGTGATAAATTAACTAAAATTTGGGTTGGGTTAAAATACTAAACAAGATAATCATGTTACCTCGCTCATGGCCATGATAAATCTTGTGTGGACCATGGATGGATGGAGAAAGTCAACTGTCTGTGTGGTGTGGAGTAGGCAAATCGGCTTCATTGTCCTCATGAAAGGGATGTCAGTTCCACATAAGTCCTCACCTGGTGGTCAATGTCTAGAGGGGGTGACTCCTAGGAAAACCCAAGATAATCAGGGGCTATGTGACTACACTCTCTTACATGTTTCATAGGACTCCCTCTATTTCACCATGTGGGTTTCCTCCAATATCTAGTTTTATTCCCATTATATACCCATGGTTTTTGTTTTTATTCTTTGGTTAGGGTGTTCCTTTGTTTGTTGTCATGCATTTGTGCTTGTGTAGTGTACAGCCTTTTGTTATCTCCTAGCTCGAAGGAGTGGGCCTCAAGGCTCCATGTGGTTGGGTGGACAATATTTTACCCATCAAGTATTTTTTAGATTTTGATCGAGAGATGGAAGCGTCTTATGCCTTCTTCTCTATAGTTTTATGTTCATGTCGCTAGATTATTTCTATGATTCATTGTATCTATTATGTAGCTGTATGGTTATGTAATGATGTAACATTGTCTATATCATCATATTGATTTATTGATGTTGTATTCAAATCTCCTTGAGGAGATCAATGTAAAATAAATATGTAAATGTGTTTCAGTGATTACTTGTAATTTGTAAATGTAATATGTATCTCTGATTACTTGTAATGTAATGAAAGAAATGGATAAAGATGTTTGACCTAGATTGTATCATTAGACTATATGTTATATGGTTGCAATATTTAAATTAATTCATTCATATTGTAAACTTGTTCATAGTTTCATGGTGGCTAGTGTAGGAGCACCTAAGGCTTGGAAGGCTAACATGGGGTCACTTGGATGACCTTGAACATTTGAAGACTACAAAGACCTAAAAGGTCTAAAAACATTATAATTGGGCCATTAGTGCCTATAAAATATAATGAAATAAAATAAAGTTAGATGTATTGGCAAATGTCCTGATGGTCCTGGTAAAGACCATAGGACAAAATTATGGAATTCATAGGTCAAGGATTGGTGGGGGTCCTAGTGTTAGAATAACTGAGAGGGGGGTGAATCAGTTATCCACAGTCCCAAATTACAAAATGTATCACTTAAAACAAATTCAACTAATTATGCATCTCGGTAAACAATAATACTAAACTGTCTGTGCATTTATCGATTACTAGTTAATTGCTCATAGAGATTACTGACCAATTCAAATATGCAACATGTAAAGTATGATAACCAAAAAATCACCACATAAACACATAACACAAATATTTAACATGGAAACCTTGTTAAGGAAAAAACCACATGGGACCGGTAACCCAAAATATTTTCACTCTTCTAAAGTGAGCTTGGTGAAGAGCCAACCCTGTTAAAGAATAAAAAACACACTATAAGGTGTGACCTTGTTAGAGGATTTAACGCTAACAGTTATCATCCAACCAGAATTCACTATGGGGTTGACAGGATAACAATGTACATTCTATGAATGACATAAAAGACTTTCAAGTCCACTCGGTTAAGAGATTTTATTTGTTTACAATGGTTAAACTATAACAGTAGGTGATCTGATTACAATACAACTTGATTTATAGATGTTTAGATCTATTCTAAGTCCATACAAATCCTCTGATCAATATTTCAATTCAGTTCTTCAATATTCAATAACATACTGTCCCTCAGTAAAAACTCTGTGATGCTCGGTTAACTCTGTAGTTCGGTTCTCCTTTAACCAGTCTGATCAAGCATGCATGAAGTTGTGTTCATGCCAAATCTCTGCAGTCTCCTTCCAGAATCTATTTCACAATGAAATCAATGTCTCTTAAATAGACAAGTAAACCGTTTTCTTTTCATCCATCATATTTTGCCTCTTAATCTCCTTCGTTGATTTTTCCACTTAAACCTTCCTCGGCAGATGTGTTTCAATTCCATCCTTTAGATCTTCCTCGAATTTTTTTAGCCATTGATCTCGTAACAAACTTTATCTCCAACCTCGAAATCATACACTTTCCAGCTCATCAATTTATGTCAACTAAACTATTATTTTAGTTCTTTTGTCCATACTTGGTTAACGAAGAAATGTGTTGGTGAAAACAAGCTTGGTTAATACTATCACTCGGTATACACTACACTGGCTTGGTGTATACTGAAGTGCTTCATTTACCGACCACACTACTTTGTTAAGTTTTTCTTCCAACTTCATAACAGATTGATGTAACATAATCAAGTCAACAATATGAATTCATAGACTCATCAATAAGTTACCAAGAGTATTCATTATCCTCATCTGTCATATCCATCTTCCTCCATGTAGATGTTTTTTTTCTTCATATCTTTCTCTTCTCTTTTATAGATGTTTAGATATTAGCAACTAACATGATAAGTACTGTCAAAACTAGTTGACATCAATGACAACATTATGACTAATTTAATTATCTTACATATCCATTCAGTACTCAGTGATCTCTAATCACTGATCTTCAAGTCATTCAGGTATTCAATCAGTTGTAGTTCGTCAATCTCTCCCTTTGGCATTGATGGCAACTCAAGCAATATGAATTATACCAAACATGTATTCTACAACTACGTAAGCAAATGTTGTAGCTCGATAAGCTCTCCCTAGCTTAATATGTTTAATCACTACGTTACATGATAGCATTGCAAGTGCATACTTTCCTCTATGGATTTGATCTTTTTAGATCTGAGATTCCTTCTTATGTTCTCAGCAACAAATCTTCAAAACTCTTCCTGACTGTCTCAGATTATCTCTCCCTTAGATAGATGTTATCTTGCTTTGTTCATCATATTTTTTATCTCTCCCTTTGACATCAATTCCAAAGAAACACATAAACATACAGCTCTGCATTATCTATGTAAATCTCTATTGTCTGGTGCATACAATGTATCTCGATATACTGGTGTGCCACTTGTTCCTCAAATCTTTCACAACCTTAGACAAAATCCAAAGTGTGAGCTATGTTGCATCACCATGAATGATCTTTTGATAAGATTAGGTTGGTGCAACCTCCATATCACATTAGTGATCAGTAGACAAGGGACAGACCCCAAGTCTAGTCTTCTAGCATTCAAATGTATCCTTCAGTAGAGGCTTGGTAAAAATGTCAGCAAGTTTCTCTTTCGATGTAACATATTCCAGCTTTACTTGCTTCTCCTACACTTGTTCTCTTAAGTAGTGATACTTAATAGATATGTGCTTTATTTTTTAATGCATCACTGGATTCTTTGAAATGTTTATTGCACTTGTGTTGTCACAATATATAATCACCGGCTCAGTGATTACCTCATTCATCCCTTCCAACACTTGTTTGATGTAAGCAATATTTGAACAGTTTGTAGCAGCAGTAATATACACTTCTTCAGCTGTAGACTAAGAAATACAAGATTGTTTCTTACTTGTCCAGGTAACAAGTCTTTCACCAAAGAAAAATGCTCCTCCGGTGGTGCTTTTTCTGTCATCTATATTTCCAGCCCAATCAGCGTCGGTGTAGACTCTGAGTTCAAACTTGGCATCCTTTGGATACCATAATCCATAGTCCTCTATTTTCTTCAGGTATCTCAAGATTCTTTTTGTAGCAACCATGTGTGACTCCTTAGGATTTGCAAAAAATCTAGCAACAATCCCCACAGTATGTGCAAGGTCTGGTCTACTATGTACTACATACATCAACTTACCAATCATAGATCGGTACAATGTCTAGTTTACCTTTGTAGTTTCATCATCTTTAGTCAATTTTCAGCCTATGACCATCAGTGTTCCAACTGGTTTAGCATCTTCAATGCCAAATGTTCTCAGTGCTTCCTTAATATACTTGGATTGTATGATGAATATCCCATCATTCTATTGAATAACCTACAGTCCTAGAAAGAACTTAATCTCTCCAAACATAGACATTTTAAATTATTTTATCATCTCATCAGCAAATGATTTACATATATGATCTTGTCCTCCAAAAATAATAGCATCCACAAATATTCTAGCAATCAGGATAGTGTCATCAGACTCTCCTTTCATATACAGATTGTTGTTTTCACTAGTTCTAACAAAACCAATACTTAACAAATAAGTATGTAGCCTTTCATACCAGGCTCTAGGTGTTTGTTTCAAACCATATAAAGCTTTGTGTAATCTACATACCATGTCTTTCTTGTCTGAATGAACAAACCCTTATGGTTGTTCTATGTAGACCTCCTCTTCTAGTATCCCATTCAGAAAAGAAGACTTAATGTCCATTTGATAAACTTTAAACTTCTTATGTGTTGCATAGGCCAATAACATGCGAACTCCTTCTAGTCTAGCAACATGTGCAAAGGTTTCACCATAATCAATTCATTCCTCTTGTGCATACCCCTTGCAAACTAGTCTGGCTTTATTCCTTGTAACCTCTCCATTTTCATTCAGCTTGTTTCTGAAAATCCATTTAGTACCAATAACATTCTTATCTTTAGGTCTAGGTGCTAAAGTCCATGTCTTATTTTTCTCTATTTGTTCAATCTCCTCAGTCATTTCATTTATCCATTCATCATTTTCCAGTACAACCTTAACATTCTTCTATTCAAACTCACAAACTAAGCATGTACCTTGTCTTAACTTACTTCTTGTCTGCATGCCAGCTTGCTTGTCACCAATGATTTGGTTCTCAGGATGATGTCTTCTGACAAATCTTTCTAGTACCTAATCTCTCCTTTGTTGTTCATCCTATTCAGGTTCATTTTCTTTCTTGGTAGCCTCTTCCTGATCCTCAGTTTCCCTTTCCTGTTCCTCGGTGTTGTTTTCCTGATGACTAGTTGACACAGTCTGCGGCTTTGGTAGGTACTCTGGATGTTCAATGTAAGTGAATATATCATAGTCTTCCAGCTCCCTAGTGCTTTCTTCACCATTATTTTCATCAAATTCATCAACCCTAACATTAGTACTTTCAATCATTTTATTAGTAACTTTATTTAGACACTCATAAGCTTTGATTTTAGTGGAACATCCAAGAAATATCCCTTCATCACTTTTAGAGTCAAACTTTCCATTTCTTTCATCTTTTAGAATAAAACATTTGCTACCAAATATTCTGAAGTAACTTACAGTCGATTTGTGACCAAACCATAACTCGTAGGGTGTTTTGTTTGTGTCCTTCTTCAATTGTACTCGGTTCAGAACATAAATAGCTATGCTAACTGCTTCTCTCCAGTATGTCTGGGCCACATTCTTTTCTATCATCAGTGTCCTTGCACAATCAACAATTTATCTATTCCTCCTTTCAGCAATCCCATTCTGTTGTGGTGTTCTCGGTGTAGAAACCTATCTTTTTATACGATGCTCATTACAATAGTTAGTAAATTCATCAGAAATAAATTCACCACCTCTGTCAGATCTCAAGCATTTCAGTTATTTCCTAGTTTCTTTCTCTACTTTTACTTTATACCATTTAAACATCTTAAATGCCTCTGATTTCTCTTTTAAGAACATTACAGTCATCAATCTAGTGTAATCATCAACAAACATAATGAAATATGTATCTCCATAGTAGCTCTGTGTTCTCATGGGACCACATAGGTCGATGTGAACTAGATCCAAAATTCTCTTTATTGAATAATCTTTACTCTTAAAACTAGATCTTGTCATCTTACCTTTCTGACATTGATGACACATTACATTATCCAGCTTTGCTAGGCTAGGAAGACCTCTAACCTTTTTCTTTCTACTAATCTTGATAATGTTATCAAAGTTTACATGACATAACATTTTATGCCATAACCATGCATCCTCATTTTTTATCATTAAACAGGAAGACTCGACATTGTCAAGATAAAATAAGTTACCTTTGGTTTGTGTTCCTGTTCCAACAAGTTTTCCTCCATCATCAAATATCTTTACCTTCTTGCTCTCAAAAGCTACTCGGTGACCTGAGTTGTTAAGCTATGCCACACTTAGCAAATTGTAATTTAGTCCTTCTACCCAATAAGCATTTTCACATTTGATTTTATCATTTATCAGTAAAGATCCTTTTCTTCTAACCATACAAGGTGTGTCATTACCCATTTTTACAGATCCTCCATTGTATATATTGCTCAAGATGATCAATTTTTTCTTCATCACCAATCATGTGATGTGTACAACCACTATCAACGATCCATGTATCATTTTTATTAACTTTTGAAATAAGTGGTGTCTCTACATACCTTTCTTCTTCCTCAAAATCATCCTTCATCGCAACAAATACTACTTCAACATCATTATCTGTATCAGTATCAATATCATTCTCTTTAGCAATGTAACATACCTTTTTACCTTTATCATTCTTGTCTCGGTTATCCCTTTTTTAGTGTCGGTAACTTCTATTTTTTCTCCTTCCATAGCTTCCTTCACCAGATCGATCTTTGTTTCTATCATCTTCTTTCATGTTTGGGCATCTAGTAGCAATATGACCAACTTCTTTGCAGTTAAAACATGCTAAAGGTAATTTACCCCTATATCTACCTTTACCTTTAGGTAACCTCTGGGCCATAATAGCTTCAAGTTCATCAAGCTCATCATCAGTGTTACTATCACTATCATCCTTATTATTTCTACTACTAGACTTACCAATCTTTAGAGAAGACATAAAAGCATATTCAACAGACGGTACAACACTACTATCATAGTTGTTCAATTCAAAAGTTGTTAGCTTACCAATTAGATTATCAAGAGTGAGAGTATTGTTGGGTGCAGACCTCATTTCATGTATTACAGATATTCTAATTGTATAAACAAGCAATAAGGACCTTAGAATTTTTCTTACCACTGTATCTTCATCAATGACACCACCAGATCCTCTGATAGCATTGACTACCTCCTTTATTTGGTTTGTATACTGCACTATATTTTCTCCTTCTTTCATTTTCATATCATCAATTCTTCCTCTTAAACTTTCAACTCTGGCTCTCTTGACATTTGCATCACCACTATAAACTTGAGCAAGTTTATCCCACATTTCCTTTGAGGTAAGGCAATCCTTGACATCTTCAAATTCGGCATCTGATAGAGCAGCAGCAATCTCCATCATAGTAACATTATGCTCATGTCTATCTCTTAATTGATCAAGATTCAAAGGTCATGTAGGCAGTGCTAAGTATCCATTATCCAATAAGGTGAGGGCAGGGTTCCCAATTCCAGATATATGAAGTCTCATTAGACTTTTCCATATTGTAAAGTTGTCCTTGTTCAACTTTGGCACTTCCCTCTTATACATTTTGTGATCTTTCTACTGAAGTCCTTAAAACTCTGTTCCAAGAAACCAAGATGCTCTGATACCGATTGTTAGAATAACTAAGAGGGGGGTGAATCAGTTATCCACAGTCCCAAATTACAAAATGTATCACTTAAAACAAATTCAGCTAATTCTGCAACTCGGTAAACAATAATACTAAATTGTCTGTGCATTTACCGATTACCAGTTAATTGCTCATAGAGATTACTGACCAATTCAAATATGCAACATGTAAAGTATGATAACCAAACAATCACCACATAAACACATAACACAAAGATTTAACGTGGAAACCTATTAAGGGAAAAACCACCTAGGACTGGTAACCCAAAATATTTTCACTCTTTTGAAGTGAGCTCGGTGAAGAACCAACCCTGTTAAAGGTTACAAAACACACTATAAGGTGTGACCTTGTTAGAGGATTTAACGCTAACAGTTATTGTCCAACCAGCATTCACTATGGGGTTGACAAGATAACAATGTACATTCTATGAATGACATATAAGACTTTCAAGTTCACTCAGTTAAGATATTTTATCTATTTACAATGGTTAAACTGTAACAGTAGGTGATCTGATTATAGTACAACTTGATTTACAAATGTTCAAATCTATTCTAATTCCATACAAATCCTCTGATCAATATTTCAATTCAGTTCTTCAATATTCAATAACTTACTGTCCCTCGGTAAAAACTCTATGATGCTCGGTTAAATCTGCAGTTCGGTTCTCCTTTAACTAGTCTAATCAGGCATGCATGAAGTTTTGTTCATGAGAAATCTCTGCAGTCTCCTTCTTCTGGCATCCATTTCACAATGAAATCAATGTCTCTTAAATAGACAAGTAAACCGTTTTCTTTTCATCCATCAAATTTTTTCGCTTAATCTCCTTCATTGATTTTGTCGCTTAAACCTTCCTCGAAAGATGTGTTTCAATTCCATCCTTTAGATCTTCCTCAAATTTTGTTAGGCGTTGATCTCGTAACAAAATTTATCTCCAACCTCGAAATCATACACTTTCTAGCTCATCAATTTATGTCGGCTAAACTATTATTTTAGTTCTTTTGTCCATACTAGGTTAATGAAAAAATGTGTCAGTGAAAACAAGATCGGTTAATACTGTCGCTCGGTATACACTACACTGTCTCGGTGTATACTGAAGTGCTTCATTTACCGACCACACTGCTTTGTTAAGTTTTTCTTCCAACTTCATAACAGATTAATGGAACACAATCAAGTCAATAATATGAAGTCATAGACTCATCAATAAGTTACCAAGATTATTCCTTATCCTCATCTATCATATCCATCTTCCTCCATGTAGATATTTATGTTCTTCATCTCTTTCTCTTCTCTTTCACAAATAATTAGATATTTGCAACTAACATGAAAAGTACTATCAAAATTAGTCGACATCAATGACAACATAATGACTGATTTAATTATCTTACATATCCATTCAGTACTCAGTGATCTCTAATCACTGATCTTCAAGTCATTAAGGTATTCAATCAGTTGTAGTTCATCACCTAGGAGTTTATAAATCCTCTGAATAATGGATTTGATCCATGTTTGGGTCATTGAAATGGGATAGAAGTCAATTTAGGCTTATTTGTTAAGAGAAACAAATTTAAATTTTTAAATCCTAACAGCTAGTGCGAATTAGGAGGGAAAGTTTGTTTTAAGGATTAAATTCATTTCTAAACAAAGGGAACCAATTGGAATCAATTGGAACATTTTTTTATACACCTTATATATCCTGTTCAAGGTATAAGGAAAGAGTAGTACGAAGGAGGAAGCATTTTGTATGGATTGTACCAAGTTTTGGAGCAATAAACTTATTATTTTTTGCATTTCTTGTGGTTTTTCAATGGGCTATTGAAGTATGAACCTGTAGAAGAAGGGTGGCATCTTAAAATAATATTTTGTAGTACTTTAGATTCATTTCTTAATCAAGTCTGAGCATTTTCTTTGATTGTCCTGGATAGGACTGCATTTTGTGTTGATTAGCAATATTGATTGAATGATCCATCCCCTATTTGTATTTACTGTCACTTGGGGATGGATCCACATTTTTAATATATCATCTTTACATGAATAATTTAGGAAATAAGACCACTTGTAGAGTATTGGCATTGATGATTTGAAGGTTGGGTTTTGAAGGGTAATGAAGTTGAGGGATAGGTATTGCAGCAGAGAATCTAGCAAAAGGAGGGTACCTTTTTATGGTTGAAATAGTTATTATATGTTTTGGAGATGGTGATCCAACATTTTTTTGGTTGAGATTAGGTCTAGAAGACATACATTGAGTAGGCCCTAGTTTTTGGAGGGTTTAGAGGACAATTTGGGGCTTTTGTATGTAGGAAGTCCATAGAACCAAATTAATGGAAATTTCCTCTAATTGGAGACATAATATAACTCTATTGAAGAATCCATGGTCAAGGATTAAATCCTTGATATAGTTCCTTTGTAAAAGTGGGGGTTTTGTGATGCGAGAGTATTAGGGCATGCAAAGTTGCCTAAAGAAGACAAAGGAAAAAGAGAATACATGAAGATGTTTGATCAAGTCAATTGGAATTTTTTTAAGCCAATAATGGCCTTTGAAGGCTATAGAAACTTTAAAAACTATGAAATTGTATTAAATCCTAAAGGGCATGTTAAGGACCTTACGATCATTCATGATGGAAAATGAGCATAATCGTGAAATGTGGTTAATTAGGTCCTTAGGAGCTTAATAAAGATTTATAAATGGTTAATGTAGTCTTGAGGACCTAATAGTAAAGTTTGATAGGTCAATTAGTTTTTTTGTTTAATAATTTGTAAGTTGGTAGATTCAAATATTTGAATCCCAATGCCTAGATGCAGTTTGGAGGGAAATTAGTTTTAGGATGTTTTATCATTAACAAATCATGGTAATCAATCCTAATCAGTTGAAATTGTTGGAGGGAAGGTTAATAAGTAATGTTTTTATCATTGTACGGGATATCCATGACAAAGAAAATTTTGGTGTATGACTGAGTGCAAATAATCAATAAAAACATATAGTTTTCTGCAAGATTGATATTGTTTTGTGTTTCCATTTGATCAGTGGATGGTTTAAACATTAAAAGTAACTGTATTTTACTTGTTTCAATCCTTATTTGGTGTTTTTAATTTCATTGATATCATTGATTGATCATACAAGTGCTAACTGTCATAATAAAACAATGATTTCTTGAGGTTTTGAGAGTTCCAATGCATAGATGATCATTCCATGGATGATTTTTTGACTGATTCTCATGGAATGGTTCATCTTTGACTTTTATAATACAAATCTAACATTATAATGTGCAGATGAGGTTTGATTTGAAGATGATCACCGAGAAACGGTGTTTGAAAGGTTAATGAATTGATTGGTAGGGAGCAATAGTAGAAGATTTGTCTTAAGGAGATGGTATTTTTAGGATTTTTGGTGTCTAGGTGCACCCTATGAATGGTGGATCCACCCTTGTTTGGTCCTAGAAGTGATTGGAGAGTGATCTACTGAAAAGCCCTAGTTTAGAGGGTTTCTTGGAGGCAATTTGGGGCTTTACTACTTGGAAGAGTCCAAGACCCAAATTGATTAGAGATTGTTTGGTTTTGAAGTGTTTTAGAAGATTTTTTAATGTCTTGGAGTCAAGGAAGGATTATAACTGGTACTTCCTTTGTTAATTTACCTATTTTAGTGCTTTTTGTTAAGGATCAATCTGAAGAACTGTGATATTGTCCAAAAAAACTTGTGCCAAGTTTCTAGTATGTTGTTGTTTGCCCAAAATAGTATCTGAAAAGCAGATTAGTTTGCCTAATGTTTTGGAAGAATCTAGAGTAACTATACTTTTATACCATTATTGAACTACAAGGAGGGACTATTAGGCTTGATTGTCTATTTGAGTGTTTGGGGTGTTGGGTTATTTTATAAGCCTTAAAACCTGGTAAAACTTTTTGAATCCAACTAATATAGGTCATTTACATCCATCTTAGCCATTTGGGAAGGGTGTGTCCATTTGTGTTCATCTTTCCAGTGTATTTAGGTCTTAAGGGCTATTGGGCTATTACCTAAACCACTCAAAGGTTTAACCATTCAAGCTATCATCCAGTCCTTCCACTAGACCAACCTCTGCATCAGGTGGTATCAGAGCATCAGGGAAAGGTTTGGGTAGAGATCTAAAAATTCATGGCGCCTAAGAACCAAATGGCTAGAGAAATTGAAGAATTGAAGGCAGGACTTGAGAAGACGGAAAGAGAGAATAGAGAACTAGAGGCAGCAAGGGAAAGAGAAGAGAGGTATATGAGGAGAGAAAGACATCAATTCCTTAATTGGATAGAAGTCTGGGAGAAGGAAAGAAGAGAACCTAGGAGGGAAGAAGAAGTTCATGAGGAGAACCATGAAGAACATGGAGATTTCCATGGCGGACAAGACAATAGGGGTCATAGAGAAGAAAATGATCCTGAGGAGAGAAGGTTTATAAGATTGATAAAGGCAATACAAGGTACTAGAGGAAATAGAAATGTAGATTTACCAATCTACCAAGGAAAGATGGATACTGAAGAAGTGCTTGGATGGGTAGAAGTACTTGAAAATTACTTTGATTTAGAAGATGTGGAAGAAGAGAAGAAGGTGATCATAGAAAGTGATCATAGGTATTTTTTTAAAGACTAATTAATCAAAAAGAAGGGTATTATAATAAGAATGTATTATTAACTTGTATTTAATAAATTTTATTTAACAAATTAAAATTATTATTTAGGTGTTAACTTATTTTAATGAATTTTGAAAGTTAAACATAGTTTCATTTCAATTTTAGTTATTACAAAATTGAATAGGACAATGTTTTTATAGGAAATGGACATTAATTAATTCTTGATTTTATATTTAATTTAGTTAGGAAATATTTTATTTTCTAGTATCTAGGATTAGGCATTGAACAGTTAAGAATAATGTATATTTAATTTAGATAACTTTGAATGGATTCATTATATATAATGAATTTAGATACCTAGAGTGATTATATGATTACATGAGCATTTTAGCTTATTTCATATCGATTGAATTTAGTAAGGTTATAACTTTAGTATTTGATGTTATCAATATTCCATCAAATGAAATTTTATTATTTTAATTATATTGTTAGAGTAGTTTTGTATAAAAATTGTTTGGTTGATATTATGGATGTGTAATGAAAGATATGTTTTGTGTTGGTGTTCTAGCTTTACTTTATAGTTACTAGAGACTTGGGATTATTTTAAACTTAGTATTTATGATTATAACGAATTATGCAATCAATGTTCATAAGTTGTATCATATCTTATGGTTGCACTATGTTTGGGCATAATTGTGAAATTCATGTTCCCTAGTGTGATTGGTTTTTTTCTTAGTGTATACTTGAGGCTTGCTAAAAGGGCGCATAATAATTCAACATTCCTTGTATTTGCATTTGGATATGTACTAGGCTTACAAGTAAGTTGTGATGAGTTGACTTACTTGATTATATAGTCGTGGTCTCTTTCCTTATTTGATGGATTATGTGTTTGGGTTAGGAGTATGAGGCTTACCATATAAAATATCATATGTTGGGGTTTTGTCTTGATGTTTTACTTTTATCTTATTATATGAATGTTGATGTCCTTATGATCTCTTATGTTGGGTTTATCATGTTTTTATTGCAATATGTTGATTTTAGGCCTAACTGTGTAATTGAGGTCACAAGTGGGTCTGTTTTATGTTCTTGGACTTTAATGGTTAAATTTTGTTAATGGTGATTTGATGATGACTGTACCAAGATACTTGATGGAATGGATCCAAAAGAGGACATATGCATGAGAAATGGTTTATCTGGTTTATTGTATATGGTTTTGTACCTACAGAGGTCCCTATGAGTCTCCCAACATCAAACGTTTATGATTTTGATTTTGGTGCCCCTTTATTATGATGGCATAAATGGATCCTATTGATTCTTTCATTTTTTTAATGCTCCAAACTTTTCTATTGATATTTAATTGGAAATGGTGTATTTATGAGGACCTCTTTTTGGTTATTTGATTTGTGATGTTTTCTTTTAGGTTTTCAATTTGGAGCATAGAATGGTTTTCTAGGAGCATGGCTAGGGGAGTGGTTCACAATGGGGGTCCAAGCCATAAGTGGCTACTAGGGTAACTCATTGTGAGTAGATAATATAGTGATAAATTAACTAAAATTTGGGTTGGGTTAAAAAACTAAACAAGATAATTATGTTACCTCGCCCATGGCCATCAGAATTCTTGTGTGGACCATGGATGGATGGAGAAAGTCAACTATCTATGTGGCATGGAGTAGGAAAATTAGGCTTCCTTTTCCTCATGAAAGGAATGTAGAATCCACATAAGTCCTCACCTAGGGGCCAAGGTCTAGAGGGGGTGACTCCTAGGAAAACCCAAGATAATCAGGGGCTATGTGACAACACTCTCCTACATGTGTCGTAGGATTCCCTCTAATTCACCATGTGGTTTTCCTTTGGTATCTGGTGTTATTCCCATTATATACCTATGTGAATTTTTATTTTTATTCCTTGGTTTGGATGTTCCTTGGTTTGTTGTCCTGCATGTGTGCTTGTGTACTGTAGGGTATTTTGTTATCTCCTAGCTCAGAGGAGTGGGCCTCAAGGTTCCATGTGGTTGGGTGGAAAATATTTTACCCATCAAGTATTTTTAAGATATTGATCGAGAGATGGAATGGTCTTGTGTCTTCTTCTCTGTAGTTTTATGTTCATGTGGCTAGATGATTTCTATGATTCATTGTATCTTATTATGTAGCTTCATGGTTATGTAATGATGTAACATTGTCTATATCATCATATTGATTTATTGATGTTGTATTGAAATCTCCTTGAGGAGATCAATGTAAAAAAAATATGTAAATGTGTTTCAATTATTACTTGTAATTTGTAAATGTAACATGTATCTCTGATTACTTGTAATGTAATGAAATAAATGGATAAAGATGTTTGACCTTGAATTTATCATGTGACTATATCTTATTTGGTTGCAATATTTAAATGAATTCATTCATATTGTAAACTTGTTCATAGTTTCATGGTGGCCTAATTGTAATAGTCATGTATGGTATGTGTTGGTAGTAGCAACATCGAGGAACCTAAGAGGACCTTGCTATTTGGTTAATGTTTTACATTCACATTTGTATTTAATATAATGTATCATTGATGATTTAATGTTATCAATTATAATTGTAATGTTAGTTGTATTCTTGGTTTCAAAAAAATAAATTACCTTCCTTTTTCTTAGGTTATAGAGTTGTCCTCTCAGGTTCCCTAGCGAGGGCATTACATTTGGTATCAGATCATGTGTTTCTACACTGGTCCTTGTGAGCTCATTGCATGTTCTTCACATGTTGTTTGAGTCATGAATGTTAAATATTCAACTTTTTTTGTCCTTGCCTTATAATGGCTAACTCTTGTGGTGCGTATTTTCTCATAGTTTTGGTATGTTATGAGTGTTGTGTGAAACCAATTATGTTTAGAGACAGGATAAATGGTTCCTCTTCCTCGTCAAATGGCTAACTTCTAACCACACAAAGATGTAATGTGCTATTTTATGATGATTTTTATCTTTGACTATGCAGACTAGCAACTTATTTAACCTTGTATGTGATGGTTTATCCACAACTTGTTAAAATTGACAACTTAATTTCTTATATTTTTTAACTTTAGTGGCTAAACCAATTTCTTATTGGTGTTTTTTGAAGGCTAGTCTTGTGTTGTGACATATTTTCTTGCCATGGATGTATAAGGTAGACTTGGTGAGTGTATGTGAGGAAGCAGATGTGGGGAATCATGAGTCCATGTGGCATGCCACTCCTGAGCCTTGTTATGTGTTGTTCTTTTCCATGATAGTAGATGCATATATGCTATGTTCATTATTGCATATTAGATTAGGAGAGATCATTTTGTTTTATAGTATATAATTCATTACATCTTGATAAATGCATAAAGTGTTAGATGCTTATGATAATGGTTATTTAATTATGTTAGGAAGATTGTTTGAGAGATAAGTTTCCTGACCCTCTAAGGAAAATTAGGTATTTTATGTTTTTACTTTATTAGAAGTCAATAAATGAAGATATATCCTTGTGTTGGTGTGCAAGTTGGTGTATGTACCATATGTGCAGTTGTGGAAAGAAGGTTACAATTACAGTTTCATGCTTGGGTTGTGTAGACCTAAAAGGTACGTAAAGTGAAGTTTTTATTAAATTATTGTCTTAGTTGAGGAAGATAGATTTTTTTTTAGTATATTGATGGTTAGCATGTCTATAGATCTGCTTTACACTAAAGAATATGTAGAATTGTTTGGTTCTTGATTGCTTAGAGAGAGAAGTTTGTGTATGTGCTAGTGTTGAATAAAGCTAAAATTTGCAAGTGATAAGAATATAATTATGAAATGGATACGTATAAATGTATTTGCTTGACCATTTTGTGAATATTATTTTTTTGGAGATTTCATGTATATATGTGATGGAATTAATGTTTTTTCATTGATGTCAACATATTTCTTTATTCCTAACAGCTTCCTTGTTTGTTTGGTTGAAGTTTTTGGTTTCGATATGAACAATGTACTCGATGTCAATTGTTGCGAAGCTGGAGATGTGTTGAGGAATGTCTATACTTGATTTTGTTCAAGTTTTAGAGGTTCGCTGTGTATTTTGAGGAAAGTATGATGGATGCATCAAAGGATAGTTTTCTGGTTATTTATATGGAGACAGAGTTGTAGTTTTTGGATCGGCGAGGTTCGGTTATGCAACATCTTTTGTTACTAACCTAGTGTGCTTAGTAAGTTATAGATTCTGAGACATGGATATTTTTGTTGTTGTTGTGGTAATTCATGCTACTTGTTGATGTTTCTAGATCATTTTCTATTTGTTTTGGTGGATCACATTGTTATCTCTATTGAGCATTAAAGGTTGGCATTAGTATCAAAGGTTATCAAAGATATCAGTCGGTCCCTTATATTAAGCCAGTCGGTAAAAGCAAGCATCATGAGCCAATCAGTTTACTCTTTACACCGAGCACATAACAATTTTACCGAGCATCAGACACCAACACCGAGCGACAGTAAACACCGAGTGTCAATATAATCACCGAGAAGTTTATACAGTGTTTACCGAGGATCACAAGAAATGGCATAGGAATCAAGAATGGCACATTCTTCTTGTGGTAATTCATGCTACTTGTTGATGTTTCTAGATCATTTTCTATTTGTTTTGGTGGATCACATTGTTATCTCTATTGAGCATTAAAGGTTGGCATTAGTATCAAAGGTTATCAAAGATATCAGTCAGTCCCTTATATTAAGCCAGTCGGTAAAAGCAAGCATCATGAGCCAGTTAGTTTACTCTTTACACCGAGCACATAACAATTTTACCGAGCATCAGACACCGACACCGAGCGACAGTAAACACCGAGTGTCAATATAATCACCAAGAAGTTTATACAGTGTTTACCGAGGATCACAAGAAATGGCATAGAAATCAGGAATGGCACATTCTTCTATGCAAACGGTTACAAAAGAATCAAAAAATGTTTTACCAAGATCGAGGACAATTTATTGTTGAGATATTCATTAAATGCGATGAAGATCTTATGTAATATTTTGATTTAGGTTATTTTTGTACACCGTAGATCTTAGGGTTTTCTCTAAGATATTGTAACCTAATTTTGTATAAGCGGCATAAAGCAGTATGCTATATAATTGTATGTTTGCATCATTTTTTATGTAACTGATGTATGAATGAAGAAGCACTTGAAGCTTTAGCCAACCTTCAAGATTATCAGTTGTCAAACAAAGCAGAACAATTATCAATAGAAAATCAAATTAAGTAGGCTAACCGAGCAGTTCAGAGCTGAGATTTTCACACTACAAGGTGATATCAAATTAGTACTTTATTGATCTGTATCAGACAAGTTAAGTTGTCATTTGCAAATAGTTACCTATTGCTTTCTAATCATTGTAATAGAGTTTTGTAAAATCTCTTAACAGAGTAGAATTGACAGTTTTTTGTAAATCTCTTAACCGAGTGCACACTCAAGTAGTGCTGCTAAAATCCTATCACTAGGTAGATCTAGCTGATCTAATATGTTACTCCTAGCAGGGTAAGATCACCAGAAGTGATCAACACTTGTATCCCTAACAGGCAAACTTTTTCTAACTGCAGTAGTGAATAATTTGTGAGTGTCATCCCCACCGCAGTTTTTACCTTCGTACAAGGGTTTCTACGTTACCAAAATACTTGTATTATGGGATTGTTTTATTGTTGATTTCATGTTATTTACTTTCACAAGTTGAATGGATGAAAGATACATGTATTAGATACAAGTTATTTTGCAAGGTTACTACTGTTTTCTATTATAGATCTGAAAGGTTTATGAGTTAAAGTTTTTGTGGGCATTGATTCACCCCTCCCCTCTCAGTACCCTATCTCTCCTAATCCAACACACATTAGGATATGTGATCAGATTCAGTGATTTGCCTGTGGCATGTTGGTGTTCTTGACCAACTTGGTGATTTAGTGTGTTATGAAGATTTGAGGCATGATCTTTAGATCATGGCATGTTCGTGGATGGATATTTGGGTCCTAGCTATGTCTTAGCCAACATGTCTTTGATCATATTGTGCATTGCAATATTCTATAATTAGGTCCCTAGTCAACCTAGTTGTAATAAGTGGATGTAATGTATTTAAAAATATAATCTTTGAGATATGTAGCATGATGATGATGATGATGATGATGATGACGATGATGATGATGATGATGATGATGAGGACGATGACGATGATGATGATGATGATGATGATGATTAAAGAGTGATTGATGTTTGAGATGTTGTGTGAAGAGGTATGAGTGTAATCTAAAAGAGATTTTTCCTTCATTGGAACTGTATTGGCATATCTAAGATGCTATCAATCAGTTCATCATATTAGTGGATTGTTGTTTGTAGTGGATTGTAGTCCATCTTTGTGGTTGTAGCCCTAGTTGTATTTTGGGTTCTAGCCCAAGGTTTTTTTTACCTCATTTATATTTGAGCAATGAACTCTAGGAAGTGATCCTAAATGCATGTGCATTCCTCATTATACCTTTAACAAGGTTTATATGTACTAGTACATCATCTAGTGGGTTTGATCCCCACCGTGGTTTTTCCCTTAATTGATTTTTCACACAAAAATCTCTAGTGTTGTGTTCTTATGTTGATGGTTTAGTCACTTAATGTCTATCTAAGTAAGGAAGATAAGTATTTCTAAGTTATGTTTTGACACAACTAATTCACCCCCCCCCCCTCTCAGTTGTGTGTGTTCCCTTTTCCTTTTTTTTCTCTTTTAGAAATCATAGCAATGAAATCATCTAGTGCTTTCTCTTCTTCGTTATCATCAAAATTACCAGAAGTGTTTGCAGATTTCTTACCATGGACTGTTGCTTTGAAGGCTGTCTCACTTTTAGGTTATGTCTTCAATCTTGAAATCTCAAAAGCTGAAATTTTGTTGATCAAGGTCTCTCTTTTGAAATTTGATGTAAGTTGCATGGTCTCATCAAGGATGTTGATCTTGTTTTCATACTCTGGGGTGAGAGTAGTCATCAATTTATCCATAATGTCTTCCTCTGATATCTGTCCACCATTGTTTATGATTCCAGCAACTGCTTCATTGATCCTTTGATTGTAAGCTCTGATGTTTTCTTCAAGTAGCATTTCTAATGTATTGTATCTTTTCTTCCATGTTTTTCTACACGCATCCTTTGCTTGTTTATCTCCTTCAAACATGTCTTCTAGGTGCTTCCATATCTTGTAGGTTGTGTCTACTTTCTTTATCTCTGAGAACTCACTATCAGATAAGGCACTGATAAGGGCTTCTTTGGCTATTGCATTCTGATAGAACAAATCTTCCTGCTTGCCAGTAGCATCCTCCTTTTCAAGATCTGCTAGAGAAGGGATCTGAACTTCTTTGATAGCCACTTCAAAAACTTGAAAAGCAATGCATTGCAAATGTGTCATCGTCTTGTTCTTCCAATCAAGATAATTCTCTCCATCAAACTTAGGACTGTATTTTCTAAAGAATGTCATCTGATCAACCTCAAGCTATTAAACTTTCTCTACGAGGCACTTGGCTCTGATACCAATTGTTAGGAATAGTCCAAGAGATAACTGAGAGGGGGGGTGAATCAGTTATCTACAAGTTTCAATTCTTTATCCAATTAAGTATACTTAAACATAAAGCATAAACACAATGAAAGAACACTTGAACACAACAATGTTAGGATTAACAAGGCAGAAATAACAATTACATGTAAATATAACCAATATCAAAAAATAATGAACTACACATAAGAGAACACGAGACATAAAGATTTAACGTGGTTCACCCAATCCCTGGGCTACATCCACCAATAACAAGTCCAATATTATTATTATCCAGTGATTACAATCTGTAATCCCTTACAGCTCAATTTTTCCACAAGTACTTAAATCATACATAATGAAATCCCTAACCCTAAGCCATATTATACAATATTTTTCCGCTTTAGGGTTATAATGAGTTACAATATGTCAGCCCAAAAATAGCCATCTGGCGAGGTCGGGAGGAAAAGTGTACAGTACTTTTTTGGATAGTACTTTCTTGATCAGTCACCACAAGCTAACAAACAATAATATTTTGGTTATAGGGAAACCCAAATAGGTAAAAACCCCGATGGGAATTGACACCCATTAATAATCTGCACTAGTGTATTATGATCCTTGTTAGAAGATCCTTAACCCTGTTAGGAGTTATCTTTACAATGCATTTAGTACAATGACTTGGTCAAGGGTTGGACCATGTTAGGAGTCTTTTACAATTAACCCTGTTAGGGGTGAGGACGCACTGTCTGAGAGCACACTGCTCAAAGGGGTGAAGGCTACAACCTTCTGAATAACAAATACACACTATATCTGGATCTTAATGAACTGCGCTTTGACCTGCTATCTGGATCAGTTAGAATGTATATTACAAACTCTTTACTTGGTCACATAGACCTTCTTCTGATGGCTCAACACTTCACACACTCTGCTTTGCTCTTCACATTCAACTCTTAACCATGATTTAGCAATCACAAATGACTGCCTATAAATATCTTTCCTCTAAATGAAATAATCAAGTCGGCATGTTAGAACCACCTTGAAATCATATTAGAGAAACAATAACAATCTTCTACAACATCTTAGTCGGCTCTACTAAGCACGCATCAAGAACTGAGATCTGTCTAAATCAATAAATGTAGGCACACACTACACACTATCGGCTCTACCAATTTAGCTAATACTTTCTCCTCAAGATGAATTACATCATGCGCTCTTAGCCGAACATTACTAACTCTTCTTTGATCACTAATCCAAGGGTGCATACCGTAATGATAAGCGCAACTCATGTACTAATAAATTCTCTGTCGGCTCTTTTGGATAAACATAGGAAACTGCAACTGGTGAATAGCGACTTCATAACTTCACTTCTACTAATCATCAGACTCTGCGTCCATGAATGTAGCATCACTAATATGTCTTCATCACATATCTAAGCACGCAAGGCTCCATGATAACTATACGGACAATCACTCATAGAAAACTACATGTAACTCTGTCAAGAACACTACTGACACAAGCTGCTACACAACTGTCTGTACTAACAATTAACCTATATGTCCATGATATCATACTGATAACATGTCCATGCATCATATACTCAAGGCTTACTACATAAGTCCACTACGCATGCTACTTACCATATGTTGTCATCAATGACAAACATATAGTCAGACTGGCTTGCTGGCAAATCTCCAACAAAACTGTCAGAAGCGATGCAAAAATGATCATACACGCTATTTCACCTTGAAAATAGAGAGTTAAACATGCAAAATTTTGAAAATATAAAATTTTCCAGATTTTTAGAAAAGTGAAGCCTAAAGCCCCACGGTGGGCACCATTTTGTGTCATAGAATTTGTACCTTCATAAGGTTATTATCATCAATAATTCACAAAAAACACTCAATTATCACAAATAGCAATCTATTTAAACTAGAAATTGAAAATTAAGCACTCTATGGATCTCTAGCTAGGGATGCTAATGATGAAGCTCTCAGCAAGCCTCCATTAGTGACAATCCTAGAATGAGAATAAATGATAAGCTAAGCTAAATAGTTCAATTCCAAATTGAAGAGCTAATTAACTTCTATATTTATCTTTCTAGCTCTAATTTGCAAGAGGTTTGATGCTATTCTCATATTTGTGGAAGAATTATGAGTGAATTATGCCTTGCTTTTATAGATTTTGGCAAGGGTAGGGGGTGTAGTTGAGTTGATCGTGATCGAGCTGGGGTTAAGTCCTTGGTTCCAGCCTTCAGAGACAATTTAAATGGATTGTCCTCAAAGCTTGGGACAAGAAGACAAAATGGGTGGACAAGATTCATCCTCCAAGTGAGTGATTGAAATTCATTTTAGGCTTGATCCATGTGAGCTTGGTTCTCAATTCCTATTGGTTGAGGCTTTTTCCTCCCATGTGGTGTTGAGAGAAAATAGGAATTAATCAATTGAATTTAATTAATTTGTTTAGCCATGTGTACCCCTTGAATGGGTTGATTTGATTTAAATTGAACTATGTAATTAATTAGATTAATTACACAATTAATTAATTTATCATGATTTATTCGATTTAAATTGATTTTATAGCTTTTGATTTTCAATTGATTTTAGATTAATGTTTAATTGCAATTTATCTTTGATTTGATCTTGATTTGATTTAATTGTATTGACTTGTGTTTATCTTTGCCTTGATTTCTCACTTAAATAATCTTGTCCATTTTCAGGTGATTACACTTCTAAGTGTAATGCATGTAAGGGTATGTAAAGACTGGAAAGGTTTGGAATGGTTTATGAAGGTGGACAAGATGGACCACAGCGATGACAAGTCATTCATGCTTTCAAATATACAGTTATGATACTAATTATGTAGACCTATAGACTTTTAAACTGGGGATAATACTATGGCTAAATACCTTTTAACTATGGATAAGTTAGTTTGGAAATGGTAAATATAATAGACTTTAATACATGCATTATCGAAAGAAAAATCTATGGATGTGAGAGGTATCTTTTAGCTTTATTTTGTGAGATTTCTGATTTCTCTAGTTACTACTATAAGAAAAAATTAAATTTATTGTAATTAGTGATGCATTGAATTTATTGTATATATATAGATATATATATACACAAAAATATTTAGAGAAATATATTTACATATATATTTAGGTATATATTTACACAGGTTTTTCATATAAAGAATAGATTTTCTAAGGTATGAGCATTGAAGGATTAAATCTGAGGAACGTTGCTAATAGGAATATTTTACTTTATAGCCCCTGTAAGGAATTTGCTAGAATATGGACAAATCTCCTTCTTGAGGGTTTGAATGGGAAGGACTTCTTTCACAAATTCCTTCTCTTATGGATGTTAGAACTATGTGATCTGTGTGGCTTCAATCAGGTAGTAATTGAATGTGTGTGTGTGTGTGTGTGTGTGTGTAGAGAGAGAGAGAGAGAGAGAGTTTCACTTTCACTTAGACATATTTTCATAAGTGTTAACATATATGGAAAGTTTACTCGTAGGAGAATGCGTAAAGTACTAGCTTTTCCTTTCAAAGATAAATAATTATTGCTATTATTAGTAGTTTGGAAATAGATGATAATGTTTATGGATGGATTAGAATAGATTTTGTACTTGGTGTTGGTGTTTTCTTATTTCAGACTTTGGGTATTTCAAAAAGGATATGGAAGATATATGTTGTAGTTGTTTGGTAACAAAGGAATCCTTGAATTTTAAGAGTACCTAAAATCATCTTAGTTTTTTATTCTTCAGTCTTTAAACTTTGAAGTAAAATTTTCATGATTTATAAGGAGGTTTGTGATGCATAAATCCACCCTTCTATCAGCTAATGTAGCCTTTATAATTATTTCATTTGGAAATCAACATCATTACAAGCAATAGACAAGTTGTGTTGATTCCAAGATGAGAGATATAGAAGACTTCAATAGCTTATGGGGGGATAGGAATTAATCATTTATGGTATCTCCCTTTTTAATTTTCAAACTAGGTGGAGAGAAACAAGGGCGATGGCATCCTTCTTTTATGCTTCATAGTTACAATAAATGGGAAGTATACCTCTACATAGGATAAAAATTTAGTTGATAATGGAGATTTGTATATTCATTATATAATGATTGGTATACATTATGTTGGTTTACACTAACTGAACACTAACAGAATACCCGAGTCCAAGAAGTTGAGGAATGTTTGAATGCAGATTAACAGGTTGGGAAAATGTAACAGGTCTGGATTCTGAATAAAGAAACTTTTCATCATGTACTGAACCCAGGTTCTGCACTTGGGGGAATAAAATCTTCAATTACGAATAGTAGAATATGGATTTAAATCATTGTAACAGAAGTAAATTCTCTTCTAGAAACTTACCCCATTTAGAGCAGCATTGTAATGATTTCACGTATTATGTTTTCATTATGAATAAGGAAAAATGTCCCAAGCATTATTAGGGGTTTTTCTTCCCCGTTCTTTTCCCCCAATGCCTGCTCTTGAATGGAGCTCATTGTTAAATTTTTTTAATTAACAAAATATCAAGGCACAAATCGTTTATTGATAAAAAAAAAATTATTTAAAAATATAAAAAAGAGAAATAAAGCTATCTCCAAAGAATCTATAAATAGATATTGTAGTTTAAAACAAAAGTTCCAAAAGTAAACTAGTATCTTCATGTTATAGAAAATGTAAGGAAAACTAACTAAAAATTCAATCTTAGGCAAAAGTTAGATGTAATAATAATGTTTTATGTTAAAAGTCTTTTATTTTAATTTATTGAGATTGCAACATTGTAGATATCTGTTACGCAAATTTATGGACATACATAGAATCGATTTTCAACTATTATATTATAAATGTGAATGAAGACTTAACGTATAGAATCTCAAAAAAGACAAAGTTAAGATGTCAAAAAGCTAAAATGACACACCTGGAGACTCACTCCATTTGTTGTTGTGAAATGCAATGGTGTATTGTGAGAACTATCATAGTTGTGGCTCACCATTTTTGTTGCTAAGGGTAGGTCCCCATGTTGTTGATTAGCTTATTTTTGCTAGCAACAACTACTCAACTTTTTGTGGCAAAATTTGTGGAGTTGGTGGCCCCGTGGATGGTAATGTTTACTGCTTAATTTTAAGTAATGTCTTAAATATTATTTGTAAGTCAAATTTTTAGTCATTTATGTTGCAAATAAATTTGAAAACAAAATTGTAGACAAAATAAAAAAGGAATTGGAAAAAAATGGTGAAGACATGTGTCACTTTTTTCAATAAGCAGTTGCTACTTATTTCTACCGCCCCCGCACCCCCCCCCCCTCCTTTCTTCCCACAACTTATTTTCATTTGCTAAAAAATAGTTGCTCCACAAAAATAGGAAAAGATTCTAAATTTCCCTTTCCCCACATTTTTATTTCGCATGGGAACACTAAACTTCTTAAATTTAAGTAGAAAATTCATTTAAGCAACACCATGGGGACATGATATAAATAACCATCTTCGCCCTTCATTGTTTGTCATTGTCTCTAATAGAACACTTAACACTCATTGCATCTATGTGATGCTCACAGAGGTGAAGCATCAGGACTTCACAGGAGGTCACCCATCCTAGTACTACTCCAGCTCGAGCGTGCTTAACTAAGGTGTTTCCTCCATGGTTAAACCCACTCTTCTTGTAACCCCATTTGTAAAACCTTCAGAAAGTGTTGTGCCTTATGAACCATTCATTATAAATCCTCTTAAGCTCATCAATTAATAAGTAGGAGATATTTTCCACCACAAGTCAAATTGTGATATTGTTATCAGGATACAACTGTGTAGTTTTTTTGAGTCAAACTCATTGACTCGTGTTTCATGAGTAGTGGTTCACATGAACCCATATCTCATGAGAATTAATAGAACACTTAAAACTCATTGCATCTAGGTTTAACACTCAGTTATCATCCTTATGACTTATTCACTATTTCGGGTTGTTGGGCAGACATCGTTGAATCTTCCTTGATTCTCCTGCGTATGCTTGGCATGTGAATATGATTGTTATTATTTTTTTTGCATGATGTCTTTTGGTCATTGTATTCATGTCAAGATGGTGGTAGTTTTTTGTGTTTATCTTACTATTATTAATCTTTGGTCTTTGTAATGTCTTGTTGGATCATTTGCTTCTTTGAAAAATGTTTACTTTTAGGATGGATAGAATAATGTTTACTTTTAGGATGGACAACATGGGTAGAATACAAAGGAGATGACAGAGATCTGAAGAGATAACTTCATAGGTAGTTATCTTTGTGCAAACTACAACATCCTCTATAGAACTTCATAGGCAATGATCTTCTTAATCAATCATTGTAGCAAACTACAACATCCATCACATAAGTTTTTGTCATTCCTGATTTCCTTTTAGATTTTTTTGTTATGTCAAAGCTATTGCATCAACACATTTGATCACATTCAAAGAAGCATTTGCATTGCTAAGGTATGACATACTTCATTTTTCATATCTATCATTTTCTATATGATAACACACTTTCATTTTCTTTATTTCATTTTCAAGGTTGATTCCAAATAGGGGTTTGACTTAGGCAAACCCCTTTACTCAACCATCTTCCACTTTTTTGTGTGCAAGAACAGGTGGTGTAGGCGTTGGAACTATACTGAAAAGTTTAGGACCTGTCAGATCGGCTATCAAAATTTCAAGCAAAGTTACAAGGAACATAACATCTCAAATGCCCTTTCCCTAGGTACAAAATGTCCCAGACGCCATGTACCTTACAAAATCATCCCAATTTTAGATTACAGATTTGTAGATCTCTTTGGTTTCTATTTCAAGTCATTACAGGTTGCTCATTATTTTCTATTAGGTTGTTTTCTTCAAAATTAGTTGCATTTCCTTATTTAGTCTTTTATTTTGCATTGTCATATAAAATCCCCCTAAATCCAATAATTTCATTCCAATACATAACTAGTGAAGAATTATTGACGTGTTCAGTGCTTAAGTCTTACTTGTGCCTATTGAGTCATATTCCTTTGGATTGTGCATTAGGAAATTGGATCTACCCTTTGCATCTTTTTTCTATTGTACAATATGTATATGTATATGCATATGCATATGTATATGTATATGTATCTATATGTGTAAGCAAGAATAATGACTCAAGCATACCAATGAAACATTAATTTGAGAAGCTAAATCTAGTTTATAATATGCAAAAAAACATAAGAAAAGCTCCTCAAGACCGTCTCATTGTCCTCTAATTTCAAGGACCTAATATAGTCTTTCAAGATTGCTCTCAGCAACACTTAGCCTATTTAGATGACAACTTGAAATACACGATTTAACTAAAATGATCCAAATACAAACTACTATGAGAGTTGAGATGCAAGATTCATGATGAACATCCAAGATTAAGCTATGAAATTGAACTAAATGAATGCAAGATTAAGCTAAAATGGATGCACAATGTAAAGCTTAAGCTAACATGAATTCTATGTTATAAAATTGAGAACTAAAAATGCCATTACTCTAATGCAAATGAAATTAGGATACTTCTATTGGCATTAAGCGATGATAACCGGTAAGCCTGCTACTGGTACTAGTGTTGTCATTGATTGGCAAAAGAATATAGAGACTTGTCATCTCTATAAAATCTAAAGATCCAAGGAGATCTTTATGAAAGGAGGATGGTTTGGCAGAAGTTGTGGCTGTTAGCAAATACCACTGGTCACTATATAAAGCCTCAGCAACCGGGTAGTGTATACAGTATAGCATTCAATCTTCAACCAAAGACTTGGCTACAACCGATGTAGTCGAACATAGAGAAAGCAACAGCAAACCGGTATCAACATACAACCGAGGACAGTGCAACCAGTGAACCAAGGAAAGGGACAGTAACAGGTTAACTACTCTTACCTGTTCACAGCATGAGGATCTCAACCGATCTATTATTGACTCCGGTGTAAACCGAGGAAGTCATAGTCAAACTACCTGTTCTAACCGACTCTTTGGCCTAGATTTTTTGCGACAAATCCAGAGGTCTTTGAGTTAAACTGGCGATCGGTTTGAGGCACGTCTAAAGGATTTAAAGCCGAAATCAGTGGCTTTAAAACAAAGTGTTATCTCCTATAAAGGAAAGTTCCTTGACACACAACTACTGCTTTCTCTATAAGGCAAATAAAGCAAGGGCATGCATTGGATGTTTCCTCAGTGAACTGGTACTCCACTGAATAATGAATCCAATAAGGATTTGTAATTAGGTCATGCATAATGAGTGCAATTAGGGCTAAGACTCTATATTCTTCTGCTTGAGGAGAAGAAAAGTTGCCTTCATTCTGCCAGAGAAAAGAGTGAACCTGAAAAGCTCAAAAGAAGCTAGGATAAATCAAAAAGATAAGAAGAGAAAGAAGTGTGTGCAGAAAAGCACAACAGTAGAGGAGAACACACCTATGGCGACCAGTGACGATTCTCAGTTGAGCACAAACAGAGATCTTATAAGGCTATGCAAAGCCAATTGTAAAAGGTCAATCTTCTATTATTTTCTAGCAACTACAATAGTTAAATCTCAGTATTTGGGTGGACTCTAACAGGTCTCTTGTATCAAATCCCTTAACCGGGTGGCATCTTGTAAGGTGTTCAAAGTCATTTAACCAGGCAAGCACTAACCGGCCTTATTGTAACAAATCCCTTAATCAGGTCACACCTAGCGTGTTATTATCCTTTAACCGGGAAAGCTCCTTACAAAGCGTATTCCAGAAGAGTACAAAATTTGTGAGGTCTCCTCACACCGTAGTTTTTACCCTAACCGGGTTTTCACATGATAAATCTGGTGTCATTGTGTGATTGTTTGCTTACTGTTATTATATATTTAAATCTGATTGTCTTTCAACTATAAGTTTACTTTACCAGATTTAAAGTCAAGAAGTTTTAAAGGTGTTGATTCACCCCTCCCCTCTCAACACCGGTTGGGACTGTCAACTTCTTCCTCTAAAGTGAGGAGTATTTATAGGATTTTTCAAGGCTTGGGAGTGCGGTGTCACTAACCTTGGTCAAGATGCAGTTGGTTAAGAGAGGATGGGGTGGAAAGGGTAGGAATGAGATGTATTTAATTTGATTTGATTTATGAATTAGGGGAATTAATAGGGATGTGAACTATATAAATAAATTGTTAAATTTAATCACATAGTAGAGGAATTTAATACAGATATGAACTATACAATTAAATTGTTAAATTTAATCACAAAGTAGAAGAATTAAGACCTTAATTAATTAAATAGATTCTATTTAATTAATAATGCTTCTTAACCAATTTTAGGTGTATACAATATGTATTTATCATTCCTCCGATAATGACTATTTTTTGGGTGTTGTTATGACTTCTTGTTGGAGGTTTTATGGAGGAGATCATACTCAACAGATTGACATTTAGATGTGTGTGTATAAGGACATATTACAAGATTTGATTTTTAGTATTTCTATTTTTGGTCTTCATTATCTTTGTGGATGTTAAATTTCACTAACATTGGATTTTGGATTGGTTAGAGCTATGTGATCACCAATTTGTGTTCATGTGTTGTCATGTGGGACATGGCGTAGATGTTCCTTATCTCTTTCTTTTATCATTTGTGGAGAACATGGGAGAGCATTGGAGACTTGTTGTGAGAGTTGTTCTTGTAGGTCATTAGTTCACATGTTTTCTCTTTCCATTATATGGCTCCTTCCATGAGTTTCATGTTCATATGATTTGGGAGGATGGTAACATATTGTGGGAGAGTATGTATCTTTGTGGGTTTCATGTGTGAATCATTGTGAGGTTCCTTAAAATCTCAAGTTTGTGGTTACACTTTCTATGTGATGTTGTTAGTGGATTCATTTCATATTTGTCATTGCTTGTGTAGTGGGAGTTTCTAATTGTGTATGTGGTGGGTATTGCAATGCACCTTATGGTTGCAAGTTAAAGGTTATATATGTTGATATTATGATATTCTAATGTAGAAGCATCTAGGGTGCAAGAGCAATCTTGCATCATCCAAGAAAAATAAGAAGAAAAAAAATGGGGGGAAAAAAAGAAAAGAAAAGAAAAATCATTACCGAAAAAATAGGAGATCCAAAAATAGGGAAAAGGCAAAAGGGTTATTTTTGGAAAAAAAAATTATAAAAATTATGTTTACTGTGTGTTCTATGTTGATGATTACCTATATGCTTATGATTTATTAATGTACTAACCCTACTAACGTTTCATTCTCTTCTATGTGTATGCAATTACTCTATGATTATTTTGTTTGGTGTGTGTATGTGTGTGTATGAAGAGGGACGAAGTCATAGTTACTCATACGGGAGATCCATACGATGTCTCAATGCCCTTCATTGCCTATCACTATATGTGATAATGTGTGTATATGTATATACTCATCTTTGTGATGTAGGTTTGTAAGTACCAAGCATTATCTCCTCTGAATTGGCATGATAGAGTGTGCCTTTACTAGATGGATAAGTTATTGATATGGAGATAACATAAGGCGCCAAACCTTTTAGACTTAGTCCAGCTATCATCCTTATGACTTATTCATTGATTCGGGTTGTTGGGCAGACATCGTCCAATCCTGCTTGATTTCATTGCATATGCTTGGCATGTGAGCATGATTGTTATTATTTTATTTGCATGACGTCTTTTGATCATTGCATTCATGTTGAGATGGTAATTTCTTGAGTTAATCTTACTATTATTGTTTTTTGGTCTTTGTAATGTCTTGTTGGATCATTTGTTGCTTGGAGTAATGTTTACTTTTAGGATAAACAGCATGGGTAGAAGACAAAGGAGATGACAGAGGTCCGAAGGGAGAACTTCATAGACAATGATCTTTGTGCTCACATGTTATAGATTTTTTATATAGTCTAGTTGATGGCTTACTGCAACACATACTCATATTGTTTTGATATTCAAAACCTTTTTTGTATTAAATATGATGTCCTAATATAGAAGGTGCTAATCTTGAACATGAGTTGTTGATCATGATGTAATCACAAACAATTTCGATTGTATATTTTGTTTACATGATATCTAATACAAAAAAAACCTAAGGGGGTTATCAACTTGTTAAGGACTAATCCTTGATTGCCTTTGGTCAAAAATTCAAGGGAAAATCAATGTGTTTAGGGACAATTTAAATTGTCACATTTTATTTTCTCCTTGATTCACACTATCCTTAAAGGGGAAAATCAATCTCTTCAAGGACTAGGTAGATTTCATGGGGTACATGAACAAATTGGAGTCCTTATTATTCAAGTGGAAAACATAGTTGCTCAAGGGCAAAATGAAGATTTCATAAGGACAAGGTCAAGTTGAAAATCTTCATCCTCAAGGACTCTCCCCATTTCAGGCCCCAAAAATATTCTTTGTATTGAACTAGTGGAAAAACCACCATTATAGGGACAAGGGGAAAACCCTTGTCCACAAAGACTTTCCACCTCATATTCTTCTCAAAGTTAAGTGTAGAGTCAAGTGGAAAATCGATATGCATAGGGACTCTTGAACAGTCATTGTTTTTCACATCCAAGAGGGGAAATTTAACCTCCTCAAGAACTAGTGGGCTTGACACTAAGTTTTTTCACTTGTAAATGTCCCACGAGTGGAAAAACAACCCCTTCTACTCTCAAAGGGACAAAGTGCAATTTCTAGGGGAAATTTTGATTTTCATAAGGATTTTGCACATCTTAAGAGAGGAAAATCAATTTACATAGGAGTTGTGAAGTCCTTATGTATAATTTAGTCATTTTAGACTAAATTAACAACTACAAAGGTCATTATGGCATCTTTTAGAGTATTTGACTAGCTAAAATATCTCAACACTTCGAAATTTTATCTAAAATCATTGCAACTTGACCCTAGTGAGTATTTAACCTTGACACTTCTATTTGCATTTGCAACTTTAATGACTTCACCGCTTTACAACTCCTTAAGTCTTTGAGCTCTAAGATGTCACCTCAACTGCCAAAACCTTACAACTACAAGCGAAGAGAGAGATTCCTCATTTGCAATGGGGCGATGGTGTGAAAACCTCACAACAAGACTTGCAACGATTCAACTCAAGAAATATTAAAAAAATTCAATGGTGAAAGAGGATTCCATGCTTATAGATCCTTCTAACTTATTTTTTGGTCTTCCCTTGGATGGGCCTTGTTTCAAGGTTGACAACATTAATAGTTGCCTTTAGCAAAACTCTAAGCTAGCATTTCAATTTAATCAATCATGGATAGAAGTTAAAGAGACAATATCCCTCCTCAAGATCCTCGCACAAATGGCACTTAGATATTCAAATAAAGGGGGAAACCCCCATAACGTGTGATTATCCTCTTATCAAGCACTGATATTATGTTTTAAACATTGTGAGCCATTCTAATAGGTAGATTCAAATGTCTCTAAATTTGTGTCTGATGGGTTGGCAGATGTGTCTTAGGAACAACATTTTTTTATTTGATTGTAAGCATTATAGCTTGTTTTATGCAACGTGTTTATATGTAGGATTACTAAACAAGATATGTTTTCATGTTGATCAGAGCCGAAGCACTACTAAGTTTTATGTAAGTCCGTAGTATCCTTATTCCCTGGTATCATATGATGTAAAAATTCCATGACATTCCAGTACACAGACATTTGCAATTATAAATTAGTACAAGAAATTGAATATCAAGACAATAAAGCAAAGTTAGACACTTTTAATTAAGCTTAACGATCATAGAAACAATCTGCCATTTAAATAGATAAACTTTAAACGGTCCTACAGACCAATTTTGCCTAATAATTGCTAATTGTCGTCATGATCATAAATACATGTTACAAAACATCTAATATACAACATTCTTGTGTATGTTTTTTTATGCTTTATCAAATTCGATCATGGCATCTCAGCCTTTTTGAATTTGGCATCAGATCATTTGACTGCATTCTTTGTATTCAATTTGTATTTGATCTCAGCTTTTGACTCACTCAAGAAAAATTCTCAAGTAAAATATAACCAACAAAATGAAAAGGAAAATCTTGCATCATAATGGTTGCAACACCATAAATTCCTGTACAGACTTTGTTGTTTTATGTAAATAAATATAAATTGGAAAGAAAATAAACACGTAAAAATTAACTCAAAAGGGGTAATACAATCAGTTCCAATCTACTTAACCTTCTGACAAGAATAAAGATGACACCTGAGCAAATCATTTTTATTCAAATCAAAAAGGCGTAATACATGATCACCACATACTAAGGTACATTTTGACCTCTATGAATGCCAAAAAAATAATTAGCTGAAAGGTGCATGCAAAACACGATGTTCTGTGAATGGTCCCTGGCAAAGACATTACAGGAAGATAATCTTTAGCAAGCATCTTGGAGGAATACAGCACAGCCTTCAACAGTTTTATCAATCAAGGCTTGTACGAATGATATGTGGCATTTCTTTACCTCAAGTGCAGCATGTGTTTCTTGTTCTTTCAGCAGGTCGGTCTGTGAGAACCATTCCTGCAGGGTGCTGCACAGGCTGAGCTTTGGGCAATCTCCGTGCTGCACATAAAACAATAACTTAGGATCAAGATGGCAGAGCAAATAAACAAATCAGTTTCAAAGAAATGACAAGTATAAAGGAAGAACCTACAGTTTAACATTCATAAAAAGAGATACAAAAGTTTATCACTTGGAACATTTCCCAATTTTTTTGAATGAAAACTTCTATTTTATTTCTAAGAAAAAAACCGAATATTATTTTTTGCAGACAAGTTAACAAGAAAATCATGCTAAGATAACAACCCCTCTTAAAATTTTGATTTTCCAACGATATTCAGTGATTTTTTTGGGTCCAAAATATTAAGGTCTCTTAGTTTTTTACAGGCTTCTGCAGCAATATATTTCCCTAGACCCCTCTCAATTTTTTCCATAACCCTAAATCAATTTTTTCCCAGTTAAATCACAATTAATCAATCAAACTCTATCTTTTGGTTTCCTGATTTATCCCTGAAATTTTTTTTGCTATTGATAGACCATCTGATTTTCTTGCTACTGATAATACTCATAAAGTTGAGATACGCAGACATCAAGCCATAAAACAAAAGATTAAACAACAAAGATTTGCATCTGACTTTGCATGCATCACACAGCCACATGCATGTTATTGCATAAAAATGATGATATTTGATATTAACGGTATTTTACCATCTATTGTTTCAATTCATGCTTTTGTTTCTGGTGAGCAAGCATTAACGATGTTCAGCAAAAATAATCTCTTGACAACCTAGTCGTCAGGATTTTTTTCAAAAACTAAAACTCTCAAAGCGCAAAAAGATAAGCCAAAACCACCAGGCTCCAATTGAAGATTACATAGGCATCATGTGATCAACTTTACAGAATGTTGAGAAAAAGCTTTGCATCATATGGTAAGGGTAAGATCAATCACAGATTCACAAGCAAAAATGTTTACGAAAACAAGTTACAGTACAAGCTGGCAGGTAAAATGAAACATGAAATACCTGGGCCCTGGAGTTAGAGGTTAAAACAGGAATGCAATGTCAAATCCCCTAAGAACCCCTTTTCACTTTCTAATGAAATCCCTAGTCCCGTTGTAATTTGGACCAGGGATAGAACTTGAATTTGTAAAATATTGATGGGCTGTGTGTGTGAGAGATATGTTTATGAACTTTAATGTCGATATTAATGAACACTATCATTATTATCATGTTATCTTTAAACTTAATGCATTGATTATGTTCTAGACTAACCTGAACTGATGATTGGAATGGTGGAGTTGTGCCAGGAATTCTGTTCAATTGTAGGTACCCATGATGCAAGGTGGGGTGGGTTCTGTGGTTCTGCGCAGAGAAAGAGAGAGGTATTTCGCAGTGCCCTCCTCTGTTACAAGTGACATCCTCTGTGGCAAGACCTCCTGATTACAGTTACTAAACCTACGGTTATATAACCAGGTTCGAATAAACAATATGACATTTAATAATTTCTTAGGCAATCAATCAGGTCTACTGGGACTTGTTTCAATCTGTTGCAGAATCCTATGAGCCAGCCTCTTAATCAGTTGCAATTGTTTACTTGTTCAGATTATGTTTTAGGCGACACGGATAATACCCTATTTTACTTCCAGTATTAAGGAAATAAACATGTATATAAATATATAATCAATAAACATTTATTTAGATATATAACTAGAGACAATATCATGAATTTCAATCCTTTTGTTAAAAGAACTAAGGTTTGCATATTAAGCCAATGACCCTTATGGAATAAGAAATATAAAACAGAAATAAAACAAAAGAAAAAGTTTAAGTAAAATGACAGCAAAAAGTTTCACCATTAACTCCTTTATATAATCTCGCAACAGCTTAAGCTCTGCTCATATTGCTATGGGGATTCTACATCTTCAATGAATGGTAGACTAGGATGATGTGGACCTTAAATTCAACCATTTCAGCCCTATTTATTCGTTAGGAAAAAGGAAAATTTAGGGAGATAAAGAAATAAATGGTATAATTCCTTGTAGCAAAAACATAACTTAAGGTATAAGATTACTTGATGTTCAGAAGGTAAAACAATGAAAGAAATAGTTAACATAATAAATGGTTAAAACTGTAGTGGTCTATATGGGTTACCACAATTTGGTAATTACTAATTTAAGGTTGAAAGTGGGAGGAATTTGCCATAAATAGATTTGATAGAGAAAGAATTTGTTAGCTTTATAGAATTTGTAGGACATCATATTGTGAGGAAAAATAAATTTGTCAGACATCATATTGTGAAGAAAAATAAATGTCATATTTTCCCTCCAGGGCTTCTGTGCTATCCTAAACTAAATACATACAAATAAATCACACCCATTAAACCTCTTCCCTAACTCACTGGGAATATGCTCAGCATACAGTTCTAAACTCTGAAGCATCCTTAATGCATATGCAGTCATGCAATTGTTTGTCCTGATGATCCTGGAATCTCTGCACAAATCTAAAATATCCTGAACCACGTATTCTCCTGAGAATTTTTGTTCCCACATGGAACAGGTTTATGCATGAAGCATGTCATCCTCAAGCACCAAGCATGCTACTGTAGCAGTGTTACCCACCTGTGGCTTAAGTATAGACGTTTGGTTTAAAATTTCACAAGATAATTTCTATTTGCCTTACGCAATGTTCAATAAGCGCCAAGCATGCTACTGTAGCAGCGTTACCCACCTATGGCTTAAGTATAGACGTTTGGTTTAAAATTTCACAAGATAATTTCTCTTTGCCTTAGGCAATGTTCAATAAGCCCAGCTGCCAGCGATTCCCAGTCACAGAAAATAAGTCAAACAAACAATGGCACTAACTAGCAACTAAGTCCCTCAAATTTGGCAACTGACTGAACAATAACTCTCTCCAATCACTGATATTAACTAAAAAGGTTGGACAGGTAGGAGATGAAAACCTAAACAGCTGCCTTGTTTTATGGGGTAACTTCCTAACTAACTTTATTCTAGATGCAGACAGTGCACTTACTCTGTGCTGCATGTTAAAATGGGACAATACAGTTTTTTTCCCCTAAGAGGATTTTTGTGGTCTCTATTGTGAGAGTGAAAGCTGTGTGCTGACTTTGAAGCCATTTCAACTAGAAATTTAAGAGAAATAATGTTACAGTAAATCAATGTTATATAAACAATGGAGACAAAGTCTCCTTAATAGATTTACAATGATGAAGTTTCTAAACGAAACAATTGGTAAATAAGACCGAAAATAGACACTAACTAATAAACTAAAGACTAACTAAGATGACCATTAAAGAAACATTATAATATTCTAATAAATATGGCAAACAGACATTCCATGGGATACTGCTAATGACAATTTTATGGGGATAGTATCTTCAGATATTGGATAAAAATCCAAGAATGTTGAAGAGGAAGAGATGTTTGAATGCAGACCATATTGACACCAGACCTAGACGTTAAGGAGCTCTACGTTGCAACAAATTCCATGTGATTAAAGTCTTAAGACTTAAAGACTTGTCATGTCAAAGGAAACCATTGAATAGAACTCAATAAAAATATACTGAATAGATATACTGAATTCAGCCCAAAACTTGGAAAACTCAGTATATCTATTCAGTAATTTTCAGCCCAAAACTTGGATGATTTGTATTGAATATATACACTCATCTTTATTGAATTCAGTATATCTATTCAGTAATTTTCATTGACATTTGACAATATTAAATTGCCAAGATTTGGGGTGAATCAGAGTCCAAGCCTGGACAGAATTTGCAACACCCATTTTTATTGAGTTCTATTCAATGGTTTCCTTTGACATTTTACCATATTAATTTTCCAAGTTTTGGGCTGAATCAAAGTACAAGCCCAAACTTCGCATGCCAAATCCAAGCTCAGCCCATATCTCAATACTCTGAAATTGCAGTCAATTCAAATGTTAAAGACTGTACAGATTTTAATTTGTTTTTATATCTTATATTTTTTAAATTACATATGTGCAGTTCCATGCCATGCGGAATCCATGAACCCTTAAAACAATGGTTCCAATACCCAACTGCTTAACCGTTTCTATTTGCTGGCAATATTGCCAGTCATACAATGTTAGGAAAGCCTGATAAGTCAGAGACAGAAACGGATGCTAATTACACAAGATAAAACTTTTAAAAATTAAAGTCTTAATCTTTAGCATGATAGTCAGAGTTACCAATTTCATAGAAAAGTTCATTGACGTTTTGTGCTGTCTTTGCTGATGTTTCCATGAAAAACAGACCATTTTCTTTTGCATATGTTTCTGCTTCCTGCAAAAGTAATCAAAGAATTGACAGGCAAGTTAGCAACATATTTAACATGCAAAACAATGCTTATAATTCAGATGCTACAAATTGACTATAATCGGCATGCAACAAATTTCAATTAAGACATGACATCAGAAACACTGTAAGCTTTGGCAATGGAACAACACCTTATTAATAGGTTGTTTAATACTACTAGAATTTGTAATAGCAGCAATAGTGAAAATCATGTTTAGACATGTTGCCCTAATGTCTTAAATTTATCAAATTTAAGTTGAGGCATCTCATCCACTCAAATATTTCACAACAAAGAATAAGATGTTGATCCATAGGTATGACAACATAAATCTCAATTTGCTTGTGAATATGTGTGAACAGGAGATATGCTTCAAATGCTAAAAGCTTAGCAAAAGGTACTAACTAGAATTTGTTCTGACCTGTACTGAATTCAACCTTTTTTGACCTGTGGTTGTAACCTGTTTTTATTGGTAATATATAATCAATTCAAAATAAAATGAAACAAGGCCTTAGTTACAGGTTTGTTGATATTTTTCAGTCTTGTAATAGCAGCATTATTAAAACTAACAACTATCTCTAGACATGTTATTCTAATGTCTAAATTTAACTTGATTTAAGACCCCTTTTGCACGCTAAGTTTAATCAATGTTATGTACTTGATGGAACCTATAATGTAGAACATATAGCACTCATACCCATTATTACTCCACCAGTTAGTAAAGTTACAAAAAGCTGATGGGATAGAATACAGTGATTCAATGCTGACAAAATCAAGGGCAATCATAAAGGGCTTACTCATTCCATGTTTTACAATGTGTAGTTTTCTTTTCATATTTTAGAGATGAGAACGAATATTCCTTATTAAAAAAAAGGTCATATGCCATCCCAAAAGTTTTGTAACAATCCATATAGAAATTCCTATCTTTATTGGCATTGAAGATGATCAAGGCAAATAAAGAGGATGGTTTAAATTTCCAGTAATATAAATGAGAAGAATGTGTACATTAAGGTTTAAAATAGTGTTACCAGAATCCGTCTCAGCACACAGATTCAGTGAGCTGATTTTTGACTGACTCAAACTTGACAAAAAAACTTGGCATTTAGCAATATTAGAAAAAACACAATACTTGTCTACAACTATTTTTTGAGGAAGGAAATGATTTTCTGTTCATTATACTCTTAAAATAACTTTGAAGCAGGGTTACTGGATACACCCTCTCCCCTGGTAGCATAGCAGCCTACCAGGTACAGTATAGACAGGATATGGCTAGGACATCATGCCAGCCCATATCCAAAAAGAAGACAGACTTTTTTGTGTAAGATAGATCTGGATTCGGCACCATAATTGTCCATGCTGTATCCACAAACTTATTTTCTGTGCCAGATAATTCTGGATTCGGTAAAGTGGTTGTCTGTGCATCCAGGTGAATATCTTTAAAAATAAAAAATCTAAATCCTAATGTTTTGCATTTATAAGTCCGTGAGCAGAAAAATAAACCAAAACAACATGTGCAAAATGCTGACTGGCACAAGCAAAGATAGGTATGAGAAGAGGCTGAGCTGCATGAGTAAATGGACAAGCACAGAGGCTTCCCAAGAATGCAACTTTTTACATTTTGCTGCATATGATTTGTCTATTTCTTCTGTATCCCATATGAATCAATTGCATCTGATTTGTTTATTGCTTACAAATTCTTATGATTTGCATAAAATCTTATCTCTGCCAGCAATGCATTTGTATTGAATCTGTTGATTTACTTACTGCTGCATATGATTAGTTGGTTATTTAACTATAAAACCAAATGGCAAACAATGAACATAGATTACAATTTTTTTATAGATGATCAATTTGTTATATATATATATATATATATATGCCATATCCATATTAGGGGATCTTGAAATATAGCTGTACTTACATCCATATACATCCAACTCTGCCTTAAAGACTTAGGAAACAAACCATTCACATGCTACTCGTTCAGACTTGCTAAGTCCTTAGTCTGGTAAAGTGAACCAGTAGGCATCATTTGGGCCTGCCCCAATTCGGGCTGAGAACTCACCAAGTACCTAAAACCTTGTTTAGGAAGTGGAAGGAATATTCAGTTCATTACATCTGTTATAACTTATAAGATTCAGTTCACACAAAACAAATGAATTTTGTGGTCCATTTACGGTTCATTACATCTATTATAATGGTAAAGTGAGATGACAACAAACCTTAACAAGAGGTTTATTACTATGAATATCGTTGTATGAGCATATTAATAAAAGCATGCATAATGACTAATTGGCACTATTGACTTGTATTAGCATTGCTACAGGTATCTACTTGTAGTGTTTGCCTCCATTACTGGACTAGGTATATGATGTTGGGGTGAAGTGTTTTGATTTGACTTGAGATTTTATGTAAGTTCACTGTCAGCCTAAGAAATATATTAAAGATAAAATGTAAATGTGACTGTTTAGGTCAAAGCTTGCCAGGCCCACCTATTTGGGGTACATATCTCTGATAACAGAAGCAGGGCCTTTTAACATTAACTTGTATATTTTGCTTCAAGCTTCTTAATACCAATCCACACAATCCATGAGATTCAATGCCATAAAGTCATCCTAATGGATCTAGTAGAATTTAATAAAATGCTTAAATCCCATTCAAAATCCATTAAACAAATGCCAGTTCATCAAATTCCATGCAAATACATTATTGACTTGGAAATCTTAATAGATGACAGAATTTTCAAATGCAATGACTTGCGATCTAATTTATAGGCTTAAAGAAAACTAGGAAAAACATTAAATAAGTATTTACCTTGTAGGAAACGATAAACTGTGCATGTAGTTTCAATATGTATGTACAGGTTGAGGAAATAGACACAGGACAAATTTTTTATTTAAGATATCAAAGAAAATGTCACTGTGGTTGTATAAAATTTAAGTTAACAACTAAGTCGGTAACCCAAAAATCTCACTTAAAGTTAGCAAAAAACTAATAATACCTCTGGTTCAACCTTGCGCTTGGCTGACATATCAGCCTTGTTTCCAGCAAGTGCCATTACCAAGTTTGGGTTGCCTGCACATAAAGCTTATCCCTTAGTAAGTAGAATTTCCAGATCATTAGAGCTCAGATCAGTTCTCAATATCCATCATAAAACAAGACAATCTCTTTCCAAATATAATGATAATACCTTGCTTTAAAAGCTCCTGCACCCAATTCTTTGCTCGGGTAAAAGAATCCTACATATGCAAGAATTGGGATTAAAACACGTGTATTAAGTTCAATGGAAAGTTCAAATATGTCCTTAAGTATAATTGCAACATATATCAGTTAACAATATCTTTGGAAAATTGTTTCAAATTTTTCTTATCAAATTTTTAAAAATTGCAGCACATTCAAGAGTAAAAGCTTAACTACTAGCCCCCAGCCTTGCCTGCAACTAAGTAAGGCCAGATCAGTAGCAAGTAACAATATCTTTGGAAAATTGTTTTAAATTATTCTTATCAAATTTCAAGAAAATTGCAGCTCAACCATGAGTACAGTTGAACTCAAAAAGCAAATGCCTAGCCCCCACACTTGCCTGAAACTAAGGCCAGATCAGTAGCAACTAGCAAGTACTCAACAAGTTTGCCTGTAAGTACTTGTCATGGGATCAGCATCCAACCCAACACTGAAACCATATTCTAAAACCCTGAAACCATGTTTGTAACACTGAAAAATCAGGTGCGGTGCTGCAGTCACTGAATTTCTGAGTTGCAGTTTTTTTTAGTGTAAAGCTGTAGCAGTGTAGCCATTCTTCAGTGGAGGAGTTGCACAATTCAGTGTAGCTCATGAATTGCAGGTCATCTGAAACACATTTTAAAATGAAATCATGCCCCCCTTTTTCAATCCATAGATGAGTCTGTGATTACTTTGAGTTTTCAATTAGGAAGTAGTTGGATCTGTGTGTCTTCCAGTTCAGCAGCAAGTCAATCCTTCAGTTAAAGTGGTTGAGTTGGTGATGGCATCACACCTGTCAGTTAGGGAAAGTCTGTTACTGGAATAAATTGGCTGACTCAATCTAACACCAAGCAAATACCAGTTCAGTTTCACTTCAGTTTGAATGTTCACATTAATGAGGTCCAGTGTAGGAGCATTAATTAATTAAAACTATTGTTGCTATCTACTGTATTATTAAAATGCAAGTAGCCAGATCTATTGGCCTCTAACCTGCTAGCTGACAACCATATTTTAGGGACTGAATAGTCAGTTAACTGCACAGTTTGAGATACAAAATTTAGTGGTTAACTCGCCCAGTTACAGTCAACATTTTAGAGATGACTCACTTCTGATTAAGGTGCACTGGGAAAGGAGAGCTTGAGTTGAATGATGCATTGTAAAGAGGAGAGAGCACACTTGAAATTTGGAAAACACTAAGCAGTTCTTTTCCAGAGATTTCTTGAGGCTCTGTGTTGTGCAATTTCTTGAGGCTCAATCTCTCTCATTGATCATTCATCAAGCAGGCATGTGTATTACAATTTTGGTTTTTCTCTTGAATTTGAAGGATGATTTCATATTTATTGTTGGAAGTTTAAAATGTTTGCTACATAGAAAGAATGTTTAGCATCGTGGAATGATTGTAATGTTGATTGTGTCTTGAATCATTTATTCATCTGTCTGTACATGTAGACTTGTACTCAGTTATTTGCATATCTGTGCCTGTGCCATGGATTATATATTTCTGTAACATGGTGTCGTATACATCTGCATAATGCATGTTTGCGTCATGATTCCATATGTCTGTGACATGGCATTTGAATCTCTGCATCATGGCTCATACAGTTACATCTTGGCATTGTGCTCTGCATCAAGGCTTTATTAAGTTGCATAATGGCTTTATGCTCTACATCAAGCTTTTCTTAAGTTGCATCATGGCATCATAATCTGCATCAAGGTAGTGCATATCCGCATCAAGGTAGTGCATATCTCTGCTTCATGGCATCGTTTATCTGCATCTTGGATAGATGGCATTACATATCTGTAACACTGCTTGTTTTCTGCCAAATTAATCCGCATGCAATATTGTTTGATTATGGATCATGTAAAATCTTCATGCATGTCGTACTCAATATGGAAATAATGTCTTAGCTTTAAGTAAAGAAAATTTGTTAATCTCTGTTAATATAGTCAAAACCCTGTTAGGACAGAATCCTTGGGGTTTAAAATATTATGGAATGGTTCTAAACAGGGTCTGCCCTGTTGGATCCCCCTTAGATTTTTTTTGTATTGTCCCTCTGGATTTCAAATCAGAGTGGTCTAAGAACCTGAGACTTTGAGTTTTATGTTGAGCCATTTTGAAACTCCTAAATCTGTATTGGACTAAGCCAGTTAAAATACAGACCTGGGATGGGTAGATCATAGACTTCAATAGTGTCTTACCAACAAAAAGGTTAATGCCATCGGAATTGTGTTATCTGATGTAATGGACCAAGAGATCCATGGAACAAGTTTGGTGGTAACATTGATTGCACAAGGTATGTGCTTGTGCTTGCAAAACCTTGGCCAAGGTGGTACTATGCTGCAGGTGGTATACGTCAGTCACTAGGACCAGTGGTGCAACATTTAGCTAGGAAGGTCACCTAGTAGGCAAGGATGTCTTTAGGATGATTGGCTGAGAAAGTTGTGGCTTCTACACCAAGTCTCGGATGGCAAGGAAATGGATACCATACTCGTGGGCTCCTGGGAAGGGCTGGACTACTTCCTCTGCAAGTTGTGCGGGTGACAGTTGATCACAATGGAAAGATCCATGGTTGGGTGCTAAAAACCCCTGATTATACTCTTTTGCCCTTGATGTACAAACTTTCCAAGGAGGATCAAGTGATATGATCAGCGTGATCAGGTTCTGTTTTGTTTAAGTTATCTGTTAAAGCATTATTTATTTCCTTACATGAATTTATTTCCTATAAAGTAAATCGATTAAGTTAGTTAATTTTCAGTTTCATGTGAAAGCAGTTAGTAACTGAATTTGTAAGTTAACTGTCACTCTTTTCATGCTCTTAGGAAATTGAAAGTTAGTTGTAATTCAGTTTTCATTTCCGGTAATTAGTGTTTTATATTTATTTTATTATGTTAGTAGAATTTCGGTTGTAACAATGTTCTTATTAAAGACTATTGGAGATGTCCCACTTGAAATGGATTAGGAGATTGCCCGATTGCCCCCTCAATATGGCATATTATTATCTAGCATTTGAAGCAAATTTCCTATTATGTTTTATTGTGTGAGTTGTTTGATTACAAGTGATCTAGAAAGTGAATTTATGAAATATTGTATATCGTGTTCTCATTGGAGATATTTGGAGATTTGCCACCTCAAAGTGGCTTATTTTTCTTTATAATTATAATTAAGTAATTGCCATATATTTCATATTTTATATTCTCTCTTGTAATGAAACAACTTAAAAATAGAAGAATATAATAACAAATATGCTGAAAATACTCCATATTAATATGCCACTTCTATTCAAGGGAGATGCTTCCAATAGTACTCAATAAGCAAAAAATACTCAACATGATGATAATAATTATCCACTAGCTCCTATATATAGCTAATTATGCCTTGGAAGCCACCCAAGCTGACTTATATATCAAGTATAACACCTAGGGTGACCTAGCTGTTAAAGTTATAGCTAGATCGGATTCTAGCACAATTAATTTAATAGGTGATTAAATTAATTAATTAATTTTAATGAGAAAATTAAAATTAAAATAATCTAAGTTACCAGATTCGCTCAGCAGACCTGGAATTCGTGGTTCGGTTCGATCCAAATTCGGGTCCGATCCGAATTCATATCACATTCGCGATTTGACTGAGTAATTCGTCCAGAATTCGCTAAAACAGACCCTGGACGAATTTCAGAGGACCCGGAACGAATTTCAGAGTTTCAACAATGTATGAGTCTACAGGGAAACATAGGCGAGAGCTAGCGAATAGGGCACACATTTCTCTGCAACGTAAGGTGTGTGTCAAGGCGAGAGCTAGCGAACTTTGGAGGATGCCTACTGGTTATAATGATTCTGCTCTGAATCGGTAGCCACGAGCCACAAGAAGCGCCATTGAGAAAAATAGTTGCCGCTCAACAACTCTGCGAACTCCAGCTTGGCCGCCGCAACTTCTTTGTAATTTATTCCTTTGTATTAAGTTTTATTTTTAGGTTTTTTTTAATACCATATTTTATTAAATTAGATATTATTTTGTTTTTATTAAAACGTAACATTTAGAATTTAAGAGATTTAAATTTAATAGTATGATTTATTTTCAATTAGTTTTCAATATAAACATTTGATAATTAAAGTGTAATATTTTGTTATATTTAATTTAGATTAAATTAATAATATATAAAAGTTAACAGATTTAATTTTTAATTTATCAATTTTTTAATATTTTTAACTTTATTTTAATTTAAAATGTGTCATCTTTGGATAAATGATTCCAAATCTATTTAGCAATGTTAAATTATTTTGATAACTTTGTAGATATATTACTTATATTTTTAAAAAAATTAAATTTATATAAGGCGAATTTAATACCGAATTTTTTACCTTGTCAAACTTCATCCGAATTTTATAGTTGCCGAATTTTATAGTATTAATCATACATGTAAATATATATTTTTTTTTTTTTTAAAAATTCTTGTACGAACGAACCCAAAACGAATCGAACCCAGCCCAAAAAAAATTTGAACGAATTTCGAACCCGAATCGCGAACCCGCATCCGAACCCGAATCCGAACCGGCAACTTAGAAAATAATATTTAATTGCTAGATTGGACTCTAGCATATTTAACTTTAATTGGAAATTAAAATATATTAGATCACGGGCTGGCCCCGAATTATTGCCTTGTAAAAACTACAATGTATTTATAAATATAAATTTCGATGTAACTGGGCTGGGCCCAAATTCGAAATTAATTATTGGCACCAAACTCTAAAGGGCCGACTTATGAAAGTTATGGAGAGATCTCCATATAAAGGAAAGTCATTTGTATTACCAAAACACACATATAGCGATCTTATTCTCTCAGGCAGCAAAGTACATCTTGCAACGATCTGATCCATTCTTATGAAGCATATGAATCTGATATGTCTTATATTCCTAAGGCGATCTTACTCGGCGACTCGATATAGCAGTCTGATCCATGTGATCAAACACTGGCATATAAATCTACGTTTTAATGTAAACATCTTGCGATCAGATCTGGAATGGATTATGATTATGTGATATGATATAGACACCGCGAAACTGACTCAAGCACAACAATTATACAAATACATACTTACGTTCAGACCTGGGTTGAGAATTGCTGAGGCACACATCTGATCTAGGCATAACAATCTGATCTGGCATCTACTGAGCATCATTCTCACAGATCCGTGTGCATCATCTGAGATTGGCAATATTGATTGGCTGTGGTAATTCAACGTTATAGGTGATTATAGATCAGATTTGCTTCATTGATCGGGGATCTTCTGCAAATCTTTGATCTACAACATTTGGGAAAGTAAGCAAACTTCTACTGTAATCAGTCATTGTAATCTTTATAAGGCAATAATATAGTTGATCTAATTAATGCTGAGTTTTTCCTCCAAGAGGGAGCTTTTCCCAGGGTAGCTCCTTGTGTTCTTGTGTTCATTGTTTGTTTAAATTGTGTACTGTTCTTATCTGATCATTAAATTTAACACTAACTACCGATATATGATTATGATAATGATTATATAACTTATTTAAGAGTTAAGATAACCCCAAGCCGATTACTCATAATTCAATACACGCTATAGTGTTAGGGACATCACATTCCCTCCTTTACAAAAGCATTGTCCTCGGCACTAATCACTTATGGATGCTTCTATATAAAATATTCATCACCTTCTCTCTTTTTTAAATTTTTTCTCTTCACTCTTCTTTACTAAATCTTGTTGTGAAGAACTAACCACCCAAAAGAATATATCCAAAACCTTACCTAATTTGTAGCATTGGAGGTGAATTTGGTGCAAACTCTAATTTTGCAATTAATCACACAAAATAAATCCAATCAATCTAAAAAAAATTCTATAGCTTAATAGGTCTTGGGTCTCACTTCCCAAGAAAACTCTCTGAGAAATTCTCTAATTTGCAGCCTTGATAGCAAATTTGGTGAAAACCCTAATTTCACTATAAACCCTTTAATTCTAATCTAATTGACCCCAAATCTCAACTATAGTAGCATAGATATATTCTTGACAATTCCTCTCAAGACTAGAAAAAAAATTCATCAACAATTTGCAATTGCAGAAGCAAAATGGGTAGAAACCTATGTTACCCTGCATTTTGTGGACTGGGGAACTCTTTAGCAAAATACTTTGGTTGACATGGAATTCATTGTAAAAGATAAAAATTAGTGAAAAGCAAATTGGGCAAACATTTTTTGGATATAATGTAGAATATATTCTACCATATGCAAAAAGGGATGGTAGCACAGATAGTGGACATGGCACCATCTGCGCTACTGTCCAACAGGAAAGTGACGATGCTACAGAGTACAGATACAAAAGTTTAATCTGGCAAAAAAGGAGAGGACGTGAAATTGGAAAATTAATTCATTTATAATTGTATTATCTATAATTACTGATGCCAACTCTTACTTGTCTTGTCTTGATAATCGCCAATGTCAGCAGACTCAACACACAAGCATGCCAAGTGAAAATTCATCAGGAAGGAATAAGACAGATATAAGCAGTTAGAAACAAAGTAGCATGGCTACTCACACTAGCAGCTGCATGTTATGAGTGGATAGAATATGGGAATCATGAGATATGCCCCCTTTGTAAAGTTTGACAAATTAAACATTTTAAGTGGACTGCGAAGGATTGAAACTGACATAGTTATACAGTGTATATGGGCACTACGTTCTAATGATTTTGACTCCCATGGACCAGATACAGTTGACAACAGGATTCAAAATAATGCCAACGGCGGCCAAGAGTGAGACAGTGAGTACCAGCCAAATTGCAACCTCAAATGTCAGCACTTTTTCAATGAATGAAGAAGGCGTCAATTGCATCACATCCCAGACAAAGCAATACCATCCCAGAGCTAGGCTATAATGAGGTCTACAGCATGGGTGCTACATGAAAAAAGGGCTGACAAGCTCCAACTTAACTTCTATAAAAAAGAGGGGGAAACTTTGACTAAATACGCTATATCCTAGTCAAATTCTACAAAGAGATGACAGGTATGCAACACAAATGAAACGACTTAATGGGCTACATCCCCGTCATATAAGGGACAGTAGAGAGACTACCAGTCATTCTCCACTGAGCAAGGTTTTTAACTTGGCTATATTTCTTGCCTCATTATCAATTTATCACTGTACACTGAGGATTTCTCAGATTTAAAGAAAATTGCCTTGTTTTTGATATCCAGGATTTCTTTCTCATAAATCATGTATCTGGTTTATGCTCATAAGAAAGTACCACTCCAGTATCAATAGAGTTCCTGAAATTGTTGAGTCATTTGTGGAGCAAGACTGCAGACCATATGGTAGTGAGGTACATAACTCAAGATGATATTCCTTTAGTGGCATCTGGAGCGCTTGTAGACTTTAGCATCTTTCCTTTATCTTCTGGACTGTTAGGGTGCAAGCCTCATTCCATGGCAGAATTTTTTCTCAGCTGCTTTTGTAATGTGCCCCACCATCATGCTAAATCGTTGAAAACTAGTGAAAAAATAACTCAAACATCCTATAAATCTGAAAACTGATGGACCATTAAAGGAATGGTCCTCAAAATTACTTCCTCTACAGAAAATTTGAATCCTAGGAATTCTATCAATTTGGCCTGCATGTAGTTTGGATTCAGACAGAGCTTTCCCACTGGTATATTTATTTATTAAAAGCATACAGGTTTCTTAAATGCTCAACTTACTCGGGCATGTTACTACTTAAAAGTTAAAACCAAAATGTAATCCATATACGCAGAAATGTAATCCATATATGCAGAAACAAAAGAATTGAATGGGACCAGAACTTTAATCATTGTTCATTGGAAGCATACAGGTGTTGTGCCTAGTCTGAGAGGCATTACATTCCATTCATAATGACCATGTGCAACTTGAAAATCAGGCTTGTACTTGTCTTCTTGTATCCTGATTTGGCAAAAATAAGACTTACTGTCGAACTTGGATTATCTCTTAGAGATGGCAGCCTCAACCATTGATGGCAAACCTGGAAAATGGTAAATGAAAGGAACAACAATATCATTTAAGGTCTGTAATTGATGACAAACCTCTTTTTATCCATTTCAACCTCTGAATGCTTTTCGACAAGAAAGGCACACAGCATAAGAAAGATGACTAGCTTAGCTGATGAACTCCCTTCTAGCAGCTCCTGGATCTGCTTGTCCATTTCTTTTCTTTGTTCAGAAAATAGTACTTAGAAATTAGAAATTTTTCGTGTTGATCTTTTTTTGAACTCTTTCTTCAGTTCTATTTAGCATTCTTGCATTTTTACCCAGAATTGCAGAAGTTCATGCTGCAGTAGATCTGTTTGAGACATTGAATATTTCCTGATTCTCTTGGAATAACTGTTCATCATCAACTCTGTGAGATGGCAAACTCGAGATTATATGCTGGATGGATGACATTCAGTTTCTTCCTTAGTTTGTAACTGTAAGTCCCTCACGTGCTTCTGAGTGCTTCTTCAGCTCTGTGATAGAAGTCTATTTACAGGGAAGCTATCTTCTATTCAGCCTGTCTAAACCTTCGTATTGTTTGAATTTCCAAATCCACAATCCATAGCAACACATTTCTCATTACTCCAAAATGGTGGTGCTTGTTTATAAATTTCAGTCCTAGAGGAGCCAGGACATCTGCTCCTTGCTTAAAAGTCATATATAAATCATCTTTGAATACATTTTCCTTAACTTGAAAGATTCCTTCTGTGATTACATTGAAAACTCAATTAATTGGTCTCTTGCAGCTTTGGATATATTGCCTCTTTTAAAGGTATCCAGCACACATCTCTGGCAATGCTTCTGTCTTGACAAAGTTTCTTGGATTCCCAATACCGACAAAAGCATGAAAGTTGAGAGGACTTTACCTTTGGGTCAGAAGTGTTATGGGAGCATAAGATGCCATTTCCTACTTGCCTAATTCATACTTTATTTACACTTTCAACTGCACCATAGCCTTCTGTTCTCTCTTCAATTGATTCGTAGGCCACCCACATTGCTTAGGAAATCAACAACTGTTTGACTTGTTGCTTTATTTGCTTGATTTCAGATAATTCTTGTCCAAGAACAGTCTCTGTAAGTCCTGACATGTGAGCAACTAATTTATTCCAATGAATGTTAGTCACAACTCCCAATTTAGTTTTTGCTACTGGCTGTTGTTCTTGTTTTCTGAACTTGTTTCTTCAGCATCCTCTTCTTCTTCATCATGGTCAGATTCTTCTTCTCTCCATTGTAGTTTCTTATAACCACGCCTTGCTGTGCGTTTAGGTGCCTAGAACTCTTTCAGCTCCTCCTTTTGTTTTCCAGATTTGCCTCTTTCTTCTGTTTTCCTTGAAGAGTTGCTATAGATACTCTAAGATTTTAGCATTTATAAATGTTTGCAATTGAAAGGCATTGATTGCTTTACCTTTACTACTACCAGCTTTCTTTTTGTAGTTCTTCTTTTTCTTCATCAGAAATCGATGATGCTTCTAAATTCAGTTGCATCTTTTTACCTTTTCTTATGAACTGCATTATTGCTAATTCTTCTGTTCTGGCAGGTTCAGGTGTCGGAAGTGTTGATTGATCTTCAAAACTCAAATTGTGAAGAGGTATTTGATCCCACCATATTTTTGTAAGAGAAGATGTAACAAAAGAATTAATGGTTTCTTGCCAATGGAAGGTATCCATATTCACTTTGAGGGAGGTCCCTCCCTTCGAGTAAAACCTTGTGCATTCAGAAGCATAATGAGGGTCATCGCAGATATAGCAGGCTACTGGTTTGGGGTGAGCAGACAAGTCAGGGTAACACCTTTTGTGGAATACAGGGGTACCTAATCTTCTATGCCGGTTTGATGTAAACTGCCTAGGCTAACACCACAGCTCGTTATGCCAGAATATCCTATATGTGTTCTTCTTTCAATGATGTCTTTGTGAAAAGTAAGAATGGCAACCTCCTCCTGTACAACCATAGTCATCTTGAAGGAAATGCCTTGCAAACAACTTGAAGATTACAGCTGCTAAAGCATTCTTCTAGGTTAATATGGAACCAGGCATCTAGGCATTCATTATCAATAATGTCATAATGATGCAACATTCCTTCTATTGCTGTAAAACTAATTACTTTTACACATGCAGTGATTTTCTTGAGCTTCTCATGCACCCATTCCCTAGCACACACACGCCACTGAGTGCAAACACACAAAAAAATTCTTCTAGCTTGTGGTGCATTACTGACATATATAAGTCATATCAGAAAAACAAGGTTGACGTTATTACATTCTGACTTGGCAAGATTACAGAGCAGCATGTTGAATAGATTGGCAGCAGCTTCTTTTCTTTTATTATCACATGGGTAGTGGATCAGTATAAAGCTTCTTTTCTAACCAATCAAATCCAAAGAATTTATATCAAGTTTCCCATAATTTGCAGGATCTGTATATTCATGTCCTGCAGCATCAAACAGTTTTGGTCCATGCACGTCCAGTATCTTACCTTACCAGGGAAATTCCACATTGCTAGCAAGACTGATCCATAATTATTAATGTTATTTGACTGCTGGAGGTTACTGAGATTATCTATGAACACCTTTATTACACCATACGGCTCAATAAGATCATCTATATTAAGCATTTTATCTACTGTTCTCAGGTTCTTAATCAAAAAGATTACGAGAAATTGGGCTTTGTTCCTAAATTTTTATAGGCATTAACTTTTCTAAGTGTATCCCTTGGGCTTTTGCACTCCTTGAATCAAATACCTTTTCTTTTTCTTCAAATTGGTTAATAATTTTGTATGATTGATCAGCACTTCATCCTCTTCCTCACTAATGTCATTATTCTGGGATCCTAAATCTTCAGCTTGTACAGTTAAATTTTCTTCTTCTCCTTGGACTAGCCTAAAGTCTTCTTTGAATTCTTGACTAATTGGGGAGCATCTACAGGTAATTTTCCACCACCAATCTTTTTCTTGATTGGGAAGTGCTAGCTGGTTAGTTGGAAAATGGTAATGGTCCACAGAGAGAATGGTTTATTCAATGTATTGATCAGAAATCCTACTATACCAGAAATTGAGGAGTAGGGAGTAATATATCATCTTACATGTGCTATGTCTGACCTGTTTAATTTTCCAGGTATTATAGAGACTCTATTCTCTAAAGTCTAACCCACTGTTGCTAGTCATTTGACTTTTTTTTTTTTTTTTTTTTGGGGGGGGGGGGGGAGGGGGGGTTCTGTAACTACAAACTCTGTTTTCTATTGCAATAGTGCAGTTCTGTGTGAAGTCCACAGTGAAGCATCCATGTTCAGAAGTACCAGAAAACTTAGTGGGATAAATAAGCACAATATTGAGGGATATATATACAATTCTGACCATCAGTTTTGAAATTAAGCTTTATAATCTTGCATTTATGACAGCAGTTCAAGCCCCTCACATTTGGGGCACCATTTGCATTTGGCACTTTTATGCAATTGTTGGAGCACTTCAGGCTGTTAGATTGGCGGGATATCATTCATATTATACACTTTCTTGCTTAAATCTATTGTCATCTATGTCTTAATAGTTTTTGGGAACTGCTCTGCTGTGTCCCATTTGTTTCTGATCAGGAGTCATTTTACTGAACAAAAAACACCCAGATTTGGCTTATTTCATTAAAAATTTGGAGTCATCTCCCCTATAATTTGTTCTAAATGAAGAAGAACCATTCTTTGCAGATTTATCATCATGTTTGGCTGTCAATTCCTTCTCAACCCTTGAAGTTTCCCTCTACTGTAACTGCCTGGTTACAAATCATTTGAAGGCGACATGGATCAATCATTTATCACCATTGATGGTCTGCTAAGGTAGATTTTAATATTATAGCTTTTCTTTGTGCATTGTCACTGGAATTCGTATGAATCTTATTCACTTTATCTTACATCTGTGAAAACATCTTTGCTTTCATAATTAAAAACAATGTTTTACAGGGAAATTAAAGAAACTATAGTGTTTCTCTTCACATATGTCTATGTAGGTGGAATCCCTAATTAAAAGTCTGCTTATACGTCTTCTAGGCTAACCCAGTTTAGCTTAGAAACATAATTAAACTCAAAGAAGTCTTCTATTTCATCGATTAATCCAAAATAGCTTTTCTGCTCTAAAAATCAGTTCACATTTTTTTATTATACATACAACATCAGAACAGCTCATCAATCACATAAAATTCCATTAATAAATACCAAATTATGTGATAAATATTACCTACCGAGTTTGTTATATCATATACTATTATGGCTGCAGCAGCACCTCGATAATACATTGGAGCCAAGCTATGATACCTCTCCTGTCCTGCAGTGTCCCATATCTCAAATTTTACAGTTGTCTCATTCACAGCAAGTGTCTGAGAGAAAAATGCAGCTCCAATTGTTGATTCCTGATTACAAAAAAGAAAGAACAAGAAAGCCATCTTAAATCAAACTTGTTGAAATAAGAATCAAAAAAAAAATTCAAAATTATACAAATAGAAGTAGTAAAGCATTTAACCTGATAGTCAAAAAATTGGCCTTTCACAAATCGCAAAACCAGGCTTGATTTTCCAGCTCCCATATCACCAAGAAGGACCTACCAAGAACAGATAATTAAACAAGCTAATCAGCAGTACAATTTATAAAATGTATACATACATACAACCTGCTGTTTCAGTAAATAATATTGATATACTCTTATATAAATATTCATGATCTTTTGTTTCCATTAAGAATTACAATCTGTTGTTCTCTGAATAATCTCACTCGGCGAATACTGGCCTGAGTTAGAGTCAACACTCAAACTAATCACATTTCCACAATCCATTTGAGTATTGCATAAATAGACTTCTGGTTTTTTATTGTGTATGTAATTTTAGCATCAATGTTTCAGATCACACTCTGTGATCCATCATCAGGATGAAAGAGCATGCAAGATATGTAAAATGTAAGATCAAAAACCAGAAGTCTATTTATGCAATAGAATCAACACTCCTCAATTAGAAGACCAAAAAACTAAAACATGTATCTAAGCAAATTCCTGTGAAACAACTGTCTAGAACAATAAATTATTTATGATAGGGACTTAGACATTATAACAATGAATTCCTAAATGTGCCCATTACTCCCAATAAACTGAAAAAAAAACCAAAATAGCACAATAATAATTTGTGAAATATGAGGTCCTCTAAACCAAGAAAACTGCATCAGCACATTTCAGCAGCATTCAATCTAATCGAGAACAAAACAAGACCCATAACCTAAAAGAAACCTCTCTCCAAAAAGCTATTCATCAAAGAAAAACAAAAATTCCAAATAAAATCTAGACCATCCCCCTCAGTCCATGATGCTAAGCCTGAAAAGGTCAATGATTTATGCACCTGTGACTTAAGTTGATTCAAATTCCCAACACCTACAGGTTGATAAATGATTCCAGATGTTTATCCTCCCAACAAATAAAAATAAATAAATAAATAAAATAGACCATCAAACCTGATACAGTAACTCTACATCAATCTCACACAGATTAGATAAAACTCTTAAACTAAGAGTAAGGTAGAGAAAACCATCTAGGATATCTAAATGAATAGAACCCAGCTGAAAAAAGGTCAATAACTCATGCACTTGTGATTCGAGTTTATCCGAATTCCCAATACGTACAGGTTGCTTTTGATTCCAGACATTTATCGTGATACATAAACTCACACAGAAAACTCTTAACCTAAGTTGTAGAAAGTCATCTAGGATATCTATACAAACAAAACCTGGCTGAAAAAAGGTCAAATATTCATCCACCTGTGATTTGAGTTGATTCAATTTCTCAATACCTACAGATTAATAAATGATTCCAGATGTTTATCTTCCTGACTAATAAAAATAAATATTTAAATAATATAGACCATCAAACATGATACATTAACTCTACATCAATCTCACACGGATTATATAAATTAATAAATAATAAAACTCTTAAACAAAGTTACAGAAAGCCGTCTAGGATATCTATACAAACAAAACCCGGCAGACATTAGTTGGCCAGCCAGCCACAAAGGCAACAACTTGCTCTTCAAAAAATAGACTCATAGATTTATTTTGTGCGTATGCAGTTAACAGAGGAGGCCATCGACTCTATCCTCATGGCACAGAACAAATCAAGAAATTGAATCAATGGAGATTCTAAAGCAAAAACACATATTCAAGTACCCGGAAGACATGTTAATGTCCAATAACATCTTGGTCCAATTCTCAGTATGTCAATTTGAGTTAACCCAAATGGTAAAAGGAATTGAAGCTTCATAGTAAATAACTAGATTTGAACCCTGGCAGAAATGTTAATGTGTATTAACATCCCAAGTTCCGTTCTCATTGCCTCAAGTTGTAAACCCGCAATGGCTTTCACTGCAAGGCTATGGGCTCAAATCCCAAAAACAAATGTCGATGTGCAATGCCTTCAAATCATTAATCATTTTCATTCTAGAAAAAACTTGGGTTTGAATTTCCAGTGACCCCATCAGCATACTCAATGCAAATTCAACGTGCGATTGGGTCCCAGGTCTGATTCACATTGTCTCAAGTGGTAGACTCATGGTGTTTTCACAGCAAAGACCCAGGTTCAAAACCCAAAAGAACAAATTAATATAATGGAATATCACGCAACATATATCCCATCCAATTCTGAGTGCATCTCACTTCAATGGCAAAACTTCCCGCCAGGAAAATGGAGATGAAGACAATTAGGCTTTTACAATTTAAACGACTGGGGTGAGTCCTCCCCCATTTGACATACTCACCAGGTTGTTGGAATCGCCAGTGCATATTCATTCACCTGACCGGAGATCGTCTAGGATCTGGTGCATATTCATTCACCATATGTATCCAGCAGCCAGCCTAACCTAGAGAAATTAAAATAAGGTGAAGATAGTTTTTAAGGTCATCCTGAGCAAGACATCGAATCGGTGTAGATGTCTTACAAACCCCAAAAGATTTTTTTTATTCATTTAAGGCAGCTTTTAAGGTTATCTCAATCGAGACACCAATTTGGTATGTAAGCTACTTTTGAACCACACAATTGATTGTTTCTCATCTACTTTACATATTGATCAACAAGTTGCACATACCACAAACCCCAATTGGAACAAATTGGAATTGGGTTTCAGCTCTGAGTCTACATAACTCAGGATCAAAAACAAGATACGCCATTAATCATAGCATCTTAGCCAAAATCAATCCCCCCAAGGGGCTAACATCACAATTTAACAAAATAAAACAAATCTAAAACCAAATTCAACCTTGAAAATCCTCCAGAGACATAATCCTTCGTATAAACACATATACATCAGATATATAATCAATATTGATGCATCAAACTCACCAGCTTGGCCTGCATATTGTTGTTCCCCATGGTTGCCATTACAGGAGCAAACAGTAATCAAATTCCGTGCGATTCCTGCCCAGATCACCAAACTCCTCGTCTGCTGGAACGCCAAAGAGCTCAAAACTAGATCTCCACAAAAAAACGCCTCGATTATACCGTCTACTGGAAAAAAATTGACTGATCCTCTTCCCCCGGCAACAACCAGATTAATTAAATTCAAGCCTACGCACAAACCCTTTTTTCGTAATAAACAAATTTTGGCGTAGCCGGTCACACGCTGAAATCCATAAGAGACACGTGTCGGTTCGCAAACAACAAATATTCTCGTATGCGACTTGCGAGTCTCGTGGGCCTCGTGGGTTTAAGCGAGGGAGTTTTGTGCGGTAGAGATGAAATCCATGGCTTTTTAATCGGACGGCTAAAAATGCGGTTTGATTATTCTACAGAAATTGTCTTCTTGAAGTCTGAAAATATTTGAAATTAGGGTTTTATGGTCACCTTGCTGGGGAAAATGGGCACATTACTTGTCCGAGGGGTCACTCAAGGAAGCAATTTATATGCTTTCCAGGTTGTGGTTTTAGGTTAAATTTGATGGCCATTGTAGTTTTGTATAGAAACTATTAGAAATTCATGAAAATAATATAGGAGGAAAGGAGAAATATTTTAAAATTTTAGTGGAATAGATATATTTTAATTTTTTTATAGTAAGTTAAAAAAAGTTGATGATTTTAATGTGGGTTGATTAAAAAATATGGAGTAAGAATTGGAAGAATAATGAATAAATTAGTGTAGTTATTTTCATTTTATTTTTTAATAATTATCAAATATTGTTTGGATGGAGGGTAGTATGGGGTGGACATTCATGAAGACCTTCTTCATTAGCCTGAATACTCTGCAGTCTTTTTTTGTATCTTGAACTCCTTATATTTAATAAAAAAATTTTAAAAATTAGATAATTGTGTTATGTATTTGAAGAATTATTTTATTATTGGTTCTTTTAAATATGAAATTGTAGAAGAGACCATATATTAACAAATTAAAATTGAGAATTCTTTCTATTAAAAAATATTAGTCTTTGCTAAATGAAAGATGCAAGTTTTTTAATTAAAAATATTTTAAAAATTAATTATCATTTTAAATGCATTAGATTTTTTACCATTAATTGTTCATTTAATTTATGCTTTCTTTCTTAAAATATAAATTGGATTTTTTAAATACATGTTGATTTTATTTTTATTTGATAAGATTAATTTTTTACTTATTTGTAATATTTAAATACTAAAAAAAATTTAATATTTCTTTGTAAATTATTTTTAATATTTAAATATTAATTTTATTTAAATAATAGTCTTACATATTAATTTTTTATTCTCAATTACTATCTAAAAATAAAAGGCTTTGGTATAATTATATTTCTTAAAAATAGTTCAAGTGGCATATCTTAATATATGTTAAATATTTTTTATATTAAAAGGAGCAAAACTAAGGTGTTGTCCCTTTAATAATAGATAAATCATAATATTTATGAAGACTATAAAATACATGTTTATTGCTTAATTTTTTATTAATATTATATTAATTATGAATTGGACGAATAATGAATAAATAGTATAGTTATTTTCATTTTATTTTTTAATAATTATTAAATATTAAATAATTTTGTTATGTATTTGAAGAATTTTTTTTCTATTGAGTATAATTTATCAAATAGTTACATCTACATTACATTATATGTCTCTAGATCAACAACCCAATGCTTCTCATGTATAGGAGTAAAATAGCCAAGTACTATATCAAAAAGATTACATATACATGAAATATTCAGACAATAAAGCTATTACGATGGACCCAAGTAATCCAACCTTATGGGCCAACTTTACAAATCAACACTGAGTCACTGAGAATGCATCAGGTGGGAGAGGAATCACTTCAAGAGGTAGAGTAGCAATGGGATCAACTTGGACTGGTGGGCCATGTTCCAAGGTTGTCTTCTCTAGCAGATCATACAGCTGCTTCTTTGTGTTCCTCCATGCTTGTTCAAATGGGGGTGCTTCTTTGTGTCCCTCAATGCTTGTTCAAATGGGGGAGAATCTAGACCTAACTGATTTGTGACATAGCCATAAGCAATTTCTTTTTTTAGCACTTGAACAACTCCATCATTGAGCAAGTCCAGGAACTTCTTTTCTTCAAGCTTAAGAATCACTATGACCTGCAAGGATATGTTATGATAAATAAGTCTCCGTAGAGACTCGATAAGGTTTCTAGCAATACCAGAAAACATGTCATCATTAGTTCCTTTTCAATATGGAATTGTAGAAGAGCCCATATATTAACAAATTAAAATTGAGAATTTTTTCTATTAAAAAATATTAGTCTTTGCTAAATGATAGATGCAATTTTTTTAATGTTAATTATATATGTTCATTTAATTTATGCTTTCTTTTTTAAAATATAAATTGGTTTTTTTACATGTTGATTTTATTTTTATTTGAGAAAATTAATTTTTCACTTATTTTTAATATTTAAATACTAATTTTATTTTTTAATATTTCTTTGTAAATTATTTTCAATATTTAAATATTAATTTTATTTAAATAATAGAGTCTTACATATTAATTTTTTATTCTCAATTAGTGTCTAAAGATAAAAGGCTTTGGTATGGATATATTTCCTAAAAATAGTTCAAGTGACGTATCTTAATATATGTTATATATTTTTATATTAAAAGTAGCAAAACTAGGGTGTTGACCCTTTAACAATAGCCCAAAGACAATTCAAATAAAGCATTAACCAAATATTAATAGTACACTAATAGATGATTAACACCAAAACACATATAAAGAGTCTTAGCAGCATATAACTGTAAACTATTATAAGTTTTCACATCATTAAGGAAAAAAATAAAACTAGAAACATCCACCTAGTGGCTAAGTGAGCACATGGCTCCAATCATTGGTGAGGAACTCAACAAGGTCCTTTTATTTTTCTTCATTTTTTACATCCTTTCTTAAGACCTCCTTATGCAGAAGGCATGGGGAGGTTGTTGAGTTGTGCATCACCCTTAGACTAAATCTGGAAATGTTGATCGGATTCTTCTCTAGCTCCTGCATTTTTTTCTTCAAGGTCTCTAATTCCACCATCAAGTTCTTACATTTTGCAGAAGCACCGACAACACTCCCTAGTTATTATCCTCGTCTTTCATTAGAGCATCCTAGGTGAGATCCATAGGTTTAGTCTTGGTGTTATCAAAAATGTGCATAGAGTTGTCACAAGTTAATTTAGCCAAACTTTCTTCCTTCCTTAGGTCTCCTTCTCCTTCGAAAACATCATCCCAATCATCAACAACCTCATGCTCCTTCAGGCCATAATCCATCAGTTTCTTTTTCTACCCTTTGTATGTTGCACAACCCACCAATCTATTAAAGTGTTGAGGGTTGGTGCTTCCACTCTTACTATCTTCCTCCCCAAGTCCTCCTTGGCATCACTAGAAACCTCTTTTATGGTTATGTAGGTTTTGGGTTTTTTTTTGCTAGTGGATTAGATTTTATTTTCCTTTTTTTGTCAGCAATAGAGGTGGTTACAATGTTCTTAAGGTCGAGGAGACCTACCACAATAATGTCATGGGTAGGGGTGTCAAGGGTACCAAGATGAGAGTGGATTTTAGGAATCAACCTAAAAAATGAAAGGAGAATGTGTAAATGGGAACTAGACCCTCTAATTATGGGTGCTAACTTTTTGGGATGATACATTTAGTCCCAACTTTAGTAGGAGTATGAGACAAACTTATGCTCAGGGTAAAGTAGATATAATCCATAAGGATAATCTTGTCAAGGTAAAGGAGACAAAGAAACATAAAGCCCCTAAGTGACTCGAGTCTTTATCAAATCCAAAACCAAGATAAGAGAGGCATAGCTTGTGAGAGAGAGAGAGAGAGAGAGAGAGAGAGAGAGAGAGGTGATCACTAGCCTAGTAAGAGATTTTCTTACTATGGACCACACAAAAGGGAAAACACCACAAAAGATGGCATTGAAAGGTCTAGCAAGTTGTGTTATGCTAGTCAATCCATCAAAAAGGATCAGGCCTTAAGGAAATCATTGTCTCCATTAAGGGATGTAAAAAATGATCAGGCCCAAGGAAATCATTGTCTCCTTAGGGATCAAAGAGGAAGGATCATTCCTGAAGGAAAGTTTGTCTCTGTTAATTGATCCAAAGGAAAGGATAAACACAAGGAAAGCATCATCTCCTTGGTCACCTGCAAGAGAGATTGCATAAAATTATTATGTAATTGTGTATGCAAAATGTGAAACATAGAATAGAGTGTATCCCCTCATGTTAAAGATATTCCAAACGTCTTAACAAGATCAATGGCTTTAATGGAGCATACAGACACCCAAAATAAATGTTTACACTATGAGATGTCCCCAAGAAAGGACAAATCAAGGGAAATAATCACATTAAAAAAGTGATCATGGAATGGATCTACTAACTCTAGGGTTACTATGATCATATGATAATATATGAGATATTATATTAAAATGAACTATCATCATCCCCTAAAGGTAGTATAACTACAATCACAATGGAAGAATGTGACACAGGACAAGTAAGGAGGATCCAATTAAGGACAGTCCAAACATGCAACCAAACACCACAATGCGGAATAACACAACAAGACAACGTTTTTCAACTAAATTTTCATTAACATGCCCAACTGTAAGGCCTTCCAGGTTAGGGCCAAATACAATCAAAGTATTTATGTAATCTTCCAACTAGTCCAGCTCAGAAACAATTCAGTAGCTGATGGAAACCCTAAGGCAGATCTGAACTTGAGCTCGCAAGCCTCCAAGCAATGTCCTTGTCTCCAAGCATACAAACCACTAGCTCTGCTATTAAAAAACTATCAAATAGCAATCTGATCTTCAAGATCTCACAGGATCCAGATCTAATCTTCACTTCCTCCAATCTACCCCTAAACATCTACCCAAACACTCCTTAAATACTAATCTTCAACCACAAGTGATCGGCTGAAAGAAATAATTAACTCCTAAGGCAAGTTGGCTTCTATTACAAACAAATATTAAATGCAACAATAGTCGGCTCTCAAATAGCCTTACAAATAATTAATTCTCCATGTTGGCCTCTAGATCTACATAGGAGAATACAACAAAAGCTACCAGTTCAATAAATGCACCAAGTCGGCCAACCAAATCTCCAAGAACTCCAGTTGGTAAACCAGAACTACCGAGTGCCAGAGAAATAACCGAGCACCAGTGAAACTGTTGAATTCCAGATCACTGCAAATGTAATAGCATTACCATAAAAGTATATGATTTCCAAATGCATCGATCTCTTGTATATATACATTGTAAAGACAAGAAGAGGCATGTCCCTTTATGGGACATGTCTATTCATTAGTCTTATTTATTAATTTAACTAAATAATTATTATAAGATTAACTTTGTGTGTGTGTGTGTGTGTGTTAATATATAAATAATATAACTATTATATATATTAATATGTGTGTGTGTGTGTGTGTGTGTAGTAATTCATTTCTCATAATAATTAATAGTCTCATTTATTTATCTGGCCGATGCTACAAACATCAACACTCCCTCTTAGCTTGAGAAGATAAAATCTATCCAACACTTATAGCATCAAGTATATGATGGAATCAATAGAAGTATTATCTTTATGAGGTAATCAATTTAGAAACATAGTCCCAAGGTGTGGATTTCCTCCATCGTCAATTCTATTTACAAGCACTCATGATATTGGCCTCCAGAATATATCAAGTGCTCAAAATAATGGCCTATCAACATCAAGTCATATGATGTTCACCATGTACTCAACAAATGTCCATAGATAATGTGCACTATCTATAACTTATTGTGGTATGTTTCAGCCATCACACGATGTCTATCACAATATAATATCATGGCTAGTTTAAGGAACTTGATCCTCCATGCAAGATATATCACATGACTTGTGGATATGGTCTATAGTCAATAATGCAGGTCAATAAAAATATAAGTGTGAATATTGATTAGTATCTTCATTTGATCTATGAAGGATTGACATATAAGAATATATTGAGACAGATAGATAATCAAATGAGAAATAATATATTTCTTATTTGATTCTTTATCTGATTGAAAGCTATTTATTTCAACACTCCCTCTAAGCTAAATAAGATAAGGTGTAATGAAGATAATATCAATATTATTTATAATGTATCACATTTTCATGATGAGATTGTTATCACGTGTGTGTGTGTGTGTGTGTGTGTGTGTGTGTGTGTGTGTGTATATATATATATATATATATACATATATATATACCATATATATACATATATATATATGTATATATATATATATATATATATATATATATATATATGTATGTATATATATATACATATATATATATATATATATATATATATATATATATATATGTATATATATATATATACACATACATATATATATATATATATATATATATATATATATATATATATATATATATATATATATATATATATGTATATATGTTATATATATATATATATATATATATATATATATATATATATATACATATATACATATATATATATATATATATATATATATATATATATATATATATATATACCACCTAACTTGTGAATATAACTTAGTATAACATATCACTTAATGTGTGGCATGAAGTATCACCTAACATGTGATACTGAGTTTTACATATCACTTAGCATGTGATATGAGGAATCAGCTTAACTCGTGATACTCAATTTTATATATCACCTACATGTGATATGAGGAATCACCTTAATATGTGATACCTAGTTTTACATATCACCTAACATGTGATACGAGGAATCACCTAACATGTGATACCCGGTTTTACATATCACCTAGCATGTGATATGAGGAATCACCTCAGATTGTGATACCTAATTTTCATATCACCTCAGATCGTGATATGAGGAATCACCTTAGATCATGATACCTAATTTCGTATCACCTCAGATCATGATATGAGGAATCACCTCAGATTGTGATACCTAATTTTCATATCACCTCAGATCGTGATATGAGGAATCACCTCAGATCATGATACCAAGATATAGTAATAAGGAACATTACATTCCCTTACATATAACCCTATTATGGTATGTGCACTGACATATCAGATGTCTACCATAATGAATCTCTATTACAAGGTTATTACATTGTAATATCAAATACAAGTGTTCATTTTCTAAAAGATCATCACCTCTCAGAAATGTACACGGGATGGATGAGCCCATAAAGTCACACATCTGACAAAAGAAGTTTACACATAAAATATCTTTATCAATACAAATCAAAATTTTATATTTCAACCATACCAAGATTCTTCCTGAAGTGATCAACTTTCACCTTGGCGAGTGGTTCGATAATAATATCTGTTGTTTGATCACTCATATTAATATACTCCAACTAGATCACATTCCTTCCTACCATGTCTCTTGCATGGTGATAAGGAATTTCTATAAGATAAAATAATGGATCACTGATGTTGAACCTCCATCATAGGAATCACAGTCCTCTAACTGTTGATCACTAAGGAACCCATCTTGACATGGTTAGCTCCCTCTAAATCAAAATTCTCAGATGTCCATATATGTATTCTTTAGTTTCTCCCTCTGAAGCTCAAGATCATGCATCAACCTTCTGACCTCCTTTTCCAAGGTTGTCTATAATGGATTGGCAATCTCCCTCTGAATCTGATATCAACTCTCAACTCAGTTTCATAACTGCAGGCATTAAGTTCTTTCTCTCTTGATTACAATCTCGTATGATTCTAGATTTGTCTTCAATGTAATTCAAAGAGAGATTACAATTAGGTCATAAAACTAAACCATCCCGAAGGAAAATATCAATTATAAAAGTATAAAATATTTACTATCCTGATCTTATGGCATGAATTAATGACTCAAAAATTTATAACATTATTCAAGGGTAGAAATACTTATCTCTTATTGTCAAATATTACTACGCTCTGACTGCCACCAACTTGAATCATTATTGTGATCCTCTCAAAGCTAAATCCAACACTCCCTCTTAGCTAGGGAGGAATCCTTCTTGATAACTTCTGGTTTGTCATCCTGATGCTAAAATCAACACCCTCTCTTAGCTAAGAAGGGTCTTCTCAAATATCTGAGTTATAGAGTAATGTCCACCATGGCTATTGCCAGGGGTGGCTCCATCATGGTTGCTCTCATGAATGGAAATGCAAACAAACACAAGTGTTTATCAAGAAATCACTCATGTAATATCGTCATCTTTTGATGATGGTCACCATAGATACTCCTAGAGAGTGACTCAATACAGGTGTTTAGTCATGGACTCACTCGCATGACCTCCACCATGGCTATATTCAGTAGTGATGACAAAATACAATCCCAACAATATGCATGTGATCGTAAATCACATTATATGCATAATATGAATCATGATGATTTCACAGTGAATAAGATATAAATCACAATCTCAGTAGTAAGAATGTGTATCCTTTAAACATGAATTTTCATTATCAATCATCTGAGTATGTAGTCACAATTTGACTAAGCAATATGTAAATGCATGCATAATCTGAGTCAAATGATAATTTTGAATGTCTCGAATGGATACACTGATGTCAAGCATATAGGATGGATAGTATGAAGTATTTTGTCTTGACGCCCAATATAGATCAAGATATATATTCACTGCTCTGAAGTATTGAGATCAATGTGTTTGTATTCACATGTATTCGATGCTTAAAAGTATCAAATATTCTTGTTGTAGACCACATAGTAGAGAATATACTAGATATTTAGCTGAGTGAAGTGTGTTTGAATGCCAAACATCGTCATTCCTTTATACTTGGTGTAGGTGTAAACATTACAGTCGACCCTTAGATTTTCTTATTCCATTTCAAGTCATAGAACATAACATTTATTTCCTTTAGCTGATAGATTATACTTCACAAATCTTGATAAGTCTTCACATAAATCTATGTATACTCCTCTTCTATATCTGCATATATATATATATATATATATATATATATATATATATATATATATATATATATATATATATATATATATATATATATATATATATATATATATATATATATATATATATATATATATATATATATATATATATATATATATATATATATATATATATATATATATATATATATATATATATATATATATATATATATATATATATATATATATATATATATATATATATATATATATTGTTTGTATCACACTTTGGTACATATGACATTCGATGTTTACATAATGCACATTTACACTTACATATATATATTTTTTACAAATGTGATATAGTGTCTTCATTTACAGCCTTCTCATAATCTGGCATAGAAAATAATAGTCCTCATATTCACAACGACTCATATATACTTCACACAACACACTCTTGACATTTGTCCTCCACATTATGATTATCACGATAGATTATGATTATCACATTCCCGATGAGAACAAGTATTCTAATGTGGTGGGTTTGAAACTCGTAGTAGGCCCATCTCAGTTTTCCAACTCTATTTGGATATAAGGTTGCATTTGGTTCAACTCTTTTGCATTCAATTCAACGATGATTGAGCAACTACAAGATGTATATATGTCAACCTTCAAACATGGCTCTTTATTCTCGACTGGTAGAAACTATCGCATACTTCCTATGTATTTAATATAGTTACCTAGTCAACTCTTCTACTCAGAAAGTACACTCAAACCGAGTTACAAGTCCCAACATACTATTCAACGACCATAGACACAATAAGAAACTAGGCAATGCTACTTGACAGTAATGATGATTGCCACCATTGTTGGTGATAATTGTTTTGGTTATTATAACTTGTTCCCCCAACATTAACGATTTGTCATTCTCTAGATGTTCCTTCTATTGGTTGTGCTTCCCAATTATCAAATGGCTCTGGACTGGTCTTCATTCCGTGCTCGATCCATTTCTATCACATAGTTATATTCTTTATTTTGTCTTCGATAATTATGCTCAGCATGAATAGGACTATATGCATAGACTCGGTGGATTCATATGTTGATTTTTTCCAGTTAAGATCTATTTTTAATGTTTGGACTATCCAACGCTATAGAACTTAACTCCCAAGAAGGGGTGTGCCTTCTAGACTCCCATGCAGAAAGAATGAACATAAACACCCAAAAAAGTAAGTTCATAACTTTGAGCTCCAAACTAAGAGGCTCGTGCAAGGAAAAGGAGAGTGTTGCACTATTCATGTCAGAGTAGCGATATTAAAATATTTCCTCACTTCGCACACAAAATGTCTGGCATACTCAATAGCCTTTGATGAAAGATGTTTCTTCAAATGTCGCTCAATTATTAGATCGACCTTTTATTAATATTTATGGTTTAATATTGTATCTTGGAAAATCAATGAAATATTTGAATGTTATCTTCAACGCTCGATATGGCTAATTTAAAAGCAATATCTCTATAGCTAAGTATTTTCGGGAACATATTATAATATTAATTGAAGCTTTTCATTTGCAACTTGGCTCTAATACCATGTTGAATTCTAGATCGCTGCAAATGTAACAGCATTACCATAAAAGTATATGATTTCCAAATGCATCGATCTCTTGTATATATACATTGTAAAGACAAGAAGAGGCATGTCCCTTCATGGGACATGTCTATTCATTAGTCTTATTTATTAATTTAACTAAATAATTATTATAAGATTAACTTTATATATATATATATATATATATATATATATATATATATATATATATATATATATATATATATATATATATATATATATATATATATATATATATATATATATATATCTGTGTGTGTGTGTGTAGTAATTCATTTCTCATAATAATTAATAGTCTCATTTATTTATCTAACCGATGCTACAAACATCAATAGAAATAACCGACCATGCCAAGGCATCACCAAGCAACACAGGCATCATCGAGCAAGCACATTGATCGAGCACCATAGGCATCACCGAGTACAAGCTCCATCGAACACCAGAGGTTTCACTGAGTTCCTTCAACAACCGAGCCTCCTTCAATAACTAAGACCATCGGTTAAAGTTGCAACCGAATAACACAAAACCAAAACAACACACCACCATGCAGATTCACTGAGTACCTTAGAATGCCCCTGCATCAGACACCCCAGGTTTGAAAATATGTTCTCAAAGGCTGGAAGAACTGTAGATCTCTAAAAGTTTTGTTGACTATTAGTGACTCACACTTAATCATTTATCTAGGCAATGATGGTCGGTCATCACTGCGACCGAGTCATTATGTAAAGGCTGAGCTATATAATGTATACTTACCGAGTAGTAGTACTACCGAGTAAATCATGGTCACTATATTTTTGTATTAGCCGAGTCAAGTTTTGCCAAGCTATGTATGCAATGATTACTGAGCAATAGAGATATCAACATATGTCAAGTATAGTGAATGTCGAGTATCAGGAAGAACATTTGCCAAGTTAGCCAGGAATGACATATGCGTTTGTTATGGCACAGTGATCGAGGTAAATAATTTTGGCCGACATTCATGTTTTGTATTTTGTTTGTTGAGGTAATTACAGAGGTGATTACGCATCTATTTTGTAATCATTGATCCCTATGTAATACTTAGAGCCAATCAGAGATTAGTAAGGCTTAAGCGACAAAAGGAGTTAATCTGAACCGTAGATCTTGAATCATGAAGATGTTTTGTTGTGTATATAAGTATAAGATCTAAACCCTAAAACGTAGTGGCATATGAGAAGATGTGAAGAGTATGAAGGAATAAGTAGTGAAGCACATTCAGATCAGTGAAGCATTCAGATAGAGTTCAGTGACCGAGCTAAGCAGTGAAAGGACAGAACAAAGATAAACTTGATAGAAGAGATCAAAACAATACTATAAGGAGAAGATTTGTTATCATCATATAGTGCAAACTAAAGGATCAGGTACTAAGACATTCTAACTAGTGTATTAGGGTAAATCTCTTAACCGAGTGGTCCTAACAGACCTATTGTAATCTCTTAACCAAGTGCTTACTTTGTTGTAAGTTTTTAAATCCTTTGGCAAGGTAGACTGTATAAGTCTTTGAGATCTTAACAGGGCAGACCCCTCACAGGGTAGATCATACTTTGATCAAATTTTGTAAGCCCCAACAGGAAAACTTATTACTGTAGTAGTGAAGATTTGTGGGTGTCATCCCCACCCCAGTTTTACCTTTCAAGGGTTTCTGGGTAACCAAAATTATTGTGTTATGAGTACTTACATGAATGTTGCTTAGTATGTTAGTTACTTTGTTTTGATGAAGTATTGTCGATGCTATACAAATTTTTTTAAGTAATGTTAAAATGGATTAGTAGGTGATATCTGATTCACCCCCCCCCCCTCTCTCAATATCACTTTCCCAACTATATTTCCAACAATTGGTATCAGAGCTACAAGGTTTCTCATTAGCAAGTCTAACCACTTAAGGAAAAAGATCTCGAGATGGAAGTCTATAAGCTGGGAAAGGTCATAGAGAATTACAAGATTGATGTGTAGCTGACATTACAACAACTAGAAGCAGCCAGAGGTGAATTGAAGAAATCTTTGAGCAAGAGAAGAGAAATTGCTATTCAACAAAATGATTCACATTATCAAGAAGAAGATACCACTGGACTATTTGACAATGGGAACTCTGCAGAAAGTGACAAAGCCATAAAAGAGCTACTGGAGAAAAATACGATACTTAATGATGACATCAGAAGTCTTAAGAGAGAACAAGAGATTCAATATGTCAGATTTTGTGAAGTAGTTGAACAGAACAAGAAAGTTGAAGATGACAAGACAATGGTTGAAGAAGATAAAAGACAAATATCAATAAGACTTGATGAAAGGAGAAATGACATGCAAAGGTTGACCAACAATCAACTAGACATGGTAAATCAACTGATGCTAGCTAATAAAGAATTGGGCAGAAAAGATATGGATATCAACCAACTGAGGTCTGAAAATGATCAATTAAGGAAAGAACTAAGATCTGAGAAGGAAATCAATGAAAGGATGAACAAACCAAATGAAGCTGCAAAATATTTTGAAGAGTTTTTAAGATCACCTAGAAGATCTGGTGATAGATCTGGACTTGGACTAAATGAGCATTCATCATCTACTGAAGAAGGAGAATCATCAAAGAGTGGAGAACAGAAGAATGTAAAACCAAAGAACAACAAGCCCACATGCCATCATCGTGGAAAGCCAGGGCATACAACCAACATATGCAGGAGCAAAAATGGTAAGTTTGATCTTAAACCTAAGTTTAATGGGCATTGCTTTAACTATAAGAAACATGGACATCAGGCACATGAATGCAGGTCTAAGGTTAGTAATCCACCTACCTCACCAAAATTTCAAGGACATTGTTTTAATTGTCAAAGGTATGGGCATAGATCATTTGAATGTAGATCCAAACCTAAATGGTCATCAAATGAGCAGACCAAGTCACCTGTGAAGAACAACTCATAGAATTGGGATTATAACACTTGGTACAGTTGTCATTATTGTAATAAATATGGACACATTGGAGCAAATTGAATGAAGACTCACTTTAGATGCAAATCTAAAAGTTGGATGAATGGAAGTATGATGTGTTATAAATGTTACAAGATAGGTCATCTTAAGAGAGATTGTAGATCACATATGTCGAGCAATGATCAAAATCAGAATGAAGATATCCGTGAGACATTGAGAAATCAAATGAACAAAACATGGAAGAAGAAGGAAGAAGAAAACACAAGTGAAGCTAGCACTTCTAAGGTCACCCAATCCAATGGATCAGATGATCACACTTCTTCTAACTAAGAAAAAAAAAAGGTATGTTTGGAACTGAATCCTATAATGCTTTATCCTACATTAGTTCCTAACATTAGTTGAGAAAAAGTCCATATTTGCATAAGTTAAAGATGCATTTGGACATGTCTTAGCAAAATAGAGTATTTTATTTTTGATGTCGAGCGTCAGTGTCTTGACCGAGTTGTCAATGTATGTCGAGGACCTATGGTAGTCGAGATGCAATGTATACCGAGCTGTGTCTTAACGGTTATATTGATCGAGCTTGTGTTAACCGAGGTTAACATGAGTTTGCCGAGACAGTTGTATTCCACTTAGAATTTTGTACGGAGCATTTATGAGGCCCTAATTTGACTTTTTGGAATCTATAAAGTGGAAAGTTTTCGCTCATTTCATTTCACCAAGCGAATTGAGATTTCTTTGAGCGATTCAAACTGCAAGCAACCGGTTTGTCAAAAGAGATTCCAAATCCTTTCAGCATGTCGTCGGCAAAAATCATCTACATGACACTTACGAGAAAAGGTACACTACTGAGAAAACATTTCTTTTCAGAAATCTCAAATTAAAATGGCATCATCATCGTCTGCTTCATTGAAGAAATAAGGGATGGAAGTATTCAATGCACAATTGGTAAGAAATGAAGTTTGCAAGCCGCAAAAATTTAGGGCAATTACAGAAACTGCAATTAAAGGAGATCTTACTGGCGCCCTATCCTCAATTTCAGAGAATGTGTTGATAATGAAGGACATTAGGTCTTGTTACATGTGCAAGATCAGAGAAATTGGAGATTATGAGATCAGGGAGGCATACGACAAATTATGTGATAATGGAGTGTTGAAGACAGAGTATAAAATAGTTTCCGAACAAGAGTTAGTGCATGCCCTAGATTTCCCGCAAAATTTTAAGGTTGAATGGATAAAAATAGTGTTGAGTCGAGTGCATGATATGCAATTATGGATGGAAGATGGACCCATGAAAATAATGAAGGAAATGATCCATCGAGTAACTAGATACCCTGCAATTCAAGGAAAAAGGACAATTAAGTGTTCAAGTAAAGAAAAAATTCAGGCAAACACATAGGCAGTATGGAACAAGCGTGGAATGACGATTGCCACCATCACTAATCTGGAAATTGACTTTGCAGTTAGGGTTCTCTCACACAAATTCTACCAATCTAGTCGGTTGGATAGCATCCCCTATATGGCAATGGACCAAGCATGGAAAATCATCAAGAAAGGGCACACTTATGATCTTGTCGAGCTCCAGCTGACACAACTTGCCAAGAACCTAAACTCAATCTAGATTGCAAAGAATTCCCTGTGCAAGTTTGGTTCTTTGCTAGTCTTTCTATTCTTTTATGTACATAAGTGTTTTCCTACTGTTGGAGGTGCGATATGGGATAAGATGAAACCCATTACTGTTCAAATCAATGAGTACATAGGTCAGATAGGAGATAGTCTTAATGGTGTAATGGATAACTATTTTGTTGAATTCAAGAAGAAAATGAGGAAGAGGAGTAGAATTCCTGTGTCATTAGTTGAGAAGTATAGCAAGGATATATATTTTCTAGTTGACACAGACTTTACTTATGCATAAGCAGTCTTTCCTAGGGTTTCATGGCTAATGCCATTGCCCTATGAGGTAAACATAGATGAGACCACTACTACCATTACAACCCTCTTAGCTAAAGAAATTGATAATAAGGCACCCTATTTTGGAACATACAATGAAGCCTGTATACACCCTAAAATGGTCGCCTAGACTTTGGGCCCCCCATTTCTCAATTTATCAAATCCCTGAATCAATATTTTCAAATATCAACATTTTCAATTATATCAATTTCCTTGATCAAATCATAATCAATTCAATATTTCCTAAGGTTTGAGCCTTATTTAATTTAAAAAGAGAAAAAAAAATAAAAAATTATTTAATTAAGAGAACATGCTCCCTTTTAATTAATTAAAAATCTCTTTTAATTAAATAATAAAATCACTTTATCCTAAGCCTTTATTTAATTAAAAAGAATTTCCTCCCCTTTTATTTAAATAAAAAGCCCCCACCTTTTCTTCTTATCCTATGTTGCACAAATAAAGCATTATTCTTATTTTATAAAAAGGGAAAAAACACTTTTTGTCTTATGTGGGACACAAAAATCAACTCCTATTTTCCTATTGGAGGATATTTGTGCACAAGGATCAAGCTTCCTTTTTTCTCCACCGTTGATTGGTCTTTTTTCCTCTTAATCTCCATGGTCCATTTCATTTCATTTCTTATAAAAGGAGAGCTCTCTCCTTCATTTTCATATCTTAGGTTTTTATGCTAATGTTATGCTGCAGGTTTTCTAGGTCATTTGGAGCTCTTTGAAGACATTCTTGCATTCAAGCTTTGAAGACATTGTTGTTGCATTTCATTTAGCTTGTCTTCTTATATCATAGTTGCATAATCATGGCATTTTTAGTATAGATTTTCTTTATGCAATAGATTAATCTCACATAGCTTAATAGGAGGATTTGTAACACTTGTATTTTCCTTTCATAGCATAGCTTGCATCTTTCATTCTCATAGATTAGTTTGCATTGCATTGCATTTACATTTGATTCTTGGAGATATTGGCATTGTTGCCCTTGTCTTTGATTTGGAATCTCTCATTGTGTGGTTGACTAGCAAGGTCATGAGTTTATAGCTCTAGCTGAGAGCAATTTTACAAATATTGCAACTCCATGCATAGAGAGCTATGGATCGATTTGTGAGGGCTCATTGTTGAGTTTCCTTGCATGTAAGGATTCATAGAAGTGTGGTCACATTTTCACCATACAAAGCCAAATCTAAAATCACTATGAATTTGATGGCTACAACTGTAGAAAGAAAGAGGAAGAAAATAGTAAAGAATCTGGAGAGATATGTGGAAGAAGCTGAGAAAAATGCACCACTTGAATTAACCCAAGGACTGGGAGAGGATGAACCAAGTGACTCTAGTGATAGTGAAGAAGAAGAAGAAGTTCAAGTAGAAAAGAAGAAGGGTAAGAAGCCTATACTTGTCGAGCCCCCAACCAAAAGAAGGATACTAAAACCTAAAGTGTCTTTGACACCTGTGCTTAGGCATAGAACAAGGGGACCAGCTGCCGAGACACCAAAGAAATCCCCTACATCAAGTAAACAAAAAATTGTTCAACCTAAGGCAGTGCCGAGCAAGGCTAACAAAAGGCCTAGGAGGAAACTTGTTTTGGAAAAGGAAGATGATGAGGAAACTGAAAGTGATGAAGAGGTGAAGAAGAAAGTTGAATTGCAGAATGTAAAACCTACTATGGATGAAATATGCCACAAAATCACAAGCACTACAGGAGTAGAAGAATTGAAGGGATTAAAATTTGGAAGCATGAGTATAGGAGACAAAGAAAAGGTTGAAGATGCTCTTCTTGAAATGCTTTGCATTTTCAAGATGTTACCTATTCAGTTGGAGAACCGAATTCCTAAGGAGTTGAGCAACAAGGTAGCACAGAAATGGGAATATGCTCTTAATATAGAGAAACAAATAAGGGAAAGCACCCTAGCACAAGCTGAATCAAATTTAACCTTTGCAAACATTAGACAAATTATGGAACAATACAGAGCAAAGTTTGATCCTAAGCTTAGAGCTTATTTAATCCTTCAACACAAGGTTGAGGATGTTGTGCAGGAAAGTATAAAGATCTGGAAGATAGTGTTTGGATTGTCAATTGACAAGGATGCAGATAAAGGTGCTAGTACATCTAAGGATGTTGAGCCTAACATAAAACATAATACAATGGAAATACCCATTCCGGAGACTGAAGCTCCTAAGGTGGAGGAAATTCAGAAGGTATCAGAAGTAAAAATTGTTGATATAACAGAGGATACCCAAATAAAGACTTAGGTATTGACTGAGGAGGATATACAAGTTGCGAAAGCAAAAGACACATCTTTGCCCGGCAACAATACTATACTTTTACAAGTCACAGATTATCCAACAATTGATGAGACATCAACTGTTAACTCTACCCTCGCCAAACCTGAAGTTGTGACAATTAACATGTTAGCAAGTACAAGCACTACTGAGAAATAGGATTGGTCGGCACCAACAAATCCACCCACTTCTGTCGAGGAGTTGAAACAAGATCAAGGAGAGCAGTCTGAATTAAAAGCTACTAGTCCTCATGTGAAGGATAAGGGAACATAGGAAAAAGACAAAGCTATTGAGGCACAAGAGCCTAAGGAATAAGAGGCAATACAAGCTCTTGTATAGATGCCGAGTGGGAGCACACCAAAGAAGGAAATTAAGAAGAAAATGAAAGTCTTTTCACCAAAGGTAACTATTGATGAAGTTATTGTTATTACAAAATGGGATACTGATAGCTTATCCTATGAGAAAATACAAATTCTGCAAGATTTGTTGAAGAGGAAACGCATACAAGAAGAACTCAGGAGGGATCATCAACAAAAATAGGTCTTGTATGAAATAAAAGAAATATTTAATGATGCTTTTGAGTTGTCTGATGTACATAGTTCTGCTCCCATACTGGAACAACTTATCCATATTGTTCAAAAAGTAACTAATGAAGAAAGTGGACCCAGTGATAAGTTGTTACAATGGTTAGAAAGAAAGTTTGAGACCAAGATGATGGAAAAATTCTCTGCCGAGATTGCATTGAAATAGGTAGCACTTTCTACTCTGGTAACAAAGACAGAAGAAGTCATTGTGAATGCACAATTTCTGCTTACCGAACTATGCAATGTAGGACAATTCATCGAGGATAATCAAGGGCTGGTTGATAAACTACAACAAGAACTCAAGTCTACCAATGAATCCTTAAGCTTGGCTGCAGAATCAAGTTCTAGACATTATGACAAGCTTATGTATACACAAGGTAGGATAGCCAAGTTGATGGCTAATGATGGAAAGATAAGGGCTCATCTACTCTCCATGAAAACAATCTTGACACCTCACTTGGAGGTCATTCAAAGAGAGTTAGCCAAGGCTAAGGACTTAACACAAAAAGATCCACATCTTTCTACAACCGAGAGCCTTGTTAATCTAGCTGCCGAGCTAGAAGTGTAGTCAAAAGTTTTGAGCTTTGCTACAAGTAGATGGGAAGCTGCACTATACATGGTTATGATGCTTCATAAACCATTTATGGAGAAATTTGTCACACTCCCTACTATTGAAGAAATCAATTGTGTCAAAAACAAGGGGGAAATTAAGTGACATGACATGACAAAGGGAAGAAGTGACATGACATGACAAAGGAAAGGTAACAAAATTTTGTTTGTATATATATCTTAGGGGGATTATTCTACTAAGTACTTTAGTAAATATGAATATAATGTCATGACAAAGTGTTACAAAGTGTTTTTGCCACTAATGTCAAAGGGGGAGATTGCAGATCTCTAAAAATTTTGTTGACTATTAGTGACTCACACTTAGTCATTTATCTAGGCAATGATGGTTAGTCATCACTGCGACCAAGTCATTATGTAAAGGCCAAGCTATATAATTTATACTTACCGAGTAGTAGTACTACTGAGTAAATCATGGTCACTATATTTTTGTATTAGCTGAGTCAAGTTTTGCCAAGCTATGTATGCAATGATTATCGAGCGAAAGAGATATCAACATATGCTGAGCACAGTGAATGCCGAGTATCAGGAACATCATTTGCCAACTTAGCCAAGAATGACATATGAGTTTGTTATGGCACAGTGATCGAGGTAAATAATTTTGGCCGACATTCATGTTTTGTATTTTGTTTGTTGAGGTAATTATGGAGGTGATTATGCATCTATTTTGTAATCATTGATCTCTATGTAATACTTAGAGCCAATCAGAGATTAGTAAGGCTTAAGCGACAAAAGGAGTTAATCCAAACCGTAGATCTTGAATCATGAAGATGTTTTTTTGTGTGTATAAGTATAAGATCTAAACCCTAAAACGTAGTAGCATATGAGAAGATGCAAATAGTATGAAGGAATAAGTAGTGAAGCACATTCAGATCAGTAAAGCATTCAGATAGAGTTTAGTGACTGAGCTAAGCAGTGAAAGGACAAAATGAAGATAAACTTGATAGAAGAGATCAAAACAATACTGTAAGGAGAAGATCTGTTATCAGCATATAGTGCAAACCAAAGGATCAGGTACTGAGACATTCTAACCAGTGTATTAGGGTAAATCTCTTAACCAAGTGGTCCTAACAGACCTATTATAATCTCTTAACCGAGTGCTTACTTTGTTGTAAGTTTTTAAATCCTTTAGCAAGGTAGACTGTATAAGTCTTTGAGCTCTTAACAGGGCAGACCCCTCATAGGGTAGATCATACTTTGATCAAATTTTGTAAGCCCCAACAAGAAAACTTATTACTGCAGTAGTGAAGATTTGTGGGTGTCATCCCCACCCCATTTTTACCTTTCAAGGGTTTTTGGGTAACCAAAATTACTATGTTATGAGTACTTACATGAATGTTGCTTAGTATGTTAGTTACTTTGTTTTGATGAAGTATTGTCAATGCTATGCAAAAGTTTTAAGTAATGTTAAAATGGATTAGTAGGTGATATCCGATTCACCCCCCCTCTCAGTATCACTTTCCCAACTATATTTCCAACAAGAACATCTTCCGGGATTCAACACATAAACCCTGAACTAGTTCTTCACATACAAGTCCTTCAACTCTTCACCTTGCAACTCTTCCATTTATGCTTCCTCTGTCTCTTCAAATCTTTCCTTGATAACACATAGACTTGTTCTCCATATTGATCAATCCTTTCAGAACTCTTCAACTCATCTCGGTTACCAAATATCAGGTTTCTCCTACCAAGTGTTGTATCCAACAAAGGCATTAGGGAAAGCTTCATGTTATTCTTCTCAACAGTAAACACATTCTTGACACAATCATACATAGCTCTGCAATCATATTGCCAAGGTCTATCGAGCAATATATGACAACTATTCATCTCCATAATATCACACAACACTTGATCCTTATACTAGCCAATCTGAAAATCAAAAAGACATTTCTCCCTTACTTCTAAAGCATGAACATATTGTAACCAGCCAATCCTATAAGGATAAGGATGCTTAATTCTCTTCAAACCAAGTTTTTGAACCATGTCCTCAGCAACAAGGTTATTAGTACTACCACTATCCACAATTACATCACAAAGTTTACCTCCAGACTTGCACCGAGTTCTAAACAAGTTACTCCTCTGACAAGGTTCCTCCTTTGCACCAAGCAATGTTCTCTAAACTAGCAAGTTCTCAGATTCAAGTTCATTTTGAATGTTCTCATTTATCACAGGATTCCTTCGGTCATCAAATTTCTTCTATGTAAACTCAAAAGAACGATGTCCTTCTTCACCACAATTACAATAAGTACCCTTAAAGATCATCCTACCTGTCTTCTTTTTCAATTCCATAGGTTTCGGTTCATCTTCAACAGTTAGTTTATCCTTCATTGAGTGATCAATCTTTTCCTTCCCTTGGGGATTACTATGGTGTCTCATTTTCAACTTATCTTCCACCTTCAGAGCACATTGATAAGCATCTTCAACTGAGTCAATCTTCAGCATACTAAGCTCATCCTAAATATTGAATCTCAAACCATTCACATATAGAGCTACCCTTTCTTTACCAAGTTCTTTGTGTCCAGATCGAATAGTCAATTTATAGAACCCCTCGGTATAGTCCTCCACAGTCAAATCTTTTTGTTTTAGATTCTGCAACTTCTTAAACAAGTCAAGCTCATAATCGGTAGGTATGAACTTAGCTTTCAATTTAGTCACCATCAACCTCCACCGATTGATCTTCATTTCACCTTCATCTTCTCTATCTCTTTGTAATTCTTTCCACCAAAGAGTAGCATGTCCTTTCAACTTAGTCTATGCCAATCTTACTCTAAGAGGATCTTCAATTTCTTCAATCTCAAAGAAGTCTTCTAGTTCACCAATCCAATCAATCAAGTCCTCGGGTCTCAAAGTACCAAAGAAAGTAGAAACTTCCATTCGGTAACTAGTACTTAACTAAGCTCCAGATCTATGCAACCGACCAATTCTATCTTCACCAAATCTGTCTCTCCGATCATCTCCACTAGATCTAGCAGCTTCAAAGTCTTCAACATCTTCCTCATAACTATCATCAGTACCAAGACTCCTTGGCATACCATTAATAGCTCTCATGACCTCAGTGATCATGTCATTCTTCATCAGTTCCATCTCAGATCTAAAATCAACTTTAACCTTCTCTGTAATCTTCAATTCCACAACATCACAGAGATCTGCAATTGCTCTAGGGTCCAATATTCTTGAAGGCATCCTTCAAGACTTTTGAAAACACAAAGCAATAAGTCACCAACAAGGTCCTAGTGCAAACAACCTCAACTCAAAGATCGGTTTACACACTCAAGATCTTTAAGCTCTGATACCACTTGACGCAAGACAAGTAAGGAGGATCCAATTAAGGATAGTCCAAACATGCATCCAAACAACACAATGCAGAATAACACAACAAGACAAAGTTTTTCAACTTAATTTTTATTAACATGCCCAATTGTAAGGCCTTCTGAGTTAGGGCCAAATACAATTAAAGTATTTCTGCAATCTTCTAGCTAGTCCAGCTCTGTAACAATTTAGCAACTAATGGAAACCCTAAGGTAGATCTGAACTTGAGCTCGCAAGCCTCCGAGCAACCTCCTTGTCTCTAAGCATACAAACCACTAGCTTTGCTATTAAAAAACTATCAGATAGCAATCTGATCTTCAAGATCTCGCAGGATCTAGATCTAATCTTCACACTTCCTCCAATCTACCCCTAAACATCTACCCAATCACTCCTTAAATACTGATCTTCAACCACAAGTCGGCTGGAAGAAATAATTAACTCCTAAGCCAAGTCATCTTCTATTACAAACAAATATTAAATGTAATAACAATCGACTCTCAAATAGCCTTATAAACAATTAATTTTCCATGTCAGCCTCTAGATTTACATAGGAGAATACAACAAAAGCTACCAACAATAAATGCACCAAGTCAGCCAACCAAATCTCCAAGAACTCCAGTCGGTAAACCAGAACTACCAAGCACTAGAGAAACAACCAAGCACCAGTGAAACAACCGACCATGCCAAGCATCATCGAGCAACATAGGCATCACTGAGTGAGCACGTCGACCGAGCAACACAAGCATCATTGAATACAAGTTCCACCAAGCACCAGAGGTTTCACCGAGTTCCTTTAGTGACCGAGCTTCCTTCAATAACTGAGACCATCGATTAAAGCTGTAACTGAGTAACACAGAACCAAAACAACACACCACCATGCAGATTCATCGAGTACCCTAGATTGCCCTTGCATCAGAATGGCACGTAAGAGTTATGAAGAAGAGTCTTTTTGGGCTAGTATCATGGAGACCAAAAAGAATAGGTAGCTACCATTTTTTCATCATCCCCAATTAAACAAAATAAAGGCACATTTACGAACAATGGCACATGCACAACATAATATGTAACAACATATAGAAGAAATAAGATAAAAAATAGAAGAATGTTTATGACATTTTGATTTCTTTATCACCTTGTGCCAATGAAACAACAAGGGTCATTGAAATAAATCTAAACAAAACATATAAAATGCAGAACATCATAGAAGAGTCACATTACAATAGGCAAACACACTGAATCCACTGCACAAGAGGAGCTAGTCAAATGTATCACCTTGTTGGAAATTGCAATTGAAGCAATTGTTGTATTGTCATTGATGTCAAACCTTAACTGGTAATACTATTGCTACTTAGGAAAGTACTATATCTATTTGATTGTTGTGAAGGGGAAAAGCAAGGTTGGTAACAATAGTACCTAGGGAAAGGTTGAGTTATCTTGATACTTCAATGAGTACTTGATTATGTTGCACAATGATGAGATAATGTATTGTTTTATTTTAGTAAGAATGAAGACTAAACTAGTAGGCTCAACCAAACAAAAGTGAAGAAATCTAGTTTAAGCCGAGTGATGTTAGTGTCGACCGAGTTAGTCTATGCCAAGTAATTTCAGTGTTGACCAGACATCAGTTAATTGTCGAGGAAGACAGTGTTAGCCAAGGAAATAGTTTTAGTATTGACTGAGCTTTCTAATGAAGACCGAGGAGTTGAACACTACATTGACCGAGCGTCAATATTTTACATTTGAGGGAGAATTCAAATTTCTAGCCGACATTGTTGAATTCTTGGATTATGTAAAACATGTTGACTTTATTTATTGATTGTATGAAAGCATTTAATACACTGTAAAATGTTTTATTGTAAATCTATTAAGAGATTTGAGATGTTTCTAGAAACGGAGATGAAGAACATAAAGTAGGAAGGATTCGATGAATTTGACCTAACCCTAATATCTACGAAGGAGATTAAGTGACAAAAGATGTATTGACCTAATTGAGGAAGTATTAAGGAAACCTAAGCTTAAGGTTAACAAAAGAGAGGATGTTGGAAGTGTTGTTGATGTTATTGATTGTACAAGCAGAGAAGGCTAAAGGAGAAGTGTTGTGATTGCTCGAAGGAGAGTTCCAAGTAGATCAGTGATGGTGATGGTGATGGTAAAGGTTCATAGTCAATAAGCCAGCATATGTGTACGAAATTGGATCTGATATTTGCAAAGTGAGTTGTATGTTTTTCAGATCAATACTACTGTTACTTTCTAACCATTGTATCAGTCAAAATCCTTTTAACAGAGGTTGACCTAATATTCATATGTATAAATCCTTTGAACAAGGTTGCATTCTAATGGAGTGTATGTAAGTCCTATAACAAGGTGCACTTTTAACAGAGTGGTTGAAATCCTTTAACCGGGTCACACCTGACAGTGTGTTTGTAACCTTTGACAGGGTTGGCTTTTCACTAAGATCACTTTAGAAGAGTGAAAATAATAGTAACATGTTACAAAGTGGTTTTTCCCAAATTGGGTTTCCACTATAAATCCTAGTGTCAATACTTGTGTGAATGTTTTAGTCTGAACATTTCTGTGTTTTACAAGTTAGATACAGTTGGGTAGTAGATTGCAATGTTATATGTTTTTGTTATGCAATCAATAATAACCGAGTAACTATTGGTTGTTAGATCCGATTTGTTGAAGAGTTTTAAAGTTTGTTTTATACATCTGGACCTAAGAACAATTGATTCACCCCCCCTCTCTATTGTTCTAAATCATATTAACAATTGGTATCAGAGCCTTTGGTGCTTACAGAGAACAAGTTTGAAGGTACTTGAAGCAAATGATCAGGATGTATAAGAAGGAGGTAGCAAAGCTAAATAAGGAGAACTTCCCTGCATGGCAAAGCTTGATGAAGTTGCATCTGGCCGATATTGGTGATTCTGCAAAGTACTATGTTGAGCATGACTATGTCACACTTGTTGCACCTCTGATTGCTGAGGAAATGAGAGCTAAGCAAGAACAAAATCAGGCAATGTTGGAAATTGCATCTACCCTAAGCTATCCAGAATTTGAGGACATCAAGGATTGCACAAATGCTAAGCAAATGTGGGACACTCTTGCAAACATCTATGGTGGTGATATAAATGTACTGAGAGCAAAAGCTGAGAGCCTTAGATGTAAATTTGATGAAATGAGAATGCAAGAAGGTGAGAATATTGCACAATATTGTGGTAGAATAAAAGAAGTTGTAAATGCTATTAGAGGAGTAAATGGAACTATTGATGATGAAATTGTAATTGGAAAAGTATTGATAACTCTGTGTCCTATCTATGCCATCAAAATTTTAGCTATTCACGAATCTAGATGTAACCCTAACAATGCACTTACTTTGGAAAGTTTGGTTGGCAAGCTTACTACTTTTGAACTTTCTAACTATGATAACTTCACTATTGGTAATGTTGAATCTACTTTTAAGTCACAAATGGTTCTGAGTAAGTCAAAGAAGGAAAAAGAAAGATGCATTAGTGAAAGTGAAAGTGAAAGTGATAGTGACACATCTGATGAAGAACTCGAGGATCTAGAAGCTCTTATGGCTAGAAGACTAAAAAGGGGAAAATGAAAGTACAAAGGTAAACTCCCTATTATTATTATTTTTCCATGCAATAAAGTTGGTCATATAGCTGCTAGGTGTCCTGACAGGAATGATAAGGATGAAGAAAGAGACAATAAGCATAAAGACAAAAGAGATGACATAAGTTACTGAAGATACAAAGACTACAAAGGAAAAGGTAAGAAATCTTTCTATATTGCTGAAGAAGAGACTGACACTGATAGTGATGATTTTGAAATTGAGGTTGTCTATGTTGCAATGAAAGATGAGTCTGATGAGGATGAGAAAATTGCATTGATTTCCTATGTGAACAAGAATGATAAATGGATTATTGATAGTGGTTGTTCACATCACATGACTGGTGACAAGAGTAAGTTTGATACCTTAGATCATTATAAAGGTATAAGTGTGAAATTTGGTAATGATGCACCATGTCCTGTTAGAGGAAAAGGATTGATTAAGCTGACTGATAAGATCACTTGTGAGAATGTATATTGGGTTGAGGGTCTTAATTATAATCTACTGAGTGTTGCACAACTTAATAGCACTGGCTACCGAGTGGAATTTCATCACAAGAAGGCTAAAATATTTGATGCCATTGGTGAACTGATCGGAAGTGGAGTACAGACAAGAGGTAATTTGTTCTATCTTGACCTATCTGAAGAAACATGTATGATTGCACAACTTGATGATATTTGGTTATGGCATAAGTGGCTATGTCATGTTAACTTTGATAATCTGGTAGAAATTAGTAAGAAAAAGAAAGTGAGAGGTCTACCTAGATTGAAGAAACCTGAGAATGTAATGTGCAAAGAATGTTAGTTAAGAAAAATGACAAAGTCAAGTTTCAAGAGCAAAACCTTTACTTCTAAGAATACCTTAGATTTGGTTCATACTGACCTTTGTGGACCAATGAGTGTACAAAGCTATTGTGGTGCTAGATATTTTATTCTGTTTGTTGATGATTATACTAGAATGATGCATGTAATTTTCTTAAAGGAAAAATCTAATGCTTTTCAATTCTTTAAGTGGTATTTGGCTAAGGTTGAAAAGGAGACAGGTAAAAACCTAAAGTGTCTGAGATCTGACCGAGGTGGAGAATTTATATCCAATGAACTTAATTTGTTTTGCAATGATAGAGGGATCAAAAGACAGATGTCTGCACCTAGAACTCCTCCACATAACAGTATAGTATAAAGAAGGAATAGATCTATCTTGGATTGTGCTAGGACATTGATGATTGAAAATAATGTTGCACATAAATACTAGAGAGAAGTTGTAAGTACAACTATTTATACTCTTAATCAAGTACAAATAAAAAAGGTACAAATCTGACACCTTATGAATTATGGCATGGGTATGCACCTAATGTAAAGTATTTTAGAATATTTGGAAGCAAATGCTACATACTAAAGGACAATAGGAATGGAAAATTTGATGCTAAAAGCGATGAAGGTATATTCCTAGGCTATTCCACAAAAAGTAAAGCTTATAAGTGTTTGAACTCTGACATTAACAAAATTATGGAAAGTGTGAATGTCAAAGTTGATGAGTATGCAGAGAGAAATGAAGCTGATAGTAAAAGAGAACCATAAGATTACAGATCCTTTTTGTATATAGAGGAAGGAGAGGCAAGTGACAGACTTGCACCTAATGTTGAGTCTTGGGTAAGCAATGTTGAGCATTAGGAAAACAATGCTGAGAGAGAAGAAGAATGTGTCGAGCGACAGGAGTACACTGCCGAGTATCAGGAAGAGGTTGTCAAGCATTTAGAAGTTGAATCTGACAATCTTGTTGGGGAACCTGAAGAACTAGAAGAAAGGAGAGAAGAACCTATTTTGGCAAAATATGTAAGGAGACATCACAAGCCTAAACAAATAATTGGAGACAAAGATACTGGAGTTCTGACCAGAAGCAAGACAAGAGATCCAACATGTTTACTATGTGAATTCGAGCCTAAGACAACAAAGGAGGCATTAGAAAATGAAGACTGGATACAAGCAATGAATGAAGAGATAGACTAGATAGAGAAGAATGATACCTGGACTCTGGTGCCGAGACTAGATAATAAAAATGTCATTGGAACAAAGTGGGTGTTTCAAAATAAGTTGAATGAGCATGGTCAAATCACAAGAAACAAAGTTAGGCTGGTATGCAAAGGCTACGCACAAGAAGAAGGAATAGATTATGGGGAGACATTTGCCCCTGTAGCTAGATTGGAAGGAGTAAGAACTCTACTTGTATATGCCGCCTACAAAAATTTCAAGGTATACCAAATGGATGTCAATTTTGCATTTTTAAATGGTATATTAGAAGAAGAAGTATACATTGAACAACTTGAAGGATTTGTTGATCCAAACAAAAGACACATGGTTTGCAAACTGAATAAAGCACTGTATGGACTAAAGCAAGCTCCCAGAGCATGGTATGAAAGACTGCACAACTACCTAATATAGATTGGATTCTCAAGGACAACTGACACAAACAATCTGTACATGAAAGATGAAGAAGGTAAAGGAATCTTGTTGGCTAAGATTTTTGTTGATGATATTATTTTTGGTGGACAAGATGTCTTGTGTAAGCAATTTTCAAAAGAAATGCAAAATGAATTTGAAATGAGTATGTTTGGGGAGATCAAATTTTTTGTTGGTTTACAAGTATATTAGATGGAGAAAGGCATTTTCATTACACAATCTAAATATGTTCTTTAGATACTGAAAACTTTTGGGATGGAAGATTCAAGACCAGTGAGTACTCCCATGGCTACTAGACAAAAGTTATCTAAGAATGATGAGATTGCAAAAGTAAACCAAACTTTGTACAGATCTATGATTGGAAAGCTATAGTATGTTGTACATAGTAGACCAGACATTGCACTAGTTGTTGGGATTGTGGCAAGATTCTCTGCCAATCCTAAGGAAACACACATGATGGCTGTCAAAAGAATAATGAGATATTTGAAAGGGACTGTTGATTATGGGTTGTATTACAAGAAGTATGAAAAGTTTGAACTGCAAGTATATACTGATGCTGATTGGACAGGAAATGTGGATGACAAAAAGAGTACTAGTGGTGGAGCTTTCTTTCTTGGACAGAGATTAGTTTCCTAGACAAGCAAGAAATAAAATTGCATTTCCCAATCCACTGCTGAAGCCAAGTATGTGGCTACTGCAGTGAACTGTTCAAACCTGGTATAGATAAAGCAATTGTTGATAGGCATGAAAGTAGAGATCACTAAACTAGTTGTTATCTTCTGTGATAACAAAAGTGCTATCAACATCTCTAAGAATCTAGTAATGCACACAAAGACCAAACACATTGCAATCAAGTATCATTACTTGAGAGAACTGGTACAAGACAAGGAAGTCGGAATGGAATATGTGAACACTAAGGAACAACTAGTAGACATATTCACTAAAGCTTTACCCAAAGAAGCTCACGAATATCTGAGAGGTCAATTAGGGGTTCTTCCCCTAATGGAGGCTGCCTAGTCAAGCTAAGAGCACTGCATCAAATATGCTATAACATAATATTTGACAGATTGATGCAGAAGGTCACACTTTAGGAGTAGCCTAGAGTTGTGAAAAGTATGGCAAAGTCAAGAATCAGTCATAAGCAAAGATGACAAAGGGAGAAATACTATTGATGAACTGAAAAGATGATATCTACATCTGCAGGATGTATGTTTTAGTTGTTGCTTTGGCATTTTTGTCAAAGAGGGAGATGAATAGAGATGATAATAACACATGAAAGAGATGAAAGATCAGGAAAGAGGGAGAATTTTGGATGGTCACAGAAGTGAGGCTAATTGATTCTAAATTAGAATGAAGCTAAGGATATTATAAATATTTCTGATGAACAGGTAAGTTTTGGATTGATTGGTGTAGACTATGATTTTGAACCTGTTACCTGTCTTGAAAGGCTGAAACATTCAAACATTAGACTAATCTAACATATTCATGAACTAAAAAAATAGCATAAGACATGAAAACAAAACCAAAGCCACCTCAAGATTGTTGCTAAAAAAACAAGTGCTATAGAGCAAATGTTTGATTCGCTTCAATTAGAAGGATGTGGGTGTGCTCTCTAAGCACTTGGAGCATATTCTAATGCATACTAAGATTGATTTTAGACCAAATATAGGTGTGATATGATGCTATATGCTATGCAAAACAATAAAAGAAACTATGTTAATCCATTATTGCTAAGCTATGATGTTCTTTAAGAAAGCTTGAAGATGATAAAAAGAAACTAACAATTAGTATTGCTTATGCTAAGTCTAGAGCTAAATGGACATGATAACAATGCATAAAATGAAAGGTGAATGGATATTTTGCTCTTGGAAATGAGGACTATTTATAGACTTTTGGGAGGATGAATGAGTGGCTAGGATCAAAATCCTTAAGAGAGGCCAAGATTCATTCAAAGGGGAGCACATGGATTGTGCTAGTTCAAGGCCACCTCCTTGTGACAAGTGTCACAAGGGCATTGGGTTGAAAGATGGGAGGAATGTGCACAATTTGGGAAATGTGCCTAAGGTCAAAGGGTGTAAGAAAGGGGTGAGGGGCTTCTTAAATGCATCATAAATGCATGTAAGAGGGATAAGGAGGCTTTAAATGCACTTAATGCATGTAAGAGAAGCCTCTAGAAGTTTGTTGACTTTGGGTCAAGCTTAGGAGTTGGTGCATGTATCAAATTGGCATGCTGTTGACATGGGAGACATTTCTTGACAAATTCACATGCATCATGTTCCATTGTTGGCCAATAATATCCAACTCTAAGCAGCTGCTTTGCTAGAACCATGCCACTCGTGTGGGCACCGCAAATTCCAGCATGAACTTCTTGTAAGGCCAGGACGGCCTCGTTTGAGTCTAAACATCTAGATAGGACATTGTGATACCCGCGACGATATAGGGTGTTGGCTACAAGAGTGTAGCGGGAAGCTCTACGAATAAGGTTTTGGCGTTGGTTATTGGTGAGATGGGGAGATATGATACCATTTTTTAGATATGCATGGATGTCGTGGTACCATGGGGATTGAGGACCAACCAAGACACACACCATGTTTGCATCGGCGTTCTCATAAGCTGGTGAATGTAGCTGCTCGACTAGAAATTCATACTGTGATGCGTCACGTGGGATTTCTAATAAGGATCCGATGGTTGCCATTGCATCTGCTGCTTTGTTCTGAAGCCTTGGGATCTGATTGAATTGTAGATGTAGGAAATGCTCTTTCAGTTTATCCACCAGTTGCTTGTAGGGTAGCAATTTGTCATCCTTTGTCTGATATTCATCTAGGACTTGTTTGATAATCAGCTGTGAATCTCCAAAGACTTGTAGTTCTGTGATGTTCCATTGGATAGCTGTTTTGAGACCTAAGATGAGTGCCTCATATTCTGCAATGTTGTTGGTACAGGGGAATCCCAACTTGAATGATTTTGGAATATAGTTACCTTGAGGTGTGACGAATAGGATTCCTGCCCTAGAGCTATGGGATGTGTTGGAACCATCAAAGTATAGTTTCCACATGGGCTGCTCTTCAATCATGCATAAGTGTTCATCGGGGAATTCCATGATTAGTGGATAGGCATCCACCAGTGGTGCTTCTGCTAGTTGATCGGCAATGACTTGCCCTTTGATTGCTTTGCGATCTACATACTGAATGTCAAATTCGTTGAGTAACATGACCCATTTTGCCATACGGTCTGTGAGGGTTGTCTTTGATAGTAGATACTTAAGAGGGTCCACCTTTGATATGAGCTTGATTGTGTGGCTAAGCATGTAATGTCTAAGTTTTTGAGTGGCAAAGACCACTGCTAAGCATGCTTTCTCCATGGGTGAATAGTTAAGCTCATAGCCCACAAGAGTGCGACTGATGTAGTAGATAGCTTGTTCTCTATTTTCATCATCATGCTGTGCTAGGAGTGCCCCTAGTGCTGTAGCTGTTGTTGAGATGTAAAGGATGAGTGGGCATCCTGGAACTGGTGGTACAAGGATCGGAGCGTTAGCTAGATACTCCTTGAGCTTATCAAAGCTTCTTTGACATATGGGATCCCACTTGAAGTTGGTGTTTTTGCATAAGAGATGTGAGAATGGTTGGCACTTGTCCGCTAGCTGAGAGATGAACCGCCGTACTGATTGAAGCTTTCCCTGTAGGCTTCTGAGCTGTTTGAGATTTCTTGGTGGAGGCATCTTTGTTATTGCTTTTACTTTTTTAGGATCGATCTCTATGCCTCGTCTAGAGACGATGAAGCCTAGAAGCTTGCCAGATGTAACACCAAAGACACATTTCTTAGGATTAAGCTTTAAGCCATAATGATTCAGACGATCAAACACACGCTCTAAGATGTTGAGGTGTTCATCCCTTGTTTTGGATTTTGCAAGGATATCATCCACATAGTCTTCAAGGATCTTGTGGATCATGTCATGGAAGATCGCTGTCATTGCTCGTTGATATGTTGCTCTTGCATTCTTTAGCCCAAATGGCATCATGTTGTAGCAGAAGGTACCCCATGGGGTTGTGAATGCTGTTTTATGTTGATCTGCTTCTGCTATATGAATTTGGTTGTAGCCTGAAAATCCATCCATTAATGATAACATCTCATGACCCGCTGTGAGGTCTACAAGCATGTCTATGTTTGGCAATGGGAAGTCATCCTTAGGACATGCCTTGTTTAAGTCCCTGAAATCAGTACAGATTCTGATGTCGCCAGAAGGCTTTGTGACTGGCACCATGTTAGAGATCCACTCTGAATAATCTATAGCTCTGATAATCTTAGCTTGGAGGAGCTTCTCAAGCTCTACTTTGACGAGCAATGCTACCTTTAGATGCATTTTCCTTAGCTTCTGCTTCACTGGCTTAACGTTTGGATCTACTGATAGGTGATGAACAACAAGGTTTGGATCAAGCCCAGGCATATGGGCGTATGACCATGCGAAGTTGATAATGGATTCCTTGAGCAAGGCACTGAGAGCGATTTCTTCTCCTTCTGTTAGGTTGACTGCAATGTAGGCGATCTTTGGACATTCTTCTGTTCCCAAGTTGATTGGCTTGGTCTCTTCTATGATGATCGGCGATTGCTCTGGTCTATAATCTTGGATAGGGGGAAGAGGCAAGGCTTCATCTTCTAGCGCCTGAATTGCCAGGTTTTCACTAGAAGATACGCCCTTTATTTTTACTATTTTGGAATCAGAATGTGCCCCAAGGGGGTTTTCACATAAAGACTCATGATGTTCTTTTGCTATTTCATTTTTGTGACTAAAGCTTGCCTCTTCCCCAAAATATCCTTCTGGGTGAAGCTGATAGACAGAGGTTGATGTTGGATCCTGGTTGACTGCTGGATCTGATGCCCCCATGAATTCTAGGAGTGCTTGTGCACTTTGGAACTCGTCGATGTGTGCGATGCTTGGTTGGTCCCAATCTATGAGGTCGGGGTTTGTGAGGGGAAGATCTATGAGGTTAATGGAGAGTTGTTGGAGGACAGAAGTCCCCAGGAGGGTGTCGTCAGCAAAGATATCATCGTAGGATCGGATGTCTTTCTCTTCGGGGATGTCTTCGATTTCCACAAGGTCATCCTGGCTATTCGAAAAGTTCACGTTGGTCATGTTAGTGCCCACAGTTGTGGTATTGGGCTCTTGTTCAAGCAGGCGAGAGGTATTAAAGCCAAGTCCTTGCTATTCTGGATTCTGGGATGGTATGATAGGAAACAAATTTCCATCTTCTTGTGGTCCTAGACCACCACCTTGATAATTATAGTGTTCTGTGACATTTTTGTAGGGGATTGGGTATTTCTCTTTGAAGTACTCAAGAAGTTGTGTGTCACGTGATGGGGGATCTTTGTATAACCATTTGTTAATATCTGGATCCATTTCTTTGCTGTTGATGGTACCATGAGACTCAAAAGTCATGTTTCCGATTTGCTTGAGCTTATAATGTTCCTCAGCAGGCTTGTTTTGACAACTTGGGCGCCCTTGAGTATGTGGATCACGTGGAAGAGCTCCTACAGCAAATGCATCACTGAGGCTGTATTCGCCACAACCCTGGTTGTTGATCTTGACGGATGATAAGGTGGAAGAGAGGATGGTCTCTGGATCGCGATGGGATCGGGATGAGCTAGCAATAGAAGTACCAATATCGGTTCCAGGACAATGAGTAGAATGAGGGAAAGATGCTTCCATCGCAAGGCAGTATGCGAAGGGGTTAGGGTCAGCGTGGATGGTAACCTCAGTGCCTTGATGTGGAAACTTGATGCACTGATGGTAAGTAGATGGTACAGCCTTAATGGAATGGATCCATGGACGACCGAGGAGGATATTGAACGGTAGGTCAAGATCAACAACGTGGCAGAGAGTATCTTGCGTTGCTGGGCCTAGCTGGATAGGCAAAGTCATAGTACCTTTAGAGGTACGCTCCAAGTTATCATATGCTTTGATAGTGATTTGCTCATGTTGTATGTCGGCCTTCGTGAACCCGATCTTCTTGATGAATTTTAATGTGCACAAGTTGAGGGCTGAGCCATTATCCACTAGAACTCGTTTGATGGTGAAATCTCTGACCATGACAGCAATGCGGAGAGGGAGAGTATGGTCAGGAGCGACATCTGGTATATTAGATTCTTTGAAGGACAGGGCACATGCTGCTGATAGGTGTCCCACAAGAGTTTCAAACTGAGTTGTGTTAATGTCCGTGGGGACATGGCCTTCTTTTAGAGCTTTGTCCAGGATCTCCTGATGGATGGGTGATGTGCGGAGCAAATCCAAGATAGATATTTGGGCTGGCATGTTCCCAAGATGCTCTATGATATTGTATTGTGCACTTGGTGCATTATGCTGTGTTGCGCGTGCATTTGATGATGGCCTGGTGTTAGACTGTGCTATGGATGCAGTAGATGTTGGCCTTGGAGGAGCAGCTGACCTCGGAGGAGCACCGGCAACAGTTATCCTACCACTGCGGGTAGTTGCAGCACATTGTCGATCCGGCCCTTTGACGTGGATGGTATTGATGGTGGGCTCATCTTGGATGGGCTCAACTTGAGTTATGCATCCGACATACTTGTCATAGTTGATGTAGGCCGCTGTGTGATCTTCTTGCTTGCCTTTGCCACGATTTTGGGGCTGATTGGCGTTGGCTTGATTCTTCCCGGTATCGTGTTGAGGGAACACATTTTGATATATTTGCAAACCGGCATTGGGTGAAGCTTGAGTTGGTGCATCGACCTGGATTTTCTTGCGATCGATGAGATCCTGGATGTAGTGCTTAAGCCGCATGCACTTCAATGTTGTGTGCCCCTTCACACGATGGTAATCACAGTATTCATATTCTTTATACCAATCAGACTTTGGTGTGTTGTCATCCTTCTGTGGGATGGGCGGATATGTGATCATATTTGCCTTGGCTAGCCGATAAAAGATCTGATCCAGAGGCTCACCCAAAGGTGTGAAAGTCCTCTTTGGATTGTTCTGATTGTTGGGTTTGTTCTGCCTTGGGGCAATGTTAACTGCGTTAACAGGATTGCCTTGACGTGCTGGCTGTTGCTGTTGGTATTGCTGCTGATACTGTTGCACAGGTGGTTGATGAGCTTGAGGAGGCTGCTGATAAATAGGTGCTTGATATGCGGGAGCTGGTGGTTGCTGATAGATGGGCGCTTGTGGCGGTTGGTATGTTTGAGCTGGTGTAGGACTAGCCACAACGAATTGTACATTCTTAGTGTCAGTGGCTCCATCTGTAACAACATTTTTGTTACGATTCCAGTAACGAGATTTATCATTGTTGGGTTTGTTCTTGGAATCATCCTTGAAGTGACGAATAGTGCCTTCATCTAGGAGAGCTTTCTTGATGCCTATGCCTTTGCTCTTGATGTCTTGGTATGTCTGGAGACAGTTCATTCGCATGTGATGGGATAGCTTTGGATGCAGGTTATCAATGAAGATCTTTGTTAGATGCTTCTCTGGCGGCTGATATGATAACCTGGTTGTAAGATTCTGCCATCTTTGCAAGTATTCTGCAAGGCTTTCTCCGTCTTTCTGCTTTGAGTTGCATAGGTCTAGCAAGGACAACTCATTCTCCACATTATGGGCATAGTGTGTGATGAACTTCTCAGAGAGTTCAGCAAAGGTTTTTATTGTCCCATGTGGTATTTTGTAAAACCACTCAACAGCAGTTCCTCCCAAGCTTTTGGGAAACAGGCGCAGGAGATAGTTATCACTGTAAGCTACTTCTTGACATGCAATGTAGAACTCTTTGATATGGTTTACTGGATCTCCTTTCCCCTGATACTTATCAAACTTGGGCATCTCAAAATGCTTGGGGAAAGGGATAGTTGCTATGGACCGATCGAAGGGATATGAGCACACCTCTTCGAACTTGTATGTTTTATTCTCTGTTCCACTTTGTAGCTCTTTTAGAGCATTTTTCATTGCTTCCCACTCAGCATTGAGTGGCGAGGGAACTGGAACTTCTGCTTGCGATGGAAGCTGTGGAACTAGATATGGCGTTTGCTGTGGATAAATAGGTTGGAACTGATTTTGGGGCAATGGTTGTTGGGGATATTGCTGGTGTGGCATAGGGGGATATTGTGGTAAATGATATGAGACCTCTTGATGTTGTTGGGCTACTTGCTGTTGTTGAACTGGCGGTTGTTGTGGGACTGCTTGCTGATAGTGGTCATTTGGAACTTGTTGTAACTGATGGGTGGGAACTTGTTGTTGCTGGGGGATGATAGGAATTTGTTGCTGAGGCTGATAGCAAGGGACTTGCTGTTGTGGAGGAATGATGGGTGTTTGCTGAAAGGGGACATGTGGTTGCTGTGGGGGAGGCTGTTGGAATGATGCTGCTTGCGGGTATGATGGTGGTAGTTGTTGAGGTTGGCTTTAGTTTTGGCTGATATAAGCTGGGTGCATGCCTGCGTTGTTTAGAGGTGGAACAAATGTGGGGAAGCTAGAAGCAAAGGGTGATGGGGTAAGATAGCTGGGGAAAGTTGGCTGTTGAAGTGGTGGAACTTGCTGGAAGGTATTTGGAATTTGGGATGAATAGCTTGAAGCCGGCGGTGTTTGGGGTAATTGCTGCTGTGCTACTTGGGCGAAGGCAGTTTGTTGACTTGCAACCATAGATGTAGGGGATTGAGATGGGATCCCCCATGCCTTCATTTCTTCTTGTGTAAGGCCCCACTAAGAGCTTGTGTTAGGGTGCACTGCAGCGGATGATGGAATGGTAGGAGCAATGGGAGCTTGGGACATGAATGATGGTTGATATAAAGGAGCTTGTTGAGGTTGTGGTTGAGTGGATGCTTGTGAAGAGGAAAATGAAGGAAACACCCAAGAGAAAGATGAGGTTGGAATGGGGAGCGATTGCGCTAACTCTAAAGAAGAAGGTATAGGTGCTTGGGGGGTGAAGGGTGGCGGTGCTCCTTTGATGGTGAAAGATGTTGCTTGACTTGCGGATGGTGGTAAAGCTTTTGGTGTAAAAGCTTGTGTGAGAGGTGGAAGCTGACTTTGGGTTAAGTGTTGGATTTGGGCTTGGGCAGCCATAGCAGATGATGAAGCAAAAGGGGTATGAGATGGAGCGGATGGCACTGCAGCTTGTGTTGTGGGACTGGCGAGGCTTCCTTGCAAGAAAAGGGGAGTGGTGGAAAGCTCTTGGGGTGTTTGCATGATAGGATCGGGAAATGATTGGACAAACGGAGAATACGCTTGTGCTGGAACTTGGATAGTTTTGATGGGGATGCGTGGATAGAGAGATGGTGGGATGGAGGTATTTTCTGGTAGGTAGTGAGCAAACGTGCTTTGCTGATGTTGTGCTACAAGGGCATTGGTTGCTGATGGGCTTTCTGGAGGATTTACAAATGCTTGGTTTGCCAAGGGGGATGAAGGGATGTTTGGATCTTCACATGGGTTACTGGCTTGGATGTGGGGATTATAGGTCATCATGGCGTTGGTGAAAAGTTTGGGATCGGATGAGGTTGTTGGTGGATAAGGATTCATGCTTCTTCTTTTCCGAGATCTGGTCTCAACAGGCATGGAGATGCAAGTGCTAAATGGATGCAAGATGTTTGGCTAAAAGATGTTGATGGATGCAAAGTTGATGAACTTCTAAAGATGATGACTTTCTAGGATGCAATGCAAGGATGGATCAAGATGGCGATGATGGAAGCTGGATGGAACTGATATGGATCAAGATGGTGGAGGAAAGATAGGTTGCTGGTGGAAAGCTGGTGAAAGATTACTGAGTGGTCAACAAATGAGCTGCTATTTTTCCCAAATGGAGGATCAGAGATATGATGGGGTCAACCTAAGATAGACTGATGATCTTCGGTCAACAAGTTTCTTATCAATGCACTCCAATCTCTTGCTCGAGATGATGGCTATGCAAGGACAAGGTTTGATTTCTTTATGACAACACGTTGTGCCAAAAAAGAAGATGATGGTCTCTGATCTTGGATATGGGATAGGAACAACTCAAAAAGGTAGAACACTAAGTGTTGGTGGATCTCTGGATTTGGAGCAAAGGATGATGGATCTGCTGGAAAGATATGGAAAGCTGATGGGTGGATGCTGGTGGAAAAGGTATTGAAGGGTGATGGGACAATGCTCTTGAAGGATGATGCAAGTGCAAATGACAAGGACTGATTTTAGAATGCTGGTAGGAAGATGAATGCAAATGCAACTTTATGATGTTTTGAAATGCAACTAAGGTTTTGATGCTGATGCAAAGGGTGAAACTAGGATGAAACTAAGATGCAAGGCTGTTGAGACAAGATTTCAAGATCTGAAGATGGAACAAGACATGAACAAGGAATTGGCTAATCTTCTGGCTCAAGGTTGACAAAGTGATGGTTAACTCGGAAACGGAAGGTGAACTATTTGATGCGGGCGTTATGGGCAATGTTCTCAAGTCTGGCTTGGGACTTCTCCTCTACTTGGGTTGCTTGGATAATGGATTGATAGGTCTTGGTGTTCTTCTTGATAACTTTTTGCTCTTGATAGGCTTGGGATTTGGGCAACTTTGCTTTAGGATGTTTGTTCTTGCTGGGCATCACTTGAAAAAGAGGCTTCTGATTTTGAGGCAAAGGTTTCCAATGGCAAAAGTTAAAGTCAAAGCAATCTCCGCAAGGGACAAAGCAACCTTGCGGGATACAGACAAAGGCAACTGACTCTGACAAAGCTTTGAAAGTGAATGTTTCAACAAGTGTTTTCACGGAGTCTTTGACTATCAAGCACTTCAAACAGATCTACCTAAGGAAGGTGAGTATCAAAATCGCTTGCCCACAGCTTGGTATCCCCCAGAAGGGAATACAAATGGTGAGTAATCTTGAGGCGACCTGGTAAACCCCTTGGAATCGGTCCTTGCACAAGGATTTTGATACTTTCGGATGTAGATAGGGTAGCCTCTATTTTATCAGGTTGCTAATGATTCCGTGGTGTCTCCATACCCAGTTATGCTGATCATCCGTGACTCACTTAAGAGCCTTGCCAATTATGCTGGGGGAGAGGAATGTTTACCATCCCCAGACACGTGTTTGGCACGAACGCCCGGCGATTAGGAGATGTAAGTGATTCTTTTGGTATTCACTTATTTGCATACCGGCCGGGGGGGATACCGGTTTGAGGTCGTTCTCCGAGGAGGAAGCGCTTCTCCTTGGACAGGCCTCGCTAAAAGCAGAACAGGTGAACTTGTCCAAGTTCAAATGTTCCACGTTGCTTACTCTAACAAGGATTATGCAAAATTTGAAAAACTCCTACATGCACATCAAACAGATTTTGTTCATTTTCCCAAATTTGATTAAGTTTGTTTGAATTTTGAAAAATGAAGACACACGTGTTTAGATTTTGATTTGTTCCTTTCTCCAAAATGTAAATAAATTGAACGTTTGCAAGTTCTTTCCTTTTGTGCATTCAAGATTTGATTAGCGAGTTGATTTAAGAACTTTGAAAAAGCTTTGTTTTGTCTCTTAGATCACTCAAGATTGAATTTGGCTTGCTTGCTTTGAAAACTGAAACAGATGAGGGAATAGAGTTGTTTGTTCCTTTTAGTGCATTCAAGATTGAGTTTGATTTTCAAATTGACAATGACACTTAGGACCTAAGTTCTTCCTTTTAGCTTCATTCAAGATTTTGTTTTGACTCGTTTGAATGCAGATTTGATGTTCTTTTTATGCCCAAAAAGATATGATCATTCCTACTTTGCATGAATGCATTGTTAAAAATCCTTGATGTTGCAAGGATGCAAATGCCTTGATTAATTTTTTTGTTTTGTTTGTTAGAACAAATTTTGCAAATTTTAGTCCTTAATGCATTCAAGAATGATTTGGGGGTTCATTTTAAGCACTAAAATAAGGTGTGTATGATTTTGCTTCCTTATGGATATTATTATTATTTTTGAAAAAAAAATGGCCATGACCTCCTTGCTAGAAGAAGAAGAAGGAGATGGAATAGAAGAAGAATATAGACAAGAAGAGGAAGAAGAATATAGACAAGAAGAAGAAGAAGGGATCGAAGTGCTCCGTCCACCTATAAGCTTGAAAAATTTGAAAATGGTCTAAAACCCATCAGAATGTTTGCAAAGAACCCGTGAAGTGGGTCCCACCGGGCGTGCCAGAATGGAGACTATGATTTTGAACCTGTTACCTGTCTTGAAAGGCTGAAACATTCAAACATTAGACTAATCTAACATATTCATGAACTAAAAAAATAGCATAAGACATGAAAACAAAACCAAAGCCACCTCAAGATTGTTGCTAAAAAAACAAGTGCTATAGAGCAAATGTTTGATTCACTTCAATTAGAGGGATGTGGGTGTGCTCTCTAAGCACTTGGAGCATATTCTAATGCATACTAAGATTGATTTTAGACCAAATATAGGTGTGATATGATGCTATATGCTATGCAAAATAATAAAAGAAACTATGTTAATCCATTATTGCTAAGCTATGATGTTCTTTAAGAAAGCTTGAAGATGATAAAAAGAAACTAACAATTAGTATTGCTTATGCTAAGTCTAGAGCTAAATGGACATGATAACAATGCATAAAATGAAAGGTGAATGGATATTTTGCTCTTGAAAATGAGGACTATTTATAGACTTTTGGGAGGATGAATGAGTGGCTAGGATCAAAATCCTTAAGAGAGGCCAAGATTCATTCAAAGGGGAGCACATGGATTGTGCTAGTTCAAGGCCACCTCCTTGTGACAAGTGTCACAAGGGCATTGGGTTGAAAGATGGGAGGAATGTGCACAATTTGGAAAATGTGCCTAAGGTCAAAGGGTGTAAGAAAGGGGTGAGGGGCTTCTTAAATGCATCATAAATGCATGTAAGAGGGATAAGGAGGCTTTAAATGCACTTAATGCATGTAAGAGAAGCCTCTAGAAGTTTGTTGACTTTGGGTCAAGCTTAGGAGTTGGCTAACCTTGTTTAGGGAATGTGACAAGGTTAGGGGGAGGATTAGGATTAGGATTAGGGGATTTTAGGATTAGGATGGGTGAAGAGGTTGGGTTGAGAAGATTCTAGAAGAGTCTAGAATTCTCCTTGGTTTTATGGAATAAAAGTTTATTCATTCTAAAAGCTTAAGTTTTGGGAATATTTATTGAAATATTTTCAATAAATATGAAAATTAAATATTTAATCTTAATTAAATATTTTGAGTTGAGATTAGGGTTAGAAAAGGTGGGATTAGCCTTTTAATCGAAATTAAGAAGGGATTAGAAGATTTTGGAAGAGGTTAGTGGTCTTAAGGAAATTGGCCAAGTTTTGGTCAAAAAATAAATTAATTATTTTTTGGGGGATTTTTGGTCAATTTATTAATTAAAATAATTAATAAATAAGGGATTAATGTTTAAATAAGATTTAAACATTTTTGGGAGGGATTTCTTAATTAAATATTTTTAATTAAGAAAAAGGGATTTAATGACATAAAAATAAATAAATAAATTAAATAATTAATTAATTAATAAATGATGATGTCATCAGGGATTTTTCAGAAAATAAAAATACTTTATTTTCTAAAGGATTTTTAGGTGTCTACAATTGGTAATCCATGTGTTATTCATATGGTGTTGCCATCAATGCCAAAGAGGGAGATTGTTGGAAACTACAATTGAAGCAATTGTTGTATTGTCATTGATGTTAAACATTAACTGGTAAGACTATTGCTACTTAGGAAAGTACTATATCTATTTGATTGTTGTGAAAGGGAAAAGCAAGGTTGGTAACAACAGCACTTAGGGAAAGGTTGAGTTATCTTGATACTTTAATGAGTACTTCATTATGTTGCACAATGATGAGATAATGTATTGTTTATCTTAGTAAGAATGAAGATGAGATTGGTAGGCTTAACCAAGCAAAAGTGAAGAAATCTAGTTTAAGTTGAATGATGTTAGTGTCGATCGAGTTAGTATATGCCAAGTAATTTCAGTGTTGACCAGACATCAGTTGATTGCCGAGGAAGACAACGTTAGCCAAGGAAATAGTTTTAGTATTGACCGAGCTTTCTAATGAAGACCGAGGAGTTGAACACCACATTGACCAAGCGTCAATATTTTACATTTGAGGGAGAATTCAGATTTTCAGCCGACATCGTTGAATTCCTAGATTATGTAAAATGTGTTGACTTTATTTATTGATTGTATGAAAGCATTTAATGCACTGTAAAATATTTTATTGTAAATCTATTAAGAGATTTAAGATGTTTCTAGAAAAGGAGACAAAGAACATAAAGTAGGAAGGATTCGATGAATCTAACCTAACCCTAAGATCTATGAAGGAGATTAAGCAGCAAAAGATGTATTGATCTAATTGAGGAAGTATTAAGGAAACCTAAGCTTAAGGTTAACAAAAGAGAGGATGTTAGAAGTGTTGTTGATGTTATTAACTGTACAAGCAGAGAAGGCTAAAGGAGAAGTGTTGTGATTGCTTGAAGGAGAGTTCTGAGAAGATTAGTGATGGTGATGGTAAAGGTTCACAGTCAATAAGCCATCATATGTGTATGGAATTGGAATTGATATTTACAAAGTGAGTTGTATGTTTTTCAAATCAATACATCCTTTTAATAGAGGTTGACCTAACAGTCATATGTATAAATCCTTTGAACAAGGTTGCATTCTAATGGAGTGTATGTAAGTCCTATAACAAGGCACACTTTTAATAGAGTGGTTGAAATCCTTTAACCAGGTCACACCTGATAGTGTGTTTGTAACCTTTGACAGGGTTCTCTTTTCACCAAGCTCACTTCAGAAGAGTGAAAATAATAGTAACATGTTACAAAGTGGTTTTTCCCAAATTGGGTTTCCACTATAAATCCTAGTGTCAATACTTGTGTGAATGTTTTGGTCTGAACATTTATGTGTTTTGCAAGTTAGATACAGTTGGGTAGTGGACTGTAATGTTATATGTTTCTGTTATGAAATCAGTAATGACCAAGTAATTGTTGGTTGTTAGATCTGAGTTATTGAAGAGTTTTAAAGTTTGTTTTATACATCTGACCTGAGAATAACTGATTCACCCCCCTCTCTGTTGTTCTAAATCATATTAACATCACCTGTCCCCCCATCTTAGTATGTAGTGTTTAGGGAAGGTAGGAAATTGTAAGAGGAGAAACACCAAGCACAATAGATGAAACAATGACCAGTTCCAAACAAGGGCTGTGTTGTAAAGATATGTCACTTTGTTTGTCACTAGGAGTGATAGATAATTGTTGTTAAAAAATAGCTCGAAACTCATGATTAACATCAACAAGATCAAGCATGTCATCAGGATTAGTAGCATGAATATCATTGTTAGCATCAAAATCATCATCATCAAGAGTATCTTCTTCATCCAAATTAATTATTATAGAATTTGAGATACAAATAGAATTGTCATGTTTTCTCAATTTAATAAATTTCAAATTAACTTCATCATTTAGCTCAAACATGGGTTGGTCAAAAGGAAGAAAAACATCAATAGGTGTATGAGGTGAAGCAATGTTTTGGAAAGCATGTTGGCGGGCTCTAGCATGGCATTTATGATGACAATCACAAGCATTACAATTACGTTTGGTTTTGTTTGAAATTGGGTTTGCTTCAAGATCAATCAACATTGGACCCTTTTCTTATTGAGGAAGAACAAAAGGATCCACACTAGGCTGAGAGACTACATGAGGAGAATGTGTATAAGATATAGAAGGTGGAATATAAGCATATATAGGAGGTGTAGGAGGTATAAGAAGAATTCCACATCCAGGCAAAGAGATGGAACATCCTTGGGTTTTCTAAGCTCACAAATATTTTGGACTTTGTAAGCTTGGTAATAGTGAAAGAGATTATTAGGATGAATTCGAGTTGGTTGAGGCATGTAAGGCCAAAAGAAATCAAGGTTAGTTGAGTCTCGAGGCACTAAAGGCTGATAAAGAATATGGTTAATATTCATGGTTTCTCCATTATGAGGAAATTTAAGACATTTATGGATAGAAGAAGCCACAAATTTCATGGAGCTAAGCTAAGGAAGACCAAGTTTGACTTGAAATTGATTGGAATTTGGGATCATAGTAAAGATAACATCCAAATTTTTATCACCAACTTCAATAGGAAATGAAATGGAACCATGGGAAATATAAAGGAAACCATTGCAAGTTTGGATCATAACATTAGATTTATCATAAGAATCACGTTGTAATCATCAGAACCAAGTCGGGAAAACTCATTCATACATATACATAATTTTGGTATATTGATTTTATTTCTCCCCCTTTGACATCAATGGAAAAGGTCAACACTCTTGTAGAGTTAATGTGGCCAAATCATTAGGATTGAATTCCTTTGAGTCTATACATTTATCAACTTTCATTGTTATACTAATCCAAAAGACCACCAGATCTTCTTGTGGTAGGGAGTCAATACTCCCTCACCTTTTACTCCTTCATGGTTTAGGAAAAGGGAGAAATCACTCCCAACTTCTCCTAAAGATACACAAAAGTATCTTTAAGGAGAGGTTTTGTAAATATGTCCACATTCTCTTCCTTAATATCTACATATTTCAATTTCACTTCATATGAAACTTTCTCTCTTAGAAAATAATACTTAATTGCAATATGTTTTCTCTTTGAATACACTACTGAATTCTTTGAGATATTGTTAGCACTTTTATTATCACAAAGAATAAGAATAATCTCATCAAATTCTACCTTCATTTCCTTCAATTTTTTCTTCATCCATAATACCTAGGTTTATCAAGATATTTATGCAATGTATTACGTACACTTCTGTAGTAGACATTGATATTGAGTCCTTCCTTTTACTTGTCCATGATATAAGATTTTGATCCAAGAATAATGTACCTCTAGTTGTGATGAGGATTCATAGGGTATGCATAGGATATATATAAGTTATTGGATTGGTATTAATTTTTAGTTTTAATCCTATGTAAATGTCCAAAATAAAAGTCAAAGGTGAAAACTAGAAAGTATTTAAGTTAAATGTTAGGTTCCTATTTAAGTTAAAAGTTAGTATAAGTTAAAAATTCCTATTATTTTGGTCATTCTTGTGAAGTTTTGGATGATATTCCAAATCCTTAATTTTGGCATACATAATGCCTATATATTATTGCATTTTGCTCTTTTCTGGTGCATATTGGAATACAAGTTTTACAGTGTTATTTTGTAGAGATTATTGTCATTTTATTTTTGTGGAGATATTTTTTTATTTTGTCTACAAATTTCATCTCTAACTATTGGTTATTTTGCCTCTTTCCATATCAACTTGTGATTTTTTAGTCGTCAACACATCCAACCCAATCTACATCAATTTATGAAGTTAAGCGTAGACCATATGTTCTTGGATACCATAGATAAAAGGCAATTATTGCCTTGAGGTACTAGAAAATCCTCTTCACAGCTTTGATAGGAGTTTCCTTTGATGCTACTTGAAATCTAGCAACCATTCCAATTCCAATCATAATATCCAGTCTAGATGTAGTTACATACAACAAATTGCTAATCATTAACATGTATAATGTCTAATTTTCCAAAGTAGAATCATTTTCCTTTCTTAGCTTGCATTTGGTAAACATAAGTGTATTTACAGGCTTATAGTCCTCTATTTTGTACTTCTTCAAAATTTATTTTATGTAATTGCTTTGAGAAATGAATCTCTCTTTATTTGATTAGGAAACTTGAGGTCAAAGGAAAAGGGATAACTCACCAAGCATAGATATTTTGAATTATTTATGCATTGAATTCTAGAAGTCTTTACACATGTTGTCACTGCTTCCTCCAAAAACAATGTCATCCACATATACTAAAATAATTAGAAGTAGATCACCATTTGTCATGATATATAGATTTTTGTCTACACAACCTCTTTTAAACCCTTGTTGTTAAAGATATTTTTCCAACATGGAATACCAAGCCCTTGGGTTTGCTTGAGTCCACACAAATATTTCTCTAGTACACACACAAAATTTGACTTATTTGAGCATTTAAGTCCTTCAAGTTATTTAATATAGATTTCTTCTAACTCTCATTTATAAATGCAGACTTGACATCCATCTGATAGAATTTGAAGTTTCTTTATGTTGTTAATGCCAAAAAATATTGATGGCTTCTAGTCTAGCTACTAGAGAAAATATTTCTTTAAATATACACCTTTAATTTGATTATTGACCTTTGCACACTAGTTTGGCTTTGTTTCCAAAAATATTTCTTTCCTCATTTAGTTTTTTTTCTAAATACCCACTTGGTTCCAATAACATTTTTGTCTTTAGGTCTTGGAAATAACTCCCATGTTTCATTTTTCTTAATTTGAGATAGTTCTTCTTCCATTGCATCTTGCTAACCTTTCTCCGAGTTCAGGATAGTTCCTATGTTCAATAATTTATAATAGAGTGAAATGCATTTTTTCATTTACTTTATGAGCTCTTTTTATTAGCATACTATTGCCTTTATCTTCAATAATTTCATCTTTTGAATGATTCCTTTGAACATATCTTGCTAGAGTTTTAGTACTTTTTACTTTAGTTTCACTTTTGAGATCCTTCTCTTCTCTCTGAATTTGTCATGTTGCATTAACTCCTTTTGAGTGCTCAAGAGGTAGAGATGTTTCAACTACACTATCATTTGCACTTTTCACTACTATCATTCATCTTTTAGTATAACACCTATATGATTTTCTTGACATTGAACCTTAAATAAAAATTCCTTCATTGGATCTCTAATCAACCTTACCTAAGTTCTCTTCATTTCTTTTGATGCAACATTTGCTCCCAAAGACTCCAAAATGTCTTACTAATGTTGATTTTCTATTCCATAGTTCAATTGGTGTCTTTGTGGTATTAGGTTTGATATGGGCTCTATTTAGAATGTACAAAATTGTCTGATAAGATTCTTTTTGGTATATATATGACAAGTAAGCTTGTTGAACAACATTGTCCTTTCCATCTCCTAAACTATCTGATTCTATCTTCAGCCACTCCATTTTACTGATGAATTATAGGCATTGAATATTTTCTACAGATCCCATACATTACACAATATTCTTCAAATTTGTTAGAGGTGAATTCTCATCCTTTGTATGATCTCAAACACTTAATTGTTCTACCGGTTTCATTTTTAACTAATGCCTTAAAAGCCTTAAATTTTTCAAAATCATATGACTTTTCCTTAAGAAAACCAAAGTAAGATATTATAGAGAAATCATTAATATGCATAATAAAATACTTGTCACCTTGTAATATTTTTACTCTCATTGGTCCAACAAGATTAGTATGAATTAAGTCAAGTGATCTTGTAGTAAAATAATCTTTGGTAACAAATCTAGTCTTCATTTGTTTTCCTTCATGAGCCATGACTTGCAACTAGTGGATGAAGGCTTCTTTATTTAGGGATATCTCTTACCATTCCTTTGGAAATTTGAATCTCACAAGATCATCAAAATTTATTTATCCCATCCTTTTATGTCATAGCTGACTTTCTTCCTTTTGTATGACAAAGCATTTTGATCCATTTACCTCACTTAGATGATATACATTGCTATTAGTTCTTCTTCCTTTTGCAACTAGTTCTATATTATCTTTCATCTTGATTTCATGTCCTCTATCATGGAATGACATGCTATAACCATTATCACACATCAGGCTGATGCTTAAAAAATTGTGCTTCAATCCCTCTACATATAGTACATTGCAGGTCTTTTTTTTCCACCATCCAAAATCAATGTACCATCTTCAAAAAACCTAGCAATAGAGTTATTGTCGAGAGTGAAATCACCTCCATCAAACTTATTAAAGCTCATCAACTTACTTTTGTCTCTAGTCATACGACTAGAACATCCACTGTTAATGATCCATAGATTCTTTTCCTTCTAGGCATGGAGAGAAGTCTAAGCCACAAGAGCCTTATTAGGTATTTATCCTTCTATTTTATCCTTATATATCTTTTTAGAATCATTGTTCTGACTAACCAGATTATCCTTTTTTTCTTTCCGACATAGAGGATCTTATGAAATTACTTCTATAGGTTCTTGCAATATGTCTATAATTTTTACACTTGTGACAAATGATATTGAAATCAAATAGAGGTGCAAATGCTTTTCTACTAAAAAAATATTTCTTCTTACTTGACCTCTTATATAGTTAATAGCCTTATGACCAAAGTGATTGCAATTGAAACAATAACAAGAAAAACATTAAGTGAACTTAGTATTGCACAATTTTCCTCTATGTGACTCTCTTTTGGATCTTCTATTCTACCTTTTGACTTGGATGAAACCATCATCTATTATCCTATCTACTTCTTTATTTGTTTAAATTTAGAGCTTTTGAATATGTTCTTTGTAGAATCTATCTTCACATCTTGTTGAGCTTGCTTTCCACTATTCTCTTTAGTGTAACCAATGGTGGTTTTGACATGTGATGATATCTTATTGTTGATTATCTAATTTAGAATTCTTGTACTTGTTAACAAATTTTAATTTTAGTTGTGTATTGTCCTAAAATTGCATCACCATGTAATTTCTCATTTAGTCTAGACCCATTTTAGCATGTATGGGCTCCCGCATTAATTTCTAGTATTCTAACCCCAATTTCACTTTTCATTTTTACATCCCCTCTTTAATTAAGACCTTGAACCAAATTTATATGAATTTTGGGGGAATATGTTGACCCAATTGGCATATCCCGTAATATTTTCTTCAAAATTTAAACCAAAGGTTAGTCTCAATGGTTAAGTGGGAAATTAAATCTCTTGTTGGTCCTCTTTGAATTCCAATCTCTAAAATATTTGTGACGAGCATATAAGAAACCTACCTATCCTCATTTGGACATAACAACATAATAAGCAATCATTCCAAGGTCGAGAACTCAATAATTCAAGTATTTCAAGGCAGATTTCAAGCATCAAAGGTATTTCCTAAATAAATCTTCTCTATTTCCTAAAGAAATCTTCTCCATTGTAGCAAGCTTCTCTCCCATGAAGAACAAGTAGAGGAGATCAAAATGAAGCAAGAATATTATCTCCATCCATTCAAATAATTCAATAATTTAATTATTGATTCCATCCTCCTTCTTCATCACAAGCATTGTGGAAAACTACAACATGATGGAAATATTGCAGTAGACAACTAAGAGGGGGGGGAGTGAATCAATTGTCTCAAAAACTTAAACCCTTAAACCCTTATCTTAGATCTAATAAGTTAAACTTGCATGCATGAATCAGAAACACATCCACAACACATAACACCAATATTTTTAGCGAGGAAACCTTGTTAAGAGAAAAACCTTGGTGGCACTGAAACCCACAATATGACTATACCTTGTTAGAAGTATAACATATTACAAATGGGGAATGCACATGCATTCAAACACACTTCCTAGAGATCAATGCTCAAATACAAAAGGGATACAACCCTATGGAAGGCTCAGTGTCTTACAAGCTCACAACAATGATCTAAAGTTTTTGAACTATATAATGCTACCTACCCTTATGCCTAGGTCAATTCCAATGAAGTACAATTCATATCTCTATCCAAAACCTTCTTTGCCTCCTATAGATGAATGATTTGACCTCAAAATATCTTGGGCACTTGCTTCACAACCAGTCATACATCCACAATACAAAATATTGCCCAAAATTTATATATAATTCATCAACCTTGAAGAATAAACAAGGTTGTCATAACCCCAATTTCAAACTACAAATCCACACACCAAATATGATAACTCAAATTCATGTTTTTCAACCAAAACATAGTAAGGATCCTTATCATCAACCTTGATCATGTAGCACTACCACAAATCACACCTTGAACATTTGAAAAATATTTTACAGATCAAGTTGGCTAAGAACATAAAGAAAATCACCACTGATTGGAAAATACTTCAAATCCAATCACCAAAATTGATGTGGACTGCCAAATCAATAGGCACACAACCAAATAACATCCATAGGCATCACGAAGAACACAAACATTTGAAGCCACCCAAATAATTGGATTCACCAACATCTCTCATGCTGGACCTTAAGAACATTATCAACATCTACTGATACACCTGAAAAATTCCTTGTAGACCCTATGGAACATGAACCAATTGAATTAAGAACACATTAGAATGTACCAATCACATTCCACACGTCCACAACAAAAAATTCAACAATATTGGTAAACAGTATAAGAACCAGTCACCATACCTCATCACGCGAACCTCCAATTCACCATGTGGACCTCTAAATCATGACAAGAATCATCTTTAGACTATCTTCAACACATCTTTGATGTCCAAAACTACTGATCTTCACTTTTTGACATCCACAACCACTAATCTTCAACACCATCACACTAAGCATATTGCACCACTAACAAACATATATGTTGACATCAATGACAACACATCCAACTTGCTAACAATCTCCCCCTTTGGCATTGATGGAAACATATGATGTGAAAAACAATCAATGGATAGAGAATCAACAATCTCCCCTGAGATCAACAATAAATAGTGCTACCAACAATATCCATAATATCCAACATTCTCTTTCGGAGTCTCTCTATAATTCCTCTCATACTAGAGATTTCTCCCCCTTTTTTTTACATGAGCATCTATCCCCCTTTGAAATGAATGGAAAAGGAACATATATTCTTTGAACCAAAGGAGCTAAAAATATGATTAAACATATCACTCCTCAACTCTAAACAACTAACTCACCAAGTTGTCTACTCCCCCCAAGTACTATCCTCCACACATTAATCTGGATCTCAAAACAAGACTTTGAAGCCCACTAAAATGAAGCATACCTATGTATCTTAGTTTTGATTAGGAGGGGAAATCACCCCCATCTTGCCTCTGAGATACACAAATGTATCCTTAGGCAAAGGCTTTGTGAAAATATCAGCTACATGTTCCTTGGTAGTAACATACTCTAATCTCACCTCTTTATCATGCACCTTCTCTCTCAAAAAATGGCACTTAATTGATATGTAAATTGTCTTTGAGTGTTGCACAAGATTATTAGAAATATTAATGTAACTTGGATTATCATAGTATATGACAATAGGATCATCAAAGAAAACTCTAATATTTGATAACATTTGCTTCATCCAAACTATTTGTGTACAATTTCCTGTAGCAACAATGTACTATACCTCTACAATGGATAAGGAGATGGAGTTTTGCTTCTTGCTTGTCAAATAGACCAATATGCTACCCAAAAAGAAAACACCATCGCTTGTACATTTTTTTGTCATCAACATCACCTACCCAATCAACATCAATATATGCACACAAGGTGAAGTCATTTCCTTTATGATACCACATCCCAAAGTCCAATGTCCCTTTTAGATATCTAAAAATCCTCTTTATAGCTACCTCATGACTTTTCCTAGGATATGTTAGGAATAGTCCCAAGAGATAATTGAGAGGGGGGTGGGGGGGTGAATCAGTTATCTACAAGATTCAATTCTTTATCCAATTAAGTATATAAGAACATTAAGCATAAACACAATATGAGAACACTTAACACAACACCACAATTTTGGTTACAGGGAAACCCAAATAGGTAAAAACCCCAGTGGGAATTAGCACCCACTATAAATTTCACTCGAGTATTATGATCCTTGTTAGAAGATCTTACAACCCTATTAGGAGTTGATCTTTACAATGCATTAAGTACAATGACCCGGTCAAGGGTCGGACCCTATTAGGAGTCTTTTATAATTAACCCTATTAGCGGTGAGGATGCTCTGTCTAGGAGCACACTGCTTAAAGGGGTGAAGGCATCAACCTTCTATTTAAAAATACACACTATATCTGGATCTTTGGTGAACTGCGAGGTAAACCTGCTGTCTTGATCACTTCCAATGAATAGCATACACTTTCTTCTTTGCCACATAGACCTTCTACTGATGGTACAATACTTGGCACTCTTTGCTTTGCTCTATTCTTTCAATTGTCTGCCATACTTAGCAATCACAAAATGACTGCCTATAAGTATCTTCCTCTAAATGATATAATCAAGTTGGTCTATTAGAACCATCTTGAAATCATATTAAAGAAACAATACATCTCTCCAATAACATCTTAGTCGGCTCTACTAAGCACGCAACACAAAATGGGACCGCCCAACTCAATATAAGTAGACGCATTGCTTCACACAGTCAACTCCATCAAATTAACTTAAACTTTATTTTCATGTTGAATTACATCATGTGCTCTTAAAAAAAATTCTTAACTCTTCTCCAAACATAAATCCAAACACACATACCAAAATGATAGGTGCAACTACTACACCAACATAAACATTATCGACTTCACCAGATAAGCTCAAGAAATTATGTCTGTAAACTGGAGACTTCATAACTCAACATGTACTACATATCTAACTCTGTGTCCATGAACATAGTATCATACATATATCTAAAACATAAATATAAATGCGCAAGGCTCTACTAAAACCGTACTACAAATCACATACAAAACTCTTCTTGGGACCTGTCAGGAACACTCACTGATACAAACAACTGTATGACTATCTTCACTCAGAATCAACCTCTGCGTCTATGATATCATGTTGATAACATATCTAAGAACCATATGCTCAAGGCTCTCTCCATTAGGCTTCCATGTACGCCTCTTAACATATGTTGTCATCAATGAAAAACATACAGTCAACAATCTGGCTTGCTGGAAAATCTCCAACAGGATCCTCTTGAAATATTGCCACAAGACACATATCGCTCATGATATATGGTCTTGTATGATTCAAATAAATTAAGCCACCGACCATTAACCTATATCTAGACTAATTTACTGTAGGGAACTCATCATCCTTTGACAAATTGCATCCTATCATCATAGGAGCACCCACTGGTTTTTAATGATCCAAACCAAACTTCTTTAGTAGTTCCTTCACATACTTAGCTTGAGATATAAAAATTCCATCCTCTGATTGAGTAATTTACAATACCAAAAATAATTTCATTTCTTCTATCATGGACATTTTAAAATCACTTTGCATTTCCATTGTAAACTCTTTTCTCAACTTATCATTACCACCAAAGATAATGTCATCAACAAACACTTCTACAATCAAAACGTCTTCATTATCTACCTTGAAATACAAATTACTATCAGTAGTACCTTTATTGAAACCAATCTTGAATAGATATTTATCCAATATAGAATACCAAGCTCTAGGAGCATTCTTCAACCCATATAATGGTTTCTTCAATTGGAAAACCATGTCTGGTTGATTAGTCAACTAAAAACAATTGGGTATCTCTATGTATATTTCTTCTTCCAACTCACCATTTAGAAATGTAGACTTGACATCCATTTGATAGACTTTGAAGTCCTTATAAGAACCATAGGCAATGAATAATTTCACTGCTTCTAGTCTTGTTACTTGAGAAAAAGTTTCATCATAGTCAATTCCTTCCATATGAGAATATCCTTTATGAACCAATCTTGTTTTGTTCCTGACAACTTTTCCATCTTCATTCAATTTATTTCTGAAAATCTATTTGGTACCAATAACATTCTTGTTCTTAGGCCTGGGAACAAGAATCCATGTGTTGTTCTTCTCAATCTGCTGCAAATCTTCTTGCATGGCATTAATCCAATGATCATCTTTGCAATATTCACTTACATATTTAGGTTCAATCTTTGAGATTAATAAAATACGATCTTTAACAATCCTTCTCCTAGCATGAACAAATTTGTTCCTATCACCAATAATATGATCTTTAGAGTGATTTAATCTCACATACCTTGGATTCTTTGGCTTTACATTAGAATTTTTAGTTTCGTGTTCACTACTTGTACCAACTTCATCATTTTGACTCACCGAGATGCTTTGATCATAGTTTTGAACTCGATGTTGTTGCATCTAATTATCAATAGCATATTTTTGATCATTAGAATCATATCTACAAGACCTCAATGTTATGTATGTGGAGCCTAATCAGACTTATCCACGGGGTCAAGGGGCAGAGCCCCTTGCGGGGTCCTCGGGCAGCACCCCAGGCGGGGTCAAGGGGCAGAGCCCCTGATGGGGTCAAGGGGCAACACCCCTTGTGGGGCCCCCAAAGGGGCATCACCCCAGGGTGGCGTTGAGGGGTAGCACCCCTCGATGCTAAGAATGACTTAATAATACTATTTTGTGTCGGCCATCTATTTTCTATTAGTCGAAGTATTTTTGCTCTAATTTTGTTATGTCAAAAATACTTGTAAAAGGGCTTAGGGTTTGAGATTCATTGTATGAGGGATTATTGTAGCTTCCTACGGTGGTATTGAGTTGTAGGTTTCAGATTGTAATCATTGGATAATAATAAAGATATTGGACTCACTATTTGTGGATGTAGCCCAGGGATTGGGTGAACCACGTTAAATTTTGTGTTATTGTGTTCTCTCTTGTTTGTTAATATTTGCATTTTCTACTTATTATCCTAACAAGTGGCATCAAAGCGAGCTTGTTTCATTTGTTCTTTCATCTATTCTTTGAAGTAGGTCTCATGAGTTAGTGGGAGAGTCTCTCGGTTAAGTGGGAGAAATGGCAGACGAGGGTAGGCTGAAGGTTGAAAAGTTTAATGGGCAGAACTTCTAGTTATGGAAGATGCAAATGGAGGACTATCTCTATCAGAAGGATCTATGGTGGCCATTAGAGGGAATAGCCAAGAAAGAGGCAACAATGTCTCGGGAAGATTGGGATATTTTGGATAGGAAGGCATTGGGGAGTATTTGTTTATGCCTGGCACAATCGGTGGCATTCAATATTACTGGAGCAACGAAAGCTAAAGATCTGATGGACACCCTAGCGAAGTTGTATAAAAAGCCTTTAGCTTCAAACAAGGTATTTCTTATGAAGCGTTTATTTAATATGAAAATGGTAGAAGGTGGATTAGTCGCTGATCATTTGAATGAGTTTAATATAGTTACAAGTCAGTTATCCTCAATTTAAATTACTTTTGATGATGAGGTTAGGGCTCTCTTGATTTTGTGTTCTTTGCCAGAAAGCTAGAATGGCTTGGTAATGGCGGTTAGTAATTCTATTTCTTGTTCAAATACCTTAAATTTTGATGATGTTATTGGTGTTATATTGAGTGAGGAAATTCATAGGAAAATCTCAGGGGCATCTACATCGGGTAGTGTATTGAACACAGAAAGCAGAGGTAGAACAAGATATAGAGGAAACAACTCTGGAAATCATGGGAAATCAAGAGGCAAATCAAAGGGAAAGAGGTCTGAATCCAAAGGGCCAAATGATTGCTGGTATTATGGAAAACTAGGTCATAAGAAGAAATATTGTTGGTCTCAGAAGAAAGATCAAAGAGACAAAAATGATGGAAACAAGGAGGCAAATGTGGTAAGTAACAAATCCAAAGAGGATGCTTTGCTTTTATCTTTAGAAAATGTTGATGATTCATGGGTGTTAGATTCGGGGGCTTCATTTCATGCTACACCCCATAGAGGTTATTTTGTTGATTATGTCCAAGGGAAAAGGGAAAATCAAGATTAAGTTGCACAATGGAAATCATTGGCTACTACAAGAGGTAAGACATTTCCAAGGCTGAGTAGAAATTTAATTTTAGCAGGGCAACTCACTGATGAGGGTTGCACAATTACTTTTAATGATAAAAATTGGAAGGTTTCAAAAGGTTCCTTAGTAGTAGCAAAAGGTGTGAAAGTAGGCACCTTATATCTTTGTACAGGTCATACTGTTCCTTCTACTTTAATTGTTTCAGAAGATAATGAATATTCAGGAACAATGGCTACAATTGAGCAGGAAGAACATCAAACTGTTGCTGTAGATTCTGACACATCACTGTGGCACAATAGACTCGGGCACATGAGTGAGAAAGGTATGAAATTACTTCATTCAAAGAAAGTTTTACCTGGTTTGAAATGTGTTAATATGGATTTTTGTGAAAGTTGTGTGTATGGAAAGCAAAAGAGAGTTAGTTTTGTAAAGAGTGGGAAGGAAAATAAAGATGAAAAATTAGAGCTTGTGCATACAGATGTATGGGGTCCAGCTCAGGTATCTTCCCTTGGTGTCTCTCAGTATTATGTTGAATTCATTGATGATGCAACTAGGAAAGTATGGATATATTTCATTAGACAAAAATATGATGTATTTGAAACTTTTAAGAAATGGAAAAGCTTGGTTGAAAATGAGACTGAAAAAAGATTAAAATGTCTCAGATCTAATAATGGTGGTGAGTATTGCAGCAAAGAATTTGAAGATTATTGTGCCTCTACTGGTATTCGTAGACAAAAAATAGTTCCAAGGACTCCATAGGAAAATGGAGTGGCTGAATGCATGAACAGGACAATAATGGAGTGTGCAAGGAGTATGAGGTTGCATGCTAGGCTGCTGAAAAATATGTGGGTAGAGGCTGTGAACACTACTATTTATTTAATCAATAGAGGCCCCTCTACTCCTTTGGACTATGGTATTCCAGAGGAAGCATGGAGTGGTAAGAAGGTGAGTTATTCTTTTCTCAAAACCTTTGGTTGTGAAGCTTTTGCACTTATAGATTCTGAAAATAGAACCAAGCTGGAAGCTAAGTCAAAAAAATGTGTATTTGTTGGATATGGCACTGATGAATTTGGTTATAGGCTTTGGGATTTTGAAAATCATAAAATTGTAAGAAGCAGGGATGTCATATTCAATGAGAAAGTAATGTACAAAGATCTGTTGCAGCAGCATGAGAAGAACAAAAATGATTATGTAGTGCTAGATGATATTCCAAATGATAATGTTCTAGTAGTTCCTTGTGCTCTGCAACAATAGCAACAACAAATACCACACACCCCAGTGAATGTTAGACGGTCAACAAGGCTAAGTAGACCTCTAGATAGATTTTCACCTTCTTTGTATTCTATTTTATTAATAGATGTTGGTGAACCTGAATGTTATAATGAAGCTGTGCAGGTGGATACAAAGCTTCAGTGGGAGTCTACAATGACAGATGAAATGGACTCTTTGCTAAAAAATCAGACTTGGGATTTATGTCAGTTACCTGCAGGAAAACGGGCTTTGCAGAATAAATGGGTTTACAGGTTGAAAGAAGAAGATGGAGTTGTTAAAATGACTTCTATTCATACTATTTTAAGTATTGTGGCTACTGAAGATTTGCATTTAGAGTAGCTTGATGTTAAAACAACCTTTCTTCATGGTGATTTGAATGAAGAAATATATATGGTACAACCACAGGGATTTGAGGTCAAGGGTAAGGAGAGTTTAGTGTGCAAATTGCAGAAAAGCGTATATGGCCTGAAGCAAGCACCTCGGCAATGGTATATTAAATTTGACACTTTTATGAATGAGAATGGATACACTCGATGTAATTCTAACCATTGTGTTTATTTCAAGAGGTTAAATGATGACAACTACATTATTTTATGTTTATATGTTGATGATATGCTTGTAGCTGGATCTAACATGGATCATATTAAGGGGTTGAAACAACAGTTAGCAAAATATTTTGCTATGAAGGATTTGGGGGCAGAAAAACAAATCCTTGGCATGAAAATTTGTAGAGATAGGAAGAACAAAAAATTAACTCTATCTCAGGCTGATTATGTTGAGAAGGTGTTGCAGAGATTCTACATGAAGGATGCCAAAACTGTCACTACACCTTTGCCTGGTCATTTGAAATTAACTAAAGAAATGTGTCCAAAGACACCAGAATAAGAGGCAAGAATGTCCAAGATACCTTATGCTTCAGCTATAGGGAGCTTAATGTATGCTATGGTATGTACTAGGCCAGATATTGCACATGCAGTGGGAGTCGTTAGCCGGTATATGAGTCACCCTGGGATTGAGCATTGGAATGCAGTCAAATGGATTCTTAGATATTTGAGAGGTACTTCCAATAAGTGTTTACACTTTGGGGGCTCTTTTACTACTATTCATGGCTATGTTGACTTAGATTTGGCAGGAGATATTGATACCAGACGGAGTACTACAAGTTATGTATTTACTATTGGTGGGACATCAGTGAGTTGGATTTCTCGGTTACAAAAGGTGATTGCTTTATCTACTACAGAGGCAGAGTATGTTGCTGCTATAGAGGCAGCCAAGGAGATGATATGGCTTCAATTCTTCATGGAAGAATTGGGACATCCATAGGTAGATAATTATTTGTATTCAGATAGTCAGAGTGCCATTCATCTTGCAAAGAATTCTGCTTTGCACTAAAAAACAAAGCACATACAATTGTGATATAATTTCATTCAGTCAGTTTTGGATGATGGACAGTTAAAATTGGAGAAGATACATATAGATGATAATCCAATAGATATGTTTACAAAGGCCATGACAAGGGAGAAGTTGAATTCCTGTTCAGCTTCGGTTGCTCTTCTAGACTGAACAGAATAAAAGAATAGCAGAGTCCAGGGTGGTTTCATTATTCCAGTGGGAGCTACAGGTTTTGGTCAATCAGTCTCCAAGTGGGAGATTGTTATGTATGTGGAGCCTAATCAGACTTATCCATGGGGTCAAGGGGCAGAGCCCCTTGCGGGGTCCTGGGGTAGCGCCCCAGGTGGGGTCAAGGGACAGAGCCCCTGATGGGGTCAAGGGGCAGCGCCCCTTGCGGGGCCCCCTATTTTCTATTAGTTGAAGTATTTTTTCCCTAATTTCATTATGTCAAAAATACTTGTAAAAGGGCTTAGGGTTTGAGATTCATTGTGTGAGGGATTATTGTAGCTTCTTGCGGTGGTATTGAGTTGTAGGTTTCAGATTGTAATCGCTGGATAATAATAAAGATATTGGACTCACTGTTGGTGGACGTAGCCCAGGGATTGGGTGAACCACGTTAAATTCTATGTTATTGTGTTCTCTCTTGTTTGTTAATATTTGCATTGTCTTCTTATTATCCTAACACTCAATATACTCTCAAAGATTTCATCCACTTTGACATTAGCACTCTCTACTATCTTCTTCAACCTCTTATTGTAGCACCTATAGGCTATTCTTTTGGTAGAATACCCAAGAATAATACCTTCATCACTTCTTGCATCAAATTCCCCTATATCCTCATCTCTTTTGATATAGCATTTTCTACCAATTTTTTTGAAATACTTGACTGTAGCCACATTTCCACACCATAGCTCATAAGGTGTCTCACTAGTATCTCCTTTGATTTGTACCCAGTTAAGAGTATATAGTGCAGTGCTAACCGCTTCTCTCTAGAATGTTTGTGAAACTTTTCCTTCTAGCATCATAGTCCTAGTAGTGTTAAGAATAGACTCGTTCTTTCTCTCCACCACTCCATTATTCTTTGGAGTCCTCAAAGAAGAAAACCATCTCTTTATCCCATGATTCTCACAAAAGGAGTTGAACTCACTAGATGTGAATTCACCACCTCTGTCTAATCTTAGGAACTTCAACTTCTATCCTATCTCAGCCTCAACCATGATATCAAACATCTTAAAATTATCAAAAGATTTAAACTTCTCTTTCAAGAAAGTCCATCATACCATCTTAGAGTAGTCATTAATGAGAAAAATGAAATATTTATCACCTTGAAAACTTCTTATCTTAGCAGGACCACATAGATCAATATGAACTAGATCTACCAATCCATTTGAATTTTATACTTTAGAACATAAATTATCTTTTGTTTTCTTACCCAATTGACATTCTTTGCAAATAGTGTTAGCAAGTTTCTTCATCCTAGGAAGATCTCTAATAGCATGAGTAGAAATTATTGCAATAATTTTGTCAAAGTTCAAATGACACAACCTTTTATGCCATAACTAGCTTTCATCTATTTGAGCAATCAAACAAATTTTTTAACCACTATTCAAATGAAATATGTTACCTTTTTCTTAATCTTGTTGCAATCTTTATTTCCAGAGTCATTCAAGATTTTACAATTTTTATTCTTGAAGTGCAGGCCATAACCTTTGTCTACTAGCTATCCAACACTAAGAATATCATTTTTCAAACCTTCCACATACAATACATCATTTATATTTTTCTTACCATCCAGAGAGATAGATCCCGTTCCTCGAATCATACCAATAGTATTGTCACCCCACTTCACAATACCACCATCATACTTTTCATAGCTTGAAAATTTTCTCTTATTGCCAGTCATATGATGAGAGCATCCTCTATCTATCACCCATTCATCCTTTTCAACAACTTGAGCACCTAGGGCTTTCTCCTCAATAACACAACTAGCAGAATTAGTAGGCATATGATCTTCTTCCTTGATGGAAATGAATAAAAATTCATCATCACTCTTGTCAACATCTTTAGATTCATCATATGTTACCCCTTCATCAACAACATAGTAGAATTTCTTTGGAACACTAGGTCTATTAGGCATAAACTTAGGAACCCTTTCCAAACATCTAGATGCAAAATTTCCTATCTTATTGCATGAAAAACATTTAAGAGACATATTTCCTTTGTACTTACTAGAAGATTTTGGTAGTCTTCTAGAAAGTAGTGCTTCCAACTCTTGAAGTTCTAGTTCTTCTTCTTCAAGTTCTTTCATCTCCTCATATCTTGACCATTTCTTTGTGGAGCCTTCTCCCGAATCACATATTTTATTTTCCTTTCCAGATATAGTAGCTTTAAATGTTGTTTCCATCTTAGGAAATGACCCACCAAATTCACTAAGATCAAAAGCAGTAAGTGTACCAACCCACTTATCTCTTGTCACATCTGTCACTGTCTAGATCTTCTCAATGGCTACAACTTTGTGTTTGTAGGAAGGAGGCAATAATCTCAACACCTTTGCAAAAATATCCTCTTCTTCCAAAGAACCTCCAACACATATGATAGCACACACCATATAATTAATTCTAAGCATGTAACAGGCAATATTCTCATCTTCACTTGTCTTCAAGGCTTCCTACTTACCCTTTAAAGTCTGCAACTTGGAAACCTACACTTCCTTGTCTCCTTCATACAAGGTCTGCAACTTCTCCCAAATCTCATTAGCCATCTCCAATTTCATGACATTGGTCATTTCAGCATTGGTCAAAGCACTCAATAAAGCTTCTTTTTCCTTGATATTTTCTTTGGCATCCTTGATCTCATCTGGAGTAGTAGGATTTGTAGGAGAAGTGTACATTGACTTAGCAATATTCCAACAATCTTCTTCAATGCATCTGCGATGGACTATCATGCAACTCTTCCATAGGGTATAGTTAGATCCATCAAATCTTGGATTGTCCTTCTTATAAGCTGCCATCTTGGATCACCCTCAAGTGATTTAGCTTCCTCCAAGGGACTTGGTTGTAATACTAATTGATGGAAATATGGCAGCAGACAACTGAGAGGGGGGGGGATCATTTGTCTAAAAAATTTAAACCTTAAAACCCTTATCTAAGATCTAATAAATTAAAATTGCATGCATGAATAAAAAACACATCCACAAAACACAACACCAATATTTTTAGGGAGGAAACCCTTCTAAGAGAAAAACCTTGGTGGGGTTGAAACCCACAATATGACTATACCTTGTTAGAAGTATAACATATTACAAATGGGGAATGCACATGCATTCAAGAATACCTCCTAGAGAACACTGCTCAAATACAAAAGGGCTACAACCCTTTGGAAGGCTCACTTCCTTACAAGATCACAACAATGATATGAAGTTTTTGAACTATATAATGACATCTACCCTTATGCCTAGGTCAATTCCAATGAAGTACAATTCAGATCTCTATCCAAAACCTTCTTTTCCTCCTATAGATGAATAATTTCACCTCAACATATTTGGCACACTTGCTTCACTACTAGTCACGCATCCACAATACAAAATATTGCCCAAAACCTATATATAATTCATCAACCTTGAAGAATAAACAAGGTGAACATAACCCTAATTTCAAACTACAAATCCATGTGCCAAAAATGACAATTCAAATTCATGTTTTCCTACCAAAATGTAGTAAGGAACCTTATCATCAACCTTGAGCACATAGCACTACCAAAAATCACGCTTCAAACATCCACAAAATGTTTTACAGATCAAGTCAACCAAGAACATAAAGAAAATTACCATTGGCTGAAAAATTCTCCAAATTCGATCACCACAATTGATGTGGACTACCAACTCAGTAGGAAAACAACCCAAGAACATCCATAGGCATAATTAAGAACACACAAACATCTAAAGCCATCCAAATCATTGGATTCAACAACATCTCTCATTCTGAACCTCAAGAACAATGTCAACATCCATTGACACATTTAAAAAATGCCTTGTGAATCCTCTGGACCATGAGCCAATTGAATTGAGAACACATCAGAATATCCCAATCACATTCCACACGTCTATAACCAACAATCTCACAATACAGAGAAATACTCACCACAATTCAACAATACTGGCAACATAGACAAACAATGTAAGAACCAGTCACCATACCTCATCACGCAGACCTCCAATTCACCGTGCGGACCTCTAAAGCATAACAAGTATCATATTCAAACTATCTTCAATACCTCTCTAACATCAACAACTACTGATCTTCACTTTCTGGCGTCCACATCCATTGATCTTCAACACCATCATGCTGAGCATACTGCACCTTTGATAAATAGACATGTTGACATCAATGAAAACACATCCAACTTGCCAACACAATAATCATTATTCAATGCATGCCTTTCATGATTTCCTTTTAGATTTTTGTGCAGAGTTAAGCTATTGCATCAACATTTGTGATCATATTCAAAGAAGCATTTGTGTTTCCAAGGTATAAGAAACTTCATGTTTTAGATCTAGGCTTTTCTCTATGTTAGCACACTTTCCCTTATTTCATTTCAATTTTAAGGTTGATTCCAAATGAGGGTATGGTTGAGGCAAACCCATCTCTAAACAAAAATTTACCTTTTTTTTTCCTATATGCAGGAACAAGTGATGCTAGTTTTAGGATTGGATCTAGGAAGTATAGGAGCCTGAATATAGTTTGAAACTGAAATTGTTGAAAAGTGTAGGGAACAGGCTAACCTAGTTGACCTAGTTCCTCCAAAACAACTTCAAATTGAATTTGTAGCTTAGTTATTGTCTTAGAGTTCTATTTTTGACATAAGAATTGGTCTATGAGAATTCTGCCAGTCTATGTCCACTGGAAGTCAATATTTTCCTTCATTTAATCTTAGATCTTACATCCCCTATCTATTATCTTGTTTTCCATTTTCCATTTAGTGAAGGATATCTACACCCATTCAACACTTGAGCCTTTTTGAGCCTAGTGGGTCATCTTCCTTTCGAATGTGACATAAAAATAGGATACTATCCTTGATCAAATTTATTATGTTACAAGTTGATTCTTGGTTTTGTTAAGATCTTTTTCAATGTGACAATCTCTGATTACAACTTCTCATAGTCATTTTCTTCGTTCTTCAATATTTCTATTAGAACATCCTCAAATATTTTTTCTTCATCTAATTGAATATTTAAGTCAATGTTTTTTCTCTCAATGTTTCTAAATTTTAGTGTTAATATTTTTGTATCTTTTACTTCTTTTGTAATTCTTTTCTTTAGTCCTATTATTTCCAGACTTATACACATGAATTCTTCCATTAAATCAATTTCTTCATCATCTTTGGATCTTATTTCTGTCAATTTTGATCAGATTTAGATGATAGGTAATTGTAATTTTATTTTATCTGTTATGAAGGAGTGTATAATCAGTAAAAATCAAACTCTACACAGTTCGATAATTGGAAATATGGTTTTTGTTACTTCACAATAATATCACTGAGACATGTTTATTAATATCGGTCTATTGTAGTTCAATATCACTAAGATAGGTTAATCGATCTATTGTATACTAATTTTGCTTTGCCCTAATGATTTATGTAAATTAAAAAGTATTAGGAAGAACTTCATATATACGTCAACGAAGAGTCATGTCTCATGTAGAGACATGGCTCTATGTGAAACCATATGGTTTCACGTGAGATATGTCTATTATCGATATGTCTTATTGTTACCATTAACAATGTCGTTTGATTACTAAGTCTCAACGATGTCATTAACAAGTTAAACATGAACGATTATATATATCCACTGCAACAATTATATCCATATGAATTATCGATATACTTAGCAATAACAATATGATTATTAATCATCACAACATAAATGATTATATATATATATATATATATATATATATATATATATATATATATATATATATATATATATATATATATATATATATATATATATATATATATATATATATATATATATATATATATATATATATATAATCGGTGATGATTATTCCACTGATAATTAATTATATACAATAGGGATTAATAATATTATATTATGATAACCACAATCATAATATAGTATTATTATAGATAATCAGATCAACATAAGATAAATGATAGATTTCAAATGTTCAAGGCCAATAGGCCACTTATACATTTGATTAGATCAGTTAGAGTAATCTAATCGAAGCTACATATCTTCAACACTCCTCTTAGCTAGGGAAGAGCATTTCTATCCTTGATGAAAACAAAATAGATTCATTTATTGTGAGAGAAATATATCACCTCACCATCATATTAGGACTAATGGCATGTCCATGGATATCACATCACATGATACCTCGCCATCATATTAGGACTAATGGCATGTCCATGAATATCACATCACATGATATTCACCATAAACTCACAATGTAATATCCATCACTTTGGCATATGCACTAGCATCAAGTCACATGATACCTACCATAAGGATATTAGTTCATGGCATATCCACAGATATTAAGTCACATAATATCCACCATGAATATCTTAGTAATATCATTCATCATGGCTTATCCACTCATGATATCCACCATTCAATTGATATTACTCAAGAGATAATGTGATTATTGTAAGATCACCATCTTACAATAATAACCAATAATACAAGTGCTCATCATTGAAAGATCATCACCTCTCAATGATGTTCACAGGAACCCATGAAGTCATGGAGTCACACACATGACAATAAAAGAGTTTATGCATTAAACATCTTTAGAATATATTAGTACAACAAATTAACATTGTTGAGACTCCATCTCAGATAAGGTTATATTTTCTACCATACCAAGCTTATGTTGAAAGTATTCAACCTTTGTCTTTAAGAGAGGCTTGGTGAGGATTTATGTCATTTGTTTGCTTGTACAAACATATGTCAACTGAATAACATTCATTTCCACCATGTCTCTAACATAATGGTAAGGGATTTCTATATGCTTTGATATGTCATGGAATAGTAGATTCATTGAAAGATTTATACAACTCTGGTTGTTACAATGAATGATAGTAGGATCCAAGGATTTTCTAGACAATCCTACAAAAAGTTTACTTGGCCATACAACTTCTCAAGCGCCCATGGATGTTGCAATGTACTCGGGTTCTGTAGAACTTTGTGCAACTAAAGATTGATTCCTACTAAACTAGGAGATCATATCTGAACCTAAGCTGAAACAACACCTTGATGTGCTTTTCAGATCAACTACACTTCTAGCCCAATCTGAATTAGTATATCCATGTCGATTTAGATCTACATTATTATATTTTAGACCATATCCAATTGTGCCACACAAGTATCTCAGAATGTATTTTTCTACAACTCGATGTAATTGTCTTGGTTCACACATAAACTGACTAAGTGCATTTATTGCATAATAAATGTTTAGTCTTGAGTTTATCAAGTACATCAAGGACCCAATTATCTGTCGGTAGAGAGTACAATCTACCAAGTCTGAGTTAGTTGCAGCTTCTTTTATCTTATGTAAGTTTATTTCCATGGGAGTAGCCACGAGTTTACAATCCATCATTCCAAACCTTTTCAAAATGTCAATAGTGTATTTTCCTCGATTTAAAGTGATTCCATTAGCCTCTTGACATACTTCTAAACCAAGGAAATAGTGTAAAGGACCAAGATCCTTCATGCCAAATTCAGATGCTAGATCTTGTTTACATTTAGTAATGAGATGGTCTTCTTTTTTAATCAATAAGTCATCAACATAAAGAATGAGAATCAACATTTTACCATTAATTTCTTTGAAGTATAAATTCAAATCTGCATCATTCTTGGAGAAGCCCAAGCCTAAAAGGTAATGATCTACCCTCTCATACTAGGTGCGAGGAGCCTGTTTAAGACCATATAGTGCCTTCTTTAATTTACAAACATGAGAATCATTTCCCTGTGTTACAAATCCTTCTGTAATGCCCCGCTAGGGAACCTAGGAGAATTTAACTTAATACATGTTACTATGTTAACAAAAAAAATAAAAATCTTAAGCATTTACAAACAATAATGATAACAATGAGGAAATAATACAACTATAAGATATAAACAAGCACATAAATACAACTCAATTACAGTTAACAATTCTCAAGGGTCCTATGACATAGAATTGCGTATTACTAATTAAGTATTTTAGATTAAGAATACTTACAATTATCTCATGTACAAATGAATAAAAAGTACATCTAATACCATAAGGTATACATACAATGAAACATCCTCTACACAAGTCATAGGGTATGTCATAATAATAAAATGCAAAATATAGTACAATATATGCAACTCTGAAGAATTGATACAAGATATAATTACAACATCGAAAGATAGGTACGAACCAGCCTCTAATGAAGAACAAGAAGAAGGTAAAAACAACAAGCATCCTCCAACACTGCTACAGGAACGTCAAAATCTCAAATGGTAAAAGAAAACACTACCACCAGACCTTGTGGAACCAAAGGTCCACTCCCACTGTGTTGAGGAGATAGCAACAAACCCCATTCGGATAACAGACTCAATCAAAACAACTAAGCAAAGGGTCTTGAAAGATTTATATCTCAAAAGATACCACCAACTAATGATAAGAAAAAGATAATAAATATCCAAAATACCAACACGTACCAAAACACCAAATACTAGAATATCGAACAAATACCAATCACCAAATACCAAAATACCAAAACATACCACCAGATAATACTGAAATAACAAAGACACACCACTAGAGGCAAATGCAGAACAACTACAAAAGAGACTTAGGCTACATAATAAGGGAGTGTCATCACATGACCATCTACTTGAGTTACCTTGGATTGGCCACACTGGACCCCGGACCCTCAAGCATTGAGTTATCCTGGAATTGCCACTCTAGGCCCCAGACCCTCAATACGACCCATGTAGAACTAGAATACCCTCTCCAGAACATGAGGAATTCTAATCATACCTATTCTCTAGGTATCATCCCATTCCCATCCTTAGCCTAAACAAGTGCTCAAGGCATATGCGAGGCATAATCTCTAAATTATTTTTTTAGTGAATTCTACAAATTTTAATTACTATGTTATCACTTATTTACAAAAATTACAATAGGTTACCCTAAAACTAACCAATCTGGGTCCTGGACCCCTATTGTAAGCCACTCCCCTAAGATGCTCCTAATTAACCTCCCGTAGACTCACAATAAAAAATAACCACATAGGTTCTAAATAAGTATAATGATCGAATCCATGTTCACAAAAGAATAATAGGGACACACACTGGTCCTCAACCAAAACATCATAAAACACCCTCTTAAAGAGTTTCATATAAACCCGACCTTCCATAGAACAAGGTTGGGTAGAAATTATCAAAATAATATAACATCATAATTCATAACATAAGAATACATATACAACCATAGAAAACAACCCCCAATCTTTTGGTCAACTAACTCCCAAGTCAACTCAAAAACCCCCAATAATCAATAATGATACAACAAGGTCCAACAAAAATCCTTCAAATCAAAACTTCAAACACTTACAAGAAAACATGATTCCCTTAAAGAAATTCAGTTACTTTTAAAACATAACTAGTTCGACTATATTTGCATGTTTTTATAACCATGCAAGTAAACATATATAATTATAAATTCCAGTTGACTAAAGCAATCATTTTGTTGACTAAAGTCCATTTGACTACAAAAACATTCATATAAATGTCTCATACATAACTATCTATTTAAAATAAAATCTCATGCATATATACTTTTTAAATAAGTATGTAATGAAAATCTCCATGCATATCAAAACACCATGTATTTAATAATAAAATAATGTTATTAATTTTCTAAATATAAATATAAATGAAAACATTAATATTAAAACCCACATGTAAAAAAATTAATTAATATTTGTTTATTAATTAACTTTTTCTTTTCTTTTTTAAATAAATTTTTTAATCCAAAAATTAATAAATAATAATATATATAATCGATCAAATATATATATATATATATATCCAAAAATTAATGAATAATAATAATAAAAATTTTTTAATAAATTTTTAAATCTAAAAATTAATAAATAATAATAATAATAAATTCAAATAACAAAACCCCCCTTTTTTTGAAAAACACATATATATTTTCTCAATTGTTTTCTTTAATGGAAAACTAGGGTTTCAGACAAAACTAATTTCTTTTGAATATGATTTCACATGCAACTTCAAATTTTATTTTCTATGCAAAACATTAAGACAAATTTTCTGTCCTTTATGGGTAAATACCCTAACCAGAAAAAAATTCTCACATAAGTTTTTAAAATTTCTTCCTAAGTTTTCAAACTATCCAAACAAGATACCAGATCTAATTTATTAGATCAAACTAATCTAAAATTTCACAAAACCAAATCTGATTTAAATAGAAACTCAATTCCAATTCATTCATATAAACAATTTCAGACATGAAGCAAACAATCTTTTCAAAAGAAATAATTTTACAAAAAGAAAGTTCCAAACCCTTCCTCAAACAACGCTTGAAAATTTGAAACCAAGAAAGATCTAATTCACCCTGTTAGCCATTTTTCTTGTATCCCTCAACTCTAGAAGAGAAATATGAAAACCAGACATAGGGATCTTTGTCCAATAACACAAATCTACTTGTTCATGCAAATTGAGAGGCAAGAAAAGACTAATTGATGAGGATTTGATCCTCCTTCCGCTTCGAGTTCCACACACTCAGGCAGGTGCACCTAAAACATGATAAGATCTACATACATAAACACTTACTCACTACAACTTTTTATGCAGATATGAAAATCAGTGGATAGTTCTCAGGTTTATAAAACATGGGAGTTCAACTCAACCAGTCTTATACAGGATCCCACCTGTATGATCTGCTAAGAACTAGGAAAATGGCCAACGTGACAAGTGTACACACTAAAATATGCACTTCTATGAACCATTACATGCAAGGTTGCTCAAGAATGAGGCCTCACAAAGCGGCTCATAGCTCTCTATGCATGGAGTTGCAAGGGACTATGATGTGTTTGCTCTCAGCTAGAGCTACAAGAAAGTGACCTTGCTAGTCAACCATACAATGAGAGATTCAAGTGAAGACAAGGGCAACAATGCCAATATCTCCAAGAATCCAATATGTGATGCAATGCAAGCTATATGAGAATGCAATCTAAGCTATGAAAGGAAAGTACAATGCAACTAATCTATGAAAAGAAATAGCAATGGATTACAATGCTTCCTATTTAGACTATGTGAGATTATTCTATTGCATAAAAGAAAATCTATACTAAGAATGCCATTATCATGCAACTATGAAAACAAATATGAACTAGATGATGCAATGAAGCAATTCTTCAATGTCTTCAAACTCCAAATGCACTTAAAACCTGCAGCATAACAATAGCATAAAATATGGATATGCAAATGAAGGAGAGAGCTCTCCTTTTATAAGAAATGCAAAGAAATGGACCATTGAGATTAAGAGGCAAAAAGTCTTAATCAGCGGTGGAGGTTGAAAGAGGAGCAATCCATGTGCACAAACATCCTCCAATGAGAGTGAAGTGTTTGACTTTTGAGCCTCATGTGAGACAAAAAGTGCTTTTTCCCTTTTTATAAAATAGGAATAATGTTTTATTTGTGCAACTTAGGATAAGAGGAAAGTGGGGCTTTTTTATTTAATTGAAAGGGGATGAAATATTCCTTTTAATTAAATAAAGACTTAGGATAAATGGTTAGCCCAAGGATAAAAATCCAATATATGATCGAAATTAAGATTTGATCAAGAAATTGATAATGTCGAAAATATTGATAAATGATCAAAATGATTCAGGATTGATAAATCAAATAAATGGGGCCCAAAGTCTAGGCGACCATTTTTGGGTGCATACATTTGCCCCTCTTTGACTAATGTGTGATCGATTTGGGAACACATGTAGTCAAAGAATGAAGTTGCAATGTGAGATCGATTTGGGATCACAAAACAACTCAGATATGAGATCGATTCGGGATCACATCTGGAAAAGCTTAGACCAACACCGTCGCTGCTAGGTGCAAATCAAGCTTTAGACAAAACTATCACCGTCGCTGCTAGGCAATAATCAATGTCTAAAAATGGGAGATAAGAATCTCAAATTTTGAGCAAAGGCTCACAAAAGATGTCTAAATCAAGAGAATCAAGGAAATCAAGGATAAGAATCCCATAAATACTGCCCCCTCGGAATCGAAATCGAAATCAAGTAGAGGAGAGACAGAAAATTGATAAGGTTGATCAAATCATAATCGAATGTAAGGGTCAAATAGGTTAACCATTAGGCAATAGAACATGCCCCAGCCTGACTGAAAAGATGTAGTCAAACGTGAGAAATAAGGGAATGAAATGGATATGAATGAAAGACTAGAATTTTGGAAGACATGAAAAGGAAGGAATGACGATGCCCCAGCAAAGATCGGAGAATTAGGCCTCAAAAGATCAGCCAACTGCGCAGAAGGGGGGAAGATTTTGAAACGCGATTTTGACTATCAAGATGACCTCAAATTTTGATTTCGAGTCCGAAAATGGATGCAGGACATCGAAATTAGCTAGGGGTGCAATTTTCGCGTAATTCCGAAGTGTTTTGAAAATTAGGTCAAAAAGTCAAAATGCTATAAAAGGGGTCAAAATGTCATTTTCAAAAATCATTTGTCTTTTAGCGATTTGAGAATTTCAGAGCCTTAGAGAGAGAAAATGGCTCAGCAAGTAGGAGTTCCCGTCCACAGGCATCGATTCGAGCGCGCCCGGTTGCACAACCAGCCACCACACTATCCTGCCCCGGTATGTTTTCAAAAAACTCAAGCTTTTTGGTCATTTCTAGCATTTAATAGTTTTTTTAGCACGTTTTTTTTCAAATTTTAAATTTTAAAATTTTGTGTTGAGCGAAATATCGCGCGATACTTCTAAAGTATCGCGTGTTTTGGGGAGAAGTATCGTGCGATACTTCGCATGCCCCAAAAGTATCGCACTACCTTAGACACCAGTATCGCACGATACGGGGTGAAGTATTGCACGATACTGAGCGAAGTATCGCTCGACATAAAGTTTATTGCCCCACTATAGGGAGAAGTATCGCACGATACTTCTCCAAAAAAGAATATCGCCCAATTGAAAAATTTGATATTTAACGCATTTTTAAGCAAAAATGACATGGGTCTAGACAATGTTACGTTTTTAAGATATTTTATACTGAGTTTTTGGACATCCATCATAATATGTACTAACAATGGGCTTGGTTTTGGTTTGCAGGAGGTTTTTCCGGCACTCATTATCAGAGCGCCGAAGGTGACAGGATTACGGTGTGTCCGAGATCTGGATGATTCGGGCAATGCCGACCTCAGGGCGATGGGATTTTGGTATCTGTTATGGTATCCGTATATCCGAGCAGATCATGGGTTGTTGACTGCGCTAGCCGAGAGATGGCACAGCGAGCACAACACCTTCCACCTTCCTATAGGCGAGGCATCCATCACACTGGAGGATGTCTATAGGATCCTCCGAGTTCCATGCCACGGAGAGCCTGTAAGTATAATTATGTTTTAAGATAGTCATGTAAAATGTAATGTTTCTAAAAGATGAAAACTAACATGATTTATGTGTTGTCACAGGTATACTATGATTAGGATGTCACTGAGGGGCGTCGGTTGATTCAGGAGATGTTTCAGGATGTGACCATCCTGGAAAGGCATGTCAGCTGGGAGCGACTGCTTGATGACTTTGGTAGAGATTATCCGGTGCCCTGCATTGTGGCATCTATCATTTCACAGATCCTGATGACTGATCGCAGTCAAAAGGGATTCCCGCTCGGATGGGGCAGGTTACTGGTAGACTTGGTAGGCAGGCTCCGACGGATGGCATGGGGGCCTGCGATCTGGGCAGAGATGTATCATGAGCTGCATGAGATCGTCTACAGGGACGGTCGGACATGGGCATGTGGTGCCATCCTGGCACAGGTGTGGGCATGGGAGCACATTGCTGTGGTGCGCCCCAGGGTTCAGCCGAGGGAGAGGAGGTACCCCTTCATTTACAGGTACATTGGGTTTATATCACATGCCCATTCAGGGGATGTGACCTATTATCGGCGGATTCTGGATGAGATAGCCTCATTCACATGGAGGCTGTACAGGGAGGTTGAGGTTTGGGGGGATGCCGCAGATGAGTTGAGCTATATGCTGTGCAGTCGGTCACTGGTAGGTCGATATGCGGAGATCATAGAGAGATTTTGCATCAGTCGGGTGTGGCGGCAGTTTGGGAGGCAACAGTGAGTCTCGACAGAGACTACCACTTATGCCAGAGCCAGGGATGAGGAGGGACATGGGTGGCTACCCATGTTAGATTATCAGTAGGCTGTCGCAGAGACAACAGCTATCAGGGGTGAGCTTTGGGATTATTTCCCAGATGTGGCAGACGTAGGGGTTGATGGAGCCTACAGAGCAGAGTGGCGGAGGGTACCATTCCCTCGATTTACAGTACCAGATGCACAGGTGCCAGCGCCAGGAGGAGACGGAGGAGACAGAGGGGACGGAGGGGACGGAGGAGAGGAGGGAGGAGATGGCAGGAGGGGGAGAGGGAGGAGGATGGAGAGAGGAGAGGGGTCGAGATCAGGTGGCCGGAAATGGTCACGGGGATAGAGATCGGCCACACCTGAGGAGGAGGCGAGACCAGCTCGCCGGCAAGCAGAGGTACAGCAGGAGCAGCCTGCGGGGGGAGAGGACCTGAGAGCCCAGATACAGGCTCAGGAGGTAGAGATACAGCAGCTGCGGACTACTATAGCCGTGAGAGATCAGCAGCTCCTGGATCTGAGGGCAGAGCGGGATCAGCAGATAGCTGATCTCAGAGTAGAGATAGCACGCTGTGAGGTGATGGCACAGGCCGAGGCACTGGAGCTCCGACGGGAGTCAGCGAGAGCTGCCTATTATCACGGGTTATATCTGCAGGCCGTCCCAGAGGGTGAGAGAGCACCATCATACTCTCAGCGGGCAGGGGTATCAGACGTGGTACTCGATAGGAGAGCTATGCCTCCTCCATCACCACGAGTTCCTCACGAGGGTGGTAGCGAGTCTTAGGGTTAGGTCTTAGATGTTTGGACATATTTTGAGACTGTTGATCCAGATTTTGGGATCTCATATTGGATATCATGACATTGTATATTGATTTATGAGATTACTAGATGTTCGATATATCATGTGTATTTGTTTCACTTGTGATGGATGTATCAGTTTATGTATATTGTCTTGTCATTTTGCTCAAAAATGCTTATGTATGTGCTTATGTATGTTCTCACTCATAGTTGTATGTTTAATTCTCATATGTATGATATAGACTTATGTTTCTTGAAAATGACAGTTTGTGATATAGATATGATGATGTGATTAACCCCTTGTGATGAACAGGAACAGGTTCGAGATGAAAAAGACAAGGAGCGAAAGATATGATCAAGAAGAAGAGAAGGTGAGCGCAGTTGACCGATAGGTCCACGTAGGATGAAAAGGAGAGCTCTTTCCATATGCAAAATGCAAGACTAGACTAACATGAACTTAAAAATGCAAGCTACTATGAAAGTGGTTGACTTGCAAGGTCACAACGCTTATAGACATCTAATTATCATCATCGAGCGTTATTGGTAGCGTCGTAAGATCATACAATGCACACTAGCATAACTATGTGGATATGAATATGATCTTTATCAGATAGAGATGTGGGAATCTCACCTAGGCATCAAAGACATGTAGGTCCAGATGACTAATGCAGTGAGATCACCTAAGTTTGATATGGCGAGATTATGCTTGTATCAAGACACATAAAAGTTAGGATAGCTAAAAGCATGCACTCGCAAAACAGTCAAGGATAATACTTTGTCAATCCATAGGGTCAAGTAGGACCATCATAAATGCTCATGACAGTTAGGACCAACAAAATATACCCACAAGCAGATAAAGAAAGAAAACATGTTTTCATACCCTCAGTCTTCTAGCTATGCATCATCAAAAACTTCTTAGGGAGAGACCACTCATCAAAGAAATCCTCATAGACAGCACACAAAGAAAAATAAAGTCATCATATCGTCAGCGAGTTGATTGTTTAAGTGTGTGTGTGTTGGTCATAGAGTCAGACTCTAAGTATCGCATCTGCAAATGAGCAATATCGCAGCATACTAGACTGTAGGATAAGACATCTGATAAGTGTTAAGAAACACTCGACGCAAGGGTAGTGTTGAAAGACACTGTTGGGGTGGTGTTGAAAAACACCTGTTGTGAAATGCCCCCAAAAGACAAATGCACCAAAAGGACCTATGCGAACAGTTATGCCCCCTAGACAAAGACAAAGACCAATTCCAGACTAGGCGAAATAAGGTCAAGGTATGATGGGAAGTGGTTAAGTGTCGAGGACGCATGCTAACAAATAAGGGTGCAAAGGCCTGCAATTTTTTCTTTTTTTTCTTTTTTTGGATTTTTGCTACCAAGGCGCCTATTGCTAGGTTTTCACCAAGGCACTTTTTCTATTTTTTTTGATTTTTTTGAATATTTTGATTTTTTTGTATTTTTTTAGGACTTTTTATGCTTTGTAGGATTTTTTCAGCATCATATATGAATTTTTTTGGTATTTTTTCAGGATCAATAAGATATGTACAAAGGATGCCCCCAGACAGAACGGGCATCAAGGATAGAACTTCTTAAGGTGCACAATGTTGATGGGATCAGGGAGCTGTTCTCCATCAGGATTTGTCAGTGAATACGCACCAGTACCAAAAGCAGCTGTGATGACATATGGTCCAAGCCAGTTTGGTTCAAACTTGCCCTTTTGCTCTCTGTTTTGTTAGTTCTTAGGGTTTTCTCGTAAAACAAGATCACCTATTTGAAATTCTCTAGGGCGAACCTTCTTGTTGAATGTCTTGGATATACGCTTCTGATACACTCTCATATGATCAAAGGAAGCCTTACGCTTCTCATCTAGAAGTTCTAGTTCCTGCAACCTCATGGCGCGGTAATCCTCATCTGTAATCAAACCTTTGAGTGAGACTCTAAGGGATGGTATCTCGACTTCTAAAGGCAATATTACTTCAGCGCCATAGGTGAGAGAGAAAGGAGTGGCTCCTGTAGGTGTACGAATGCTTGTTCGATAAGCCCATAGTGCTGGATTGATTTGTAAGTGCCAATCCCTACCATTCTTGTGTACTGTTCTATGAAGAATCTTAAGAATGGTTTTGTTAGAAGCTTCTGCCTGTCTGTTTCCCTGTGGAAAGTAGATAGAGGACCAATGTTGCTTGATTTTAAAATTTTTGCATAGGTGCTTTAGGTCCTTATTCTTAAATTGACCTCCATTGTCAGTGATGATCTCAGAAGGCACTCCAAATCGGCAAATGATATGATTCAAGATGAATAAAGAAATGGTCCTTCCTGAAGCAACAGAAAGTGGTACGGCCTCCACCCATTTTGTGAAGTAGTCAGTGGCAGTAATAATGAACTTGTGTCCACCTGATGAGTTGGGATGAATCTGCCCAACCAGATCAAAGGTCCAGCGCTGAAATGGCCAATGAGAAATAGAAGGAATCAGCTCCCTACCCGGAGCATGAATCAGGTTGCCGTGTTTCTGACATTTTTCACATGACTTAGCAAAGGTGACTGCGTCCATCTGCATTGTGGGCCAATAATATCCCACCCTAAGCAACCTTCGAGCCATGGCAAGACCATTAGAATGTCCACCACAAATGCCCTCGTGGATGTCAGCTAACGCTTGGTTGGATTCCTCCTTTTCCAAGCACCTAAGGAGTGTCCCATCTAAACCCCTCCTATATAAGTCACCAAAGATGAGGGTGTGGCGAGAGGCGTTACGGATGAGATTTCGGCGTTCGGAGCGGGTGAATGTGTCAGGGATGATGCCATCACGAAGATATGAATAGATAGCACCATATCGGGAAGACTTGTGTGTGATAATGGCACAAATGACACGGCTTTCAGACGAGTCAAAGATGGGATGGTGTAGCTCTTCCACCAGGAATTCAAATCTGGATTCATGTGTCTCCAACTGAAGAAGTGAAGCTAATGTGGCCATGGTGTCTGCAGCTTTGTTCTCTGTCCTAGGGATTTGTTGAAACGTCACAAAGGTGAAATAGCGTCTCAAAGAATCAACCATCTTTTTATAGGGTATCAATTTGTCATCCTTGGTTTGATACTCTTCATTGACTTGGTTGATGATTAGCTGGGAATCCCCAAAGACATGTAATTCTGTGATGTTCCATTCTATAGCCATTTTCAAGCCATTAGTTAAAGCTTCATATTCTGCAATATTATTGGTACATGGGAATAATAGTTTATAAGACTTCGGAATGTTGTACCCATGTGGAGAAACAAATAACACTCCAGCACCTGATCCATTTTGCATGCGGGAGCCATCAAAGAACATTGTCCAGGTGCGAGTAGTGGTATATAAGATGTGTTCATCTGAGAATTCCACTTGGACTGGCATACTATCCTGGATTGGAAAATCAGCTAATTGGTCAGCAATAGCTTGCCCTTTTATTGCCTTCCTTTCAACGTACTCTATGTCAAATTCAGTGAGGACCATCATCCATTTAGCAAGTCTACCCGTCAGGGCAACCTTACCAAGCAAGTATTTAAGGGGATCAATTTTGGCAACCAAATGTATGGTATGAGCAAGCATGTAGTGGCGCAACTTTTGAGAAGCAAACACCACCGCGAGACAAGACTTCTCAATATTATTGTAATTGATCTCATAAGAGACTAGAGTACGGCTGATATAGTAGATGGCCCGTTCTTTCCCAGTATCATCTGTTTGAGCCAATAATGCCCCCAGGGAAGTGTCTGTAGCTGAAATATATAGGATCAATGGTTTCCCTGGAATAGGAGGCATTAAGATCGGAGGATTAGCCAAGTATTGTTTGATCTGATCTAGGCTCTTTTGACAATCCTCATTCCAAACACAAGAAGCACCCTTATGCAATGTCTTGTTGAAGGGTTGCGCTCAATCTGCAAGCTGAGAAATAAACCTCCTAATTGATTGAAGACATCCCTGAAGACTTCTCATTTGGCTGATATTTCGAGGAGGTGGCATATCTAGGATTGCTTGGACCTTTTCAGGATCAACCTCGATACCTTTTGCTGATATTATGAATCCTAAAAGTTTGCCTGAGGTGACGCCAAATGCGCACTTCTTTGGATTCAATCTGAGTTGAAATTGTTCCATACGATCTAGAATTACTTCCAGATCATTGAGGTGTGTGTCCCTTTTTCTTGATTTTGCCAGGGTATCATCCACATAATCTTCCATATTTTTGTGCATCATATCATGAAAGATAGTTGTCATAGCTCTTTGGTAGGTTGCTCCTGCATTCTTTAACCCGAATGGCATGACGTTCCAACAGTAGGTTCCCCATGCACATGTGAATGCTATTTTCTCTTGGTCTTCAGGAGCTATTTTGATTTGATTATACCCCGAGAAACCATCCATTAGGGAATATATGTCATAGCCCGCCGTCATGTCCACTATCATGTCAATGTTTGGAAGTGGAAAATCATCCTTTGGGCAGGCTTTGTTTAGATCTCTAAAATCTGTGCAGACACGAATGGACCCATCATGTTTGGAGATCGGTACTATGTTTGAGATCCATTCTGCATAATCGATGGCTCTAATAAATCCAGCTCTCAAAAGCTTTTCTAATTCTCCTTTGACAAGTAGAGCTATATGTGGATGCATTTTTCTTAATCTCTGTTTTACTAGCTTGACTCCTGGAGCTATAGATAAGTGATGCATTATGAGATTTGTGTCAAGCCCTAGCATGTCTGAGTAGGTCCATGCAAAATTAATTTTCTTTTTCTGTAAAAACTGTACATATGCCTTGGTCTCTTCCTTTGATAAAGACTGAGCAAGATGAACTATCTGAGGATTTTCTTCTGTGCTTAAATTGACCGGCCTTGTTGGTTCAATCAATATTGATGATCTATCCTGGAAATAACTCGGCAAGTTATTAAGTACCCCATCCTTGGGTGCCTCAAAGAGGTTTTCACCTTTGGATGCGTCATTTGTTTTTACTATTTTTGATTCTGACACCGCCACAAAGTGGTTTTCGCCATCAGACCTATTTTTCTTTTTCTCTTTTGTTTTGAGACTGAGGTACTTAATATCAGGCTCTATCATGCTGGTTGTTGGTTCACTGGTGGAAGAAGCCACGGGTTCGAGAGCATTCAGATAGCAAGCAATTTCGTAATCATTGTGAAATGTGAGGAATGTGGGCTCTTGGTGGCGCTGAGACCAGTCAATCAGGTCAAAGTGAACAAGGGGTAAGTCAATGGTAGGTTCGATGTTGTTAATGTGATGGGTGTCATCTCCGGTGACCATATAATCAGAGCTCATCAAGTCTTCTCCTAAGATACCTGAATTGGGGCTCATCCTATCAAACGAAGCGTCGTCTACTAAGGCGATTTGAGGAGGGCAATCCTCTAGTCTGACACTAGGATCGTTAGTCGCATCAGGTTGGGTACTATAGGCATGGATAATATCCACGTCTAGATCAATTGTTGCGTCTGAAAGTGAATCCCATTCATATTCATGGGAGTCTGTCTCTGAGTCATCATTTAGGCCTCATGATGTAGAAGCTTCAAGGTTAGGAAGGGTTTCCCCCTCTCTAGTGCTAGTATTGGTACTATCCGTCGCAGCTGGGATAGTAGGACTATTAAGCATTAAATATGTGGAATCTCCCCAAAGGAGATTCATTGAGGGCACCCAATCATCAGACACATCTTGTTGGTTGGAGAGATCGGGCGTATAATCTGCATCACTGTCACTGTCCGTCGCAGCTGGGACAGGGACACCTTTCTTCTTCTTATTCTCAAAACTTAAGCCGACCGTGGACTTATTTTTTCATCCAAAAAGAACATGATCAAGAGGCTCAGCTTTAGCGTCCAGCCTATGACTAAGGGGACCAAATCCCGGATATCCCATATTTTTAACCAGTGTATACCCTTTCCCATAAGTTTCAGGTGAAGGAGCAAAATTCTCATTATGTTTGTATTTCTCCTCGCGATATATCTAGTCCCTTACAACAACTTTCTCTTTCTCTTCTTGAATGGGGACCGAAGACTCAACAAATTTCCCAAATAATGTCATTGCTGATGACGAAGGCTTCACATTTGGGGAGGGTCTCCCATAAGACCTAGGAGAGATTGGCATTTTTGTAAAAGAATCAATCTTATAATCTCCCATCCCAAGGTCCATGGTCTTGAATTTTTGCTTGCATTGTTCAAGTGAACTACTAGGACTGTCAGCTTCTCTATTCAAAGGTACATGTAATCCCGCAGAAATGTTATTAACTGATAGAGCACTATCTCCAGGGATGCAAATTTCTACACCGTTATGGGGAAACTTAACACACTGGTGATATGTCGATGGGACTGCCTGCATTTCATGAATCCATGGCCTACCTAGCAAAATGTTGTAGGCTAGAGGTCCAACATCAACAATTTGGAATAATATGTCTTTTTCTACGGGACCAATATGAATAGGCAAAACAACCAATCCCTTAGAACTTCTTTCTGCTTCATCATATGCTTTGATTGTGATTCTTTTCTTTGTGTCAATGACGTTCTCAGAATACCCTAGAGCTAGCAGCAAACTCAGGGTACAAATATTGAGCCCCGCACCCCCATCTATCGGTACACGCCTAACACGGGTTTTATGAATCATGACCTCAATGTGTAAGGCCAAATTATGTGGGTGACTAATGGATTTGTCATCTTCTTCTGAGAAGGTGAGGAAATGAGGGCTAGCCAAATGGTTGACCATGTTTTGGAATTGGTCGATATCTAAGTTATTAGGGACATTGGCTGCTCGCAAAGCATCCTCGAGGATGCGCTTGTGCTTAGGAGATAATTCTAAAAGCTCAAAAATGGATATTTGAGCGGGTGTACGTTGTAGCTGGTCAATAAGATTATAATTGGAATCAGGACCAACGACAGATTTGGGAGGAGCGCCTTTGGACACGGGCTGTTTAGATTTGCTAGTGCTAGGACCTTTGATGATAATGGGTGCTTGGGCCTGACCCCTAGTGACAGCATGGAGGGATTGGGGCATTCCTTGTGAGTGAGGTCCTCTTATCACCACAGCGGGTCTTTCATTAGTCATAGGAATTGAGTCCACATTATGTCCATAAGGATCTTTCTTTCTCGCCATGTTGATATTATCGTCAACCACTTCAAGCATGTTAATCACATTGTCAGCATGTGTGTATGTATAATTAATAGCCGCCTTGCCATTCTTACTGCTAGAATTCTCTCCTTTTTCATATTTAGGCAATGGCTCTTTAAAGGCTTTATGGTCTGCATTAGTAGTTAACCCATCCACTTGTAATTGTCCTTTCTCAATAAGGTCTTGGACAAGATGCTTGAGTTTAAAACAATTTTCTATGTCGTGTCCAATCCCATTATGGAAAACGCAAAAAGCCTTAGCATCCCACCAATGAGGTAAAGGATCTGGTATTCGATGTTTTGTAGGATCTTGTGGGTGCGCCAAATTATGAGCAACTAATGTCTTAAAAACATCTGCATAGGATTCTCCCAATTTAGTAAATTGTCGTTTCTCCATTTTAGATCTCTTTTGATACTTAGGTTTGTCTTGTTGCGTTGATGATGTTTGCAACTTCATAGCTTGAACTGCATGAGAGAGGTTAAGAACTCCTTCATTTTTGACCTGAGATGAATCAACAACTCCGTCGTTGACCACTTGTTTGTTTTTGTTCCAATAAGAGTTCTTTTTGTCCTTGTTACCATTAGTATTGTTATTTTGGCTACTGTTGTTATTTGTTGGTTTAGCCAAAATTCCTTGTTCTTTTAGGACATCCTCAATGCGACATGCCACCTCTACCATAGTATCAAAGGAATTAAATGGGATTTTCTTGACTTCATATTTGAGTTCTGGTATTAGATTGTTCACAATGATATCAATTCTCTCTTCTTCAGGGATTGTCCTTGGGTATTTCGAACACAATTGCCTCCATCGTTGTAAAAAGGTGACAAAAGATTCCCCTTGATTTTGTTTAAGTTTACACAAATCAAGCATGGTGACCGACCTAGATAAATTGTAAGCGAAGTGTTGCACAAATCTTTGGACAAGCTCTCTAAATGTCTTTACTGGAGGGGAAAGGTTGGTGAACCACTCCATGGCTTGACCTTTTAAACTCCTTGGGAACAATCTCAGCAAGTAGGAGTCTTCATGGTGAAAGGAAAAGCTCATTATGTAGAATTGTCGAACATGGTCGTGAGGGTCACCAGTGCCATCATATTTGTCGTATGTTGGGAATTCCACTTTCTTAGGAAATTCTACCATCACCACACTTTTGTCAATGGGGTTAGGACATATGGAGTCCAAATGAAATGTGCTCTTGGGAGCCTTCATTCTGTCTATATCCTTTTGTATTTGTAAGATCACCTCATCAGTTGAAGGATTCTGTTTCTTGATTTTTTGGTGAACATCAAAGTTATATGGAACTTTAGCGCCTTTGTTGATAAGACTTTCCAAGAATTGGTCTTTGTTTTGTTCCACGTATTGCTCCACATAGGCTTGAAAGGATGGTTCTTGTTGCATAGTCATGAAGTCCATATGATCAAATTTAGCATAACTGCCTCCATGTTGTGAGCCATGATGTGTTCGTTGGGAGGGTTGCTTTGAATGTCTATGAGACGACTGTCTCCTATGATGGTCATATCTTGAAGTCCTTCTTCCTCGAGGACTTGGGGATCGTGAGGGTGTCTTTGATCTTCTTCGAGGGCTAGGGGAAGGGGTAGATGGGGGCGAGTTGATCCCACTATTGGCTCCCCTCCCGTTAAATCGACTTTGGAGTTGTTGTGCATAGAGTCTATCTTCTTCTTCTTGGGCGACTCTTTTCTGTATATCCAACAATGCACGTTCCTCTTCCTCTAGTTGTCAGAATTTTTCCTTTTTAGCAGCCTGTTCATCTAAGTAGGCTTGCTTCTCTCTCTCAATGCTTCTCAACCTTGTATTTGCATATCGAGAAGTGTCTTTAAGTGGGGAGGTTTGTCTTGAATGCCTTATTGCATTAGCTACGTTGATATGTGGATCACTAGATTCGTTGTTCTGATCTTCGTGTTGTGACCCTGAATCTGAGTGAGCTGACTTATGCTGTCTTTCGGCTCGTTGATGAGCATCAAAATACCTCACGTTGTTAGGAGGTGACCCGGGTGGACTAGCATGAGAAGAACCACCATACTCTCTTCTGTGTCGTTGAAAGATATCCTCGAGAGTTTGATTCATGGCTTCTCTTTGTTGTCGGGTGAGAGTGTAACTCATGTCCATACTTGATGAAAGTGGTATGAAAGAGGTGCTCACTTCACTAGGGTTAGCTCCCGGATTGAAACAAACCTCGGATTCACTCTTAGGAGATTGGTCAAAAAGGGGTTCTTTTCCCTTAGGTTGTCGACAAGTCTTGATAGGTGGTAACTGGCTAAAGGCAACAGGGGGTCGCTTCCCTTGATTAACTTGGTACCTTGTCGTAACTGACATGAAAGAGAGATATTCTCAATGATAAGGTGACCTTTCAAAGTGTCAACACCAAACTAGGATAATCAAAGTCCTCTATTGTCCAAAGAGAAATGAAAAAAGAAAAAAAAAGGGGCTTTACCAACACTGTCAAAGAGGTGCTTCAAATCAAAGGGTGACTACCCTTGCACTTTTGAATCAGGAGGTTGGACTAGGCCAAAAGATAATTGAAATAAAAGCGATTTGGACAATAAGAGAACTAAAATTTTTTCAGAATATAGCTAACAATTTTAAAGCTGGACCTTGGCACCAAGAATGGCTTTCTAACTTGACAATTATTCCAAAGTGACTTTGTAAATCAAATGATGCTATCCCGGAGAACTAAGAACCAGAAATTTGGAGTCAAGACAGATCTCAAATGTCAGGGTGAGAAGCCTGCTCTAAGACCTAGCCTAATTGACAGCAACTGAAACTGACCAAAATTTAAGCACGACAAAAATGAACCAGGCGATATACTCCAGGCTACTGGGGCGATAAACCTATACCCGTGCGATACTTCTCCCTAAGACAGGTGATACTTCTTAACACTGGCGGGCGATATACTCCAGGCAGGTCGGGCGATAGTCCGTCAGGGGCGAACTATCGCGCGATATTTCTCTTCAAAGGGGGCGATATTTCTAGCATGCGTGAAGTATCGCACGATACTTCACCGTACAGGGCACGATACTGTTGCAGAATTATTTAACCCTTGACCAGAATTGTGTGAAATTTGCATTTTTTGGGTCTGTTTGGTCAAAATTTTCAGTCTGAGAGTTGATGTTTTTGATTTCAGTCACGGTATCAGCAGAATTTCGGTAGGTTTGCAAACAGCAAGGGATCAAAACATGGTCTCAAACACTTGAAACAAGGGCAAAAGCAACCTTGCCAAGACAAGCACTTGTGATATCAAAATTGAAACAACACCCTATGAATGCTACCGATTGTTTGTATGTAAGAACGTTTGCACTGGTATCACACAATCGAAAACACTTCAAGCAAATCTATCTTAGAAAGTCAAGGCTCAATACTTACCAACTTAGCCCACAACTTGATGCCCCCTCGCCTCACACCAAGTGGTTACCCACAAGAGATGTTGGCTTTGTCATGAAAATGTCAAAATGACACAACCAAAGGGACACATATGGTGAGTATCTTAAGGTGATCCGGGTAAACCACTTGGATCAATCCTTGCACTAAGAAGATAAGCGGCTAAAAGAGGGTGGCTTCTATCTAATGGTTCTTAATAAGGATTTCCGTTCACAACACCCCTCTTGCTCCTCATAAAGGACTAGGACCTCGCGGCCTCAAGAGTACCTTAAGCATTCTTGTTCAATGTTTTCCTCATGGTCGCAATCCCATGAGCTACTCACATCAAACGAAGACAAGTGTTATGTCTATCAAAGTTTTTGGTGTCCTTGATAGCCTTGAGATTATAGTGAGTTGGAATCACTTGCCACCAAGGAGAATGATGACAAGGTTGTCCCCACTTGAGTCGTTCCTCTTGATTGCTCAAGAGCAGGCCCGCTAAAGGATTCCTAAACTAAACAAAAATAGATCAAATCTTGAGGTTCAAGGTTTTTGATTCACCACAAGGGTGAAGAGCATACTCCCCTATCTCAAGAATCTCTCCCAAACACACCAAGCAAAGAGATCAATTACCCCCTTGCTTCCAAAACCTTAAGATGGGTCAAGATTTTCTGATTCACCTAAAGGTGAAGAGCATACTTCTCCTACCACCTCAAGATCCCTTTCACAAGGTATTAAGATTCCTAATACAATTAGTAAATGCCACAAATGAAAGGAAAATAACAACAAGCAAGAAATTTTTTTATTTTTTTATTTTTTATGCTTGGGCAGCCCTGCAAAAACTGTTAGTAGCCCTCTTTGACATGCGTTTTTAGCAATTCTCAAGCAAAGGAAAGCACCTACAAACACAACTTGTTAGACCCACAATGTTAGCAAAATCAAAATCCAAATGTAAATGTGCAATAATCTGATGGATTCAAGCTAAAAGATGCAGGTTAGACCTATCTAAACAAAGAAAAACAAAACAGCAAGCTAAAATAATCGAATTCGGACAAAAAAAACTGAAAGCGCAAGTCTCTGCCAGATCAGGTGATGTTTCTCAGTCTTCAACAGTATCGCGCGATACAGTTTTCTATAGTCGGGCGATACTTCTCAGTCGAGCGATACTTCACACGATGACAGGCGATACTTCACCCGATATCAGGCGACAGAAGTCAATATATGCGTGCGATACTCTTTCCGAGTGAACTATCGCGCCAAGACAGGAAGTATATCGCGCGATATTTCTGAGAAGTGTCGCGCGATAATCTGAGACAGAAAACCAGAGACGCAGATTTTTTCAAAAATTAATCCGAAAATGACGAAAAATGCAGAATTAAAGAGACAAAGCTAATCTACTCGGCCCCACGGTGGGCGCCAGAAATGTACACACTAAAATATGCACTTCTATGAACCATTACATGCAAGGTTGCTCAAGAATGAGGCCTCACAAAGCGGCTCATAGCTCTCTATGCATGGAGTTGCAAGGGACTATGATGTGTTTGCTCTCAGCTAGAGCTACAAGAAAGTGACCTTGCTAGTCAACCATACAATGAGAGATTCAAGTGAAGACAAGGGCAACAATGCCAATATCTCCAAGAATCCAATATGTGATGCAATGCAAGCTATATGAGAATGCAATCTAAGCTATGAAAGGAAAGTACAATGCAACTAATCTATGAAAAGAAATAGCAATGGATTACAATGCTTCCTATTTAGACTATGTGAGATTATTCTATTGCATAAAAGAAAATCTATACTAAGAATGCCATTATCATGCAACTATGAAAACAAATATGAACTAGATGATGCAATGAAGCAATTCTTCAATGTCTTCAAACTCCAAATGCACCTAAAACCTGCAGCATAACAATAGCATAAAATATGGATATGCAAATGAAGGAGAGAGCTCTCCTTTTATAAGAAATGCAAAGAAATGGACCATTGAGATTAAGAGGCAAAAAGTCTTAATCAGCGGTGGAGGTTGAAAGAGGAGCAATCCATGTGCACAAACATCCTCCAATGAGAGTGAAGTGTTTGACTTTTGAGCCTTATGTGAGACAAAAAGTGCTTTTTCCCTTTTTATAAAATAGGAATAATGTTTTATTTGTGCAACTTAGGATAAGAGGAAAGTGGGGCTTTTTTATTTAATTGAAAGGGGAGGAAATATTCCTTTTAATTAAATAAAGACTTAGGATAAATGGTTAGCCCAAGGATAAAAATCCAATATATGATCGAAATTAAGATTTGATCAAGAAATTGATAATGTGGAAAATATTGATAAATGATCAAAATGATTCAGGATTGATAAATCAAATAAATGGGGCCCAAAGTCTAGGTGACCATTTTTGGGTGCATACAACAAGGAGGATAAACTCCTTCTTCTCTTTGAGCTTTGAGCTTAGGCAGGCTAACCCTTGGATTCATTTCTTCAAAGAATCACTAACAACACTTGTATTCAGGAAACACAAGACATAAACATGAATGCTCTCAAACATGAAATTAAAGATGGATTGAATTTTAAAGGTTGATGCTGAAAACTGCAAAGCAAACCAGGACCAGTGCCTTGTTCATTGGGCAACAGAGTCATACAAACATACATTCGCAGAAAACCTTAATCCCAAACTCAAAGAAACCAAGTGAAGTGCCTTACAAATCACTTCTCTCACTCCAGTTCCTAGACATCGAATTCATATACAAACCTATAATTCTCAGAACTTGAAATCAAGACTTACTCTCTCCTTGAAAGAAACTTGAATTCAAACTCACAGGTACCTTATAACTGGTATACTGACATGCCTTACAAATCAATACACAAGAATTAAGATCATGCATACAAAGACATCAAACAAGAACTGAATCGGGATTCCCATTGTTCTCATTAAAATTTATCTGTAACTATACATTTACAATACAAAGACACACAAAAAATAAGACCCAAAGCCTGGAAGCTGCTCTGCAGCATAAATTTCAACCTCCTTTTACAATTGAGAAGAAAATTGAGATATAACAGAATTGAATCAGTTGGAAGCCAACTGACAATTGTCCATCTTGCATAAAATATCTTCAACCTTCCTCTCATCTCCCTGCAACTGATTCCCAAACTGATCTGATATGTGCAATCATTTCTTCAAACTTATCTGATATCTGATTTTGATCCTTAGATTTTGAACCTAAACTACTCTTTCCCATCTCACTAAAACTGAAAACACTCATCACCATCATATTCCTCATTCTGAGACCTTTCCGATGATATATAATACTTATATATTCTGGCAAAAATTGAGTTCCCAGGACAATTTTCCATGCATAGGCTTAGTCATTTAAAATTTTGAATTTTAATCCTATAGTTCAGACTATGTTAGTTTTCAAATTCTTTTAAATTTGGCATTTTATATCATTTTCTACATTTTACCTCATAAGGCACCAGGAATCGCCACTTGTCATCATCTCATTGCATGCTCGGACAAACCTCAAGTTAACCCACTGATTGGAAGAACTAGCGAATGGCATGTATCTCCAAGTCTTTGAATATGTTGACTAACTGCGGTTAGGCTTGGAGAACTAGCAAAATGAGCATTCTCCAATTCTCATAATCTTTCTTTGACCATGGTTATCATTTGGAGAATGGGTGACTAAGCCCATTCTCTAATTCTCCAGATGTCATGGACTAACCGCCAGAGATTAGGAGAACCAGCGACTACATACTCTCCAGTTCTCCAAATGAAATCCACTAACTGTCAGGAACTTGGAGAATGGGCGACCAAGTGTTCTCCAGTTCTCTAGATTTTCCTTCTAACCGCCAGTCTATTCTGAGAATGGGCGAATGATTGCCATGTGTCCATTTGGGGTCCATGCTGTCATCATCATTTTTTTGCAAAATATACTTGCCATTGGTCGTGGGCACAAAAATTGAGGCACCTTCATGCGGGCACATGAGCAGAGCTTCCAGCTCTTTATCTATTTCATATTGTGTGGGGACTTGCTTATAAACATTACAATTTCTCAATCCGGGATCAATGTGGGACAATTTTGCTGAGGGTTTTAAAGCCTTCTTCACATTTTCGTTCAAAATTTGTGGGGCCCGCCATGCATAGAGACCTCCAACCAAGGGGCCCACCAAGTAGCCTCTTGGTTCCTTGTTTACAATGCATTGGAGTGCTGTTGCATATAAACACAAAAATAAACCCTCACCCAACCAATGTGGGATAATTGGTCTTGAAGTTTTAATGGGCAATTTTGACAGTGCCGCACTCAGGCGACTGTAACTCGCGAACCAAGAAAATTTTTGAAAATCTCTCCAATGAGAATCAAGATAACTAGGTTTGTGACAACATATCCAAAATTTAGCCCAATCCAACGGTGAAATAAAAAGTTATTCCCCTCGCAAGATGACTATTTTTTCTTTTCTGCAAATCCGCATTTTCAAAATCCATTGCTTTGGAAATGTATTTCATTTTGTGTGTGGGCTTCATTCTTTATTGGCACACATTCACTCTCATCATGTGCTGGAAATGTCTCTTAAAATAATGGCATTTGTACTGGCAATCCTCCATTTACATTTGTGCTGGCCTTTGGTTTGCTGTGTGCTTGTCTCCTTCTTCCTATGTTTTAAATCTGCAAGCCAATGTCCTTTATTGGCACATGCCTATTCTAATAAAAATGTGAGCTCCTCCCATTTACTTCATTTTTCACAAAATCTCCATTAGCATTTAACTTCTTTGTTGATTGTGCAATCAATTCAAAAGGCACGTTGCCCTTTGGTCTTCATTGCCAACATCTGGAGAATCACAATGTTTTAAAAAAAAGGGCAACATGATATGGTGTGCACAACCCATTATGAGGTGCAAACATTTAGCCAAAAAGAGACATGCTAGCACACTGGGAAGATACACAATTATAACATGTGCAAAATGTTATCATCATATGGCATGCCAACACATCATTTCAATGGTGAGTTGACATCTTTGGAAACATGACACGGTTAGCATGTTTGCCTTCAATTTTTTCACCATGCAATCACCACATGAAATCTGACCATAGTGCATAGAAATTTTAAACATACTGTTCACCTTTTCATCCTTTGCAAAGTTTCCAAATAGCATCAACTGGCATCCGGGAGTGGCTTTAAAAATTGACCAAACGGCCTCACATGATCATGCCATCGGGAACACATGCTCACCTCCAATACTACAGTACACCGGTCAAATGAAATTGCTCAGAAAGATTCGAGCCAAAAGATATTCATAACCAAACATAGCCACTTTGAAACGTTGTCTGTCCATACTGCCAGAATCACTAAAGTTGCCTCTTGGACTGGCTTTGAAAACTAACCCATTGAAACTTTTGGTAACTGAAATCTCAAGCATTGATTCTTCCTCATACAAGGAACATGAATCCATAACCAAATCACCAAAAAGATCAAACAAATGATTATAATCAATCACCAAAGTCAGCCTGTTAGATAAGTTCAGAATTCAAAACAGTGAAAAACATAGAAATTGGGTTTGGAAATGGCCTAGAAAAGTGACTAAACGGGCACATGGGGGGCTAAAATCTAGCAAGATGACTCACTCCCATGCCTATAGTACGATGCCACAACTGGCATGCAATGATCAATCACAGGGAAAAAGATATTCAAATGCAAATTGGGCTACTGTACTTTGTTTGACACAGGCAAAATTGTGCAAATTGACACTTGCTTAACATGGGACTTCACTGAATGATTCGGGATGGCCAAAAAACAAAGTAGAATACATGCATATACTGAAAGGAGTGTATTAAACACCAGAACACCTCATAGGCTTCGAAATGATAGCTGGGTACATATGCATGAAAAACATTTAGGAGCTTCAAGCCGTAAAAATTTAACATGGTTCTCAAAATCCATGTTGCATTTTTAGTCCCAACACACCTTTCAAAATCAAAGCTTTCTAACAATTTATAACAATGCCTACAAAATCTACACTTTCCAAAAATCTTCTAAATTCATCCAAGAGAGCTCCTCCAAACCCTGATAGACGTCATTCCCAATAATACCCAGAAACCCCTCATAAAGAGAGCCTATTCCTCCTAGGGTTTCTAAAACATGCAAACCCTTCAAAACAGAACTCAACTCTCTCCACCTAGTTTTTATCAATCCACTTTGCATGATTAAAAATAACTTAATAATAAAATAATGTACTTTTTAATTATAATTCCCAACTCAACTTTTAACTTTAAATTCTAATTCAATTTTCACTAAACTGAATGTGCAACTTAAATTGCATATAAATACTTAATTAATCAATAAATACTTTTAACACATAAAAAACTATGCAAAATGATAAATTAAATATTAATTAAATCAACTATGCCCTTAATTTTATATTTGAATTTAATAATTAATTAAACCCTTTTATTCTAAATTTAGACTTTTAATTAACTCTTTTAATTTAAACAAAGGTATTTAATTAACCTTTAATAATTAAATATTCTTATATCTAATATTTCCACATTCATAAAATATAACTATTCTAATCTCATAATTACTCCTAATTTAATTATTTAAATCAATTAATCCAAACGACGAACTTACTTGACTCACAAAATACGAAAATCAACTAACTCCATATCAAACAAACACTAAGGGCTCACGAATTCATGTCACCTTGACGAATTCTAATGGGTAGAAAAAATAGATACTTGTCCATTATTTAGGATAATCAATGGCTTGGGCTGGGATTTGGATTTGTATGTTATCTCCCCTCTCTTACCATTGAGATTTTGCGATAGGGCATGCTTATCCTAACAATTCAGGGAAGTCGATGCCTGATACCTACAAACCTGCATAAATGATGAGCATGTACATACATGTATAAATATAAACAAGCAATGGTAGGGATTGGCTGATTGTGTGGATCTCATAAGCAAGTAACTACGACTCCATCCCTCAACCACATCAAGCACGTCAAATAGAAATACAAAACATACACATCAATCATACACATGCAAGTATGGGGTCAATTAAATCATAAGCATCCATGATATCCTAACATAAAAGTCATCAAAATGAAATAACCATAACATATAAATTTAACATCATCATTTACATTTAATCAATATGAAAATAATTCAAAAACATCTAATTCATGATTATTCAATAAAATGGCGTACATTCATATCCTCAAAAATCTTGAAATAAATAGCACACACATGAAAATGACAATTGAAAAGCAACCTATGTGAGGGGTATTACACCTTCAGGTTGCTCCAGGTACACTTCCTATTCTATTATGCCATTAAGAAAACTAGTCTTCACATCCATTTGGTGAATCTTCCATCCTTTTGATGCAACAATAGAAACATAGTCCTGACATAAGTATATTGAGAAATTGAAGCAAATGTTTCCTCGTAATCAATCCTCTCCTTTTGAGAAAAGTATTTGACAACAAATCTTGCTTTATATTTTTTCAATACTGCCATCTACAACATGTTGGATTTTAAAGAGGCATTTAGATGAAACTATTGATTTATCCTTTGGTCTAGGAATAATGTCCCAAACATCATTCTTAATAATAGATTGATATTCTTCTATCATAACATCTTTCCAAACTTAGAGTTTGAAAGCTTCCTCAATGCTAGAAGGTTCTGACTTGATGATTTCACTCATTAAGGCAACATAGTTGAAGTATCTAAGAGGTCTTTTTCATTCCCTGAAGGTTCCTTTAGGTGCTGCAAAACTTTCAACCTCTTGTATCATTTCCTTGCTCATAGAGGTCTTTACCGATTCACAATAGTGTCTCCAGGCCCATCAACAGGATCCATAGGTTCATTTGGATTAACATCTTCCATAAGTTCATGGGTCTCCCTTCGAATCTCAGAAGCATGATCCTTTTCCATATTTTGAGGAGATTCTTGATCTTCAATGTCCGTCTCATGAATATCCTTGGATCTTTTGAATGCAACATCTTCTTCAAATATTGCATCCCTGCTTAGCTCAATTAATTTTTGTCCAGGAATATAAATCCTATAGACTTTAGATGTTTCGTTGTAGCCTAAAAATATTCCCTTTTTGCATGAGGGTTCTAGTTTAGATCTCTTTTCTTTGGGTATGTGAATGTAAATAGGATAATCAAAGATTCTTAAGTGGCCTATATCAAGTTTTATCCCTGAAAATGTTTCTTGAAGAGTTTTTTTTCCAAATTTGAATGAGGAAATTTGTTTTCGATATAGATTGCGGTTCTAGAGGCTTCAACCCAAAAAGAGGTCTGAAGATTTTGATCATGCATCATGGCTTTGGTTACTTCTACAATGGTCCTATTTTCCTTTCTACCACTCCGTTTTGTTGGGGGTTATAAGGAACACTAAGACCCCTCTTAATCCCAACATTATTACAAAAGGTTTTAAAGTTGTCAGAGGTATATTCTCCTCCATTATATGATCTTAATGTTTTGATTCTTTTCCCAGACATATTTTCTACTAGAGCTTTGAATTTTTTTAAGCTCATAAGGATTTCATAATACTCTACACCTTTCCAAAAATATATCCAAGTTTTCCTAGAATAATCATCTATAAAAATAACATAGTACAAGAATCCTCCTAAAGAAGTTACAATCATAGGCCCACATAAATATGAATGAATAAGTTCTAACACATTTTGAGATCTACTTTCACTATTATGGAAGGCGCCTTTAGTGTTATCTCCCAAGGCACATCCTTTGCAAGTTCCTTCATGTTCTTGTTTAGTTTAGGTAAACCTATCACCATTTTTTCTATTGAAGGTAAAACATGAAAATGTAGATGCCTTAATCTTCTATCTCAAATCTCACATGTATTTGAAGATTCATGAATTAGGGCTTGAAAAGGAGAAGTGAAAAGTTTATATAAACATCCATGTTGAACTCCTATGGTGTGAGATTTCTTGATATTTGAATTCTTGGGCCATGCTAGGAGTTTACCATCCAAGAAAGTAATTTGGTATTCTTTGTCTTCAAGGGTTGATATGGAGACCAAGTTTCGCTTGATTCCTAATATAAATAATACACCTATTAATTGAAGGTAGATGACTGATTTTAAGTGTAAGGTACAAATTTTGACTCCTTTTATAGGATAGTCAAAATCATCTCCAATGGTAACTTCCTCATCTGAATTTTCCACCAAGCTATCTAGGTGTTCTCTAAATCTTGTGATGTGATGAGATGCCCCACTATCAATTACCCAAGTGTTAAGGCTAGTTGACACATGACTTGATAGGGCTGAATAAAATACAAGTCTCTTTGACTCATTTTTTGAGCCTACCTTACTAAATTCAACAATAGAGGCTTGAGGTTTAGGCATGTCCAGACATTTCATTGCATAGTGACCATATTTATCATATCTAAAACATTGTACTTTAGACATGTCCCTCCTTTTCTTGGATGAGCATTTTCCGTTTGAATCTATCTTTCTTCCTTTTGAAGTTTCCTCTCTTGCCCTTCTTGTGAGAATGAGAGTTTAGAACTTGTGTATTTTCATTTGTTGAGTTTTGACCAATCCCTCTTGTGACTAGCCTTGACTCTTCTTGAATGCAATCAATTTTTAGATGATCAAACTTACGAAGTTTAGATCAAGAACTTATCCCTTGAATGAATGCTTCCCAAGATGTTGGGAGTCCATTGAGAGCCAACATGGTTAACCCCTTTCTATCAATTATGTGACCAATGGTAGATAGTTGATCTCTTAATTCTGTTATCCTCATGAAGTAAGATGTGATGGATTCTCCTTTGTTCATTTTCACGTGTTGGAGTTTTTTCTTTAGTGCAAGAGCCCTGCTTGTGCTATTTACTTCATACATGTTTTCTAATGTTGTGAACATATGATAGACTATATCTAATTTGGAGATAATTGGAACTATGTGATCTTTCATTGCATCCACCAACAAATTCATGGCTTTATTGTTGTTTTTCATCCACTGAAGTTCTTCACTGTCTTCATCAGGTACAGGTATTGCCTTCTCCACGAATGTATCTAAATCATGTTTTCTTAGGGCAAGCATGATCCTAAATTTCCAAGATACAAAATCTGAAGCCCCTTCAAGTCAGTCCTCAAATGGTAGTTAGATGATCTCTTCTTATAAATCTGATCGGATCTTCCTTATGTTGGCTCTGATACCATGTCAATTTTGATCAGATTTAGATGATAGGTAATTTTAATTTTATTTTATTTATTATGTAGGAGTGTATCATCAACAAAAAATGAACTCTACACATTTTGATAATCTGGAAATATGGTCATTTGTACTTCACAATAATATCACTGAGATATGTTTATTAATATTGGTATGCTATATTTCAATATCACTGAGATAGGTTAATCGATCTATTGTATACTAATTTTTCTCTGCACTAATGATTTTTGTACATTACAATGTATTAGGAACAACTTCATATATATATATGACAACGAAGAGTCATGTCTCACGTAGAGACATGGATCTACGTGAAACCATAGGGTTTCACGTGAGATATGTGTTATCAATATGTCTTATTGTTACCATTAACAATGTTGTTCGATTACTAAGTCTCATTGATATCATTAAAAAGTTAAACATGAATGATTATATATATCCGTTGCAACAATTATATCGATATACTCAACAATAACAATATGATTATTAATCATCACTATATATATATATATATATATATATATATATATATATATATATATATATATATATATATATATATATATATATATATATATATATATATATATATATATATATATATATATATATATATATATTCCACTAATAATTAATCATATACAATAGGGATTCATAATATTATATTATGATAAAACCATAATCATAATATAGTATTATTACAGATAATCAGATCAGTATAAGATAAATGATATAAATCAAATATTCAAGGCCGATAGACCACTTATACATTTGATTAAATCGATTAGAGTAATCCGATCGAAACTACATATCTTTAACAATTTCAATATTATTAGCAAGAGTCTCCATTGCCTTGAATAGATCCTTTTCATTAGTATTTCTAGTAGTGTTTAGATCTTCTTCATTAGATAATTTCCTATCTTTATTTGAACAAAGAAAATCTTCTATTTTTTATTGAACTTTTTTCTATTGAAATGCTTTTACCCATTCTTCTTATTATCATTTTTTAGATCTTTGTGGGGAATTTTTCCATAAACTGTCCTATCTCTCCACAATGAAAATATTTTCAAGGTAATTTTCCTTTGTACTTACTGTACACACAAAATAGTGCACTTCTATGAATCATTACAATAAAAAACACTCAAGAATGAGGTCTCAAAAATCGATCCATAGCTCTCTATGTATGGAGTTGCAAGATTTAAAATTGCTCTCAACTAGAGCTAATAAACTTATGACCTTGCTAGTCAACCACATAATGAGAGATTCAAGTGAAGACAAGGGCAAGAATGTCAATATCTCCAAGAATCACTATGAAATGCAAATGCAACTAGATTAAGATGAATATGCAAGCTAGAAATGAGAGATGCAAGCTAAGGTATGGAAATGAAAGAACAATGCAACTAATCTATGAAAGAAAAGAACAAGTGTTACAAATCCTTCCTATTTAGACTATGTGAGATTAATCTATTGCATAAAAAAAAAATCTAAGCTAAGAATGACATTATCATGCAACTATGAAAACAAATATGAAACTACTATGCAAGAGTAAAAGCTATGAAAGCATGTAAATATGAGACCCAAAAATGTTCCAAATCTTCAAAAGCTCCAAAGTGACCTAGAAAACCTGTAGCATAATATTAGTATTCAAAAATGCATATATGAAAATGAAGAAGAGAGCTCTTCTTTTATAGGCAATGAAAAGGAATGGACCATGGAGATTAAGAGGCAAAAGACTTAATCAACAGTGGAGCATCAAAGAGGAGCAATCCATGTGCACAAATATCTTCCAATGAGAAAATAAGAGTTGACTTTTGTGCCCATATGAGATAAAAAGTGCTTTTCTTCTTTTTATAAAATAAGAATAATGCTTTATTTGTGCAACTTAGGATAAGATGAAAAGGTGGGGGCTTTTTATTTAATAAAAGGGGAGGAAATATTCCTTTTAATTAAATAAAGAATTAGGATAAAATGGTTAGCCCAAGATAAATAATCAAAAATGATAAAATAGGACTTGATCAAGGAAATTGATATAATTGATAAAATGTTGATTTTTGAAAATATTGATTTAGGGATTTGATAAATTGCAAGAATGGGGGCCCAAAGTCTAGGTGACTATTTTAGGGTGCATACATTTGCCCCTCTTTGACTAATGTGTGATCATTTTGGGAACACATGCAGTCAAAGAAGAATTGAAATGTGAGATCGATTTGGGATCACAAAACAACTCAAATGTGTGTTCATTTTGGGAACACATCAGGACAAAAATAAGCAAAAGTTGAAAGACAAGACCAACACCGTCGCTGCTAGGTGCAAATCAAACCTTAGATAAAACTATCACCGTCGCTGCTAGGCAATAATCAAGTCTGAAAAATAGGAGATAAAAATTGAAAGACAAAATCACCACCGTCGCTGCTAGGTGATAATCAAGTCTAAAAATAAGAATCTGAAGCTGAGTTGAATGATAAAGTTGAATCAAAGATTAAAGATGATAGGTACCACCCTCTCGGAATCGAAATCAAAATCAGGTAGAGGAGAACAAAAAATTGATAAACTTGATCAAAGCACTAGAAATCATAGTTGAAGAATAGGACAATAGGATAACCATCAAGCAGTGAGGACAATAGGATAAAAATGAAGTCAAACCTCAGAGAGATGAATTGAATGGAAATGAAATGAAAGACTAGGAGTTTGAAAGAGATGGGGGTGAAGAAATGAAGATGCCTCGACAAAGATCGAAGGATCAAGCCTCAAATGGTCAGCCAACTGCGCAGAAGGGTGTGAAATTTTGAAATACAATTTTGACTATCAAGATGAACTTGAATTTTGATTTTGAGTCCGAAAATGGATTCAAGACGTTGAAATTAGCTAGGGGTGCAATTTTTGTGCAATTCTGAGGTGTTTTGAAAATTAGGTCAAAAAGTCAAAATGCTATAAAAGGGGTGAAAAAGATGTGATATGAAAGACAAGATGAGAAAGACATGATCGAGAAAAGAAAAGATGAGTGTAGTTGACCAACAAGTCCATGAATGATAAAAAGAGAGCTCTCTCCATATGCAAGATGCAAAACTAAACTAACATGAACCTAAAAATGCAAACTACTATGAAAAAGTGGTTGACTTGCAAGGGCACAACGCTTATAGACATCTAATTATCATCATCGAGCGTTATTGGTAGCGTCATAAGATCATACAATACTCACTAGTATGACTATGGATATATGAATATGATCTATATCAGATAAGAATATAGGAATCCCACCTAGGCACCAAAGACACATAGGTCCAAATGACTAGTGCAGTGAGATTACCTAAGTTTAATATGGCAAGATTATACTTGCATCGAGACACAAGAAAAGTCAAGATGACTATAAGTATGCACTCACAAAAATAGTCAAGGATAATGCTTTGTAGATCCCATTGTCAAGTGGACAAAGCATAAATGCTAATGACAGTTAGGACCAACAAAATATACCCACAAGCAAAAAAAGCAATAAAACATGTCCTCATGCCCTCTGTCTTCTAGCTATGCATCATCGAAAACTTCTTAGGGAGAGACCACTCATCAAAGAAATCCTCATAGACAGCACACAAAGAAAAATAAAGTCAACATATCTCAATTGAGCTGGTTGGTTAAGTGCGTGTGTGTTGGTCATAGAGTCAAACTTTGAGTATTGCATCTGCCAATGAGAAATATTGCATCATTCTGGATTGGTGGGTACAAAATCTGATAAGTGTTAAGAAACACTCGACGCTAGGGTAGTGTTGAAAAAATACAGTTTGAGATGGTGTTGAAAAACACCTATTTGTGAAATGCCCCAAGAGACAAATGCACCTAAAGGACCTATGCTAATAGGTATGCCCCCTAGACAAAAATAAAGACCAATTTCAAACCAAGTCAAATAAGGTCAAGGCATGATGGAGAATGGCTAAGTGTCGAGGATGCATGCTAAAAGACAAGGATGCAAAAGCCTCAAGTAGCACCTGTTTCCAGGTTTTCACCACTTGGACAGATTTTTTTTTTTGATTTTTTTAATTTTTTTAATTTTTGCTACGAAGGTGCCTGTTTCCAGGTTTTCACCAAGGCACTTTTTCTTTTTTTTTGAATTTTTGCATTTTTTGATATTTTTTGCAATATATATATTTTTTGGAGATACATCAAAGCGTCTATTACTAGATTTTCACTAAGATGATCATTTTTTCAGAACATTTTCTAATTTTTAGAATTTTTAACAATATATCATTTTTTTGGGTTTTTTCAGGATCAATAAATATTTACAAAGCATGCCCCCAAATAGAACGGGCATCAAAATCTCAAGCAAGATCACATCGTGTAGTCCCAATGTCTAGGAAGGTGGAGGAGAAGAGGGATTAGCAAGCTGGTGGAAAAGATGAAAGACAAGAGAATGAAGGAGAATGAAGGGAAGAAATCCTCAAGGGCAAACTCCTCAAGAGTACCCAACCTAGAGAAAAATTGTCATGTAAAGCACATTTGGACAAGCAATGAAAGACCAACATATGATAAGTCACAAAAGCGTAATGCAAAAGAAGGAAATGCTGTAGTCCAAAAGAGTAGACATGTCAAGAGGCTTCATAACATCGTGTTTTACTCTTTTTTAATAGATCAAGACCAAAGGGGAAAAGGATAGCGAAAGGCTATAATGAATGGAGGAAAATAAATATGAAGGGTAAACATGAATGGAATGAAAGCAAGATCATCGTAAGATAGCTCACAAGATAGCCAAATGTTCACGTATAGGTTAACATTGTCAAGATCAAAGAGAGGATGAAATGGATGAAATATGTAGAAGAACTATGCATGATGCCTAATTGCCAGGTTTTCATCACGGTACTTATCCAAGGTGCCACAAGGGAGTGGTTTTCACCATAGGATGAATTTATTTCTCTTTACTTTTGCTACCAAGGCGCCTGTTTCCAGGTTTCCACCAAGGCACATTTTTATTTTTTTAATTTTTTCTTTGTTCTTTTTTTTTTCTATTTTTTTTTAATTTTAATTTTTTGGAAGAAGGAAAGCTTTTTAGATAATGCTCCTTGAAAGGATAAACCATGATATGCCAATGATTCAAAATGATATGCTCAAAGATGCTGATAGGGAAAGGAAGATGGAAGAGAAAAATGGAGGATAAGGTTTTATGTAAAGCGAGTGAAGTTGGAAAATAAGAGGAATAGACAAATGAGGAAAAATGATAGAAGGTAGAAGGATAATGAATGGAATGATTGTGAAAGGGTAGATGGAAAGGAAGGCAAGATCAACATCAACACACACCTTGAAGGGTGGCGAGAGGATGGAGGAAACGTGAATGAAGGAATACATGAAGAAATATGAATGAAGGAATATGAGAAAGAATATGGCGAATGTTTAGCAGAGGTTGCGGTTCAGGCGCATGGAATGGAAGAATATTTTTGGAAAAAGATGAGGCGGAAGCCTTTGGAAGCTTGAATGTCAACTTCACTTTTTGTTCAATTTTAAACTCTTTCAAGAGAGACTTTGGAATCCATATAGCCTTAGGATTTTTATTTCCTTTTGATGATTTAGAGAGAATATCTTCAATGATGGATTTTGGAAACCATACTTGTCTTGTAGTTTTCTTCTTAGATATCTCTTTTGACTTTATGCCTCCATGTCGATTAGAGTAGACACGGTGATCTTCTTTTTTGATGGATTCTTGTATTGCTTCTTTTTCTTGTATTGAACATTCAAGTTACTTCCAAAAGAGTTGGGACTTGTGGAAGAAGAAAGAGGATATGACTGGTTTAGATGGGTGGGTGGATGAAAAGGATTCAAGGGTATGCATCTATGTTGACCTTGAGGAAAGATAGGAGATGGAGGGACGTAAGAACCCAAGATGGATGATGAATTAGGAGAGTTATGAGGGGAAAATGAAGGGACACAAGGGCCCAAGATGGAAGGAAGATATGAAGCCTTTTGTATTGGTGGAGGAGATCCAAGGATGGACGTGGAAGATGCAAAAGGATAATCAATAAGTTCATCAACATCTATATGACAACCAAGGACATCAACATCTTTAGAGTGGGCATTAGGATTTTCAATAGAATCATGAACATCTTGAATATGAGCAACTTCTTTGATAGGATTGTTTAAAGCTTGCAAAGACTTATGAAGAGTTGGAAGCGGAAGCAAACATGGAATGATAGAACAAGAAGATGAAAGACTTTGATCTTGACAAGGAGCTTTGGATAGCATAAGCGTATCATTTTTCTCTTGATTTTCAATAGGCTCAACATTGGAAGTAGCAACACCATTTTTAATAACCTTAATGGAAGTAAGGTCATCTTGATTATTGATAAGCTCAATGGTGTGAGTAGTAGCTTGATCTTGCTTAAGAGAAGACTTAAGACATGGTGGAATGGATGAGAAAGGGTGTAGAGGATCAAAAGAACCACGAAACGGAGGAGAGACATCATGAAAAGGATTGGATGACATGGAGGGTTCTTGATCTTGATCTTTCTTTATGTTCTTTTCTTTATTATTTTTAGAGTCCTCTTGACATGGAGCCACTTCTAGGGACAAGGAAGCAGGTTGAAATTGTATGGAAGACTTTGGAAAAGATGGTGAAGGACCAGCTGAAGTAGGCATTATAGCGCATAAAGGCTTAGGCTCTTTAGGTTTAGCATTATTGAAAGTATTTGCAGTCAAGTGAAAGTTAGCTTGAGTTTCTTTAAGAGGTAGCCCTTGAGGATAACTATAGGGAATCACATAAAAAGCATTAGGACTTTTGTTGGATGAAGGATTTGTGAAAGATTCAAAAGCTTTAGGAGATGTATGGGCATTAGATGAAGTAGAGGATGGAAGGGAACTATCACAAGACAAAGGTTCATCATTAATATAATCTTGCTTGGGAGTTTCATTTTTATCTTTAGTATGAGATTTCTTAGAAGAATAATTCTTATAATATTTATGTTTCCAATCAGCACGGTGCATTTTATAGTCCCCAACAGTCGTAGATGGATCATAATCAAGGTATTGTTCACAAAAATCATCAAAGTCTTTTTCAAAATCAAAATCATATGGATCACCATCATGATCTACCCAATAGGATGATCCTTTAGTAAGCCTAAGCACACGACGAGGAGGACTCTTAGGAATAGAGGCGTCATAGGTATCATAAGGGCTATCATATTGCTCATCATGGTATGCCTTGAGACAAGGAGTAAGACTCTTGGGAGAAGTAGAAAAAGAACGAGATGGTGAAGAAGAGGAAAGTGAAGACCTAGTGGAGGAAGTAGACTTGGAAAATGAGGAATGTGAATAATGTCTAGAAGAGTCATGATAAGACTTGGAATGTGAAGAAGAATAGAAGATGAAGAAGATGAAGAATGTTTGGATGAGATCATGAGTATGATTCTAGCAAAGGCATGTGATTTGCTTGCTTTCTCTTATATTTTTGCCATAAATTTGTCACTTATGAGAATTTTGGAGGAATAACACTTTTCGAATATATCAATGAACTCAAGATCATCTATTCTTAATGAAGGTTCCATAACCGGATATTTGAGATTCATGATTCTTGAAGAGGAATCAAGCGTAGGAAGTGATAGAAGAGAGGAGTAGAAAAAAAAAAAGACTAGAAAATAAGAGGAAAAGAATCAAGAGGACGTGAAGAGTTTAGGAAGAAAAGAAAGAAGCATGAAGGAAGAAGAGAAAGGATGAAAATGGGAGACTAGGAAGATATGATAGATGTGGAAGAAAGAAGACCAAGAGTCATTGTTTGCAATTTGATACCATTTGAGTTCATTTAATTATTGAGCAACATGTCAAAGTGTCAACACCAAACTAGGATAATTAAAGTTCTCTAATGTTCAAAAAGAGATGGTGAGATAGAAATTGCAAAAGACATTACCAACAGTGTCAAAAAGGTGCTTAAATCAAAGGATTCTAATATCCTTGCACATTTGAACCAGGAGGATGGACTTAGCCAAATTATATAATTGAAATTGAATTTTGATGGAAATGACTTGGACAAAAAGAGGACTAAAATTCTCTAAGAATGCTACTAACAATTCTAGAGATATACTTTCTCAACAGGAATAATCTTCTAACTTGACAATTTTTCCCAAAGTGACTTTGTAAATCGAATGACACTACCCCTAGAGAGCTAAAAATAGAAATTCAGAGTAAAGATAGGCTTCCAGCGGCAAGATAAGTTACCTACTTAAAGACCTAGCCAACTAAAAGCAACTGCAAAATGACTGAAACTAGGTATACAACAGAAAATTCTCAGGTGACACTTTCCAGGTTAACCAGGTGATACTTCTCACTGAGGTGATATTTAGCCTTTCACTAGGTGATAGACCTCACAATAACCAGGTGATAGACTCCAGGAAGGTCGAGCGATAATCCATAAGAAATGAACTATCGTGTGATATTTCTGCTCAAAGCAAGCGATACTATTGCTAGTTTGCACAACAGTTGACCAAAATTGTGTGAAATGTGCATTTTCGGGTTTGTTTGATCAAAGTTTTCAATCTGAGGGTTGATGTTTTCGATCTCAATCACAATATCAGCAGGAATTTGATAGGTTTGCAAATAGTAAGGGATCAAACATGTCTTAAAACACTTGAAACAAGGGCAAAAGCAACTTTGCCAAGACAAACACTTGTGATATCAAAATAGAAAAATACCCTATGAATACTACTGATTGTTTGAATGTTCAAAAATGTTAACACTGGTATTACACAATCGAAGACACTTCAAGCAATATCTATCCTAGAAAGTCAAGGCTCAATACTTAACAACTTGGCCCACACTTGATGCTCCCTTGCCTCACACAAAGTGGTTGCCCATAATAGATATTGGCTTTGTCATGGAAGTGCCAAAGACACAACCAAAGGAACACATATGGTGAGTAATCTTGGGGTGATTCGGGTTATTCCACTTGTATCAATCCTTGCACCAAGAAGCTAAGTGGCAAAATAGGGTGGCCTCTAACTATGGTTCTTAGTAAGGGCTTCCGTTTGTAGTACCCCTTTTGCTCCTCATAAAGGATTGAGACCTCACAGCCTTAAGAGTACCTTAAACATTCTTGCTCAACATTTTTCTCATGGTCACAATCCCACAAGTACTCACATCAAGCGAAGACAAGCACTACGTCTACTAAGGTTTTGTGTCCTCGATAGCCTTGAGTTTATAGTAGGTCGAAATAGCCGGTAATAAGCTTGTCCCCACTTGGGTCGTTCCTCTTAATTGCTCAAAAGCAGGCCCGCTAAAAGATTCTAACAATCTAAACAAAAATGGATCAACTTATGAGATTCAAGGATTTTGTTTCACCACAAGGGTGAAGAGCATACTCCCCTTATCTCAAAGCTTTCTCCCAAACACACCAAGCAAAGTTCAATTACCCTCTTGTTTCCAAAATCCTAAGATGGGTCAAGATTTTCTGGTTCACCGCAAGGGTGAAGAGCATACTTCTCCTACCACCTCAAAATCTCTTCCACAAGATATTAAGTGCCTATGAAATGAAACAACTAGTATATGCCGCACTCAATAAAGAAAGCAATTAAACAAGCACTTGATTTGATCTTTATGCTTAGGGCAGCCCTGCAAAAACTATTAGTAGCCCTTTTTTTTTTTTGCATGCAATATGGCAAAGCTAATGCACCTACAACCACAACTTGTTAGGCCAACAAGGTTAGATCAATCCAAAATCCAATTAGCTCTAAAAATTAAGCAATCCATTATCAAAAGTATTTAAAGCACTAAAGGTGGAACACTTAACTCTTCAAATAAATGTGAAGTGAGTTCAAAAAGTGAAACATTTAACTCTTCACACAAACTCAAAGCAAGTCAACACCTTAGAAAATTAATGAGATCACGAAAGCATAAAACGGAGAACTTTGTGGAACACTTAACACTCTTTTCAAGTAGACCCCTCCCTTGTATATGAATGCTGATATTGCATCCAAAGGGTGGAAACGAGGGGTGATTAGAAATAAGCGAGTCCAACAACCCAATGTAGCTAACAAGGTCAATCAAAAGTACTCTTCAAGTGAGTGTGAAGTGAGTCCACAAGGTGGAACATTTAACTCCTCACACAAACCCAAGGTGATTCCACACCTTAGAAAACTAATGAGATCAAGAAAGCATAAAAAAGGGTGAAACTTTGTGGAAAACTTAACGCTCTTTTCAAATAGACCCCTCCCCTATATATGAATGCTGATATTGCATCCAAAGGGTGGAAACGAGGGGTGATTAGAAATAAGTGAGTCCAATAACTCAATTTAGCTAACAAGATCAATCAAAAGTACTCTAAAGTTGCTTATCAATACTACTCACAAATGAAAAAGGGTTGAACCAATGAAATATTTAACTTTTTAAAAAAACATAGAGTGAGTCCACAAAGTGGTGCATTTAACTCCCTATGTAAACAAGGAATGAATCCATGCCCCCAATCACTCAATGAGATTTTGATAATGAAAACCAAGAAGCATTCACTTACACAAACTTGTAAAAACAAATTTATGTTCTTTCATTCACCATTAAGAGCATAAAAGAGATGTGCCTATGAAAGCAATTAAACATTCAAGCCAAACTCATGAGAGGTTCTTTTTAGATCCAAAATTCAATTGAAGGTGCAAGAAACTAAGTACAACTATGCAAATTCTAAGTGTAGGAAATAGAAACAACAAGCTAACTAAATCAAGATTCGGCCAAAAAACCTCAAAAAGGCTCACTGCTGGGTACAGAAACAGACTTTAGACACCAGAATTATCGTGTGACACTTCTCAATGTACTGGGGCAATAATATTAGTTTGAGCGATACTCTTCTCTATACTTCATCCGAGATCAGGCGACAGTTCCTGAGATAGGTGGGCGATACTTCTGACAGGTGAAGTATCGCTCGTGTATATAGAGAACTATCGCATGATATTCCTAGAATTATCGTGAGATACACTGAGACATAAAACCTAGAGACCGCGAATAATGTCCAAAAATCGCCTAAAATGTGACGGAAATGCAAAATTTTAAAGGACAAAGCTAATCTACTCTGCCCCACGGTGGGCGCCAGAAATGTACACACAAAATAGTGCACTTTTATGAATCATTACAATCAAGAACACTCAAGAATGAGGTCTCAAAAATTGATCCATAGCTCTCTATGTATGGAGTTGCAAGATTTAAAATTGCTCTCAGCTAGAGCTAATAAACTTATGACCTTGCTAGTCAACCACACAATGAGAGATTCAAATGAAGACAAGGGCAAGAATGCCAATATCTCCAAGAATCACTATGAAATGCAAATGCAACTAGATTAAGATAAATATGCAAGCTAGAAATGAGAGATGAAAGCTAAGCTATGGAAATGAAAGAACAATGCAACTAATCTATGAAAGGAAAGAACAAGTGTTACAAATCCTTCCTATTTAGACTATGTGAGATTAATCTATTGCATAAAAATGAAATCTAAGCTAAGAATGCCATTATCATGCAACTATGAAAACAAATATGAAACTACTATGCAAGAGTAAAAGCTATGAAAGTATGTAAATATGAGATCCAAGAATGCTCCAAATCTTCAAAAGCTCCAAAGTGACCTAGAAAACTTGTAGCATAATATTAGTATTAAAAAATGCATATATGAAAATGAGGAAGAGAGCTCTTCTTTTATAAGCAATGAAAAGGAATGGACCATGGAGATTAAGAGACAAAAAACTTAATCAATGGTGGAGCATCAAAGAAGAGCAATCCATGTGCACAAATATCCTCCAATGAGAAAATAAGAGTTGACTTTTGTGCCCATATGAGACAAAAAGTGCTTTTATTCTTTTTATAAAATAAGAATAATGCTTTATTTGTGCAACTTAGGATAAGATGAAAAGGTGGGGGCTTTTTATTTAATAAAAGGGGAGGAAATATTCCTTTTAATTAAATAAAGACTTAGGATAAAATGGTTAGCCCAAGACAAATAATCGAAAATGATAAAATAAGACTTGATCAAAAAAATTGATATAATTGATAAAATGCTGATTTTTGAAAATATTGATTCAGGGATTTGATAAATTGCAAGAATGGGGGCCCAAAGTCTAGGCGACCATTTTAGGGTGCATACACTTACTAGAACCCTTTTGTAATCTCTTGACAAAGTTGGCTTCTTATGGATCAGATTCATCACAAGAATCAAATATATATTCTCTTCTGGATGCTTTCAATGCAAATTCTTTCATCATGCTTTGAATTTTTTTGAATCTCATCTCAAATGTTGTAAGTGACCTTTGTAGTTCATCCAAGGTCGATTTTCTCAAGTCTTTTGTTTCCTCAATTGCAACTAACTTGGGGGAAAATCTTGGTAGTAAAAAATCTAAGAATCTTCTTCACTATCACCATTCCCTTTTCTTTATCGCCAAGTAATCTAATTGAGAAAATAATATTATCTACACAAAGCATGAAGGAAACAATATTTTCATCTTCTTTCCCCTTCAAATTCTAGCTCTACAAGTTTGGAGCCTTGCACCCTTTACTTTATCATCTCTTTCATGGATAGTTTTCAACTTATGACACATTTCTTTTATAGTTTTACAATAAATGAATTTCACATATTCCATCTTGGTTAGTCCACATATAATTGCATTCCTTTTACATTTTGTTCACACTTTCTTATTGTTCTGATCTGTAGGAGGAGTATCTGGCATCTCATATTCATATGTAGGAGTTTGCAGAAATTTAAATCCCATCACCATCAAATATGAATCCATCCTTTTGCTCCATAACCCATAGTTAGATTTGTCAAAAAGTGGAGCTTGATTTTTGAAAGAGCCTTTCAGGGCAACAAAGTATGCCATCCCAAATCTACCTTAGGTTGTGAAACCTTTTCAAAGGAATCTACTCAAATACAATTGTTAGGCACACAATATACTGAGGGGTTGAGGAGGGGGGGGGGGGGGGGGTGAATCAATATGTGTAACTTAATATTGATTTAACATTAATGAATTTATTCATACCTTAACCCTATAAATTTAATATAGCTCTTTTCATAAAATGTAAGAAACACACAATAAATTGCAAGCATCCATAGTTACACAAGAACACTTGATTTACATGGAAACCCAAGATGTGAACAACCACGATGAGAATCGGTCTCACAATAATAATGTGAACCACTTACAAAAAGTAGAAACAACATACTGGAGATACCGATCTTAGATTGTATATGTAAGCACCAAACCATGGATTATATTAACCTCTTATGTGCATTGACTGAGAAACAACTTAGTAACAAGGACTTCAATCTCAACAAAAAGGATGAATGATTAACCTTCTTATTTACCATGATTCATAATCTAATTGCGTACTTCTCAATTTGTTTTCTAATTATGGCGCATCTACAACATCTTCCTTTAGATCACATGAGCTTGTATCCTCTAGAGTACACACATTATACATCACATACACTCACACAATAGAGGGTTCAAGAGATCCCTATAGATACACCACTAGTTATAATTACAAACATAGGTCATCTAGACATAAATATTATCACATCATCAAGTCAGCTCTCAACATGAGCCCCACATCAAATATGTGTCCAAAAGCTCACACACATTGCATAATCCAATTTAGTCTTATCTAGTTACAATGGTCATCTTTGGACAATCTCCATAAGATATAAACACATTACAACACATCTTCAAGTCATCCAAGTAGAAGTAAAATACATCTAGTCTAGAAGTATCACACACAATTTCACAGAAAGTACCAATAGACAAGGCTCCTACTAGAGATCAATGTGATCCTAGGAAACATCATCCCTTTAATTTTGGCAATAAAGATAATTTTTCCTTACCTATGACGGATTAAATTCTTCAAACTGTGGCTGGTTCAGAGATGATGTCATTGTTGGATGGCTTTTCAGGCTACAACCAGATCAAGGTCGCGGATGAGGATCAACATAAGATGACCTTTACCATGTCATGGGGCACTTTTGCTTATAGAAGAATGTCGTTCAGACTGATTAATGCTGGAGCCACATTCCAGAGGGCTATGAACTCTACTTTTGGGCACTTGCTGAATAAAACCATCACTGTTTATTTAGATGATATGATAGTTTTCTCCAGGAGGCGTAAGAAGCATCTAAGGGACTTAAAGGAGGTTTTACAGATGTGTAGGGATCATGGTGTTTCCTTAAATCCAAAGAAGTCAATTTTTTGTGTAATAGAAGGAAAGTTGTTGGGCCATTTAGTTTCAAAGGAGGGTATTAAGATCGATCCATAAAGAGTAAGAGTTATCCAATAGTTGTGCCTACCTGTCAACCATATAGGGATAAAATCTTTCTTTGGTCAAGTCAACTTCTTGAGGAAGTTTGTTCCTGATTTTGCAGAGACCTCCAAACCAATGGTTGACTTGTTAAGTGAAAAGCAAAATTTTAAATGGGGTGAACCAGCTATCAAATCTTTTGAGAAGATAAAGGAAGCTATAGCTAATGCTCCAACATTGATATACCTAGATTTTAAGAAGGATTTTATTATATATTGTTATGCATCTGAGCATACAATGTCTGGGGTATTATTGCAGAAGAATGAAAAAGAGGAAGAAGTGCCCAACTCCTACATGAGTATACCGCTTAAGAAACATGAGTTACGTTATTCTCAAATAGAAAAATAGGCATTTGCGGTGGTGAAGGTTGTTAAACAATTTTGATATTACATACTTCATTCGCATTCTATAGTCTTCCTTCCAAATTCTGTTGTTAAAAGCATCCTTACTCAACAGGAAGTGGCCGTTAATAACATAGCTAGCTGGGTGGCAAAGGTGCAGGAGTTTGATCTGGAGATTAAGCCCATGAAACTGGTAAGAGGTAAGGGCCTATGTAAATTGATGGCTGAGAATAAAGAAGGTCAAGGTTTACCCAATTGTCTGTTCATAGTGACAAATGACTCATGGTTTTCAGACGTAGCTTTCTTTCTGACTTACGGAGAAGCCTCAGATTACCTATCAGCTAAAGAGAAGAGAAATTTAAGGCTAAAGGCATCGAAGTATGTCATAGTAGATAATGTTTTATATAAGAAAGGGTTGGATGGGATGTTCTTGCGGTGCATTGACAAAGACCAGCAACATAAGTATTGCAAGTGTCCCATAATGAAGCCTGTGGAGGACACTACTCATCATCCATGACGGCTTTCAAAATCCTAAGAAACTACTATTATTGGCCCGAGATGTTTAAAGATGCATATAGGTGGGTGGAAAATTTTGAAAAGTGTAAAATCTTCTCAGGCAAGCCCCAGTTAGTTGCTTTACCTTTGAGGCCAGTGATCATAGAAGAGCCTTTTCAAAAATGAGGGCTTGATTTTATTGGTCCGATCAATCCAACTTCAAGTGGTAGACACACACATATCCTGACAGCCACTGATTACTTTACCAAGTGGGTCGAGGTGATACTAGTCAAAGTGACCACTTCTGAGGTAGTCTGTAGATTCTTAAAAGAAAATATTGTCACAAGGTTTGGAGTCCCACTTAAGATAGTGGTTGATAATGCTTAGAATTTATCATCTTGAGAGATTCAACTCTTCTTCTATGATCACGATATAAATTTATCCCACTCTTCAGATTATTTCCCGCAGGGAAATGGTCAGGCAGAATCCACAAATAAGAATCTGATCAACATCATGAAGAAGCTGGTAGAAGAGAGAGGAAAAGACTGGCATAAAAAGTTATATGAAGCATTGTGGGTGGATAGAACTTCCCCCAAAAGGGCTATCGACATGTTGCCTTTTGAGCTGGTATTCAGAGTTGAAGCATAACTATCTCTCCCATTGGAGCTAGCTTCTGCCAAGTTGCAAAGGTGTGTTGAGAATGAAGTCTTCCAGAATTCATTGGAAAAAAGGATTTTGTATTTGTCAAAGATAGAAGAGGAGAGGGAAGAATTAGTAGATCACATTACCAGTCATCAATTGAAGGTGAAGGAAATATTTGATCGTCGTGCCAGACCAAGAAGATTCATGGAGGGAGATAAAGTCCTGCTCTGGGATAAGCGTTGAGAATTGCGTGGGGCACATGGCAAATTTGAGTCTCTCTGGAAGGGCCCATTCGAGATCTCTCAAGCTCTTGGTTTGAATGTCTTTAAACTAAACTATATTGACAGTGATGAATTACCCCTATCCTACAATGGGCAGGATCTCAAACTCTATTAGCTGTAAGTTTTCTTTTCTCGTATGTATATAAGTTTTTGGGTTGCGTCTGTAGGAGTAGAAAATTTTGTTGTGATGAGTCGACTTGGTTTAATAAGTTAAAATCTATCTTGTGAAACTAGAGCTTCTAGGTTCATTTCTCGGTCCTGAAAAGTCCCGGTCCCCAGTTAGAGCCAGTTGTTACCCTCGATTTTTCTTAACTCTTGATTTTAGTCTTGGTCAGTAAAAATCCTAAGTTGAAGTTGAAGTTGAACTTTGTCAAGTTCAAGTTCAAGTTCATTAACCATTATGAGTCATGCAGCATCATGTTTGTTAATCTTTCAGTTGGTCTGTCGGTCTTCTTAAGTTGAACTTGAACTTGAACCCACACCTGAACATTGAAATTTATTCAAGTTCAAGTTTGAAGTACAATGTTCAACACATGGAATATTTGGCGGGATTGTTCTTTCATTCCGTAGAAAGTTACCTTTTCAAGAACTCCAGGTGTCAAATCAATTTTGGGAAGCTACCGTACGAGGTTACCAAATTCAATGGGACGAATCGTGCATGTGAATTATGGAGGTGACAGTTGGCGGCATGGCGAAAGCAATGTCATTATTGCAAAATATGGTAATCAAAGAATGTCCTTGGGAATTGAGAGTTTCGTGCCGATTTAACTTAAAAATTTAATGAGGAGTGACTTCAGATGTCATATCAATCATTCTTTCATTAATGCATTTATTATAACCATCATGTGAAGATTTGCTTAAGATCCTATCGGCTATGTTAATAAAGGAATCATAGTTTAGTTTATTGTTGTTTTTGCTTGAGGAGAAAGGAGGAGCAGCGAAGTTTGCGGTAAGATAATCATAGAAAATCAGTGCGTAGATAATCGGTGAGTCATTCTTCCTTGCAGCGCTTAGTTAGTAGAAGCAACTTGTTACTGTTTTGTGTTTTCTTTTCTGATTTCCTGGGTTAAGATGCCTCTTTTCCATCCTAAACTCCCAAAAGATGAAAGTAGGATCCGATTATTAATTTCTCTCCCAGATATCTGTGATACCTCCTTAGTTAATATGAATCTAGGAGAGTTACAAAGCAAGGTTGGCAATGCAGCTGAGGGTTCCTTCTCAAAGAGGTTGGAAGGAAGTGGGTTAATGGAGGTTGTTGCCTTTCCCCCGGCCTTAGTTTGCCTAGAACTTATATTGGAATGTGCCAATAGGTATGATGGCAAGAATAGATGCATCAAAGATTCTTTAGGAGAAATTCTGGTTAGGTTCAACAGGGAAACATTAATGGCGGCTTTCCAGATCCCAAATAAAGAACTCTATGAGTCGTGGACCTATGCAGAGGTGGCTCGTGTGTACGAAGAAGACAAGAAGAAGTATAGCTCCTCAATAGCTCAGACATGGTTGGCGAAACCAGAGAAGGGAGGGTCAAGACTTCCTAAACCTCTAACTATTGAGCATTTCCGTAAGGATATTGCTGACATTGTATTTCTCTTGAACCGAGTGAAAGGAAATCCTCATGCATTCCACTGGGAAGATTGGATGTATTGTTTCATCTAGAAAATTCTAGAAGGAGAGAAGTTTATAGACTGGGCATACTTGATTGCAGAAAAACTTCACCGGGAGCTCCTGAATGTAAATAATCTGACTCCCTTTTACATGTCCTCTTATCTTATCTATGTTCTCGCTTGTTGTAGAAATTGGGAGGGGCTTCCCCATGAACTGTGGGCTAATAATATGAAAATTTATGATTATTTTACATGTCTACAAAATGAGAATTTCTCTGGTGAATTCAAAACAGTGAATGATAGGTTCTCAGCAAAGTTAATTTTTGAATTACAGGGAAGAGAAAATTGTAGACTCTCTGAGGAAGCCAAACAAGTGGTAAATATATATGGTTGCCATTTCATACAATTTCCTAGATTTACTTACTTAAGAGTTGGGGCTTTTGATGGGGAGCCACTGAGGTTGCCCAGGTTTTGCTTGGATGATGTGATCTTAATGGAGATTTGCAGACATCTTGTCATTGTGGAGAAAAAATCTGGTAGCTCGAAGAAATCCTTAGGGGTTTTATTTCCTATTGAGTTAGGATACTACAGATGTAAAAGTTTTCAAGACGCCCTAGCTATGGAAAGTGAGTTGTTAGCTCTGAGTTTGAAGCCATATCTCACTAGGGTTAATTTTGATTATAGGGGCTTTGCCAAATCAAACCTTAACGTCCATGTTACCTTCATGCACATGCCAGAGTTAGAGGACTTTTGGGCCAATTGTTCAGATGAGTTTGAGGTCAGGAGAAGGCTGTGGTCAAGGTTAACACTAAGGAAAATAATCACCTATGGATTGGATCTGGATGTAAGTGGTGTCGAAGAATATGAGGAGGTTGAAGTACTGGACTCCCAGTTTTCAAAAGAAGTAGAGGCTTTACCTATTCCAGAATTAGATTGGACAAAACCAAAGGAGGATAACCTACAAGCAAGAATGGCCGGAATATTAAAAAGAAAAAAAGCTTGGCTTTTGGAAAAGAAGGCACCAAAGACTACCTCAAGGTCTTCTAAGAAACAAGCAAAACAAAAGAAGAAAAGTTTAGGAAGAAAGATTTATGTTTTATCTAACATTGTTGTTGATACCCCTCTTGTAGGTAATTTTGAACCTGAAGTTGAACCAGCCAATCCTGAGGTTCAAGTTCAAGTTCAACTTCAAGCTAAACCTTTTGTGCGAGTCACTCGGTCATCTTCAAAGATAAAGAATAAAGCTAAGCAGCTAGAGTTGTTTCCCAACATTGTTGTGGATTTGGATTCTCCTGAAGCTAAACCTCAAGAAGACCCTGTCACCGATCCTGATTTAGCCAACATGTCAGATGGTCAGCAGGTGCTTGATGTCCTTGATAGTTCTCCAAAAGATTCCTTGGCTCTATTAAGTAACTATGATACTCAAAAGTAACTTGCAACAACCCCACAATGGCTGGAGAATACTGTTGCCAAAAGGAGAAGTATGGTTCCCCTGTCCTTGCCCATCGAAGACATTGTTAGTAGGTTCTTGAGAAAGACTCCAAAAGCCAAGAAAATGAAAATTGAATAGAGAATTGATTTTGATGAAAGCAGTGGCCGTTGGATGGCAGAAATCGCAAAACCAGTGAGAGATAAGGATGATGCAGGGGTTTCTGCTCAAGATTTTCAAATATCAAGAGTTGATTTAGGGAGAGATAATAGAGCCGCTAACATGAAATTCTTTGAGGTTTCAAACAAGAAAATTGCAAGTAGAATCTGGAAGGATGCGAAAGACAAGCAATAGCAATGAAGAGTATGGCCCAATATATTCATGCTATCCAACACCCATAACCTTTCCCTTTAAGTGAAATGCCAGCCTCCATAGACATTAAATCTCCAGACAATCATAAATTTTTGAATCAAATATAATAAAATAAAGTTGTCACCAAGTCATTTGAGGAATGGGTCGAGCATGTGAGGTCAGAAATTACTAAGCGGTTAACCTATCAAAGTCAATCCCAGATTGAGGCTAATAACCTGATAAAGAAGGTCAAGGCAAGCACTGAAGAATGGGAAACATAAAGAGCTACCTGGATAAAAGAACTCCAATGGATGGACGAAGTTCAGGAATACGGTTTACAGAAGTTCCCCTCAGAAAGACCAATCCCAGGGCTAGATGACAAGGTTATGTATGTCTTGAAGGAGTGCATTGATTAGAGGAACGAGGCTGTGGCTCAGGGAATTTCTGAGATAAAAGATCTCTTAAAAGGACTGGGGATAATCAAAGATATCATTTTTAATGACATGGCCTGGACAGATAAGCAGTGTTTCGAAGCTCATGAAGAATCAGATAGATCAGTCGATCAAATTATTAAGGGTGTTAGAGTCCGGTTTGATGAATTAAAAGGAATGAAAGCACCAGTTGTACAAGATTTTTCAAAAGTGGCGCGAATTGAGTCAATGCTGATACTCCAGCAACAACACTTACAGATGCACATCGAGAAAGTGGCTCAAGTCAAGAAGGAGAGAGAAGTGTGGAAACAACGAATCAATTACATTGGCTTGCCACACCAGTAGGTGATCTCCACGTTTATTGCGGCATTCCAAGTCTTGAAGGCGGCCCAGTTGGTGGCAGCCTCAACACCCTAGCTTACGAAGACACTTGGCTCTATTTTTTTTTTTTTTTTTTGGGGGGGGGGAGGCGCTTTGCGCTCAGTTACATTTTAATTGCTATCTTTAAAATAGTTATTTAGTTTTAAAATAGTTGCTTCTGGTGAAAAAAGATAGTTTTATTTTAGTTAGTTGCAAAGCCCTGCGCGACTATATATTTGAAAACTGTAAACTTATTCAGGGTTCGGCTCTCTGAGTTTTGAGAAACTATTTTCTTAAGTCTATGCTTTATGCTTTCTGAAGACTGATATAATAGAACATATGATATATCCTATGGTATTATATATGTGTTTGAGCTTTTGAATCGATAAATACTGCTGTTTATCTTATATATTTCATTTTCATATGCGAATGATTTGTATTGAATGAAGCTCAGCTATGATATGAGTTAATTTTGTGCTTAAAGTAATAGAGAGAATCAATACAGAGGTTTCAGTTTTAAAGATTTAAAGTTTGAACCAGTGTCAAAAGTATACGTTGTTCTTTAAAATCTGCACATTCTTTTTCATATTGATGAACTGAATGTTGACCTTATGTGTTTTCTGGTTAAAAGCAAACATGATTTTACATTTCTTTGTTCAATAAGATTTTTATAATTGAAAATTTGTTTAGAAGGTAGCTGCACCTTAATAATTTGTAGAGAGTTTGCTTTCAAAGAAACTCAATCGTTAGTATTGGGATTTTCTTTTCTTTTAATGCTTTATGGGAGTCTGAAAAATTGAGTTAAAGAAAGGGAAAAACTGTATGCTAACACATGCACACCTTAGGATGTGTGCCAGGGTTGTACGACCATGGTATGCAATTTTTTTTGGTCTCATAATGCAACGTCGCCCAAATCGGATGTGCCTTATATGAAAATGGGGGTTCTTGGCTATTGCGAGCTCAATGGTGAGGTCCATTTGAGCCAAAAAATATTCCAAAATACCAGTGACCACCTCGGGATTCATGTCATAGCTAGTTGCAAATTTTTTTTTTGCCACAGACTCCAACTTTGTCCAAATTGAACAAATTTTATATGGATCTAGGGGTTCTTGGATGCTTTGAACGCAACTGTGAGGTCTGTTTGAGGCCAAGATGACCAAAAAGAGAGGTCCCACTAGATTCAACAAAAATCCCTCTGAAACACAGATTTGACGAACACGACCGAATCTCTCAAGAAGAGGACATAGGCAAATATATCTGGAGCTCTAATACCATATTAAAGTTGATGAGTAAACAACCCATGGCTCCCAAGAACACCTATATGCAAACACCTATCACAGAAAGAGAGAGAAGCAAGAAGTTAGAGAAGCCTAAACGCATGAATCAATGAAAGAGGAGACATTCTTGATGTGCAAAAACAAAAGTTGCAATTCAATAAAATGAATGTTCTCAATTAGATTGCAAGAGAGATCAATCCTTATAAATGAGATTTGAAACCCTAAAAGGGTGGAAAGTCCTAGGTTGCACAATAATAATTAATAAAACAATTAATTATTATATGCCTAAAGTTTAGCTTAAGTAGAAAGAAGTAATAAGTGACTTAATAATTAAATCAAACATGATTTAATTAATTAGTAAACACTTTATTACTCTAGCAAGTAATACTTGACTGAGAGGATGTTTGGTATTGTCTTAGTTTCCTCTAGAAAACAATTGATTTTTTGATGTGATACAAGTTCTCTTAGGAGAAGGCTATGATCATTAGGGCATGTGATCTCCTTGGAGGAGATGTTAGATCATAATGTCATGATATGCTTATGATTCTACAATTATAGCTTGATAGTGATCTACATATTTCTCTTGGCATTTAGTACATAAGTCATGTTCTTGGCAACTTCATAAGTACAACGTTGTTGTATTTAAAGCTTAGCACAGATTGATTGGAGGTAAGATTGCATGGATAATTGGAAACTTAGGTGAGGCTAGGGTTCTCTTGAAGTTTATAGAATTTGTTGAGATACTTACATTTGGAGGTTTTAGCTATAAGTTTGAAGAGCCTTCACCACCTAGATATAGATGTGAGTACATGATCGACCCATAGAGGAGATTGTTCTTGGAGACACTCATTGTGGCTTGATGTATTCTAAAGGAGCAATCTTATACACCACCTTTGGTCTCCTCGACAAATAATCATGTTTAGGTATTGTCAAATTTATTTTTTAATGCATCACTTTTTATGCTGTCTTCTCGTGGATATGGATCTTGAGCTATGCTTGTTAGTTTTGGAGAATTCATTTGAGACATACACATGCACACTAGCTGGCTAGCTATTTTTTCTTTGGCTTCTTGCATTTATTTCTTGTGTTGTTTCTTCTTTTTCCTTATTTTCTTTTTCTTTTTTCTTTTTCTCTTGTTTTGTGTCTCTTTCTTCCACCTTCTCTCCTTTTAAAAGAGTCTTGGTCTACATACTGTCATTTTTACATCCTTGAACTCTCTCATCCTAATGATGGATAAGGGAGGACGATCCAAAATGTTGATGTTAAAAATGTGCACACAATCGTATCCAAAAGCATATCAAAACATGTGATGGATTGTGGAAATATGTTATATTTAATCTATATATTGTTAAGGTTTTAGGATCATTGCAAATGTAATAACACTATCTCATTGTATGTGTTTTCCAAATGAAACAATCTCTTGCATTTATATTGAGAATGAGCCAAGAAGAAACATGTCCCTTCATGGGACATGTCTATTCATTATTTTATAATTAATACAATGACAATTATGATTACACACACACACACACACACACACACACATATAATACCTTTTGAGGATTATATTAATTTATCTAATATTTACATAATAATAATAATAATAATAATAATAATTATTTTATCAATTTAACTATTTAGTTATTATGAAAATAATTATAATCTAACTTTATATATACATATATATCAATGTATATAGTAATATCAATTATTATATATATTGATATATATGAATATATATAATAAATAATTTCTCATAATAATCATATAGTCAATATTATTTATCTGGCCGATGCTACAAATATCAACACTCCCTCTTAGCTAGGGAGGATAAATCAATCCAATGTCAACACTTATGACACTTGGCAACATCAATCATACGATGTAATAAATAAAGGAATCATCCTCAAGATGTAGTCAATACAAACATAGTATCAATATATGGATTGCCTCCATCGACAATTCTATCCACAAGTTCTCAAGTGGATTGCCTCCATCGACAATTCTATCTACAAGTCTCAGGTGGATTGCCTCCATCGGTAATTTTATCCACAAGCTCTCGTGTGGATTGCCTCCATTGGCGATTCTATCCACAAGCTCTCGTGTAAATTGCCTCCATCGACGATTCTATTCATAAACTCACGAGATTTGGTGTGGATTGCCTCCATCGACGATTCTATCCATAAGCTCTCGTGTGAATTGCCTCCATCGGCGATTCTATTCACAAACTCACGAACTTTGGTGTGGATTGCCTCCATTAGTGATTCTATCCACAAGCTCTCGTGTGAATTGCCTCCATCGGTGATTCTATTCACAACCTCACGAGTTTTGGTGTGGATTGCCTCCATCGACGATTCTATCCACAAGCTCTCGTGTGAATTGCCTCCGTTGGCGATTCTATTCACAAACTCACAAGCTTTAGTGTGGATTGCCTCTATCGGCGATTCTATCCACAAGTTTTATCTATTATGATCGGTTTCAGCTATCACAAGATGTCTATCACAATAGAAGGTCAAGTTATTGTAATATCGTCACCTTACAATAACTTTAATAAATACAAGTGATAATCATTTGGAAGTCGTCACTTCCTCATGATTTACACAGGGGCAGGCCCATTAAAAACATTCATGATTCATAAGTATCATAATCAATTATATGAAGATTACCTCATAAGTGTTTCACCTTCAATAGTGAACTCCCTCTCAATCAACAATTCATTTACAGACATCAAGTTATTTCTCCCTTGAATGTAATTATCTTGTGCTTTTGTCCTGAAGGTATGCTAGAGAGAGATAGTTCAAATAGCTCACTAAACTATCTCGACCGAAAATACCAATGATAGAAGCATACAATATTTTACTAACCAATAGTATAGCATGAATTACAAACTCAAAAATTATGTGCATTAATAAAACATGAAATACTTATCTTTGATAAATTCTAAGTATTTCATTCTGTAAGGTGAGCCCATATAGAAAATATCATGCAAACTCAAAGAATGATTTTGTCGATCTCCAACATTACTTGAATTATTCACATGAATTTTCTTCAATATCCAAAGGTTCTATACACTATTAAAACCTTCAATTTGATTGGATCTCTCTTCAAGTGGTTAGGCTTATAAAGAAGGAAACTCGCTCTTTTACTGATTTTTTTGTTTTTAATAGACCCGTACATAGTCGGCCATAACTTTTGAATCTGAAATTTTCTCTTCAATCGCTCCAGTGAGAGTCTTGTAAATTGGTTTATCACCAACATATCCAAAATTTAGCAAAATCCAACGATGTATTTGGGAGATATGATCTTCGTACTGAGACTGTATTTTCTGAGACAATCACACATTCACCATCAACAAACTACTCTCTTGCATTTGCAACTTGGCTCTGATACCATGTTAATGTTTTAGGATCATTGCAAATGTAATAGCACTATCTCATTGTATGTGTTTTCCAAATGCAACAATCTCTTGCATTTATATTGAGAATGAGCCAAGAAGAGACATGTCCCTTCATGGGACATGTCTATTCATTATTTTATAATTAATACAATGACAATTATGATTACACACACACACACACACACACACACACATCTTTTGAAGATTATATTAATTTATCTAATATTTACATAATAATAATAATAATAATAATTTTATCAATTTAACTATTTAGTTATTATGAAAATAATTATAATCTAACTTTATATATACATATATATCAATGTATATAGTAATATCAATTATTATATATATTGATATATATGAATATATATAATAAATAATTTTTCATAATAATCATATACTCAATATTATTTATCTGACCGATGCTACAAATATCAACATATATGTTGTCACTAATGAAGAGTGTAGGAGTTGTCGTTGGGCTAATCTCCTAGCTTTCAGAATAGATTTAAGTATTATTTTCTTTGGTTACAGAGATTTACATCCATGTTGTTTATATGAGACAAATATGTTTTGTTTGATTTATGGGATTGAATGTTGTCAAGGCTTTTTAGTTGGGGTTGTGAAGGAGTTGTAACTTGACACAACTTAGCACATTGAGTTGTTAGTATTAGGACATGTCGTGATGATTTACATGTTTTCTCTCTTTGTTCTATGGCTCCTTTGTAGAGGTTCATGTTCACATTGTTTGGTGTGGTGGACTTGGGAGAGTTATGGAGACTTGTTGTGAGGGAGGATGCAACAATCTTTGTTGCATATGCGGATCATTGTGAGTGTTATTTTTTATTACATGCTTTAATTATGAACCACACCTTAGTTTGAGTATTGATCAACATACTCGGTATGCCTTGCTCTATTTTCAAATTTGACATTAGCCTTGTAGTGTTAATTGTTGGATTTGATGTTCTTTATTTACAAGTTTTACATAGGGAGCTTGTGAGTGCAATTTACGAGTAGGATATGTTGACATAAGTTCTAGGAATGGTTTTGGATATCTTTATAGGTATGGATGATTGAATGTATTAACATTTCTTGTGGTTGCTATTTCTAGTCATGTGGCCAAATATTTATAAAAAAGAGCCTAAGATTGCAACTTATGGGTTGGATATGTAAATAGCATATGTATCAGTATTTATTGTGGTTGTTATTTCCAATCATGTGACCCAAATAAATATTCCCTATGCACACCTAAAGATGTATCACAAATAAAAATTGATTTTACATAATTAAAATAATTCTTTCTCGTGCAAGATGTGCAACACCATTTTTCTTGCATGCAAACCAAAATATTACTCCATACTAGCACTATATTTTTTTTTTGTTGAAAAAAATATGTTAAAAAATGTTGAATTTATTACACTAGAAAAACTGAGCATCAACTACCATGATGCCTATATATTATTTAGAAGGCATTAGGAACCAGATTTCAACTTTCAAATTAAATAAATCAACAAAAGTCTACGAATCAAGAAACGTTAACTCCACCATATTTCATTATAGCATCAACAATCATTAGTAGTGACCTTTGGAGAGCTTACGACAAGGCACGCCTAAAGGATATGTGCAAGGGTTTCACTTAAACCATGTCCAAGCTTCCTAGGACTTTCCCTAGGGGATTTGTTTGGAAACTTTTGCTGCTCCATTTTCCTTCATTAATATAAGGCTTAGACTAGAGAGTTTTGGTTTTTTGTGCAATTTTCAGATCTAGCTGAAATTTTTTAAGCATTAGTTGTTAATATGAGAAGTATTTGATCGAAGTTCAGTGCAAGGACATTACCTGATTCAGTTGGGGCAATTGCTTCTTTGGTTCCAAGAATCAAAACAGATTTTGAAAGCTCATTAGGCTGTTCATTTTGATGTCTACTACTCTTTGATGTACGAGGTCAAAGTATGGAAAGTGTTTTGCATTTTAATTGTTTCCTTTTGTATGTGTTGAAGTTTCTCCTTGAATGTATATGCCACCTTGAATTTGTCTTTGATTTGCAGAGCTTTGTCTTCATGATTGGTCACTTGTGCCTCTTTGTGAAGGTTAGTTCATAGTTGCTAGGGTTCCTGAGGGTTTTGCCTTTGATCTCTTTTGGTAGCTTCTTTGTTTTTGTGGTAGAGATTCTACCCAAACGACCATGTTCATGGCAAATCCTACACCACAATTGAATATTCTTGTAGTCTATTGTCTGCTTCATTTAATCCCTCCCATATTGAAGATAATACAGTAGGGCAGCAGTTTTTCCAGATCAATATCCACAGATCCTTGCATAGCTTAAATCTCCAGGATGGTAAATTCACAGGCAATAATGTATTCACCTATTGCTTCTCCAACTTTTCTAAGAGTGGATTCTTGCTAACATTCACTAGCAAGCAAATGCAGTGTAGCGAAAATCTGCGATCGCTAGTCGGGGCTGGCGCCGATTTATTCCCTGCAAAATCGGCATAAATTGTGTTGACCAGCCAACAATGTTTTCCCCAATTAACCGTGTTTAATCGACTCAAAACTGCGGTTAATCATGATTAATTGGATAGCAAAATGGCGCCAAAAACAAATATCATTTTTTTTCTATTTAAGCCGCCGCACGAGCCTGTAGATGCAGTTGACAAGCCTGCTCGAACATCGTTTTTGCAGAGAGGAGTTGTCTTCATTGTTGTCTACCATTGCAGAGAGGAGTTGTCTTCATTGTTGTCTGTCGTTGCCAAGAGGAGTTGTCTTGACTCTTCATTGTTGTCTTCCGTATTTCACCATTTTTCTGTCCAGGTATGTTACGGAATAGAATTTGCAGCCTTCATTCGTCTCCTATAATTTTTTTTGGTCTTTCACCTATTGGATTTTCTCGCCATTTTGGTTGACAAGAACATCCACTCGCAGATTTTTTGGTACCGATTCAATCGCAATATGCTTTGACAAGTTAGTAGGCAATAAATATGTTACCAGTTGTAATTTAATTTAATGTTACAGTTTGTAGATAAATTCTTCATTAATAATAATAAAAAATGTATTAGATGTACAATAAAATGAATAAGATTATTTAGACAGGAAAATCAAAACTTCTAGATTCCCAACTTTCAAATTCAATAGCAGGGATTAGGAGTTTGATTATCATTTAGAGGAATAAGAAGGTTCCATCTGAATGTTATACGAACTCTGGAACTTTGTATGTGAGTTTCTGTACACATTTGGAAGACAACTGGTTGACGTCCATACTACCTAATTAGTAAATTTTAAACCAGCCAAATTCGATTAAGACTTTTGGTTCAATTTGGTCTATACGTTATTTTTTACTGGTGATTCTGTATTACTCTATATTTTATTTACTCTCAATATATCTATGATGTGGAAATGTCCCTTAATTTTTTTTATAAGTAATTTTTTACTGTTTTACTTCAACTTTTTACATTTTTTTTGCAAATTGATTTTTTCCCGATTAATTCCTGATTTTTAAAAAAAATCCTACTCTTTTGGTTTGCTGATTTTTTCCCAAAACGATTTATGCTTCTATGAGCAAATGTATCTTGATCCATATTGGTACCATGCTAGGAAGATCTTTTGTGGGATTGATGGCCAGATGAACAAACCTAATCGACCACTACATTGACTTTAAAATAATGTTAGTTTGGAGACGGTCATAATTTAGAGAATGAATGAATGAAAATGGAGGTTATTTTCTGGTATAGATGTACACTAATTAAACTACTAAAAAAAAGCAAACACAGTTTAAGCCCAGGTGACCTTGGTTCTTTCTATAAGTATTACTTTTAAATGCATCAGAATGTCTTGGTATCACCAGATGCATATACTTTAAGAGGAGCTGTGCACAATCTCAATAAGGTTATATAGATTTCACTGCATCATGTGGGATGCCATTTTTTGTCTGTAGTTCTCTCATCCACTGGAAAGAAAAACTTTGTTGTATATTGGGCTAAGACAACATACCTTGCAGAAGCAGTGAGGTGATTGTGCATATGAATTTATCAAACCTTGAAAGTAGGCTGAAGTGCTTGGCATTGAAATGACATTAACAGCATTTGATCAATTCTCGGAAAAAAATTTACTTCTTATAGCACATCAACTTGCACAACTAGAGGATTCCAGAGTCTTCTTTTCTGTAATTAGGGTTCAATGCTTGAGTCTTTTTTCTGTTTTAGTGTCTTGTTTTCTTTCTTTGCCTCTGTCATGGAGATAGGTTTGGCTGTAATCATAGGCATTCGTGTTTTATTTATTAAAAAAGCAGACATACCAACTATGCATGCAGAACTTGTTAATCTGAAAACAATTGTCTAATTCAAATGAGTCTGCAATGTGAGGTCATAGAATTGGAAATGGATATGCAAATCTGTGCACAGACTTGGTAAGTCTCATATCACTGCTTTATTTCTACATTTATCTTAATACTGACTTGTTTGCTAACAGGTTAGCATCTATCCTTCCAACTACTAATTTAAATTCTCCAACTTGTGAAAATGTTTAAACTAAAAGCACCCAGACATGCTAAAAAGCAGTACAGGCTAGTAAGCCATTTAGGAGTTCCCTTCAGCTGAGATCCTAACTACACACATGCAAAAGAACCTAAACCAAAAACAAACTGATGATAGTAAGCAGATGTTGAAGAATAAATTCTCAATTGTATACAAAAATAAAAGATCCATATATGTTATGTAGGTTACAATCATAATCCATTTAAAATCATGTTGACTAGCCAACTACAATGGTCCATTTTCAATCAAGCAGCAGCTCAAAAGGAAAAACTTGTTGGTCGAGATGATATATAGTATACAACTTCTGTCAGAAAATAACCTATACAGCATTCTCAGGTCTAGCCCCAACTGACGATGCAATTCGGTGAAATAATTTACAATGACAAAAATAGGTTAAAACTTGCATCCTCAAGATAGAGAATGCAGGAACATAACTTAAAAAATAGCATTTGGCAGCTTAACAGACATGCGCTTTAGAATACAAAGTAAACAAATGAAGCTAATGTCCAACCTAAAATACTGTACAGTCTTGAAATATGTGTTATATGTAATCCGAAAAACTATACCAGTAATTTTTCAAGGATTGTGGACAGGAACACTGAAGCTTTCCCATTGAAACGATCTGCTACTTCTGCCTCTGAACAGATCTATTAAAAAGCATTTCCAGTTCCAGGCTGTACAAGAGAAGTTTCACTCGAGAGCCACCTAAACCTAATAAAACTTCTATAGCTCACCACATCTCCGGCAGAGTGCAAGTTGTATTAATATCATGAAACCAAATCTAAACAGCATAGGTTTCCAGTTCATTGGCTGTCATTTCTTTGTCAGTAGCAATATCATTATCTATAGGCTCCTCCACATTATTAGTATTTTCAAAACTTTTTATGCCTGCCTCAGAAATCAGCTGTTTTGTTAATGTTGAAAGTTCTCTAACTGCCACCTGTGTCCTCTTTATTTCTGCATCCCTCTCAATCAACCTTTGTTTTAAAGCTGCAAGATCTTCTCTGGTACTCATCTTCACCCCTTGTTTATGTGCTTCTATTTCAAACTCCATATCTACTGTATTGTTGGGAAGCACAATATTATCTGTAGATATATAGAGAGATGTTTTTGTCTCTACAAGCAGCTTCTGACTCAAATCTGCAAGGTTTTTTAGTGCACTCATTGCAGCCTCAATTTCTAGATGAGCAGCATCAAGTTCGAGCTTCTCTAATGCTAACTCCCCTAATGTTTTTCCCCCCATTCTTTTCTGCACAATTGCATGTAAGCTGTTTAGACCATTTGCCTCTTCAATGACCTCCTCGCGCATTTTGATAAGTTCTTTTTCCCTGACATCCCATTGGTTCAGAAAATCTTTAATATCCTGATCTTTCAGAGCCAAGGCTCTATGAGCCTCCAAGAGTTCTTTTTCCTTTTGCCTGAGACACTCTTTCATGGATCCAAGCTCAGCTTCTGATTGCTCCCATTTCCTCAGATCTTCCACTGATTTCTCCTGGATATGGTCAAGCTGCAATTCTCTTTCTAGCAAAGCACGATTTGTGGTATACAGTTCACAGTTCGTTTGCAGCAAAATGGAGTCATCATCCATTGTTAAAGCTTTACCGTCGTTGGCAGACTCTACCAGCGCTTTTGTGAGATCTGCAATGTGTTCCACGACAGAGGCAGCTTCTGACAATTTTATCTTGTTGTCATCTAAGTCAAACTGCATTATTTTCAATTGCTGGTCCTTGTCCTTCAACATAAGAGTTGCTTTCAGAAGCTGGTCTTCTTTGGCTCTCATGAGGCCCTTGAGCTGTGAAATTTCTTCATGTAATCCCTCCAGATTCTCTTTTGCAACAACAAGATCCCTATCCTTATCAAACAGGCTCCTTTGAACAAATGCAACATCAGACTTCAGACGCTGCATTTCAAGCCTGGCTGCAACAAGCTCTGATTCTTTGAACTGCAGTAAAGTTTGAGCATCATTAAAAGATGCGTCTTTTTTCTCCAATTCTTTCTTAAGAGAGCTTACTTCTTCCACAGAATGATTCAGATAGGATTTCTCTTGCTGCAACTCTTTCTGCAATTCATCCATTTTCTCTCTCTCATTAGCCAGATGTTGTTCCAACTCCTGCCAATGAGCCTCTGCAAGCCTTAACTTCTCTCTCTCATTTTCGATTTCCAAGTGGGCATGCCTCAAAAATGTCTCATATGATTGAATTTTATTGTTCTGTTTGGAAAAATCCACTCTCTGTAATTCAAGTTGTGCATCTTGGTCTTGAAGTCTCTGCCGATACAATTCAATGGATTTCTGTGAAATTTTCAGCTCTTCCTTTACTTGTGCAAGAAGGTTTCTCGTTCTTTCTAATTCTTCTTCTGTGGCCACAGAACTGCCTTTGTACTTCATTACCTCATGTGCTAGTTTTTTCAGTTCCTGCTGAGCCAAAAACCATGCCACCACACGATCTTCCAAATTGGCCTCAGAAACCTTTAGCTTCTCTTGCTCCTCTCTCTTTTCCTTCTCAGATTTCACTAATGCAGCCTCTCTCTCATTCAGTACTCTTTGAAGCTCTGCAATCTCAGACCGCTGTCCAGCCATGACCTCGCTCGCTTGACTTATAAGCATATCTTTTGATTCAAGCTCAGCACCAGTATTACCAAGTTTTTCATTTTTATTCGCTAACTCTCTGCTCAACCTGCCTAATTCTTCTTCTTTTGTCCTCAATGCAAATTGGAAACTGCTAATTTCTGTTTCTTTTTCATTGAGCCTATGTTTAATTTTCTTAAGTTCCTCAGCCCGAACAACATACTCTTCCCTGTATTTCTCCAACTCCTTTTCCAGGCTCTTCTGGAGAACTTGGGCAGCAATTATTTCCTTTTCACGAAGATCTAAATCCTTTCTCGCACTTTCCACCCTGCACCAGTCAACTGCAGCAGCCCTCTCTGCAGCCTGAAGCTCTTCTTCCTTCGTCTTCAAAGCTGTCAATGCAGCCTGAAGGTCTGATTCTAGGCCTTCAAGATTAAGGTCATACTTACCTCTACTATCTTTCAGGCCACGGGAAGCTGCCATTATCTTCTCTTCAAGCTTCTGTGTCTGTGAAAATAGCCTTTCCAGGGCAACTCTAGCAGGATCCTTGGAGCCATTTATGTGTGTATTATAACCATTGACACTGCCATTGGTATTACCCTTTTGCTTATCTAAAACCGACCTAATCAGCAAACAATTCCTCTGCCTCCCTCCAAACGTTTTAAGATCAGGTGCTTTTCTTTTGCTTTTCAATTGAAAAATGCATCTCTGACCCCAGCAAAGAAAATCTTGTCAGATAATGCTACAGCGTTTAAGTGTGTGTGTGTCAAAGAGAGAGACAGAGTAGTATCAGATATGTAATATCATTTGTCTAGGCACATATATTATGTGTTTCATGGGAGTCTAAATGTACATATTACCCTTGTGTATCCATCTGTACATGAATGTGTGTGTGTATATATCTATGTATGCGTCTGTTTGTATATACACACAGTTGCATTTCTGAATATGGGTATCTATTAAATCTATATGTGTGATGTGTGTATCTGTTTTAATACGCACAAATGTGTATATTTGAATATGTGTGTCTGTCAAATGTATGCGTCTGTAATATGTGTATATCTCAACACAAAAATATATTTGACAGACACACATATTCAGATGTGCACATTAGGGCGTATATACAAACAGACACAGTCATAAATACATAAAAATACTGTGTTTATACTACTATCTGTGTGTAGGGTCTCCGTGAACAGAACTAGTTTCAATGCAAATACAATTAAGGATTGAAAATATCTGAATATGTGTGTTTGTCAAAGGTCAGCGTCTGTAATATGTGTATATCCCAACACAAACACATTTGACAGACACACATATTCAGATATACACATTAGTGTGTATATACAAATAGACACAGTCATAAATACATCAAAATAATGTGTATATAATCATGTCTGTGTGTAGGGTCTCCATGAACAGAACTAGTTTCAATGCAAATAGATTTAAGGATTGGAAAGAAAAGAAGAAACAAAATACTTAGCGCACCTCTGGATTGCGAATAGAAGGGTTTTTATTCACCAAAATACTTCTAAATGTAGTCCCATACGGAGTCGCAAACGCCATGTTTATATCAATCGCACACTCTGAAATCCCACTCCCATCTCTCTCTAAAAGCTTCCACAGACATCTAGCTTGACCCAATGCTTCAAAATCTTGTTGTGGTCTGCAGAAAAATTGTTGCAGAAAAGTATGATTACAACGCCACAAATTTGAAATTTGATGAAATGGGTAAACTAATCTCAATATTGGGTACCTAGAACAGTAAGACTCTGATTGAGGAAATCAGAACTCATTCACAATCGATGCTCAATACATACCAGGCGCGTTACCGTCTGTTGACACACAAATATGAGAACCCTCCAAGGATCAAGTTCTTCCCTGTTCAGTTTCCCGTTGCGTTTCACCACTCGGATAGGTATAGAAAAGTCAATAGATTATCTCTGTTCGGATGAATGAATAAAATTATCAATAATGTCCACGAGTCGAAGCAGTATATGGGAACAAAGTTATGCCTACCACAAATTTCTGGCAATTGACGTGGGCGGTGGGTTTACTTTTTCCATGAAGTCTCTATCTTGGTATTAATTTTCTTTGCCTCTCTCTCCAGCACTGTGAATTAGATGGCCAATCTTAGCTTAATCTGCAATTTTGGGTCATGAATTTGTTCTGGTAATTGACGAATACTGCAGACACAAGGCAAGGAAAGAATCCATTTGACAAGAAGTGGAGAATTTAACGTATTAGAGTTTTTGGACGAAGTAACGGATTCCAGTTGTTGATTAGAAGTTATTAGAAGATGTTTTAATATCTTTTTCAGCTGTCCTTATAATCTATCAAGGTATGAGGGGACCTTCAAAGTGTTTGGTGCTCAAGCTTTAAACAGATGTAACATTTGGATGGAGACAAATGTATTGATTTTTATCTAATCTTTATGAACAAGATAGTCTTTTTCTTTCCTTCTTTTAAAAACGTTTTATTATTATTGTTATGATCATGCAAATTAGGTTTGAATTGAATTCCCTAGTTACCATGGAGAATATGTGTAAAATCTCCTTGAATAATCATTTTAGAGTCATCAAATAATAGAATTTTATTACTTTATGAAGAAGATAGTCCTATTTTTTTCACTTTTTATAAATATTTTATTATTATGATCAATCAAATTTGGTTGGAATTGAGTTTGTGGGAGAATTTTTTTTATTTGATGAGTTTTGTTTTCCTAAATTAAATATATTGATGAAGAATTGATGTTTGACCTAATAAAATAAACTAAACTAATTGTGCCATGACATTATTGCAATTTAGCTAGTTAAATTGATGGAGAATTGATCCTTGGTCCAATTGAAGAGTATTGAGGTGGGCCATGACATTGGTATACTTTTTAGTATTAAGATTTCTAATTTATTTATAAGGTGACAAGTGTTGGGGGTTATTCATCTTGTAATCGATTTGGATGTTTTATTTTCTAGGTGGATAGGAAGTCTCTCTTTTTAAATTGATTTTGACTTGGGAGGATGTTCTAGCTTATTGTATGATAGTGTGGAGGACAAAAATGTTTAATTTTATTTTATTATAATGTTTTCTTTATTCTATGTGGATATTATTGTTGTTTTTCTTAAAATATATATTTATCTTTTAAAGAGGTTTCTATCTAAATTAATTATTTTAAGTAATTTTTGGTCTTTAAAATTCTTGATTTTTGTCTTTAGGGTTGTAAGAATATTATCTTAGAACAATTTAATTATTAATCATTAAGAGAATTTACTATAAATAACATATTGTAGATTTAATTGGCATTTGCTTCACTTTGTATAACTTAAAATATCAACATTCAATATTCTTTGTTTCTATGTATTTATCATACTTGTAATGTCCCACGAGAGAACATGAGAAATCAACCTAAAACATGATGTACTAAGTTTACAATTTTTTTTTCTTAAGAGTTTACAAACAATAATGAATAACAATGCAGCAACAATATAACATAAGCAAATACATTCTCATAAATGTAACTCAATCATCAATTACAAATCCCAAGGGTTCCATGACGTAAAATTACATAAGTTAATTATTATTAAGAATAACTACAAGTACAAAATCTCACATATGCAAATGAATAACAAGTACATCATCATATAAATGTGAACATAAATATAATTGATACAAGGTATATATAATAACCAACATCTACTACACAAGTCGTAGGGTATGTAATAATAACCCAAGTACAAAGTACATGTACAATATATAAAAGTTAAGAGCAAAACTCCAAAGATGAAAGAAGGTAACAACTACAATGATCATCCAACACTGATATGGGAACATCATAATCTCAAATGGTAATAGAATCACTACCACCTGACCACGTGAAATCTAAAGGTCCACTCCCACTGTGCTGAGGAGATAACATAATATCCCACTCATATATCAATCACAAAATCAACCACAATATAAAACCTAAGAAAGGGATCTTGAAAGCTCTTTATCTCATGAAGTACTACTCAACTACAAGGGTGATACACTCCAATCCAGAGGCAACCGAAACATGTAGGAAACCTAAGATGCATATAAGGAAGTGTCATCACATACGTCTAACCCCTGAGTTTCATCCTGACAGCATCTCTAGACTCTGTCACTCAAGTGAACATACACGATATTAGTAAACCTCTCATATAGAAAAGGCTACTAACAATGCTAGAACATACACCACACTAGACGACAAACATCATCTAATCCTCCATCCTAGCATGTACTAGCACTCAAGAATGGGTGAGGTACACAAATCTTATTAATTCATTTTAAAGCCCCATTTAATATATTATATTATCACTTTATTAAGTTACCTACAATAAGTGATCCTGGCAACCACTTGTGGACTCCAACACTTATTGCAAGCCACTCCCATATACACACCTAGATAACCTACCCTAAGCCCATAAAACCTTCTCAAGCATAACGATCACAATTACAGTTCTACAAAAACATAAGGAATGAATACTGGTTCTCAAAACCATAATCCACATATACACTCTAAAGGTGTCAAAATAATAAGAGCTTAAGACTGAACAAGTCTTGGATAACAGAACCTAGATGACAAACAACATCATAATACACACATGTCATCAAATAAAATATAACCCCTAGTCTCTGATATTCAATCCTAACATTGACTTAATTCCCCAATAAACAATCCTAAATAATAGAACAAAGTATAAGTAAACAACCAACCCAAATCGGTATGTTAATGGGCCTAAGAAGGTTCAACCTCTTGGTGCTATAAGGAATGAAATTTTATGGTAACCACCAGATAAAAGGATGGACCAAAATTAACTTTGACTGAGCGTCAAAAGGCAATCCAAGACCTTTAGGGGTAGGGTATGTGGCCAGGGATGGAGGAGGAAATATTCTAGCATTAGGGGCAAAATGTTTGGAGGGTAGATCAAACAACTTAGCAGAATGTCTGGTAGCTGTCAATGCCATTTTGATGGAGAGAAAGCTTGGAGTCAAGAAATTGCACCTAGAAGGTGATTCATAGTTAGTGGTTAATGGCATCATGAAAGGGGAGATGGACATGTGGTACCTTAACAAGCATATCAGAAGAATAGGAGACTTGTTGGAAACTTTTGAAGAATTTAGGGTTACTCATGTTTGTAGAGATGCCAATACATTAGCAGATTTTCTATCCAACGTGGGGGTAAAAGGCTCATTGGAACAAAATTTTGAATTATTTGAAAACTTCACAAATTTATTAAGTGAAGAGTTGTTTGATAATTAACGGGGCAACCATCATAGAAGTGACATCCTAAGTGTGACAAAGTGATTTATGTAATTAGAGGCGCACAATTTTCATTGCATCACTCGAAGAGAGTACACTCATTAATGGAAGTGGAGCATAAGAAGGTACGTTAGAAGATTTTTAGAGATTCACATGATATGGGAAAGACAAAGTTTAATGACGAGGTCCTTGATTTTGGCAACTCTGGAATTTTTGAAGGCTATTTTAAGAGCCTCAACAGTATTGAAGACGAGTGGAGTTCATTTGTTGTAAACTATGCAAGGAGCTGTATTTTTTTGCTTGGTCGATCATGGAGGCAAACTTCTCATTGTCTTCACTAGGGAAAACCCCAAGATTTAGAGGGGGTATATCACTTACAAGGATGCGTCACATTTTTGAGATTGATCATTTGGATTTATGGTCAGCCATCTAGAAGATGATGGGGGAAGAATTATTTAATTCAAACATTCAGCCCTATGCAAATTTGGACATTTCATCCTTATTTGTAGCTCTGGATCTAATGGTGGGATCTTCCCTAGAGGATTTATTGAAGGTTTTGTGTAGGTTCCTGGAGTCGAAGTGGGCTGGTAGTCTCATTCCAATTGTGGGTAGGGTAGAAATTGGGGTTGGTATTTACATGGAGCAAGGCCCATGGTGCTTGGTTGGGGGTGGACAAGGGGAATTGCAGCCTTTGGTTCTGTGGTCCTCGAACCACCCAATGAAAAAGCATATGTTAAAGGTGAGGCAAGGATGGCGAGATCTGCTTACTTTTTTGCAGAAAATGGATGGGGAGAAAATGGAGTGGTAGGGAGAGAGGACATGGAGGAGGAAAACAACTCCTTGAGAGATGACAACCCTAGTGGGACTTGATGGAATTCCTATGGTACAAAGGCAGGTTCAAGGTGATGGGCGAGGGCTTGGAAAAGGGAGAGCTAGGCCAGCTTCGAAGACAGGAGAAGCATATGTGAAGGTGGAGGTGTTGATGTCAGTTTGCTCCTCGATGATCAGAGAAGGAAGGTAGTGGAGAGTTCTTTAGTTGGTAGTAGGAGTGATGTGGTTGGGTGCAGTGGTGATGCGATGAGGGAGTGTGGTGGTGGCACTAAACATAAATGATTAGGAGAAATTCCAAACTTTACCAGGGAAGACGTAGCTCACTGGTTCGACTAATGTTTTATGTTTTATGTTTCAAAGGTTTTGGTTGTTAGTATTTTTTCTATTTTGCTTAGGATGTCCTTTGTTGAAGCCAAATTGTAAAGAATAATTGAACATGTTTTGGGGGACTTTTGAATCTCTATCCCAATAGGTGTTTATGGGAATTAGTATAAGGATGAATGACATAGTAATGTATGGTGATTCTGCCTAGGAGAGGCATCGATTGTATAAATCTTTTTTGAATATCAATACAAATATAACTATTACCTATCAAAAAAAATATAACCAAACCAAATCATAAGTCTTAGTTACTAGAAATAAACATTCCATTTTCTGAAGTCCAATTTGACTTAAAACTAAACCATTTAACCATATTTATACACCCACACAACCATGCACATAAAAATATATAAGTAAATTCTTTCAAATTAAAAACCATATAAAATAATAATTAATATTTATTATTATAATAAATATTAATTAATAATAATAATAAATATTAATAATAATTAAAAAACTTTAATTATAATAAACAAAGTTTATTTTTAAAAAACTTAATAATAACAATGTATTTAAAAAACAACAACTCATATGATAAAATGGGATGGCCCCCCATTGGTGGCAGCTCCCCCTGTCGTCCGTCATTGACAGTGGGTACCACCATTGCCGCAGTGGCAGTGGGTAAAAACCCACAAACACATTTTTTTAATTTGATTTTTTTTCTTTTATATATATATATATATATATATATATATATGTAGTTTTTTTTTTGTTTTTTTACTGGTGAAAGTACCAACTGTACTTTTCTAGCAAGCAAAATTTTTCTCTTTTATATATTTTTTTCTTTCTAATAGTAAATTTCTACATCATATATATATATATATATATATATATATATATATATATATATATATATATATATATATATATATATATATATATATATATATATATATATATATATATATATATATATATACATACACACACACATGCTAAGAACATAATTATATGAATGAATACATATTTTATTAATAAATTCATGTAGAAGCAATACATTAAATACAATTTAATAAAATGATTTCTACAGGGTTTATGATATCAACCATGTTTTAATCTCAAGAGTTTTCTACCAAGAATTAAGAGACACCCTAATTGATTAAACCATAAGTTTTTCCCTAATTCATTTTGCCTGTAATCTCCTCAAAAGGATTCTAGGGTTTACTAGATTTGATAACAACATAAATTTTACACAAATAATCTTAATAGCCTTTTTCTTCTCAATTTTACAAACAAGACAAGATCCATAACACAAAAATCCAAAAACCATCAACCAAACTTGGTAAACACAATGAAAACAATCTTTTTGAAAAGAAAAGATTTGCATGGGTTATCAAACCCTACCTTAATCCAAAACTTGGTATGCAACAATGAAGAACAATTCCAAAACTTTAAAATCCCAAGCTTTCAAAAATTCCTTCAATTCCAAAACCAAAGCCAAAACCTGTAATCCTTCCAATCTGTCTAAAATGACCAAAAGACTCTAATAATGAAAACCTAGAAACTAGGGTTGAAAACATGCAACTCCCAAATAAAAATTAGAACTCAACTCAACTTTATTTATATCAAACCCTTTTGCAAAGTATAAAGTTGTGTCATGTTTCACGCTAACTTATCAGCACAATTGAATTTGAGTATTTCTAACTAAAAATTAATTTTGGTCAAACATTCTAGCTAGATTCAATCTAGCTAAGTTAGATAACTACTTCAACTTTTCCAATTGGAAATGTCTATTAAATGCATGTTTTATACCAATTTGGATCCAATTACCAAAGAAATAAAATTATTTCAAGAAACTTATGTTTCAATAACTCCTCTTTTTAATGATATTTTTTTTTAAAAATACAAAAAACTTTTTTGTAGAGCTCAGAGTTAAGAATATGCTCATATAGATTTTATATTATTTTAATTAGACATAGTTTATTGTAATTAAAAATATTGCAAGTAGGTATTTTAACAATCGAGAAGATGTTGATTCAAAGAAAGAAAAAAAATACTAAATCATATCAATTTTTTTTTAAAAAACATATGGTTCACTAGAGGAGAGAGTTCTCTTCAAGATTGTATAATTTTTATTTTTATTGGGATAGATTTGTTATGAAAAATATGGTGGGAGATGAAAACTGTCGATTTCAGGTGAGTTGGAATTTGAATTCTTATAAAAGAGAAAATATAGGTCAAAAACCATTTTTTGTTTTTTCATGCACTAGCTATATATGTCATCTATAACATATTGTGAAATCAGAGGAATTTTTTTAATTTACATATAGTTTTTTGGTGGGAAATAAACCCCCTGATTTTCAACAATTTTTAGCAACTGAAAAATCGGCTTTAAAAATTAAAAAAATATATCAATTCCATTTCAAAAAAATTATTAAAAATAATAATCATAAACTTCATCCATTTCTACACATTTCATCAGTTTATTTTATGTTCAAATTCTAAACAAAAATACCATTTTTATGTCATTGAAGTTGAAGAGTTCTAGTGTTGTTAGCATTTTCCTTTATAAAAGTGAGACACGAGTTTGTGCTTTTAGTTGTGAAGATGAAGATGAACCAATGTTGGTACATGATAAATTTTTAATTTTTAATTTTTAATTTTTAATAATAATATGTAACTTTTCAATTAATAACTTTTAGCTCAACTTTTAATTCTTAATTGATTTATTTAAATTGAATACATGCAATTAAATTGCATAATAATAATTAATTAGATTTATTATTTTTAGCATAATATAAATATGCAACTTGATATTTTATATATTAATATATTAATTATGCATTTAATTCTCAATTTGGATTGAATATTTAATTAAATACTATATTTTCATAATTAGACTTTTATAATTAAATCCTTTTAATAAACATAAGTCTTTAATTAATTCTCATTAATTAAATAACTATATATTTAATATTTTAATATTTTAATATTTATAAGGTGCATTTATTTAAATTACATAATTACTCTCAATTAAATCCTTAATTCATTTAACACAAATACCACATCAAACCACAAGCATGCAAACTTGAAGAAAAATCAACTACATCAAAACACAATAATCAAACTCAAATGAAGGTTCACAAATTTATGTCGCCTTGATGAATTCAAAGGGGTAAACAATTAGATAAATTTTCACTATCTCAGAACAATAAAATGACTTAAGTTTGGATTTGGACCTGCTTGTTATCTGTTGGAAACTACAATTGAAACAATTGTTATATTGTCATTGATGTCAAACCTTAACTGGTAGGACAATTGCTATCTAGGATAGTACCATATCCTTTGATTGAAGAAGATGATGTGAAAAGAAGAGATAACAAGAGAACCTAAGGAAAGATTGATTTATGTGATACTTTAATGGGTACTTGATCAATTGGCACATTGACAAGGTAATGTGTTATTTATCTAAGTAAGAATAAAGACTGGAAATATAGGCTTAACTGAGAAAAAGTGAATAAATCTAATTTAAGCCGAGTGATGTTAGTGTCAACCAAGCACCAGTATATGTTGAGTAAATCTAGTGTTGACCAAACATCAGTAATTGCTGAGCGACAAGAAATTACCGAGCAAAGATAGTGTTTGTCGAGGAAGACAATTTTAGTGATGACCGAGATATATAGTGATGACCAAGATGATGAACATAGTATTGACCGAGTGTCAGTAATTTACATTTGAAGAAAGAATTGAGAATCCCAACCGACATAGTTGAATTCTTGGGATATGTAAAACGTGTTGACATTATTAATGAATTGTATGGAGCATTTAATGCATGGTAAATCATTTTCTTATGGATTCAAAGAGAAGTTTGGAGATGTATCTAGAGGAAAAGATGGAGAACATAATCATGGAAGGATTCGATGAATCTGACCTAAACCTAAGATCGAAGGAGATTAAGTGGCAAAGATTGATCTACCTGATCAAGGAGGTATAAGATTAACCTAATTGTGAGGTTACTGAGAGAGGAGAAGAGGTTGATGTTATTGACTGATAAGTCTAAGAAGAAGGTTGAAGATGAAATTGCAAAGAAGTTGAATAGAGTGGTGATTACTTGAAGCGAATTCTGAGCAGATCAGAGATGGAAATGGAAATGAAGGCCAGTCATTAAATCAACATATGTGCAAAGTGGATATGTATTAGCAAAGTGAGTTGTATGTTTTTCAGATAAAAAACCTACTGTTAATTTCTAACCATTGTATCAGTCTAAATCCTTTAATCAAGGTGACATTCTAATGGAATGTTCTTAAGCCCTCTAACCAGGTCACTTTTGACAGAGTGTTTTAAATCCTTTAACAAGGTCACACCTAACAACATGTATGTAAACCTTTAATAAGGTTGGCTTTTCATAGAGGTCATTTCAGAAGAGTGAAAATCAGTAGCATGTTACAAAGTGGTTTTTCCCAAATCAGGTTTCCACTATAAATCTTGGTGTTATACTTGTGTGAATTATTTTGTTGTGAATGTTGTTAAAATCTTTACATTCTGCAAGTTAATTACTTTTGGACAGTGGACTGCATGTTATATGTTTCTGTAATATGTTATAGAGACCGAGTTGAATTGCTGATTAAATCTAAGTTTGTTGAAGTATGGAAAGTTCAATTGGTACATTTGGACCTGAGAACGACTGATTCACCCCCCTCTTTGTTGTTCTAAATAATTCTAACAATTGGTATCAGAGTTGTTGGTGCTTACAGAGAAAAGTTTAAAGGTACTTGAAGCTAATGATCAAGATGTACAAAAAGGAGGTACCGAAGCTAAACACAGAGAAATTCCCTGCATGTAAGAGTTTGATGAAATTGTATTTAGTTGGTATTGGTGATTCAAAAAAATACTATGTTGAAAATGAGTATGTTATACATGCCACACCTTTGACTGTTGAGGAGATGAAAGAAAAATAAGAAAACAATAAAGCAATGTTGGAGATTGCATCTGCCCTAAGCTATCCTGAATTTGAATACATCAAAGACTGTACTAATGCAAAGCAAATGTAGGACACTCTTGCAACTATCTATGGTGGAGATACAAATGTACTAAGAGCCAAATTTGAAATCCTGAGAGGTAAGTTTGATGAAATAAAAATACAAGAAGGTGAAAATATTGCTCAATATTGTGGAAGAGTTAAGGAGGTAGTGAATGCTATTAGAGGAGATAATAGAAACATTGATGATGAAACTGTTATTGGAAAAGTATTGAGAACTTTTCTTCCTATCTATGCTATCAGAATTTCTGCAATACAAGAATCAAGATGTAACCCTGGTAATGTTCTAACTCTAGAAATTCTTGTTGGTAAGCTTACTTCTTTTGAGCTATCTAATTATGATAACTACATTGTTCCTAATGTTGAATCTGCATTCAAGTCTCAAATGGTTATGCATAAGTCTAAGAGAGAAAAAGAAAAATGCGTGAAAAGTGATAGTGATAGTGACAGTGATAGTGACACTTCTAATGAAGATCTAGATGACCTTGAGGCACTTATGGCTAGAAGGCTAAAGAGAGGAAAAGATAAATATAAAGGTAAACTTCTTGTAATCTATTTTTCATATAACAAAGTTGGCCATATTGCAGCAAGATGCCCTAGCAGGACTGACAAGGATGAGAGAATAGAAAGCAAGTACAAAGATAAGAGAAATGAAAGAGATCACTGAAGGTACAAAGACTACAAAGACAAAGGTAAGAAATCCTGCTATATTACTGAAGAGGAAACTGACAGTGACACTAGTGAAACTGATGAATGTGATATAGAAGTTGTTTATGTTGCTATGAAAGATGATTTTGATGAATATGAGAAAATTGCACTTATTTCTTATGTGAGTAAAGGTGATAAGTGGATTATTAATAGTGGTTTCTCACATCACATGACTGGTGATAAAAGTAAGTTTGAGACCTTAGATCATTACAAAGGTAGAAGAGTTAAGTTTGGTAATGATGCACCATGTCCTGTGAAAGGAAAATGATCAATTAGATTGACTAATAAGATCAAATGTGAAAATTCTTATTGGGTTGAAGGTCTTAACTATAACCTGTTGAGTGTTGCATAGTTTAACAACACTGGTTACCGATTGGAATTTTATCACAGAAAGGCTAAAATATTTGATGCCATTGGTGAACTTATTGGAAGTGGAGAGAAAATAAGAGGTAACTTGTTCTATCTAGACCTATATGAAGAAACATGTTTGTTTGCACAATTTGATGATGTATGGTTATGACATAAGAGGCTGTGTCATGTGAATTTTGACAATCTGGTAAATATTAGTAAAAAGAAGAAAGTTAGAGCTTTGCCAAGATTGAAGAAACCTAATAATGTGATGTGTAAACAGTGTCAATTGGGAAAAATGACAAAGTCTAGTTTTAAGAGCAATATATATACTTCTGACAATATTTTGGAATTGGTTCATATTGACCTTTGTGGACCTATGGGTGTGCAAAGTTATTGTGGTGATAAGTACTTCATTCTGTTTGTTGATGACTATTCTAGAATGATGATTGTAATGTTTTTGAAAGAGAAATCTGATGCATTTTAGTTGTTTAAGTGGTATTTGGAAAAAATTGAAAAAGAAATAAGTAGAAGCTTGAAATGTTTGAGATCTAACAGAGGTGGAGAGTTTATATCAAATGAGTTCAATCTATTCTGCAATGATAGAGGAATAAGGAGACAGATGTATGCACCTAGGACACCTCTACAGAATGGTATAGCGGAAAGAAGAAACAAATCAATTATGGATTGTGCAAGAATATTGATGATTGAGCATACTGTTGCACAAAAGTATTGGAGAGAATTTGTAAGTACATCTTTTTATACCTTGAACCGAGTACAAATCAAGAAAGGTACAAATGCTACACCTTTTGAGTTATGGCATGGTTATGCACCTAATGTGAAGTCTTTTAGAGTCTTTGGGAGTAAATGTTATATACTGAAAGACAATAGGAATGGAAAATTTGATACAAAAAGTGATGAAGGCATATTCCTAGGATATTCCACTAAGAGCAAAGCTAAGTGTTTGAATTATAACACTAACAAAGTTGTGGAAAGTGCAAATGTTAGAGTTAATGAATATGCAGAAAGAAATGAAGTTGAATGCAAGAAAGAACCCAAATATTATAGATCTTTTGTATACATGGAAGAAGGAGAGGCAAGTAATACACCTTAACTAGATGTAGAGTCACAAAAAGGTAATGTCGAGCACTAGGATGATGTTGCCGAGCATTAGGAGGATGCTGTCAAGCAATAAGAAGAAGCAGATAATTTGCATGATGAACCTAAAGATCTAGAGCAAGGAGAAGAAATTTGAACCTATATTGGCACAATATGTAAGAAGACATCATAAGCCTGAAAAAATCATTGGAGATAAGGAATCTGGAGTCATGACAAGAAGTAAGTTGAAAGATCATACATGCTTGCTATGTGAGTTTGAGCCTAAAATAGTAAAAGATGCTTTAGAAAATGATAACTGGATACAAGCCATGAATGAAGAAATAGAGTAGATAGAAAATAATAATACCTGGACTCTAGTGCCGAGACCAGAAGATAATAATATTATTGGAACAAAATGGGTATTCATAAAAAAGCTCAATGAACATGGAGAAGTCACTAGAAACAAAGCTAGATTGGTATGTGAGGGGTATGCACAAGAAAAAGGAATTGACTATGGGGAGACATTCACCCCTGTTGTAAGATTAGGATTAAGGACTCTACTTGCATATTCAGCTTATAAAGGATTCAAAGTATATCAAATGGATGTCAAATCTATATTTCTAAATGAGATATTAGAAGAATAAGTATACATTGAACAACCAGAAGAATTTATTGACCTAAGCAAGATGAATATAGTTTGCAAGTTGCACAAGGCACTGTATCGATTGAAACAAGTGTTAGAAAGTAAAGTCCACCAAGATAACTGAGAGGGGGGGTGAATTAGTTATCAGATAATTATAACTTTTATCAACTTCAACAGATTTTAACCATGTAAGCAATATGACCAACAACCATAGAAAGATATTCATACACAATAACACAATGACACAAGATATGTTGACTAGGGAACCTCTTAATCAAAGAGTAAACCCTGGTGTGAATGATGCCCACAAAAGATGCACTAATATGAATATTCCTTGTGAAAGGATGGACTCTATTAGGAGTCTTATGAAATACATTCAGTACATATGAATCACTGTTAGGAGATTTTGAATCCCTGCTAAAATATTCTAACTCTGTTAGGAGTTATGGAAGACAGAAGGACCCACTACCCAAACAGATTCAATGGCAAGATCACTAAACACACTGTCCAATTGATCTCTAGATTATTCAATAGAATGATATCAAATCTTTACTGATCTCAACAATATGTTACCTCTTCTCTGACTGTGCCAAACTACACTCACTGCTACACTAGATCTCAATTCTAGATCTCTGTACCTCGCATATCCTCTTTCACAAATTCACTTTCACAACTTCATTCACTTCATCATATTCATTCCACATATATCACAACAAGGAAAAACATTCCTTCCTTTATACCACACTCAAGTAATTACCAATGATTCGACATCCAAATTACAAAATAAAAGTTTCCACACGTTACATCAAAATTACACAAAATTGTCAGCTTCCAATTAGAATAATTCTTCACTCGTGCGACCTCAAAGTTTTCACTATTAACCACGTCACTATCAACATGTCTTCAACTACTCTATAACTGTGCAAAACCAGATTCCATCCTGATTAAGAGATATCATCCGATTTCCACAAACCGCTACTCAGGAACACTGCGTGAATACTGCTTCCACCAAAATGCTCATAACTTCCATGAATGAAAGAATTACTGTCTGCACTCTTAACCATGAACATAAAAGATATCACAAAGTAAATCCTCAACATCACATAGCCTGATTTGCAATATCCCACGTGCGCTAATCCAAACATTGTTTGCTCCTCTGCTAGTCTCTAGTAGATCACTGTGTTGACATCAATGACAATCATAGTCATGAATGCAACAACAACTGCTACATAATGGCTACCAATACTCCCATAGAATATATTCAGCATTCATCCCTAACAATCTCCCCCATTGGCATTGATGGAAACATAGATGAAAAACATCCAATGTTCCATAAATCCAACACTGCAACACTGCTGCTCTGAAAAATACTTTCGAATCCTCTTCATCAATCAAATCTTGCTTCATTTTCCTATTCAGTTCTCTCCAACAGATGGTACAAATGGTTTTTCATGTACACTTCTCCCCCATTGACATCAATGATAGAAATTTCATCATTATGTCAACAACAATTCCAATGTCAAAAGACACTATTCAGAAAATACATTCACTAGAGTCCTTATGACTCAACTCAAATACACATACTCCCCCATAGAGGAAGTACCAACATCTAGTCTAGAAGAAAGATAAGGCTCATATACCACTGGATGGTTGCAACAAACTGCATCACTTCTCAAAAGCAGGTTGGGGCATAACCCCAAGCATACCTCTCAGATACTCAAATGTATCCTTAGGCAAAGGTTTTGTAAATATGTCTGCTATCTGCTCCTTTGTGCTTATGTACTCAAGTCTGAATTCTTTCTCAGCAACTTTCTCTCTTACTACATGATACTTAATCTCAATATGCTTTGTCTTAGAATGTAATACAGGGTTCTTAGACATACTAACTGTGCTGGTGTTATCACAATGTATAACAATAGGCTCAACAAATTTTATTCCAATATCCTTCAGCATCTGCTTCATCCAAATTATCTCGTTACAATTGTTTGCTGCTGTTACATATTCTGCTTCTACTGTGCTCTCTGAAATACAATTCTGCTTCTTGCTTAGCCAAGAAACCAATCTTCCTCCAAGGAAAAATGCTCCACCACTGGTGCTCTTTTTATCATCAACACTGCCTCCCCAATTAGCATGTGTATATGCACATAGGGTAAAGTCATTAGATTTTTCATACCACAATCCATACTCAATTGTGCCTCTTAAATATCTCAGTATCCTCTTCACTGCTGCATAATGTGATTCTCTAGGTTCAGCTTGAAATCTTGCTACAATTCCAACTGAATGTGCTATATCAGGTCTTGTATGTGTCAAGTACTGCAATCCTCCAATCATAGATCTGTACTTTTTTTGTTCAACTACAGGAGTCTCATCTATGCTAGATAATTTATGTCTAGTTACCATAGGTTTTCCAACTGGTTTACAGTTCTCCATTCCAAATCTCTTCAATAAATTATTCAAGTACTTTGTCTGACTTACAAAGATACCATCACTATTCTGTGTTATTTGTAATCCCAAAAAGTATTTCACTTCACCAATCATACTCATTTCAAATTTAGTCTTCATTTCATCAGCAAATTTATCATTGGCTTCATATTCTCCTCCAAAAATAATGTCATCAACAAAAATAACTACAACTAACAAACCATTTTCGATCTCTTTTGTGTATAGGTTGCTATCAGTTGTGCCTTTTGTAAATCCCAATTTCAACAAATACTTATCCAATCTTGCATACCAAGTTCTAGGTGCTTGCTTTAGTCCATATAAAGTTTTCTTCAATTTACATACCATGTCTCCTTCTTGAGTCAAAGGAAAACCTTCAAGCTTCACAATGAAGACTTCTTCTTCCAATTTACCATTCAGAAATGCTGACTTCACATCCATCTGATATACTTTGAATTTCTTAAAAGCTACATAGGCCAAAAACATTCTTACTGCTTCAATTCTTGCAACTGGTGCAAAAATTTCTTCATAGTCAATTCCTTCTTGCTGTGAATATCCTTTACATACTAATCTTGCTTTGTTCCTTACTACTTCTCCTTGTTCATTCATCTTGTTTCTAAATACCCATTTAGTTCCAATAACATTCTTATCTTTAGGTCTAGAGACCAATTCCCATGTCTTGTTCTTTTCAATCTGATCTAGTTCTTCTTTCATAGCTTTAATCCAATGTTCATCTTCACAAGCTTCACTAGTAGATTTAGGTTCAATTTGAGAAATCAAACATAACAGTTCTTGTACCTTATTTCAAGTCTGAACTCCTCTGTCTATGCTTCCAATAATCTGCTCAACAGGATGATTCCTTGATAAATTCCTGTTAGGTGTCACTGTCTTAGATCTTACTTTAGGTGTCAGTTCTTCAATGATCTCTCTGTGGCTTTCATTCAACAAGTCACTGTCAGTTTCATAAAATAATTTAGTAGTTTCAGTGTTAATTCTGGGATGAGTTCCTTCATCTGATTCATAATCAAGCATTCTTTCCTGAATTTTGAACTTTTCATCAACTTTAACATTTGTGTTCTCAACAATAGTCTTAGTTCTCTTATTATAACATCTATAAGCTTTAATCTTCAAAGAATATCCAAGAAATATACCTTCATCACTTCTAAGATCAAACTTTCCAATATCATCATCTCTCTTTATATAACATTTTCTTCCAAAAATTCTAAAATACTTAACTGAGGGTGCATGTCTAAACCATAATTCATAGGGTGTCTTGTCTGTGTCTACTTTTATTTGTACTCTGTTCATCATATACACTGTTGTGTTCACTGCTTCTCTCCAAAATATCTTCACCAAGTCATTGTCAAATAACATAGCTCTTGCTGCTTCAGTCACTGATATGTTCCTCCCTTTTGCAATACCATTTTGTTCAGGTGTTCTAGGGGTTGAAAACTGTCTCTTAATACCATTCACTTCACAAAAAGTGTTAAACTCTCTAGAAGTAAATTCTCCACCTCTATCTAATCTCAAACATTTAATTTTCATTCTAGATTCATTCTCAACTTTATTCTTTATGATCTTAAACTTATCAAATGCTCCAGACTTTTCTTTAAGAAATGCAATCCACATCATTCTTGTAAAATCATCAACAAGAATCATAAAATACCTTTCTCCATAGAATCCTCTAGTCCTTGTAGGACCACTCAAGTCTGTATGAACAATCTCCAACTTCTCTGCAGATGTAAACTTCTTACTGGAAAATGAACTTCTCTTCTGTTTATCCATCACACATTCCTTGCAAATCATGTTAGTAGGCTTCATAATTCTAGGCAAATCTCTTACTGCAAGTGTAGTACTCACTTTCACAATATTATCAAAATTTATATTACAAAATCTTCTGTACCATAACCAACTGTCATCAATCTTAGTAATCAAACATGTCATCTCAGTAAGATTCAACTGAAATACATTACCTTTTGTTCTAGATCTAGTACCAATCAAATTTCCATCTTTATCTTTTATCACACAAGTTTTGTCAGTAAACTAAACTTGATATCCCTTATCAACTAACTATCCAACACTCAAAAAATTATGTTTCAAACCATCCACAAGGTAAACATCATCAGTATTAGTCTTTCCATCAAGAGTAATAGATCCTATACCTTTAATCAAACAAGGTGCATTGTTTCCAACTCTAACAACTCCTCCATCATAATTGTTAAACTTTATAGAATTTCTCATGTCTCCAGTCATATGATGTGAACAAACACTATCTATAATCCAATCAGCTTTCTTTTCTACTTGAGAAACTAAAGCCTTTTCTTCCTTAACTTCAGTTTCAGGGTTTTCTTCCTTAATTGCTACAAATCATATATCATCATTGTTCTCTGTATCACTTTCACTCAAAGGTTTTTCAAAACTAGCTTCAAGTTCTTCATCATTTGCATAGTAACATTCTTTAGATATTCTAGGATTGAAATTCTTTCTATACTTCTTAACTCTCTTATGACACTTAGATGCAAAATGACCAAATTCTTGACAAGTCCAACATTTAATTTTTTTCTTACCATCTAGTTCTCTCTTCACAAGCAAGCCAATACCTTCTTCAATCTTCTTGTCTTCTTCATTTCTAGATTTGCTTCTGCTAGCATAATCTTCGCTCACACTGATGCTTCTTGACAAAGTAGGGTGAATACTAAGAGCACTGAATGCTATCTCCATTCTAGGCAAGTCTCCTGATAACCTCAGGTTCATCTTTGTTGCTTCCAATCTTCCAAGAAGAGTCTCTCTTGTAAAGTTTGAAGTACAAGGTATAACTTGTTCAATCATCTATGTTGTCTGCTTAAATGCAGGAGTCAATGTCCTTAGAATTTTCCATATCACTTCATTCTTTGTCTTTGTTCTTCCACAAGATTTTATACCTGCAACAATTTTTGACATTCTACCAATATACCTTCTAACAGATTCATCTTCCATCATTCTTATATCTTCAAATGCACATATCCAATTATGTAATCTGACCTTCTTTGCATGTTCATCACCTTCAAAAGTAGGGTGCAAAGCTTTCCAAATTTCATGAGATGTTTTTAAAGATTTTACTTGACTGTACTCATTCTCCAGAAGGGCTGACAAAAGTGCTTCCCTGGCAAGTATGTTACACATGCATAGATCTCTCTCATCATTACTACATGTTTCAATATCATCTTCTTCAATGATAGTCTTCTCATTCTTCATTATCAACCAATAACCTGGTCCTAAACATAGTAGATGTGTCTTCATCTTTTCTTTCTAGTTGTCAAAATTCACTCCATCAAACTTAGGGCTTTCTTTCCTGAAATTCACCATGGATCTCCTTAAGCTGTTAAAATTTTCTTTCAAGGACCTACTGCTCTGATACTAATTGTTAGAAAGTAAAGTCCACTAAGATAACTGAGAGGGGGGGTGAATTAGTTATCAGATAATTATAACTTTTATCAATTTTAACAGATTTTAACCATGTAAGCAATATAACCAACAACCATAGAAAGATATTCATACACAATAACACAATGACACAAGATATGTTGACTAGAGATCCTCTTGATCAAAGAGTAAACCCTGGTGGGAATGATGCCCACAAAAGATGCACTAATATGAATATTCCTTGTGAAAGGATGGAATCTGTTAGGAGTCTTATGAAATACATTCAGTACATATGAATCCCTGTTAGGAGATTTTGAATCCCTGCTAAAAGATTCTAAATCTGTTAGGAGTTATGGAAGATAGAAGGACCCACTGCCCAAATAGCTTCAATGGAAAGATCACTGAGCATAATGTCCAAATGATCTCTAGATTATTCAATAGAATAATATCAAATCTTTATTGATCTCAACAATATGTTACCTCTTCTCTGACTGTGCCAAACCTCACTCACTGCTACACCAGATCTCAATTCCAGATCTTTGTACCTCACATATCCTATTTCACAAATTCACTTTCACAACTTCATTCACTTCATCATATTCATTCCACATATATCACAACAAGGAAAAACATTCATTCCTTTATACCACACTCAAGTAATTACAAATGAGTCAGCATCCAAATTAAAAAATAGAAGTTTCCACACGTTACATCAAAATTACACAAAACTGTCAGCTTCCAATTAGAATAATTCTTCACTCGTGTAACCTCAAAGCTTGCACTATCAACCATGTCACTATCAACATGTCTTCAAATACTCTCTAACTGTGCAAAACTAGATTCCATCCCAATTAGGAGATATCATCCAATTTCCACAAACTGCTACTTAGGAACACTGCTTGAATACTGCTTCCACCAAAATGCTCATAACTTCCATGAATAAAAGAATTACTATCTGCACTCTTAACCATGAACATAAAACATATCACAAAGTAAATCCTCAACATCACATAGCTTGATCTGCAGTATCCCACGTGCGCTAATCCAAACACCGTCTGCTCCTCTGCTAGTCTCCAGTAGATCACTGTGTTGACATCAATGACAATCACAGTCATGAATGCAACAAAAACTGCTATAGAATGGATGCCAATACTCCCATAGGATATATTCAGCATTCATTCCTAACAAAAAGCCCCCAAAGCATGGTATGAGAGATTGCATAATTAATTGATAAAGGTTAGATTTGTAAGGACAAATGACAACAATAATCTGTATATGAAGACTGAAGAAGGTAAAGGGATTTTTTTAGCTGAAATATTTCTTGATGATATCATATTTGGAAGATAAGATGCCCTATGTCAAAATTTTTCAAATGAGATGCAAACTGAATTTGAAATGTCTATGTTTGGTGAGATCAAATTCTTTTTTGGTTTGCAAGTTTATTAGATGAAGAAAGGTATCTTTATTACTCAATCTAAATATGTCAAAGAGATACTGAAAACTTTTGGTATGGAGAATTCTAGACCAGTAAGTACTCCTATGGCTACTGGACAGAAACTATCTAAAACTGATGATACAATTGAAGTGAATCAAACCTTGTATAGATCTATGATTGGAAAGCTACAATATATTGTTCACAATAGACTAGATGTCTCCCTAGCAGTTGTGATTGTGGAAATATTTTCTGCCAATCCTAAATAAAATCATATGATGGCAGTGAAAAGAATATTGAGATATCTGAAAGGAACAAAGGATTATGGATTATACTACAAGAAGAATGACAAGTTTGAACTGAAAGTTTACACTGATGCAGATTAGGCTGGAAATGTTGATGATAGGAAGAGTACAAGTGGTGGCACATTCTTTCTAGGAAAGAGATTAGTCTCCTAAACAAGCAAGAAACAAAACTGCATTTCCCAATCTATAGTAGAAGCTAAGTATGTAGCAGCAACAATAAATTGTTCAAATTTAGTGTGGATCAAGCAATTGTTAAAAGGTATGAAGGAAGAAATTACTGAGCCAGTTGTTATTTTATGTGATAACACAAGTACTATTAACATATCAAAGAATCCAGTGATGCACACCAAGACTAAGCATATTTCTATCAAGTATCATTACTTGAGAGAGCTAGTTCAAGACAAAGAAGTGAGATTGGAATATGTGAATACACAGGAATAATTAGCAGATATATTCACAAAAGCTTTACCTAACAATGATCATGAATACCTTATAGGTAAATTAGGGATGCTTCCCCTAACTGAGGCTACCTATTAAAATAGAAGCACTACATCAAATGTGCTAATCAGAATATTTGACAAATTGATGCAGAAAAGGTCACACTTTAGGAGTTGCCTAGAGTTGTGAGAAGTAAAGAAAAGATATTAATCAGTCATAAGAAAGATGACAAAGGGAGTATACAACATACAAAACTGACATGAAGACACCTACATGGTAAATATGTAAGAGATAGATACATGCTTTGACATTGTTGTCAAAGAGGGAGAAGATTCAATGAAAACAAATGGAGTGATACAACACTAAGGGAGAAGATTCAATGAAACATGAGGGAGAGATACAAAGAAGATTCAGAGGGAGTAATTGAGCAAGAGGTCAGGCAAAGAAAAAGTTGTGAATCAGAATGAAGATAAGGATATTAATAAAAATCTGATACATAGAGATTTTTGGATTGTTTGGTAAATCATGTGTTATTCATGTGGTGTTTCCATCAATGCCAAAGAGGGAAATTGTTGGAAACTATAATTGAAACAATTGTTATATTGTCATTGATGTCAAACCTTAACTGGTAAGACAATTGCTATCTAGGATAGTACCATATCTTTTGATTGATGAAGATGATGTGAAAATAGGAGATAACAAGAGAACCTAAGGAAAGGTTGAGTTATGTGATACTTCAATGGGTACTTGATTAGTTGGCACATTGACAAGGTAATGTGTTATTTATCTAAGTAAGAATAAAGATTGGAAATATAGGCTTAACCGATCAAAAGTGAAGAAATCTAGTTTAGTGTTAACCGAGTGCCAGTATATGCTGAGTAAATCTAGTGTTGACCGGACATTAGTAATTGCCAAGCGACATGAAATTACGGAGAAAAGACAATGTTTGGTGAGGAAATTTTTAGTGATGAATGAGATATATAGTAATGACCGAGATGATGAATGCAATATTGACCGAGTGTCAGTAATTTACATTTGAAGAAAGAATTGAGAATCCTAACCAACATAGTTGAATTCTTGGGATATGTAAAATGTGTTGACATTATTAATGAATTGTATGGAGCATTTAATGCATGGTAAATCATTTTCTTATGGATTCAAAGAGAAGTTTGGAGATGTATCTAGAGGAAAATATGGAGAACATAATGATGGAAGGATTTGATGAATTTGACCTAAACCTAAGATCTACGAAGGAGATTAAGCGATAAAAGATTGATCTACCTGATCAAGGAGGTATAAGATTAACCTAATTGTGAGGTTACTGAGAGAGGATAAGAGGTTGATGTTATTGACTGATAAGTCTAAGAAGAAGGCTGAAGATGAAATTATGAAGAAGCTGAATAGAGTGGTGATTGCTTGAACCAAATTCTAAGAAGATCAGAGATGGAGATGGAAATGAAGGGTAGTCAGTAAATCAACATATGTACGAAGTGGATCTGTATTAGCAAAGTGAGTTTTATGTTTTTCAGATTAGAAACCTAATGTTACTTTATAACCATTGTATCAGTCTAAATCCTTTAATCAAGGTTGACCTAACAGTCATTGTATAAATCCTTTAATCAAGGTGACATTTTAATGGAATGTTCTTAAGCCCTCTAACCAGGCCACTTTTGATAGAGTATTTTAAATCCTTTAATAGGGTCACACCTAACAGTGTATATGTAAACCTTTAATAGGGTTGGATTTTCACAGAGCTCACTTTAGAAGAGTGAAAAGCAGTAGCATGTTACAAAGTGGTTTTTCCCAAATTGGGTTTCCACTATAAATCTTGGTGTTATACTTGTGTGAATGATTTTGATGTGAATATTGTTGAAAGCTTTACATTCTGCAAGTTAATTACTTTTGGACAGTGGACTGCATGTTATATGTTTCTGATATATGTTATAGAGACCGAGTTGAATTGCTAATTAGATCTGAGTTTGTTGAAGTATTGGAAAGTTCAATTGGTAAATCTGGACCTGAGAACAATTGATTCACCCCCCCTTTGTTGTTCTAAATCATTCTAACATTATCTTCCCTCTCTTACCATAGAGGCATTGCGATATGACACACTCATCTTGATAATTCAGTGAAGTTGATGTCTAGTACTTGCAATCCTTCCATCACAAAGATGAACATGTGCATACATATGTATATAACAAACAATGGTTGAGACAATGATTGAGATCAGTACATCATGTGGACCTCACAAGCAAGTAATGATGACTTCGTCTCACACCATATCAAGCATGCCAAATAAAAATGTAAAACATACATACGATCCATGTGCATACAAATATAGGGCCAGTATGTCAGTAATTCCATAAATATAATGACATCATAACATATAAATAATCATCATAAAATAACCATAATCTAACAATAAATACATGATATCAGACAACATCCAATGACTCATAATATATCAAATCAAAATATAAAGTCATACATCCATATCCTCAAATATCACTAAAATAACCAATGCACATCTAAAAGTGGCCTAAAAGAGTTTGGCAATATAAACTGAAAAGAAAACTATGGAAGGGGTATTACAATACTAGCTTATATACCTATATATAAAATACATCGAGATGTATCGAGGTGTTGAAATTTTTAATTTAATATTTTTATTAAAGTTGAATGATGAAAAAATTAAATGCCTCGATACATCTCGACATATTTTATATATAGGTATATAAGCTAGTAGCATCTTGACACACATAGATTAATATATAATTATATAACATCTTTTCATTATATAGAATTTATACAATATTATTATGATATTTTTTTATTAATTACTTTACTCTAACCCTAACCCTAAACTTACTCCAATTATATATAATATTAATATTATATTTTAGCTATGGTTAGGGTTAGAACTCTCTCTCTCATTTAGTCAAAGTTAATCAAATATTAATTATAATATCTATTATATTTGATATATTAGGTGAATAATAATAAATAAGTATTATCAAATAATAATTTGATATTTCTATTTTTGTTATAATTATTTATATTAAATATATTATTAATATATATTTTAATTGAAAACCGAGATAACTTCAAGGCTTCAAATACCCTGAAACCTTCAAGCATTGCGTGTGTATTAATGAATTTCATTTAATCAATGACAAGGGGTGAGAAATGCTTGAACTACATATTATTACATGGATTAATTATTGTATTCATCAACCCATCTTAAAAGTGCTACAAAGAGCGCGTAGTGTTGTGCTTACAACATACTTCTAATGCTTGGATAAGTTTACCATTGTAAGATTCAATTCCTAACGTTGGCAATGTAATCACTGACCCTCTAATTTCTTGAGCACTATGTGTGAGTCTACCTTGGCATGAGGAGCTCCAAGGAGGATGTCCATCTCTTCCTAGAAATATGCAATAGGGAGAATGCATTAGGTTGTCAATTCGACGTCAAGACAAGACCAGGTTGTTAATCCCACGTGTCAGGAGAAGACTGGGCAATGGTTGCAAGCATTAATATTGTCAAAAAATGCACCTAAATAAAATAGCAAAAAAAGTGAATGATGTTGTGGTTAGTATTCCTTTTTAAGCCCGCCTTAGTATTCCTTATATGTAACTGACTATGCATTTATCAGTCCCACTATTTTTAGCTTTTTTTACATGCTATGGCGAGAATGTGGATAGCACATTGTCAAGCTAGCAGTGGAATGCAAAAGGTTTCTTTTATCTTACACCATTTTTTTGGATGACCTCGTATAAGGAGGTTTGATGCCATTGTAGGGTTACGCCTCTCGACATGTAATGAGAACGTAGATAACACATTGTCAAACTAGCAATGGAATATGAAAGGTTTCTTTTTTCTTACACCATTTTTTTGGATGGCCTCCTATAGGGGGATTTGATGCCACTGTAGGGTTATTCCTCTTGACATAATTAATCAACTTAAGGATCTAAGTGTCTGTAGACACCTAAAAATCCTTTAGAAATTAAAGTATTTTTATTTTTCTGAAAAACCCCTAATGACATCATCATTTGTTAATTAATTAATTAATTAATTATTTAATATATTTTTATGCCATTCATTTCCTTTATTTTAATTAAGCATCTTTAATTAAAGAATATTTTCCAAAAGCATTTAAATCAAATTTGAATGATTTTCCTATCTTTATTGAATCAATATTCAATAAATGATGTCATAATCCCTAAATAAATTTTATATTTATTTAAAGCCTTAAAACCCTAGAACCTTCTAGCCTTTCCTAAACCCTTCCAATCTTCCCTAAATCTTCCCTAAACCTACTTAGGAGAAATTACCTACTTTTTCTAAGCTAATCCAAGTCTCCATTGACTTTTGGTCAAACCCTTCCCCTAATGAGCCTTACACACTCATTCAAAGCCTTCCACACTCTTTAAGGCCTCTTACAACCTCATAAAGAGACCCATGTCTCTTCTTCCACACTTTTTCCCCTTGCACACTTCCCTAGTGTTGCTCACACATGTGTGAGCAACCCTTAACCCAAGCTAAACCTTACCATACCCCAAATGATACCTCTTACTCTACCTCAAACCTTACCCCTAACCCTAACTCATCCTCCTAACCCAAGCCCTTCCCAAATCCTATAAATACCCTCACTTCCTAAGAGAAAAACACCAATTCACTTTCAATTCATAGTAGTGTTATAATGCTAGAATAGTTCTAAATCTTTAAAGCTTTCATACTAATTGTTAGATTTCATCCATTTTTATGCTTTCATAGCTCATCATAGCTTAGATAATATGGATAAATCTTAGTTTTTTTTTTTTTTTCATTGTATTCCATCATCTCACACTTCATTTTGGATTAAAATCAATCTAGAATAAGCATTCATAGCTTAGATTGCATCATTGAGCTTGTAGATTCCTTAAGGCCTTAAGGGAAAAAAGGGTGTTCCATACCTGGTTTTGCACCACTATGGGGTTCTTATGGTCCCTAATCCATCCCTAATCCTCCTAAATATCATTAGGGAATTTCTCTAAGTGATTCGAGAGCATACCCACATCCCTAAAGTGAGAGCAAATCAAATGGCCACAGGGTACTCCCGTTTAAGCTCTATCCGAATGACTTTGTTAATAAATTTATGTAATAGCTTAGGTATATAATTCTTAAGTAATGTTTGACATGTTTACACCTTTCAAGATAGATTAGGTTTGCATTGATCACATTTTGGCATGCTCGGTGGAACCCTACATGCCTTCAAACTGTATTTTTTAGGGTTTTCCAAGCAAAAAACTCAAGTATTCAGTAATCTCATCCTGTTCTATGAGGATAATAGTACAAGTAAACCCCCTAGAAGTTAATTCTCATATGAGTAAGGATCCTTACTCATACTAGGACCACCCATTACTCGTATGGGGTCTTGGTAGCCATTTTTGGCCCTCTGAACTTGTTTGCTCATACTGGAAGCACCCAGTACTCATACTAGGCCTACCTATCACTTGTATGAGTAAAGACCATTATTATACCCTTCCCTATTTACTCATATGGGAAACAAAGGGGTCTTGTAAGGCTTTAGGCCAAGGAAAAGTTGACTTTTTGGGGTTTTTGGGGGTTTTTAGGCCCTTTTGACACCATCTTTTGTAGGTACTCTTGGAAGGCATCAAAGTAACTAAAAAAATAAATCCTTAAGGATCATGAACTCTTGTGAAGATTTAGGAAACACAAACACATCATTTTCAGGCTTAAAATGAACTTTTTGAGTGCCCTTAAGGGACAAATTTGCAAGCTTTTCCTAAACATTTCCTAATAAATCCTAACCAACTCAATTTGTTACTATTTGGCCATAAATCAATCAAAATCATCTCTAATGTTTCTCATTTGGCTAAAAAGAATCTCAAATTTTCAAAATCTAAAGTTTTAGGAGTCATTCATGCAAAATAGGAACACTCTATCTTTTTGGTGCATAAAAAGAACATCAAGTTTGCATTACAAAACTAAGTGGTTCCTAAAAAAATAAAAAATCATCCTAAAGTGATCCTAAATCAAACTTAAGTTCATGAAAAAGAGCTAAAATAAATTCATTTACAAATGTCTTCAAGTTTTGTTAAAAGTCTCAAAGCAAACTAGAAACAAAATCAAACAAAATCTTTGCAAATCTTTTCAAATTTGGTTCCTAACATTCCTAAAAGTTTCAAAACTTTCCTAAATCAATACTAAAGCTTTTTTATTGATATGATCAAGTCTCTTATTGCAAAAATCTTGAATGCCTTTCAAAGTTCGTGTATCAAAGCTAAACCTAGGAACTTTCCCTTTGGAGTCTAAAAAGTTGAGCAAAAGGAAAACAAATCTTGAATGAAGCTAAAAGAATGAACCCAAGTCCAAAAGAGTCATTGTCATTTTGAAAATCAAACACAATCTTGAATGATTTAAAAAGAGAAAGAAAAGCATCTCTATTCCTTCCTCTTTCAATTTCAGTTCACACGCAAACTCAATCTTGAATGACTTAAAGCTAAAAAACAAAGCACTTTTCAAAGTTCTAAAGCAACACGCACACTCAATCTCAAATGCTCAAGAAAAGAACTTGCAATTGCTCAAACATTTACTTTTTGAAGAAAGAACAACTCAAAACCTAAAAAACTTGTGTCTTCAAAAGTTTTTCAATTCAATCACACTTAATCAAATTTTGGGAAAAAGAACTCTTCATGATGTGCATCTAGGATTTTTTCATTTCCTTGCAAAATCCTTGTTAGAATAAGTAATGTAAAACACTTGAACTTAGACAAGTTCACTTGTTTTACTTTTAGTGAGGCTTGTCTGGGGAGAAAAGAGCTTCCACTTTGGAGAACAACCTCAAACCGGTATCTTCCCCAACTGGTATAGAAATAAAGCACTGAGAAAACTCTCGCTTATATCCCCTCAAGCTCAGGCGAGGCGTGTTGATGGTAGCCTAGGGTAGGTGAATAATCCCTACTATTTCAGCATGGTCAACTAGGCTCTTAAGTGAGTCACATGCGTACAAACTGATTGGGGGGACTCCATGGAACAATTACAAACTGGTTAAAATAGAGGCTACCCTATCCACATTTGAAGGTATCAGAATCCTTGTGCAAGGACTGATCCAAGGGGTTTACTGGATCACCTCAAGATTACTCACCATTTGTATCCCCTTCTAGGGGGTACCAAGTTGTGGGCAAGGATTTTGATACTCACCTTCCTTAGGTAGATCTGCTTGAAGTGATTGACAGTCAAAGACTTCATGAAAACACTTGTTGGAACATACACATTTTCAAAGCTTTTTCAGATTTGAGAGTCAGTTATCTTGCTTGTATTCCACAAGGTTGCTTTTTCCCTTCTGGAGATTGCTTTTCCAAAAATATTTTTTGAAATCTATCCTTTGCCATTGGAAAACATCAAACTGATCTACAACTTGATTCAGAATAATCATAAAACCTTACAGAAGAAACCCTTAAAATCAGATACCTGAAGCTTTTGTCTCAATTCAATTATCAAAATCTCCCTAAGTTATGTCCGGTTTGATCAAGCACCTAAAAGCTAAACTTCCCAAATCCCAAGCCCATCGAGAGAAGAAAGTTGCAGAGAGAAATCTTAAAAGCCATCAATCTTTTGTGCAAGCAACCTAAGCCGAAGAAAAGTACCAAGAAAAGCTTGATAATGTGGGCTATAATGCAAGAGTCAAGTAGTTTGCTTACCAATTTTGACTAAATCATTGCTACATCAATCTTCAAAGAGAAGACTAGCTGGAGTCATCACATATCCACTTTTCCTTCAGAATCTAAGGTCCTATCTCGATAGCTCTCCATCCTAGATCATTCTAGTTTCATCCTTGCATCACCACCAAACTTTAGTTGCATTCTAGAGTCTATCTTAGTTGCATTCATCATCATCTTCCTAGTAGCATCATAGGTCATCCCTTCCAATTGCATCTAAGTCATCCTTTTAGAAATGGCATCATTTCATCATCCTTCACCTTCATTCCATCAACAATCTATAATCAGAATCCCAAAATCCTTGATCTAAATCCAACATCCATCATCCACAATCAGAATCCCAAAATCCTTGATCCAAATCCAGCATCCATCATCCAAATCAGATCCCACTATCTTTGTACCAAATCCAAGTGATCCAAATCCACAAGCACTTAGTGTTCAAAACCTTTGAGTTGTTTTCAATCTCCTATCCTAAATCAGAAATCATCCCCTTTTGGTAGAGCATTGTCTAAAGGAAATCCAACTTGTCCTTGCATAGCCTCATCATCTCAGGCAAGAGATTGGCTTGCATTGATAAAAATCTAGTTGACCAAAGATCATTAGTCTATCCTAGGTTGACCAAATCCTATCACTGATCCTCCATCGGGAAAAACAACAGCTCATCATTGGCACTTAGAAATCTTCGACCAACATCCCACCAATCATCCACCAAATCTTGAGCTAAATCAGAGTACCCCACCAAGCTCCCATCATCGCCAAAACATATCACCAATCTTTCACCATCTTCTGCCATCCTTGATCAAAATCCAAACATCTCACCAAATCCTTGCATTGCATTCTAGAAATCCACCATCCTTAGAAGTTTCCTAGGCTTGCATCCATCATTCTTTAGAGTCTTTTAGAGACATCTTGCATCCATCTAGCATCTGCATCTCCACTCCATGCCTATCGTGACAAGATCTAAGAAAAAGAGGAACATGGATCCTTATCAAGCCCCCTGCTCATCTGATCTCAACATTTCCACTAGTGCGATGGTAGCTTATGATCCCCAGATTCAACAAACTAGTAATGCATGGGATGATCCCAATATCCCCTCGGCTCCTTTTGTGATAGAAACATTTATGAATCATCCAAGAAATGCATAAATGGTTAGTGCACTCACTGCTCAGAATCAAAGAAATATGTGGGCTAACTTCACACAAGAGGGTACTCCCATTCTGCCATATATCCAACCTCACATCCCCATCCACAACATCCATATCCCAACAGAAATATACACCCCCATCATCCAATAGATCCATGATCCACTTCTCCACATATCATAAGCATCTTCGCCCATCCCTCCTCTTTTGCAAAGTAGTTCCACAGTCCCTACAACACAAGCAACACAATCCACTCCATTTCCTCTCATAGGCACACCATCATCTTCCATAGCAGCTCGATCCATCATCCCTACCCAAGGATTTTTGCATAACCAAGTACCACCTCCCACACAAACCTTTACACAAATAGTTCTGCCACCTTCCATGGGCCAAGCAACACCTTTGTTCTGGGAGGGATGCAATCATCCTTCCCCTTCACTTAACAAGCCTCTGCATCCACACCTTTTGTTTTGGGAGGGACACAATCATCCTACCCCTTCACTTCACAAGCCTCCGCATCCATACCTTTTGTTCTAGGAGGGACACAATCACCCTTTCCTTTCACTTCACAAGCCTCTGCATCCACACCTTTTGTTCCGAGAGGGACACAATCATCCTTCCCCTTCACTTCACAAGCCTCCGCATCCACACCTTTTGTTTCGGTAGGGACGCAATCATCCTTCCCCTTCACTTCACAAACCTCTGCATCCACACCTTTTGTTCCAGGAGGGATGCAATCACCCTTTCCTTTCACTCCACAAGCTTCTGCATCCATACCATCATTTTTGGGGTCAACGCAATCATTTCCCTCTTTATCCCAAAAAGCCTTTGCATCAACATCATCTATTCCTGGGGTAGTGCAATCATTTCCCTTTCATACTCAGCAAGATTAAACATCAACATCACCCTTTTCATGGGGAACGTAAATGTTCTCTTCATTCACCCCCCAGCAGACATCTACCCAGGCACAAGCCCAACAAAATGCCTTCACCACAGGTATGCCTTCCATGGGTTTTTCAAATCCACCATTCATGTCCCAAACTCCCATCACATCTACCTTCCCAACATTCTATGCATCACAATTCCCGCCACACACTGGTTCTCATTGGGGCCTCACTCAAGAAGAAATGCAAGCCTTAGGCATACCAACTCACTCTCCTACATCCATACCTACAAATCGACAAGCCACCTTCTCACAAACATCACAACAACAACCATCACAACCTCTACCAGCTTCATCCTTTGCAAGCTATCCATTTACAACACCTAGTGCTTTTCAACAAGTTCCTCCACCTTAGCAACAAAGTTCATCTCATTTTGCAAGTTCTTTTTCCCAAACACCCTTTGCTTCTACCTTTCCTACATCAGTGCCACCCTTAAGCAATGCAGGAATACACCCAACCTATATCAGCCAAGTGCAAAGCCAAGTACAACAAGGGCCATCTTACCAACAAGTTGCATCATTCCACCAGCCTCCCCCACAACAACAATACTTCCAGTCGCAGTAACAAACCCCTATCATTCCCCAACAACAACAAGCTTCCTCCTACCAATCGCAACAACAAATCCCCGTCATCCCATAATACCAGAAAGCAATCCCATATCCTCCACCATAATATACCCCTGCACCGCATCAACAGTATCCTCTCTAGAAATCACCACTCCAAAATCCATTCCAATCTGCCTATCTCGCTGGGAAATCTCCACATCCCACTGCACAATATCCACCTCAAAATCACCCTTATTCCCTGGCATTGCTAGACCCTTTCCAAATGGGAGTACCCACTCCAATGCTAGTCCATTCTGAGTGGGAAGCAATGAAGAATGATCTTAAGGAGCTCCAAACTGGTACAAAGAATAAGACCTTCAAGTTTGAAGAGGTGTGTCCCTACCCATTTGACCAATCAATCATAACTGTTCCATTCCTAAAGAACTTCGAGACACCCAAGTTTGATAAATATCAAGGGAAAGGAGACCTAGTAAATCACATCAAAGAGTTCTATATGGCATGCCAAGAGGTGGCTTACAATGACAATTTTCTTTGGTACCTATTCCCCAAAAGCTTGGGAGGAATTGCTGTTGAGTGGTTTACAAAATACCATGTGGGACCATCACAACTTTTGTCGAGCTCTCTGAGAAGTTCATTACCCAATATGCCCACAATGTTGAGAATGAGTTGACCCTATTAGACCTTTGCAACTCAAAACATAAAGAAGGAGAAAGCCTAACAGAATACCTACAACGATGGAAGAACCTCACTACTAGGTTATCATATCAACTGCCTAAGAAGCATCTGACCAAAATCTTCATCGATAATCTACATCCCAAACTATCCCACTTCATGAGCATGAACTACATCCAAACATATCAAGATATCAAGAGCAAAGGGATAGGTATTGAAAGAGCTCTCCTAGATGAAGGCACGATCCGACATTATAAAAATGATCCCCAAAGTAAAACTAGATGATAAATCCCGTTACTAGAATCGTAACAAAAATGCTATTACTAATGGAGCCACTGACACCAAGCATGTCTAAATCATTGTGGCTGGTCCTGCACCTATTCCTACTTATCAAAAACAACCCCAAACTCATCATAAACCCATGCAACAATATCAACTTCAAAACAATTAACATAACTATCAACAACAAGCACATTAAGCCCATCAAGGAAATCCAACCAATCAGGTCAATGCCATTAATACTACTCCCAATCAGAATAGACCCATAGCTCATAATTATCAAAAGAAGATCTTCACACCGCTTGGTGAACCTATGGATGTTATCTTTCACTGAATGGCCAAGGCCAACTTGATTACATACCCACCAATCCAGCAATTTGATGATGCCACTCCTAAGCCCAACTGGTATAAAGATCATGAGTATTGTGACTATCATCGTGTCAAAGGACACACTACCCTGAGGTGTATGAAACTCAAGAATTACATCCAAGATCTCATTGACCAAAAGGAGATCCAAGTAGACACACCTACTCAAGCCTCACCTAATGCCAATTTACAAATCTATCAGAATGTGTTCCCACAACACAACACTGGGAAGAACCAAGCTAATACCAATCCTCCCCAGAACCAAGGCAAAGGCAAACAAGAAGATCACACCAGCCACAAAGACTATACCACTGCCCATATCAATTATGACAAGTTTGTTGGGTGTATAACCCAAGTCGAGCCCACAGTCAATGTCATCCATGTCAAAGGAGTAGATAGTCAACGTGTTGTTACCACCCGTAGAGGCTGGATAACTATCACTAGTGTTCATCCAAGACCAACACATAATGCACACAATGCATAATACAATCTCATAGAACATCTTGGGAACACACCAGCCCAAATCTCCATCCTCGACCTTCTCTGCACTTCACCCCTCCATCAGGAAATCCTTGACTAAGCCCTCCATGAAGCACAAATCCCCACAGATATAAACACCATCCAGTTTGAAAACCTTGCGGGACATCTATTCGTACCCTATGTTCTTTCCTTCAAACCATTTGCCATGCCATCCATTGCACCTAACCACACTCTCCCTCTCTGCATCGCCGTTATGGTAAGAGATTTTGCCATCAAATGGGTCTTGATAGATAATGGCTCAGCCCTAAACTTGTGTACTCTAAAATTCATTCAGCAGATTGGGTTCATAGAAGATGACATTTCACATGAAGTAATCATAATCAAGGCATACAATAACCTGGAACATACCTCTAAAGGTACCATTATGTTGCCTATCTAGCTAGGCCCAACAACACAAGACACCATTTGCCACGTTGTTGATCTTGACCTACCTTTCAACATCCTCCTTGGCTGACCATGGATCCATTCCATCAAGGCTGTACCATCTACTTACCATCAATGCATCAAATTTTCACATCAAGGCACTGAGGTTACTATCCATGCCAACCCCGAACCCTTCACATACTGCTATGTGATGGAAGCATCATTCCCTCATTCTACTCATTGTCGTGGAACCGACATTGGCACTTCTGTTGCCAACTCATCCCAATCCCATTGCGATCCAGAGACTATCCTCACCTCCACTCTCTCTTCTCTTAAGATAAAAAAATAGGGTTGTGGTGAATACAACCTAAATGATTCCTTTTTAGTAGGGGCCCTTCCACTTGATCTACATACGCAAGGGCGCCTGAGTAACCAAAGCAAGCCTGTTAAAGATAATCATGAAATCAAGAGAATGGGACCTATGACTTTTGAATCCCATGGCAACATAAACAATCAAGAGATGGATCTTGACATCAATAGGTGGTTGTATAGAGATCCCCCACCACCTGACACTCAACTTCTTGGCTACTTCAAAGACAAGTATCCCCAACCGCATAAGTATGCCACTGAACAATGGAAATATCAAGGCGGTGGACTAGGACCACAAGAAGGTGGAAGCAAAGATCCCATCACAACATCAAAGAATCCTCAACATTAGGGTCTTGGCTTTAATACCTCTCGCCTACGTAAACAAGAGCCCAATACCACAATTGGGGGCACCAACATGACTAGCGTTCCCTTCTTGAATAGCCAGGATGACCTTATATAAATCAAAGACATCCCTGAAGAGAGAGAAAAGAAATCATATGATGACATCTTCGATGATGATACCCTCCTAGGCACTTCTATCCTCCTTCAACTCTCCCTTAATATCATAGAACTTCCCCTCCTCCACCCCGAACTCATAGACTGGGACCAACCAAGTGTCACACACATCGATGAGTTCCAAAGCACGAAAGCACTCCTAGAGTTCATGGGGGCATCAGGCCCATAATCATTTCAAGATTCAGAATCAACTCACATCTATAAGCTTGACCCAGAAGGATATTTTGGGGAGGAGGCAAGCTTTAGCCACAAAAGTGAAATAGAAAGAGAAAAACATGAGTCTTTATGTGAAAACCCCTTTGGAGCACATTCTGATTCCAAAACAGTAAAAATAAAGGGCGTATCTTGTAGTGAAAACTTGGTAATTCAAGCACTAGAAGATGAAGACTTGCCTCTTCCTCCTATATAGGATTATAGACCCGAGCAGTCACCAATCATCATAGAAGAAACCAAGCCAGTTAACTTGGGTACAAAAGAGTGTCCGAGAATCACCTACATTGTAGCCAATCTGATAGAGGGTGAAGAAACAAATTTCATTGCACTCCTTAGAGAATCAATTATAAATTTTGCATGGTCATATGCACACATGCCTGGGCTTGATCCTAATCTTGTCGTCCATCATCTAGCTGTGGACCCCAACGCCAAGCCAGTAAAGCAGAAGCTAAGGAAAATGCATCAAAAAGTGGCCTTATTAGTCAAAGTAGAGCTTGAAAAACTCCAAGCAAAAATCATAAGGGCCATTGATTACTTAGATTGGATCTCCAACATGGTACCAGTCATAAAGCCTTCAGGCGACATCAGAATCTGCACAGATTTTAGGGACCTAAACAAGGCATGTCCTAAGGATGATTTCCCATTGCCAAACATAGACATGATCGTAGATCTTACAGCGGGCCATGAGATGTTGTCACTCATGGAGGACTTTTCAAGCTATAATCAGATCCAAATAGTGGAAGCAGATCAACATAAAATAGCATTCACAACTCCATGGGGTACTTTCTGCTATAACATGATGCCGTTTGGGCTAAAGAATGCAGGAGCCACATATCAGAGAGCGATGATGATAATCTTCCATGACATGATCCACAAGATCCTAGAAGACTATGTGGATGATATTCTTGCAAAATAAAAAACATGCCATGATCACTTTGACATTCTTGAAAGTGTGTTCGATCACCTGCATCATTATGGTCTGAAGCTCAATCCAAAGAAATGTGTCTTTGGTGTTACATTTGGAAAACTTCTAGGCTTCATAGTATTACGACGAGGCATAAAGATTGACCCCAAGAAGGTCAAAGCAATAACAGAAATGCCTCCACCAACAACACTCAGACAACTTAGAAGCCTACAAGGAAAGCTTCAATCAGTGCGTCGGTTCATCTCCCAGCTAGAAGACAAGTACCAACCTTTCACGCATCTCTTGCGCAAAGACACAAGCTTCAAATGGGACCCCATCTATCAGAAAAGCTTTGACAAGCTCAAGGAATATCTAGCCAACTCTCCAATCCTAGTACCACCAGTTTCGGGACACCCTGTCATACTCTACATCTTGATGACCACTACGACACTGGGGGCACTCTTAGCTCAGCATGATGATGAAAATAGAGAGAGAGCCATCTAATACATTAGTCAAACTCTTATCGGCTACGAGCTTAACTATTCACCCATGGAAAAAGCATGCCTTGCAGTGGTATTTGCCACTCAAAAGCTTAGACATTACATGCTCAGCCACACAATCAGACTCATTTCAAAGGTAGACCCACTCAAGTATCTATTTTCAAGGACAACTCTCATAGGCTGTATGGAAAAATGGGTCATGCTACTCAGTGAGTTTGACATCCAATACATAGATTAGAAAGCAATCAAAGGGCAAGTAATTATCGATCAGCTAGTAGAGGCACCACTGGTGGATGCCTATCCACTAATCATGGAATTCCCTGATGAACACCTATGCATGATTGAAGAACAACCCATGTGGAAGCTATACTTTGATGGCTCCTATACATCGCATGGATCAGGGGCTAGAATCCTATTTGTCACACCTCAAGGTGACTATATTCCAAAATCATTCAAGTTGGGATTCCCATGTACTAATAACATTGCAGAATACGCGGCACTCATCTTAGGCCTCAAGACAACTATCTAGTGGAATATCATAGAACTGCAAGTGTTCGGAGATTCACAATTGATTATCAAGCAAGTCCTAGATGAATATCAGACAAAGGATGACGAGTTGCTACCCTACAAAGAACTGGTGGACATACTAAAAGAGCATTTCTTGAATCTACAGTTCACTCAAATACCAAGGCTTCAGAACAAAGCAGTCGATGCAATGGCAACCATTGGATCCTTATTGGAGATTCCTTGCGATTCAACTCAATATGAATTCTTAGTTGAGCAACTACACACACTTGCTTATGAGAACACCGATGCAAAAATGGTGTGTGTCTTGGTTGGTCCTCAGTCCCCATGGTACCACGACATCCATGCATATCTAAATAATGGTATCATATCTCCCCATCTCACCAATAACCAACGCCAAAACCTAATTCACAGAGCTTCCCGCTACACTCTTGTAGCCAACACCCTTTATTGTCGAGGATATCACAACATCCTCTCTAGGTGTTTAGATTTAAATGAGGCCATCCTAGTTTTATAAGAGGTCCACACTAGAATTTGCGGTGCCCACACGAGTGGCATGGTTCTAGTAAAGCAGTTGCTTCGAGTTGGGTATTATTGGCCAACCATGGAACATGATGCTTGTGAGTTCGTCAGGAAATGTCTTCCATGTCAACAACATGAAAATATGATTCATGCACCAGCACAAGACTTACAGCCCATTGCACCACCTTGGCCATTTTCATGTTGGGGCTTTGACCTTGTCAGCTTAATCACTCCCCTCTCCTTGGATGGACACAAGTACATAATAATTTCCAAAGAGTACTTCACAAAATGGGTCGAAGCGATTCTGCTCACCCTAACTACTAGCATCCAAATATCCAAGTTCATCCTTTACCATATTGTTTTCCGCTTAGACATACCATCTACCATCTTCACAAACTATGGCACACCTTTTGAAAACTAGCATGTGGATGATCTGTGTGCTAGACTCCACATCCATCACCGTTTCTCCAGTCTATATTTCCCGCAAGGAAATGGCTAATCTAACGCAACCAATAAAACAATTCTCAAAATCCTCAAGAAGGTTGTCAGTGATTCTGGTCATGACTGGCACCTCCAAATAAATCCCACCCTCTGGGCCTACCGCACTTCTTATCGCACTCCCATAGGGACTACCCTATATTCCCTTGTATATGGTGTCGAAGCCATTCTACCGATCGAGGTTGAGCTCCCATCATAGCGAGTCTCCATGAAGAACTATACCACTGATGAGGACTATCGTGTGGCACGTCTCACACAGCTAGACTTGTTAGATGAAAAAAGACAGCAAGCATATGATCACTTGGTTTCATACTAGAATCGACTGAAATAGAGTTATAACAAGAAGGTCCATCCTAGATAGTTCCAGGTCGGTGACATTGTCCTCAAAGAAAATCAGAAGGTCTAAGAAAATTGAGAAAAGAAAGGCAAGTTTGAGCCTACTTGGCTGGGCCCCTATGTTGTCACAACATGCTTCGGCTCCGGAGCCTATTAGCTATCTACACCAGAAGGTGAGCCTTTGAATGATCCAATCAACATCATCCATCTGAAGAGGTTCTATGCCTGAACTAGATCCTATATATGCCTGAAAAAGCAGAAAAATACCAAAAAAATCAAAAAGCAAAAAAGAAAAGAAAAATAATCATCCAATGGTGAAAACTTGGCAATTCAAGCGCCTTGGACAAGTATGTTGGTGAAAACTTGGCAAACAGGTGCCATACATAGTGGACCAAGTTATTATCTATCAAACTCCCATCCCTCGCCATCCCAACATCTCAGTCCTTTTTCTACCATCCCCATCCCCATCCACCATCCCCTAGCATTCCTCTTTTTTATAATCCTCAAGAAAATCTACAATCCTACCTGCACATATCTTGTACCATAGCTTGCACATATCTTGTCTCATATCTTGTCCCATATCTTGTATAATGCAATCCTTCCTATACTATATCCTGTATAGCGAGATCTTCCTATCCCAAATCCTGAGCTTCTATACATAGCCATTGTAAATATCTCCCCATCTGTTGTACATAATCTTTATGTCTTGTTGTACATATCCTTGTCAGTCCTGAAGTAGCATTTGATCAGAAATCTTGTCCCATCTAGCCTTGTACTTCAGCAATATCAATTGTCGACTATTCTTGATCACAATGATTATTCTTGAACCTCATCATTTGCCAACGAACAACAACACTCATTCTCTCATCAATCATCAGGTCCTTGAGGATGTATCCTTAATCCTCATGTCAGACCTAATCTTCTACCAATCACACCAGGTCCGTGTTGATGTCTCCTTCCACACGTTCAAACCAATCTTCCCACCATCAATCAACTTAGTCAAGTCCACTCTCTCTCCTTGGAAAAGGATGTCCTTTTGAAGTTATTATTTTGGTCTTGGATTTTTTCCTTTGGATCTTGTTAATCTTTTATGACTTCTCGTTGTTTCTCTACTCAAAGTCACCATGATCCTTTATATCATGGTGCGATACAAATGAGGACAATTTGAGGCAAGGTCTTTTGATCTTTTGCTTCTGCCTGTGAGTCAGTCTGATATGACCCTTGCACGTTTCACATGTGATCTTCTGGGTTACATGGTGCACTTGGGAAATGTTGTTTGTTTGTGGTTTCTCCAGGATTGTTTCTACCATGTTTCCTCTTGGGTTCATGCGTGATGCTGGGGCAACCCTGTGTATCTTTTTCACGTCAGTCCTATGCAACGCTAGTGATGAAGCCTTGTGTTCTTTCGTAACCTTGGCATGTCTCTAGCACTGCTATATCAAACTAGGTTGTGCTCTCCACATTTGCACTTGGAGCTCCCGAAATCCCCTGCATCCTACATCATCTAGATTAATCTTGCATCTTCATGTAGCTGCATCACTGCATTCTGCATTCCATCTTCATCTTGCATTCATCCATCTTTTCTCTTGAAAGCTTGGTTCTTTATCTCCCCTTCTTCCTTAGTCCTTCCCTCTTTGTTTCCTTTTGAGAAAATTTCACAACATTTACTCCTTGCGTTATTTTCTCGAGGGGGCACAACTCCTTATTCTTTTAAAATTATAGCCTGGGGCATCTTATTTTCTTGTCTTTGACGCCACGCCAGTTGCAGCATCACATCAAAGAGGGGCAAAATGTAGACACCTAAAAATCCTTTAGAAAATAAAGTATTTTTATTTTTCTGAAAAACCCCTGATGATATCATCATTTGTTAATTAATTAATTATTTAATTAATTAATATATTTTTATGCATTTAATTTCCTTTATTTTAATTAAGCATCTTTAATTAAAGAATCTTTTCCAAAAGCATTTAAATCAAATTTGAATGATTTTCCTATCTTTATTGAATCAATATTCAATAAATGATGTCATAATCCCTAAATAAATTTTATATTTATTTAAAGCCTTAAAACCCTAGAACCTTCTAGCCTTTCCTAAACCCTTCCAATCTTCCCTAAATCTTCCCTAAACCTACTTAGGAGAAATTACCTACTTTTTATAAGCTAATCCAAGTCTCCATTGACTTTTGGTCAAACCCTTCCCCTAATGAGCCTTACACACTCATTCAAAGCCTTCCACACTCTTTAATGCATCTTATAGCCTCATAAAGAGACCCATGTCTCTTCTTCCAAACTTGTTCCCCTTTCACACTTCCCTAGTGTTTCTCACACATGTGTGAGCAACCCTTAACCCAAGATAAACCTTACCATACCCCAAACCATATCTCTTACTCTACCTCAAACCTTACCCCTAACCCTAACTCATCCTCCTAACCCAAGCCCTTTCCAAATCCTATAAATACCCTCACTTCCTAAGATAAAAACACCAATTCAATTTCAATTCATGGTAGTGTTATAATGCTAGAATAGTTCTAAATCTTTAAAGCTTTCATACTAATTGTTAGATTTCATCCATTTTTATGCTTTCATAGCTCATCATAGCTTAGATAATATGGATAAATCTTAGTTTCTTTCTTTCTTTTGCATTTTATTCCATCATCTCACACTTCATTTTGGATTAAAATTAATATAGAATAAGCATTCATAGCTTAGATTGCATCATTGAGCTTGTAGGTTCCTTAAGGCCTTAGGGGCAAAACGGGTGTTCCATACCTAGTTTTGCACCACTATGGGGTTCTTATGGTCCTTAATCCATCCCGAATCCTCCTAAATATCATTAGGGAATTGCTCCAAGTGATTTGAGAGCATACCCACATCCCTAAAGTGAGAGCAAATCAAATGGCCACATGGTGCTCTCGTTTAAGCTCTATCCGGATGACTTTGTGAATAACTTTCTGTAATAGCTTAGGTATATTCTATTTAACTAATGTTTGACATGTTTACACCTTTCAAGATAGATTAGGTTTGCATTGATCACAGTGTCATCAAAAGAAGTCAATCCCCCTTCCTATAATTGACAAAAGTCTTATAAAGGTGCTTTCTAGCACTTCAATTGTTTTAATACACAAAAGTCTCATAAAAATGCTTTTTAGTACCAATTTTTTTCCAAACATAGATATGCATTCATAAAACTATTTTTGTGAGTATTAAATAACATATTTTAAGTTAATTAAATATACCACCCATGTCAAAACCACCTATCAAACTAGACCACAATGGTGATCCACTACCATACCCTTCAAAGCTCAAGTTTTATCCATTTTAGAACTCTAACCATTTATGTAGTTCTAGATTTCAAATATTAGCTCCATTACACCATCACAATAGTTAATATTCATATTAATCTTATTTCTAAGTAAGACATAATTCCTCTTGCTTTCATTTATCATTTATATTTATCGATCTCAAATTCCTAGATCTCAACTCACCTTAATAGGTGTCTTCACATTGATTTATTTATCATTAAGTTAGACAAGACTAAATTAATTATAAGGTGTATTTTAATTCCCAAAATTTTGGTGAGCCTATAGATAATCTTAGAATACCAAAGGTTTTCTTTCCTAGGCATCCTTCCTCTTTTGCATTTATTTTAGGTCTAATATTCCCTAGTTTCATATATTATTTACATACAAAAATTTCACTAAGTCACATGCATCCTCTTATGCCATTGTTCATAATGGATGTACAAAAAAATATCTAGTGATGATATCATCTTTTATACAAAGATCTATTGAGGTTATACATTTAAAAAAAATGATGGAAAAGATTTCATATACATAAGGTAGACACCAAAAAATTGGCCAACACAATTCTATCATTTTCTCATCAATTCTTCTTTCTATACTAATTAAATATTTTTAAAATTATATAGTTAACCTAGTAATCCCTCTTTTCACCTATAATAATTAAAATAGTTTTTTAATTATTTAGTTATTCTAATTTTTATATATACATTACTTAAATATTTCTATTTAATTAGTTAATCATTTCCCTATAAAATTAGTTAAACAATTTTATTATTTAACTAATTCACACATTATTTATTTTGGTCTATTATAATTAAATCATTTAAAAATTATTAAACTAGTTGATACTTCTTCTACAATTAAATAAATTTTATATTATTTATTTAATTTTCCATTCACAAAATTATTTAATTAATCTTCCAACTAATTCACCTCTCTATCCAACTCTATCCTCTTATTTTTTGTTCTACTTTATTGTATAAAAGTGTGGATAATTTTATTTGTTTTCATGGTTTTATTATTTTAAGTGGATATTATTGATGTCTTTTAATGTGTGTGTATTTAAGAGGTTTCTTTTAAAATTAGTTATTTTAAGTGGATATTATTGATGTCTTTTAATGTGTGTGTATTTAAGAGGTTTCTTTTAAAATTAGTCATTTTAAGTATTCTTATATTTTTCTTTAAGGTTGCATATTTAAGACCATTATTCTAAAATAATTTAATTATTTATTATTAAGAGAATTTACCATAAATAAAACACCATAGAATTAATTGGCATTTGCCTCAATTTATATTATTTAAAATATTAACATTCAACATTCTTTGTTTATGTGTCAATCTTAACAATCAACCCAAAGACTTAAGTGTCAACAAAAAAAAGTCAATATCTCTTCTTTTAAAACATAATAGCCTCATAAAGTACTTTTTAGCACCACAATTTTCAAACATAGACGTACATTCATACAAAATCTTTTTGTGAGTATCAAATGATATATTTTATGTTGAACTGTATCATACTACCCATGAAAAAAATCACACTTATCAAACTAGACCAAAAGAGTGATCCATTACCATGCCTTGAATGTTTAAATTTTTATCCATCTTAGAGCTCTAATAATTTATGTAGTTCTAGATTTCAAATATTGGATATCCATTACAACTTTACAATAATGAATATTTGTATTAATCTTCTTCATAGATAAATCATAATTCCTCTTACTTTTATTTATCATTTATGTTTATCTATCTCAATTTCTTAGATCTTTCATAAAAACCTTTTTGTCATAGTTGAAATTAGTATACAGTTAGAAATGTTTTCACATGAGTGTGAGTGTCACCTTGTCCATTATATTTTTTCAAAGGGGGAACCTCAATGTGTTGTGGGAGACGTGTTTGAAGGATCTCAATGGAAAGATGATTAGATTCAGAGTATATCAGAATGTTGGATTTGGATTTCAAGCGATAAAAGCCAATTATTGTTGTAAGGATTGGACATTTTGTGACAAGTGGTTAATAGTGGCTTCGATGTATGAGTTGGCTTAAAAAAAAGGATTGTGATAGAGGATTTAAATATGTACCATTGTGATATGTGGGTAAAGGATATGGTTGAGAGAAAAATGGAAGGTTTTCTAAGGGTGGAACATAAGCATATTGATGTATAGGATCCCTACAATACTAACATGTGTAGCATTATAATTTTGAGTAGAAGGAGTCATGATGGAAGGTGTATATGTATGCACATTAGGAAGATATGTGGGAATAGGAATGGACATCTCAACATTATTTGAAGGATTTGAATATCCAAGCACCTTGACACAACTAGCCACTTTCATAGTGTTTTCATCCACTATGTGAGATATACCATGTAAAACTTCCACACTATGTTCATCAATTTGAGTCAACCTCCTTAAATATTCAATCAAGGGGACTGCCTCTCCACCCACGCACTCTTGAATCATAAATTATTAAATACTTTCCAATTTATTTTCAAGCTTCCCTAGCTGTTCACCAAAATTAAATGTTTAGAAAAGGAGTTGCTAGTCTAATCATACAAACTATAGGTCAAACCCACTCCCATCAACCATTTCATTAGGGGAGATAGAAACTTGGTCCAACTTCAAACTAATTGATGTAGGCAAGAGCGAGATGAAAAGTGGTTTGGAATGATTTTATTCACTTTTTACTTATTGATTGATATTTATTGATTTGATACAAGGACTAGGTCAAAAGCATGAAATCACACACTAATCAACATAAACAAAGAGCTACAAGTTTGATAAAAACATAATGAATATAGATACGAAAAGAAGATTCAGAGAGGAATATGCTTACGAGATTTAAGCTCAAAATAATAGGTCTAATTTTATGAGCATCATCATCCTATTATGTCCAAAAATGATATTGTAGACACCTAAAAATGATCAAACCAAGTCAAAGCTAACAATTAATTAAATACAATCCATTATTAGATTAATTAAATTAGAAAATTAAATAACTGTGTAATTGAATAAATCAATTAATTGTATAGTTCATTTAATTCATTAAATCCAACATCTTCAATTTGCATACATGGCAAATTTAATTGACTGTTTGAATTAATTAATCCATAAATTCCTCACCAACCACAACAATACAAAAATTGATCAACCAATACAAGAGGAGTATTATGTGCACATGGATCACTCAAAGCTTTGCTATCTATACCATTCATTTTGAGAGAAACAATATTGTCCCTCCAAACAAGATACCTCAACCAACACAACTCACCCTTGGACCTAATCATGGTTAACTAAACTCCAATCAAACTCACTACTACACCTTGGGAAATCCTATAAATAGGATGCACAATTAGAGTAAAGGATCCCAATTTTCAAGCATCATATTTATAGTTAATTTTCATCCACTATATCTAGAGGAAAATTTGTACTTACATTTAGTAGCATCATAATGGAAAAATTCATCCATGTTTTGAGTAGTTTTGAGCATGTAGAATAGGGTAATTTAACTTAATTTATATACAATTTCTATCTTAGCTCATCATTTTATCAAATTTGCAGATTGAGGAAAGCATTGTATGGATTGAAGCAAGCTCCAAGGGCTTGGTATGCAAGGTTGGATATGTATTTACTACATCTTGGTTTCAAGAAGGGTAATGCTGATAGTAAGATGAGTTTGAGATTTCAATGATAGGGAAGATGAAATTCTTCCTAGGATTACAGATAAATAAAAAAAAAGATGGGATTTTTATATCACAAGAAAAGTATCTAAAAGAGTTGCTAATTTTTTTTTTGCATGGATGAGAGTGAACCAGTTGGAACTCCTATGGTGACAGGGAGTAAGTTATCCATTTTAGATGAGGCAAAGAGTGTACCTCAAATATAGTACAAATAAATGATTGGAGGGCTTCAATATCTAACACATACTAGGCCTGATATTGCTAATACAGTTGGAATTATTGCTAGATTCCAAGAAAATATAAAGGAGACACATTTTGCAACAATAAAAAGGATATTTGGATACCTCAAGGGCACAATTGAATTAGGATTGTGGTATGCTAGGTCAAATAAATTTGCATTGAATGTTTACACTGATGTAGATTGGTCAAGATGTGTAGATGCCAGGAAAAATACTAGTGGAGGAGCCTTTTTCCTAGGGAAGAGGTTGATCTCTTGGCTTAACAAGAAGTAGAACTGTGTATCACAGTCAACAACAAAATCATAGTATGTTGCAACAACAATTGATTGTACTCAAGTCATTTGGATGAAGCAAATGTTGAAGGACATTGGTGTGAATTCAAGAGAAATTGCTATCATACATTGTGATAACATAAGTGTAGTAAACATGTCAAAAAACCCAACTTCTACTTGATGCATTCAAAGAGTAAGAATATTGCAATCAAGTATCATTTTCTGAGAGATAAAGTTACATATAAAGTGGTGAAGCTTGAGTGCATCAGTACAAAGGAGCATATAGCAGACATCTTCACTAAACTATTGAGTAAAGACACCTTTTAATATCTCAAAGGTAAGCTTGGGGTCAGATCTCCACCAACAGGTAACTAATGAAGTGTAGAAGTGCACAAGTCCATTAGCTATCAGAGCATTGCCATTTATGGACTTGTTGTAGAAGTCTACTCCTCAAGGGGAGTAGTTGGAAAAGCATAACTGATCAGCGGTAGTGAGAACTAATTGCTATGGTTGAAGGTCTATAGAAAGAAGGAAAGATATTGTTTTGGTAGCCTTGGCCATTGATGTCAAAGGGGGAGAGATATTAGTGAAAAACTATACTGGTTTAGGGGGAGCTTTGAAGAGGATATTGAGAAGGTTGAAGGGTACTCTTGGGTTGATGGTTTTTCACATATGTTGTCATTGATTCCAAAGGGGGAGATTGTTGGAATTGTTGTCATTCAATAGTTTTGTCATTGATGTCAACATATATTCAGTTATGAAGACCAGGAATTGTTGGACAATACAAACAAGCAGATTGTAGAGATTGGTACAGATGCTGTATGATTCATTAACTATTGTAGGATTAGAGATATGTTCCAAGATGTATCTAAAGCTTATTCATATGGCCATAGATGCTTATATGATAATTGGATAGAGATATGTTTATTTTAGTAAAGACTGGTTGCAGGAACAAAGACTGAGAGTTTTCACAGACCTAGGTGTAGTATTTGGAACATAACTATTGTGTGACGATGAATTTTGGTATGCGCACTTGAGAAATGTTAGAGGAAATCACATAGAAGATACATTGTGATCACAACATGTTCATGAGATTGCTGACATCATCTATGGCATGTTTTCTAGCATGGAAGTACTTGGGAGCCGACCATGAAGAGTAACGTGTAAATGATTGATTTTATGATTGGATTACTAATGGAGCTGACCTTGGGTGAATTATAATTGTTGTAACATGATCAGGCATGACTTGTGTTGTTGCCTTGGATAATGTAATTATTTATGTAACGAGGTCCTATAATGGCTGACCTCTAGATGAATTATTATTTGTAACTTGTATGTAAGGAAGGGTTTCTTCCTTGAGATTGTGTGTGGATTGTGATGGTAATATACAAGTTGGAAGGTTGTGAGATATAATTCTAACAGAGAATAAGGTTGTGCATTTGGGTACAAGGAAATGAGTTGTCCTAACAAGAAATTCAGGTATGATAAAGTATATTTTGTAAAGGATTTAAGGTGGATTTAACTTTCTGATTATGTTTGGGCCTATGGCCAGTTGTATACCCTAATAGGGTTTTAGAATCCTAACATTGTCTATCCTTTAACAGGGAATTTCCTATTGTATTAATCAGATCCTAATAGGGCTAGAACTCCTAATAGGGTTTCATTCATATAGTGTAGATATTTGTGGGTGTCATCCCCACCAAGTTTTTTTTCCCTTAATAGGGTTTTCATTGAGAAAAAATCTTGGTGTCCTTATGCTCAATGATGTGATGTGGTTTTTCATAAGATTATATTTGGTATTAAGTTTAATAAGATTGTTAACAACTAATTCAGTACCCCCCCCCCTCTCAGTTGTTTGAGACATTGTTATCCTAACAAACAATAGATGACAACCTTTCTGCCTCAACCAAGTCAAGTGCATTGGGATATTAAAAAGTTGCAACCACTTCCTTCAAGCCTCTTAACCAAATATCCAACTGAAGAACTATTAGATTTATTAGTTCACCAATCCTTCCTTTAACTTTGTTCCTTCCGTTGATGAGAGTGCTAATTTTATCATTGAGTTTAGTCACTTGAGCTGCATGCACCAAAGCTAATTCCTTCAAAGGATAAAATCCTTGTGACATCTCATATAGCTTAGCTTGAGTTTCCTTAAGAATTTTATCAATTTATGCTACATGCTTGGAATAATCAACAAAAGATTGATACACTTTACCTTCTACAGTCAAAGCATCCTTCAGTTGTTGAATAGAAAATCTCAATGAGGTTTTATCTTTGGAAATCATAATACTTAATTGATTGAATCTACTGACATTGAATTCATTTTGAAATTTAATCATAGAATATTTCTATAAGGGATCAAAGTGAACATCAAATGCATCCAATAACCCTTCTAACTGACTAGATGTAGATTTAATAGGATCAAATTTATGAACTAGAATTATCTTACTCAAAACATTTATTTCCCTGGATAAGAGTTTGTTCCCTTTCTCATTAGTCTTCAAGATCTACTCTCTTTCCTTGGCATGAGCCACAATAGAAAGTCCCATCAACTGATCTTTATTGAGAGTGTCCAATTTAATTGGACCTTGTATCTACATATCAGTGATCTCCTTTCCCAAGAGTGTAGGCACTTCCTTTATAGTGTCTCTTGCCTTCTCAATCTGCTCAACTTTTACTTCCCAAACCTTCTCAAGGATCTTCTCATCAATAGGATCTAATTATGCTCTCACCTCATCTTATTTAAGATCATCACCATGAGCTATCTTTGCTTCAATTTCTTCTTTATCTACATCCATTGGCCTGTCATATGCATTATCCTTCTCTACTCCCATTACCTCCTTATATTCATTTTCTGTCCAGGTTTCCTTGTAATTCATTACATTGGGTATATCTTCCTCATTATCTTGAGTTGTAGAAAGTGTTATAGATACACTAGAAATAAAGAAATCTTGTTCCACATCTGTTAATTGGAAACCTATATGCATAGTGGATTCATGAGTTTCCTTATTGTGCTCCTTCGGTGGTGGTCCTTCATATCAATTTACCAATAGTATCTTTCTTATTACTTCCTCTATTTCTACTACAACTTCAACAACTTTACCACTCATTTTCAGATTTATCCTTTCCTTTGTCAACAATGATCTCTTAGCTTCTTCAAGGAGTATCTTAGATTTATCGGTTGTAATAATCAGACATAGTTTGTTAATGAATCCTTCTCTAATTCTCTTATCCTCCTCTAATGCTACCAATCTCCTTTCTTCAAGCTTAGTATCTAGATTATCAAGGATCTCCCCTTTGATCTCAACAAGTTATCTATTAAACTTATTCAAATATGTTATTGTTCCTTCCTCTAATCTCCTATTTTCATCTTCATCATACCTATGATAAAATATTTTCAATTGAACTAGAATACCATGCACAACCAATTTATTGAACACATCAACAATAGTGAATTGTGGCTTACCAATTACAACTTCATCAGGTACTTTATCAATCACAAATTTTGCTTCCTTAGCTCCTTCAGTCCTTAACTTCTTCTTTGAATCATCTAATTCTGTGGACTCATCTCCATCATCATCCTTGGTTCTCTTTTGTGGCCCTTTTCTCTTTGTCTTCACCCTTTTCTAAGATGGTTCAAAAATTGCCTTCAATATGATAGATTTAGGCTTGGTAGCCTTTGGTGTGCTTTTCGTAACCTCTAATTTTACTGATGTCTTCACTTGAACTAATGACTTCATCAAAATCTAACTGGATCTATTGAATGATATGTAGGGAGATGGTCCATCATCATAATCATCTTCTACATGGATAGGTTTATTTGCTTTTGCCTTCTTCTTTTCTTCCTCCTCATACTTCCTTCTAGCATCAACCATCTTCTCTTTTGTGAAACCCATTATTTCACCTATAGCTTCAAATTCCTTCCTCACTTTCCTCTTCATAATAGGTTTATTAATCTCTAATTGCACTTTTAAACTTTTCTCGTTGTAGGTTGCGAACCTCTCTTCATTGGTTTCAATTGGTTTATCTAACATGTCCTTAGCATATGATTCAAGTAGAACAAGATCTACTTCATAAACCATAGGCATGATCCAAGAAGACCTTGGGTCAGTTGCTTCTACATGACAATCACCAGTCTCAATCATAAAGAAAACTGTGTCCTCATATTTCTCCACAAGCTCCCTCAAGATTCTACATCTTTTCTGCATCTCCTTCAAAAAAGTTTTGAAGTATCCCCAGAGTTCTCTTGTCACCAATTGTTGATTCTACATATAGTAGTACTGACTGATCTACAATGCCACTGATATATCTTTCTTCCATTCAACATCACCGATCCTTGGAATGTAATTCATGAAATATAAGAAAATGTGTATGATTAAGGATCCATATTTAAATATCTATTTACTATCCTTCTTTATCTTCTCCAAATTCTCCAAAAGCTTCTTTCTCATAATCTCACAAACATCATACTAAGATTTATCCTTAATTATTCGATATGCACTATGAATTATGGTGCTAGATATCGAGTTCTCTCTGCTAGATTGATATACTTTATATCCTAGAACCATTGAAGAAAATTTCACATCTCACTGCCTGATATCATTTACTGTCATGGCTCTTTTATCCCATTGTGAATTAGTCAAGCTAGTTACCAATTCCTTCTTAATAGTCTTTAGTGTAGGTACTTCCCCATTTGCATTAAAATTAGTCAATGCTTCTAGAACTTCCTTGGAAATCTTGTAAGGTTTGTCAAGCCAAATGAATTGATCATGAGTGGTCCCATAATATTGTGCCCCACTTTTTTAGACATGCTGATTTTTGCTAAAATAACACATTTTTAATAAAATATGATGATTTAAGACTTGAGAGGTTCCATTTGAAGAAATTAATTACAAATGGTTAGCTCAAAGCCTCTTAGATTAAAAAAACATTGATATAACAACTATACTCCTCATTCATACCTATAATGGAGTCTCCTTCGCACCTATTAAAATGCTAACAAAAAATCACTTCGACTTTATGTTTTGGGAGATCAAATGAATCCATTTGAAAAACCTATCTATGTAGTATGATGCTATTCAGAACAATCTTTCTAATGAATATAATTTTAATACATATTGAGTTCATTATCACTTTTAAATATTACTTTAACTAAACATAGGTTGTTTGGTCATTCAACAACCTATCTCTTCAAGACTTCGGGAAAAATAGTAAATTACAAATTTTTTTTTATGAAAATATGTAGGAAAAGAGTATTCGTGTTACCTTTCTATAAAAAAAAAAGAAAAAATGAATTTTGATATACACAGATCAAGTTAGATCAGTCCAAGTGACCTTAAGTATAAATTATGGTTACTGTCACTTTAGAAATTAATAAAATATGAAATATTGACCCAAAATGAATGAAACTAATTGCATTCTTTAGATGCTGAAGTTACAAATATAATCTCAAAAAAATTACATCGTTATCATTTTTTAAAAAAAAGTTATGTTGATCCAAGTGACAGTAACTCCTTAAAAACACAGTTTTTCACACAAACCACTTTTCGAAGGAGAAGGAAAAATGAATTTAAATGAATTTTAATTATTTAAAAAAAATAAATTTAGAAACTAGAAAGAAAATTCTAAAAGACTCTAGTTTACATCATCTTCAAATTCTTAATAGTTTTGCGACAACAGGTGTTTGAATGTGAAGTTTTTTCTCAGAATGTTGATCTCTGTGTCAATATTGGCCAAAAAGTGGGACACACTATTGTGGGACCACCCTCATGTATTTTGCTGAAAATAATCCTAATCCACTCTAGTTTATAAAAAATGTGAAACTTCATGACCTAAACTAACTTCATAGTTTCTTAAACCTCAAATTCATCTTTCAAATTACCATCAACACTTATGGATTCATACATATTAACCATCGGATAGTCTCCTAGCTACTCAATGTTACAGTGAATATATTCCCTAATGTCTTCTATGTGTAATACACTGTGTGTCACACCAGAAAAGACTCTAGTAGGGTCATCTTCCATGGATTTGTGTGGGCGTCTCTTAAATTTAGGTCATGGTCTATCATTTACATCAAATACCATCTAGGTGTATCCATTGTTATCGATCAATTTTTTCAAGTTGTAAAGTGATAAATACCTTTTCAAAACGACGACAAGGGTTTGCAATTTTGATCTCTAAAAATCTCACAATCTCTTCTCAAATCAATTTCAATCTATTTGCAATCTTGTTCACAAGATAGCACAATACCAAATGATGTCACATAAATCCTTTTTATTCCTTTGCATGCTTCAAAAAGAAATCACAATAAATGCAATCGAACCCTAGCACAAAAAGATGCATATCACCACTGATACAAATACTACCTGCGATCCTCAAGATTATGATCAAACTCATCAAAGATGTTTTTAATAAGATCCAAATTTAATTATGCAACTAACTGAATCAATTGCTTCCATCGATCCTTCAAATTCAGGGGTATGGTAGGATTTTTCTTGAAGAACTCTCCCTTAGATCTATGACCTAATTAATTTACCAAATAGACATTCACACTAGAAATTGGTGCAATCTGTCCAGTAACATCAATATGTTCTTTTCTCATCCATATCATCTTCATTTCATTCTTGACTTCTTCAACATCAACAATTTTCTTTCCCTTATCATTCTATGCATTGTTTCTTTCTACCGAACCTCTTGAGTTTACATTTGATTTTTTGTATCTACAACTCTTGGCAATGTGACCAAAAATGTTGTAATTGAAACACATTACATTTGGATTCCTATACCTTGTATTCACTTGATTTTTCCTTAATTTGTACTCCTTTTCTAAGTGTCCAAAATTGTTGCAATTGTAACATGTTACATTTCCTTGGTTCACCTTAGCTCTACATTGACTTGATTTGTGTCCATAGTAATGGAAAGTGTAACAATAGCTAGAAAAGGATGTGGCATTAGGTCTACTTCTGCGATCCTTCACTCTATGACCAAATTTGTTACATGCAAAGCATCTTCCAATCAATTTTGGTTGCCTCATAGGTGTCTTCTTAGGCTCTTCGTTGTGATTCTATGATGAATTGATTTACTCTCATGATCCAGAACTTTCTCCTTTCTCAAAGCCAATTCTTTGAGTATTTCCTTTAGGTCTTTGTTTCTCAAGCTACTCATCAAGCTTCACTGAAGTGGATTTAATTTTTTCTTTGAATTCATTAGCTGTTGTAAGTTCACTCCTAAGAATCTCATTAAAACTTTCAAGCTCTTTCTCATTATGTTTGGCTTCATCAAGATCAAGTTGCATTTGTCCAATTTGACAATTTAGTTTGTGACATTGATCTGATTTGTCTTTTAGGGATTTTTCAAGATGTTCCTAATTCCTTTTCTTTCCTTAATTTCTTTAGTCATTTTCATCATCATGGCTTCCGTCTCAATTTTCAGGTTATAATTTTCTTTCTCAAGTCTCTCACACTGATTAGATTTCTTCTTCATAGCTGATGAATCATTAGTATTTCCTTTTAACTTCAACTGATCAACAAGATCTTTCCTCTTTTCTCTAGACTTATTCAACTGCTCCTTCAGACTCTCTATAAAGCTCTCATCTTCTTTGAGTTTTCCTTCAGTTCAATATTTTCAACATCCTCAAGTGCAATCAAGAGACGCTTCTGGATATTGCTATAAACTATTATTTATCATCTATCAAGACCTTCCTCAAGATGCTAGACTTCTTTTGAGGCCACAAGGCTATGATTCCAGTTGTTTGTATTGAGGAACACAGAGAGGGGGGGGGGGGGAATTAGTGTTCTAAATTTTTTAGCTCTACTGGTCTGATTCTTTAACCATAAAATAAAAGCAATAACAAGTAAACACATAATACATAAAGAAAGCATCCATAAAATCATGATACCATGATTTTTGCATGGAAACATGGTTAAGGGAAAAACCATAGTGGGGATGGAACCCACAATTATCTCTGTAGAAATAATAAAGACCCGGTTAAGGGAAATAGTACAAAATGGAATGCACCTTGCATCCAGGCCCACTGCCTAGAGCTCACTTCTCAGATTACAATATATATAGAGGCTCAATGCCATACAAAAAGATTTGGACTACAATCCAAAATGGTGAACTAAGAAGTAGCATCAACTATGCCTATACAATTCCATTCAGGTACATCACATATCTATCAACCTAACCTCTCCAATCAGGTTCTCTACATTCACTGATTATCAATACATCATCTCTGACTTTCACCTAATATCCTCTTATCATCGCATTCTTAAATCATCACAAAAACTTGGGCTTATATACCTAATTTCAAAACAAAATAAGTTAACCTGTTAGCTCCAAGAACATAAATGAAACATGTAGAACTTCGATCAAAATAACGATCAGATCTTCATGCTTACCTCTACCAAAGCATAGATAACATCTATCATGTCAGCTCTACCAAAAAGAGTTATGAAATTGATCGGATCATTGATTTGTTAGGATTGTTGATCAATCTAGCAAGTAATCTATCACTACTCATGCTTCACTGTCAACCCAATACTCATATCTTCATAACTTATGGAAATCAAAACATAAACACGAGCGATCATAGATATAAATATGATATGACCTGTAGAATTTCCTCCTAGCTACACACATCAAAACTATCTCACATCTATCTGTATCGATCCTTTTACTGATCCCTGTATATCATTCTTGTTCTTCCATACTTAGTCAGTTTTCCATTCCAACCTTCGGTAAATCCAAAAATTGTCAAGTGGCTAAGAGAATAATGTGTAGTTTCCATCAATGACAACATACAAATCATCTAATGCAGTATCTCTTGCCAACAAACTCTTAAAATATTTTTGTGAAGTTCTCTCAATAAAGGAATGAGTTGTATAACACTGTTGCTCATACTTATAACACTTAGAGGAATAAGGATGTTCAATGTCAATCAACTTCCCATGGTTTTACCCCTTCATCAACTTGATCTTCCTCAAGCTCCTAAAATAGCAACTAGGAAGACCAATAACTATGATCTTATTGAGCAACTTTGAGTTACTCCTGCTAAGATCTCACTCTAGTATTTTCTTCAAACAACACTGGTTTACCAAGAGATGCTTTAGGAAGCTCTTCAGAAGATCTTGCCTTCGAAAATAAGGAATCTTGTAGAACCAAGTGAAACAATTCAAATACCTCTAGGTGTTGGTAATGTCCACATCTATTTCCATGTTGATCGCTAGGTAGTAGATTCTAATGATGTGCTCAAGAAGGATCATAATGTTTTGAACATCTCCTAAGTACAATTGTTAATGGGTCCTTTCTTTCTTTGATATGTTGTCCTTTGGATATGGGGCTTGAACAATATTAGAGGATAAGTTGGTTTTTAGGCAACTATTGTATATCAACTATGTACATATAAATACAAAACATGAAAGTTTTCAATGAATATGTAAAAGCGAGAATGATTTTAGAATCTACTTTCTCAAATTATTTTAGGTGATAAAGGTAGATTAATTTGCTAAGACTTTGATTGAACCTACTAAAATTCAAATTGCCAACATCCAAATTTTCACTCTTTTTTCCCAACCCTCACCTAAGTTTTATAAACACAAATAGAATCCAAATTTTAGTCACATATAAATAATTAATTTGACAATAATTTAAACATACAATATGAATGTTTTAATAAAAATATTAAATATACAATAATTTTAATATTTACTTTCTCAAAATATTTATAAATTAATCCATACTTTGATTGGGCCTAATAAATTTTGAATCACCGATATTCAAATTTTCATTCTTTTTTCCACCTATAAATACATAACCCAAATTTTATAAACCACCATAATATACCTAACCCGTATTTTATAAACCACCATAATATACCTAGAGCAAAAGTTTTTTCCCTCAGCTCCCTTTCTGGTGTTGTTTGCCCTTCTTCTTGACTTGGAAACTTACACCAGCTCACCTCAAAGTGACGCTACAGATTTTCTTAGGTTTACCTTTTTATGCTGTTGACGTGTCTGTTTCACACCTTAAAAGAGGTCAATACGTGAGGTGCGTGATGATGGATGCTTATGAACAGTTCATTATTGTCCAATAAGAATTTACAATCTAATAAGGAAATGGAAATAAAATAAAATCTTAGTTAATGTATGTTTAATTTGTTGATGGAATTGAATAGTTCTTAATGCATTTTAAAAAGATAAATTTTGATAAATGCAAGACTCCACATCATATGCGACTGGATCATACCTCAGACAATCGATGGGACTGACTGAAGATACTGCAAACAAATCTGAATGTGATATAAAACCCTCATCAACAAAATAAAAATAAACATAAAAAATCAAATCATGATGATGAGTGTTTGTGTTGGTGCAGGATTAAAGCAGGCATGGACTCGTATCTATTCTTTTTTCGATTTATAAATTCAAGTTCCTAGATACAAGGTGCTAAGTAGTGTATTAATTAGTTCCATTCAATTTGATGTGGATAAATGCTAAACGACCTGGCAATGACAATTTATTTTGTTGGGATAAATACCTTAAACCTGCTACTAAATCCTAAAAGGCTTTGGCTTCTGTTGGTTGAATCAATTTCAATGAAAACAGCATAGAACAAGTTGCCTTGTTTAGTCTGGATGGGGAAAAATCAGAGGGTAACTGGAGAACATGTTTTGGGCATAAACCCAACTCTTTGTTTCCTCATATCATAGACAACATGCAAATTCTGTTGCTGATAGTTCCCAAGAACAGCAGCTGGTCCATATACTTCATCTCCACTGCTTAAAATGATCAGACAGCTCACCGAAGTAGAATCAGTACTAGTAGTAGCAACATCATCTGAATCAGATATCATAAACATATAATTTTCTGTGGGAAGCTTGATTGTGGCATTGCCTTTGAAGTAGAATTTGAAGCTTGGCAACAAAGGAGGCCCCTCTGCAATGGGGAACTTATAGCAGAGGTCAAGCCCAGAAGCCTCCTCGTACTCCACGGACCTGGTGTACTGAATTAAGGATTTGAGCCTGTTTAAGATCTTTCTGTGCAGGGATTCAGGAAGCATGGTGAAAGTGGTGCCAGAGTCGATGATCAACCCTCCATTTCCTTTACTATCAAATTGTGTTAGGCTTGAAGGGAGCTTCAGCCTATGGCCTCCAATGCTGATTCCTTCTAAACCCAAGTAGTAGAAAGAAGGATACTTAGAATTATAGATCATGGGTGTGTAGTGGACTTTACCTTGTTTGGGGATGGCAGAGTCTCCAAACAGAAGAGGGCTGGAGACATGGAGATTGTCATCAAATTTATGGCTGACAAGGCAGTAGGAAAAGCCTCTGCTACCCACTTGACCTAATTGGGCAGGGAAGGAAAGGACCCCTCTGCCAAAGCCTGCAACTCCTACTGCTTCCCCAAGTGAAATCCCTGCACACCCAAATGTGAAATTTGAGATTTCTCTAGTCTCACCATTAATCAGGTTAACTGTGAGTTTGTCTCTGATCAGCTCACCCATTAAACTGCCATCTCCATAGGCATAATAGAATGGTGGGCAGGGATTCTGACAAGGCTCCATGTCTATGGTTTCAAATGGGCATCCGGCCATTATGCAGAGATCATTGAGATTGTCTGAACTGTGAATGGCAGAGCATGACTCAGTGCCACAGGATTCATGTCTGCTTGAGTGAGAGTCAAATGCAGAGAAAGTGGGGATGTCCAAGCCTTCACATATTATGCAATCAAAAGAAGTTTTTGAAGAATTGGTTGAGCATGGTACCCAAACAAGATCACTTCCTGTGTCCATTAAAACTTCTAGCCTCTTTGGTGGGATACCCAACACCAGAGGCATTACATAGTCACTTGAGGGTCTGAGAGGTAAAGAGATGTCTGAAGAGTGATGCATTTTCTCATGGCGGTGATGGTCTAATTTTCTATTCCTCAGAACATTAAGCCTAATTGAGCTTCTGTTGCTTGAAATCTTTAGCAATCCAAAGGAACCCTTCATGATTTTGGTACCCCTGAAGCCTATATGCTTTAAACCCACCACCAAACCATTCCCATTCTGTTCCCTAACACAGACAGAACCTTTCAAAAACTTGACCACACAAAGCCAAAACAGCAAAATCTGGATTAAAATGGCAGACCCCATTTCTGTAATTTGAACTCACAGCAAGCATGTCCTCAATTTCATGAATCCCAAGGCAGGTTTTATATTACCACCCCTTAAATTTCAAACCTTAAGTCCCCCAGACCTTAATGGGGGTTATACAAGTTAACAAGTGTAATGTACCCATATATTATTCACTAAAATTGAGAAATTAGGTCGTCTTGACTTCCTCGGACAACTTCAGGGCTTATGGTTGAAAAAAGATGTGAAAAGGACAAAAGTTGTGGACCTTAGGCGGTAGGCTTGGTTGGTATATAAAAGGTAACAGTTGTCTTTTAAGGTCACTATTAAGCAAGATGTCAATTGGGTACATGGTTATTTTTCATTGGCCTGCTTTAAAGTTAACTTTCTATTGCTCAGCTCTTATATTTCTTTATTTTTATATTTACTTTTACTTTTTTTCTGGAGCTGGAGAAATTATTTTCAATTTGAATAATAGATGTTGACAATTCTGTCTTTATATAGCAGATTACAACAATTCGAGTAACCATACATCTAAATCACTAGTCACATTCTACTAATTAATCATGTGCAGGGGATCTAGTTAATCAAATCAACCAAGGGTTAAATCGAGTTCAAATCCGCTTATAGGGTTTAAACCTTGGTTGATGGCTTCTATATCACATACCATCAATGAATTGAGCTACAACCCTTTGACATTATTGTTATTTTCAAATTTATTTTTACCAATAGTTTAAAGCATTGTAGGGTTGTTTTCCAATATCATTATGACAGAGAGCCTCATAATGGATCGAGATTCTATAGTGGCCAAAGGAATTGACTAAAATAGGGAAAGTGGAGCACTCAATTAACAAAAAAAAATGTAATTTTTCCTAAAATGTGAATAAATATGCATCAATGGATACTCATAGAATATTTATTTTATAATTAGAGTTTCTTTGTCTTAAAAATGTGGTGGACAAAAAAGTCTTAAAAGTCTTTTAAAAGATAAGAACATCTGACACAAATTGTACTAAAACCATGCTAATAAGATTTGAAATATTTCCCTACATATTATGCCTATCTATTAATAATATAGAGTTTACGACCTCCCATCCATTTATGCTACAACCTACCATAATTAAGAACCATTTTTCAAATACAAACTCATTTCTAAACAAAATCCATGCCCAACAGTCCCATCATACAAATACATCTATTTCACAATATATTAATGTTTTCCAAATATAAAACACTGTCTAAATTAAATGTATGGTCATGTGTCCCATCCAATAAATATAGGTGCCCAATCATTGGTCAATTTATCTAATAATATTTGCATGTAACACACTCAAAGATGTAAGGCTTACCAATCAAGTTGTCAAAAAAAGAAGACACAAATTAAACAACTATAAGTAAACAAACATTCAACCAAAACAATCAACTCTCAAACTTATTTGCCGAACTCATTTTTTCCAAAGTACGCAAACAACACAATTGAACAATTGAAAATATAAAGCTCACAAATTAAGAAAGAGAAAAAAAAGTATAAGAATCACAAATTAAGTGAAGAAAAACTAAATTGAAAACTAGATCAAACAAACATTCAACTAGATTAAACAAACATTCAACTAGATCAATCACCCCTCATTTATATTACCATTCGAAATTTCAAACAAATGTCAAATCCATTCCTTTGGCCTAGTCTCTATTGTATTCTATTGTGCTCCTTTGGCAATGTAAGAGGCATAGAAGAGGAGGCAGTAACTTGAGGACTGACAAAAAGAAACTTCTTGAGACTCTTTCACGTATTATACTTGTTTATTACTTTTTATCATATATTAGGTATGCCTACCTGTTCTAAATCATGTAAATCTATTGTAGATTCTTATATCTGATATAGGATGTAAATACTATAGCTACTATAATATAAGTCTTCTTATGCATTTTTAGTCCCTGCCTTCAGGCAGACTTATGTCTAATATTACTTTATATCGTAATATCAGTTCCATCTTTATAAACCTTTCTAGAAAAGGTGGTATACTTTAGATTGTGGGGAGGGAAGTTTGGCTCAACTGAAAAGGAGACTTGGTGTTAATGGTGCTGATGATGTGATTGAATCTTTGAAGTATAAATAGATATCACATATTCATGCTGATCATCACACTGGAATAGCAAGGATACTGTCTGTCTAAGCATTTAATACAGAACAGATCTCATGAATCCTTACTGGTGGTGGGACCAAAACGGCCGAGGAGATTTTTGAATATATATTTGAAAGAAATATAAAATTGTAAAATAAAGAAATTATTCTGTTGATTCTAAAGAACTTTCTCGAATCTGCTCTGATATCAAATCTTTTTAATTAAAATATATAACTTCTTTGTTTTACAATTTTATATTTCTTTTCATTTGATATAAGAACTTTGAGAAAATTCTACAAACTCAAGAATTTATAGAAACAAAAGAACTTCTTTATGTTAGTGCTATTAACTATTCGTTTCAGCCGTGATTTACAGTGCATGTGTTTAGCTTGTTCTATTAGTGTTAAGTTAACTAAGGAGTAGTTTAGTTAAGACTCCCTCTTCTTTGTCAATTCCGCTCGATCAATTCTTTTCAATTATTGTTTATGTGGTAGTTTGAATTGTATAAGACATGCCAACAATGTACAAACAATGTAATTATTCAATAGAATTCTGTTCTCATTCTGAGCAGCTCTGATTTTCTTGATCTATTCTGCAAGCTTTGCTTCTTTTTCTGAACTAGATCTATGCAACCATAGAATTCTTAATTATTCAATAGAATTCTGTTCTCATTCTATGCAGAGTTATGCACAAAGACCCGAATTACAAGATGTAATTGTATTGGATCTCACGGGACTAAATAAGCCGAAGAAAATTTTGTCTGAAGCTGGGATAGAAGTTTTATATGGTGTACCTGTTGTTCACTGCGGAGAAGCATTTGGTGTTGTCTTGCAAGTTATAGGAAGAAAGAATAATGCTGCTAAAATCAGAAATAGTACCAGGGTGAAGCTTGTAGAAGAAAGTGCTTTCACCACAGCTTTTGTAAGAACTTATGATTACATTGTTATGGAATAAAATTATATTAATTGATAAGTAGGAGATATTTTCTACAGTAAGTCAAATTGTGACATTGCTATCAAGATTGACTTGTGTATTTTTTAGTCAAACTTATTGACCAACATTTAATGAGTAGTGGTTCACAATAAGCCATCTCTCATCAGAATGAATGTAACACTTAGCACTCATTGCATCTAGGTGATATTCGTCACATTGTGACATCGCTATCAAGATTGAATGTGTAGTTTTTTAGTCAAACTAATTGACCGACATTTAATGAGTAGTGGCTCACAAGAACCCATGTCTCATCAGAATGAATGGAACACTTAGCACTCATTACATCTAGGTGATATTTGTCAAATTGTGACATCGCTATCAAGATTCAACTATGTTGTTTTTTAGTCAAACTCATTGACCAACATTTAATGAGTAGTGGTTCACAAGAATTCATCTCTCATCAGAATGAATGGAACACTCAGCACTCATTGCATCTAGGTGATGTTCACAGAGGTGAAGCACACTTCTGGAGAGGTCACCCATCCTATATTACTCCAGCTCAAACTTGCTTAGCTATAGAGTTTCCTCCATGATTAAGTCCACTTTGATTGAAAACCCATTTGCATATTTATATATGCAGCATAAAAAGACATATTTGTATACAGTCACCAAGCCAGGTGTAACGATCAGATTTAAAAACTCAAAGGAATGCGATGCCCCGTGACAATCAACCACCATTCGAACATTCCCAAATGAATTGTGTTATTTTAAGGATGTTCACATAATGTTTTTATTCGCGTTCAATGAATAAGACATTATGTTTGCGGAAAAGTGAAAATTCATATCTTTAAAGAAGAGACAAAAACTGAAAGGGCAAATCAGTGAAAACATTTTAAATATATAATAAAAAATCAAGAAAAGGGCCGGAATACTATCCTCCCGAGGCTTTGACATTGAGAGCCATTTTAATGTTAGTTTTGTAAGACGGTGAGAGAAGAGGATTTCTGTTTCAGTCATGGTTATTGTACAGGAATAGAATGGTCTTTGAATAATTTCCTTTAAATCAAAGAACCTAGGAGATATATGTAAAATCTTTGTATTTATGCGCATTTTCTTTGATTGTAAATTATTTTTGAGTTTGTGCCGTTATTTTCTATTGCTATCCTATCTTATTAAATGATGTGTATGTTTACTATAGTAAGTTTGACATTTCGAAAAGAAATATTGAGTTTTTCTTTCGTTTATCTTCTTGGTGATTGAGTGTGTGAACTTTGTGTTATTATCTTTGTTTAGATCTTTTGTTTATAAATTTATAATCACATCTACAACATGGCTATGTTCAGGTGTTAGTTTACCTTTCCTACTCTCTAATTAAAAGTATACCCCTAAAAACCCAAATTATATTATAAGAGGGAATTGTACCTCTAAATTTTGAAAGAAGATTATTTGTACAATGGTGATCTTTCCAATTGTTTGTTAGCAATTTGTCTTCATATTTGGACAAAAATCTATCTATCAATTAGTTTGTTATTCTAAAAAGAATAAATCAGTTAGCTAACAAAGTCTATTGATCTTCACTTATAAATAACCTATCAAAATGATATATTTGTTTAAATCCAAATCTCTATTTGAAATTTTATTTTGCATCAAATGTTGGAATATGGTTGAAAATAGATGAAAGAACCATAATAAATTATTAAATTATGAAACACTTACATCCATGGAGCTACATGAACTCTATATTTTGACCTCAATTGAAAATTTGGGAATGCCATAGTTCTCTAGTGAAAGTGGTTGCAAGTATGAACAAAGGGTGACCAAATATAATATTGTATTGGCTAACATCTTACAAGTAATAGAGATTTATAACTCCCATTATGCTTGTTTATACCACCAATAATGTCATATCCAAATTGTTGTGCAGTAAGATAGCTATACTAAATGCATCATACAAGGTAGTAATCTAAATAAAAGGTCTAATATTCCCTACCAATACTAGATCCAAACCCCCAAAATAGTGATATTTGAATAAAAAATCATTTACAATAGGATTCAAATCCTATACCCTCTGATACTTGAAGAAAATCCTATTGTTGAACTAAGGAATTGATTTGTGTGGTGTGTTCTACTCATGACAGCACATTGATGTAATGAATCTTGTGCATTCACATAATTATCAAATCAAATTAAAATAAAATTCCAAATTTTGGTCATGAAAAGATAGAATTATGGAAGATTAATATACCATTGGAATGTTGTGCTCTTTTATTTCCTTCTTTTCCTTAGCCTCTCATTCTTCATCCTTTGAGATAGTAACAAATTCCTTTCCTTTAGCACTAGTTTTTCTCCTTTTAGGTTTTGGAGGGGAACCACTGACAAAAACAACTATACTTTTCTTGCTAGAGGAAGAACCTTTCTCAACATGACTTATTGACACAACACATGAAATAACCAAACCAGAACAAACATTCATCTATAATGAAGTGAAATATGTTTTACAAGCATCTCTCTCTCTCTCTCTCTCTCTCTCTCTCTCTCTCTCTCCATTAATGTATTCTAGGACTCCTAGGATACATTAATGTATGCTAAGGTGTCATAAGGGGTCTTAGGATACATTAATGTATCCTAGGACCCTATGAGACCCCCTATGACCTTGTACAACCCCTTAATGTCCCCTTACCATACATTAATGTAACCTAGGAGTCATAGGATACAGTAATGTATGTTGAGGGGTCCTAGGATGTCATAAGTGGTCCTAAAGGGTTATATGATACATTAATATATCTTAGGACCCCTTAAGACCACTTATGATCCCTTAGGACTTCTCATCATACATTACTGTATTATAGGACCCCTTAAGATCCCTTATGACCCCTTAGGACCCCTTGCCATATATTAATGTATCCTAAGAGTCCTAGGATACATTAATTCATCCTAAGGGGTCATAAGGAGTCCTAGTATACATTAATGTATCCTAGGACACCAAGGACACATTAATGTATGGTAAGGATTCCTAAGGGGTCACAAGGGATCATAAGGGGTCTTAAGGGGTCCTAGGATACATTAATGTATCGTAGGACCCCTTAAGACCCCCTACAAGCCCTTAATGTCCTCTTACAATACATTAATGTATCCTAGGAATATTAGGATACATTAATGTATGTTAAGGGGTTGTAAGGGGTCATACACGGTAGAGAGAGAGAGAGAGAGAGAGAGAGAGAGAGAGAGATGTTATATATGACATGTGCCACATGTAAAGAACCATAGATGGACTCAAGTATTGCAAGTTTTTTTGTATTGTATATGGCATACACAATATATAGCATACAAATTATCTATTTCTTATTTGGTTTTTGTGCATTATTTGACAAATAAACGCTTTTCATGGTGTTGAATCTCACAAAAAAGTATAATCAACATATTTTATGAACTTGTCACCACCTTTTTATTTAAAATTCAATGTAGAAGTGAGAAAGTCAATGATTTTTGAGAAAAAAATGATCATTTGAGGTAAGTTTTTCATTTTTTAGAAGTGAAATGCGAATAAAGGGTTTTTTTGTTTATAATTGATCTATTATGGACTTGTTATTTTCATAATTTTACTTATTGTAATAGATTTTTTCACAATTGAAGTTTGAATTAGAATGAAGATGTGTGAAAACTCAAAGTTTTATAGAGTTTCAAACTAATATGGAAATTGTAATGAACAATTTCAATTAGGAGGTTGCATTGGATATAAATAGAAGTTGTTAAGTAATCTTTGTCTTACTTAAACACACATGTAGAATTCATCATCATGTTGAGGAAATAATAAAAGATTCTAACATCGGGAAAGCATGAAGCAAAGAAAGAGAAGAAATGGGAAATATTGAGACAACTTTGTGAATAAAGAAAATTGCATACCATACACGAAGATTTGCATTTGGAAGAGGAACATGAAACATCAATGCAAAGTAAGAGAGGATTAGAATTGGAAACACAAAGGAAATGGATGAGTAACCTGCGTACGACAAGATAATTACATTACGAAGTTGTGGCAATGTCAGCTATGAGATCTCAAGTTGAAGGGACATCGTCATCCCATGTTGGAGGAACACCATGCTCTAGATCTCATAGTGAAGGAACACCATCATATCATGTTGAAGACACACTACGCTCTACATCCAAAGGTGTAGGCACACCGTCGTATCATGTTGGATGCATGGCACTTATAACATCAGGAGTTGAAGGCACACCATTAACATCTGAAGTTGGTGAGTTTCCATCTTTTACATCTCAATTTCAAGGCACATCATCTTCAGTTGAAGGTACACATTCCATCCTAATGTTGTTGATGTTCCTAGTGTTGAGCCCGCTCAACTGTTAAGAACACCTCCTAGAATTTTGTATAGAAAGAAAAAATATTTGTTTGATATTGATGCTAATATTTTGAAATGAATACCTGATAAGATTCCTAAGTGTACTTGTCAAAGATATACTAGTTCCGCATTTGGAGATTATTTTTTGAGAATTTAAATGTGACAAGAAGATGTCAACTATTTGTTGAAATGATGAGAAATTTGAAATTTAGGCCCATCATGAAGATTCTTGGGCTAAGAATGATGTACGAGTCAAGTGAGAAAACTATTGTAAAGAATCTAATGATTGCATATGAGAGTGTGGGTTCTACATCACACACTAGTACATTTGACCTTATTTTTCTACCAAAATTTTTGACCATCAAATAAAAAGGTTTAGGTTGGTCAAATTATAGAAGGAAAACTTTCATTTTTTTTTAATCCATGCCCGTGTTGGTCGAAATTCCAACCAATACCATGTAGGTCAAAATTTGGACCAACACAGGCATAACTTAAAAAAAAAAGATTTCATATCTCATTTCATTATTAGATGAAGCTTGCATTGTGCAGAGGAGGACCGCTTGTGAGGGTTGCCACTGTTATTTGGTGTAAAAGGAGGATCACCTATGAGGGTTGCCACTGTTATTTGGTGTAAAAGGAGGACCGCCTGCGAGGGTTGCCACTGTTATTTGGTGTAAAAGGAGGATTGTTTGTGAGGGTTGCCATTGTTATTTGGTGTAAAAGGAGGATCGCTTGTGAGGGTTGCCACTATTATTTTGGTGTAAAAGAAGGACCACCTGTGAGGGTTGCAACTGTTATTTGGTGTAAAAGGAGGATTGCCTGTAAGGATTTCCTTACCTTAACCTACGGTATGATTGGTTTTTTTTAAAACATATTTGAAGAACAAAAATTCTACACTGTCATGTTGGAGGTTGTTGTCTGTTTATTATACGAGTTAGAAAGAAACTATGTAATGGTTTACAAACATTAAACAAAGAGTTTTCTCAGCATATTGGGACTATCCCATGGAACAGTGAATACACCATTGAGTCTATATGTTTGATTGAATGTGATCTTGGCTAGGTTAGAACTGGTATTATGGTTGTGAGTTGTAGGAGAAGGTGATTTCTACAAAGCCCTAGGCTATAGATGTTGTTAGAGTAAAGTATTAATTATGTTAATTAATATTTACTCCCTTCTTAAGATGTCAAATCTCTTTTACTTTAGTTAAAAGCACATGCACTAGTTGTTCTAAACTCATGCATTAGTCATGTAATAGTTAAATTGATTATTACATGCACTAGACTTTGCCTTTCAAGGCTTTCAATCTTCTTTATAAGGATTATCCATTGTGCATTCAATTCATTCATTAATTGAGGATATTTTCTTCTTCATATTTCTGAGTCAAACCCTTGCCCTCTTCTTGTCTCTACTTCCTTGTAACAAGTTTTTGTATGCAGGTGATCTTCGGGTTTTGTGGATTTGTATTGCTCAAATCTTACATGGTATCAGAGCCTAATCTGCTACAGCTTGTTCACGTTTCAAGGATTCAAATTAGAGATTTTTTTGCTGATTTGAGAGGTTTTGGTATTCTCTGTAGGATGTTATTTTTTGTTTCCTTTTTGCTTGCAAAAAAGAAATTTTTTTTTTAGCACTTTTTATAGAGAGGGTTTCCTGTCAAATTTGGGGGGGACCTATTTTTTTTTATCATTTTGGCTTCAAAAAAACCTCATGATTATGTTCAGAGCATCCAAGAACCCCAAGATCCATATAAAATTTGTCCAATTTGGACATAGTTGGAATTTGTGAGAATTTTTTTTTGCAATTGGCCTCGACATGGATCCCGAGGTGATTATTATTTTTGGTGCATTTCTGGCCCGAACAGACCCCACGGTTGTGTCCGGAAGGCCCAAGATAGTCAAAATTCATATAAGGCTTGTCGATTTTGGACAAGTTGCCATTTGAGGCAAATTTTTTTTGCCCACGAAGCCGTACGACCTGGCATACGGATCGACGCTGTACGACGATTTTTTTTTTAAAATTAAAAAAAATTCTTTTGGTGGGTGGCCACCCGGGCGCCACCCAGCGGCCACCCGCGCGCCGCCCCGCGGCCTCCGCAGAGCCATCGCCAGCGCCGCACTCAGTGGCCACCGCGGCCTCCGCTAGCTAAGCCCACCGCAGCCAGCACCGCCGCCTCCCTTCGCCACCTACTCCGCTACTCGCATTCAGCGCCAGCTCCCTCCATTTAGCCCATGGTCACCTAGGTGCCCTCCACCCCAGTTCAGTGCCCAACCCCCTCTACCGCGCCCAGGGTCCTATGGGCCTCAATTTCTAGCCCCTGGGGGTTTTTTTAACTGTGATGGCCATTTGGCCGTAAATTTTAAGCTCGGGAGCTTGCTGATGTAAGTAGTCTTTGCTCATTTTTTGAGATTTTAAAGGGTACCTGGGCCTTTTTGCGAATATCTTGGGCATATGGGATCGTAATTGGGCGTGCGCTATATCGTCAGAAAGCTAGTTCTGAGCCTGATCCGAATTTGCTAGTATGGTTTTGTGATTTTTCCATTTTGATGCTCTTTTTTGCTGTCAAAGTTAGATATTCTCTATGATTGTGACATTTTAGACCTCCTGCATTCCAGGATCCATTTCTCTTGCATCCGGGCTCCATTTTCGGCAAACGAGATATTGTCAGAAAGCTCTTTTTGAGATTTTATCAGATCTGATGGTTTCATGTGGTTTTTTGTCCTTTTTCTGATGTCACGCATCCTCAGATCCTTGCAGACACCTTCTTTGGGCCCTCCAGCATAGCTATTGGGTTTTTGCTCATATCTTGAGCATATGGTGTCAAAATTTGGCAAATGAGATATTGTCAGAAAGCTGATTCTGAGCTCTTTCTAGATATGGAGGTTATATTTTATGGATTTATTTTGATGGTATTTTTCTTCGTCAGAGCCAGATCTTTAGTTTTGCACTCCAGGAGCTCTATCTTGCACATCCAGACTCCATTTTTGGAAAATGATATATCGTTGGAAAGCTTGTTTAGAGAGATTTTCAGTGTTGTGAGTCATTTTTCCAGATTCTACTCCAGGTTTATTTTATTTAGATTCTTTCTTTTTTGCAGTCTGGTGGATATCTTGGTTGTTTCAGGTCCTGGGATCTCTTCCCTTTGAGGGATGGCTCATCTTAGGTTGTTCTTTTGTTTCAGCAGCCTTTGATATTTTTTGAGCAGTGGATACTTCACTTTTGTAGTATTCTTTTATGCACATGCACTGAGATAAAGTGCCATTCTATTTCTTTGATGTGATCTTGCACATGTTCGTGCTATTTGTACTCGCACTCCATTATAAAGTGCCAGGGGGGTTTGATGTTTGCTTTTGTTTTCCATCTTCTTTTGTAATGTGAGCATTCCTCCACCGACATTAGCCCCATTGTATCTTTATTTGTGTTTGTACTCTCTCTGCACATTCAATGTTTCATCTTCATCTTCATCATGCAGTTCATAGTGGATGATCTTTTCAGTGTACCTGTCATTACTCCCTTGTCAGCAGTATGGGGGGGTTTCTACTATTGGTTCTACTACTTCCTTGGTTCGATAGTGTGAGCTATGTATTTAGTATTTGACCCTATGTACTAGGCAGTTGCAGTGGCTGGGTATCTATGCATTTCGGTGAGATGGATCATTTACCATATGGACACTCTTTTCTTTCCTATTTTTGGATGCACTCTTCTAGCTTTGATTGATCAACTCTTTAGGCTTTTGGTATTTATGCCATCTGTATCTTCGAGTTCAGGTGTTTGCCTTTGTTTGCCTCTTGATTCGAGTAGTGTCATTTGAGGGAACTCATGCAGATTACAGTCTTCTCTACCTGATCATATTTCTATGGAGGATCTTCAGATCATCAATTTCTTCTTGACAGAGTTTGCAGTTTCATGCTTCAGTGATGTTGTACATGTTCATCTTTGTTCCTATTTTCTAGAACATTCCTAATTTTTGGAGGCTTCTTCAGTCTTTCAGATTTGTCTTTGTCTCCTTTTGGAGTAGAGTTTTTCCCATGTGATTTTCTCTATTTCTCCATTTTTTAGAGACTCTCTTTTGTACTTGGGTACTTGATTAGGTCATGTTGCCGGGACCCATTTTTATGCTTTCAACATTGTAGTTTCCTTTGCTTTCTTTTTGCATTGTTGCTCATCTTAAGGGGGGGTGTTAGAGTAAAGTATTAATTATGTTAATTAATATTTACTCCCTTCTTAAGATGTCAACTCCCTTTTGCTTTAGTTAAAATCACATGCACTAGTTGTTCTAAACTCATGCATTAGTCATGTAATAGTTAAACTGATTATTACATGCACTAGACTTTGCCTTTCAAGGCTTTCAATCTTCTTTATAAGGATGATCCATTGTACATTCAATTCATTCATTAATTGAAGATATTTCCTTGTTCATATTTCTGAGTCAAACCCTTGCCCTCTTCTTGTCTCTATTTCCTTGTAATATGTTTAAATTGTATGCAGGTGATCTTCAGGTTTTGTGGATTTGTATTGCTCAAATCCTACAGATGTTTTATCTAAGAATGTGTAGTATTTATCATTCAATTTATTTTATAAAAGTAATATTTATTATATAAAAATTCTTTCAAAAACACATTAACAAAGAGAGAATCAGTGTATTATTTAGCAATCAACAATATTTTGGTTATAATACAATTATAATTTCTTACACCAATTCTATCTAGAGAAATTATGATAGGACAAATCCTTGTAGAATCACAAGTCTACAACATTTTCTAACTGTCTTACACATCTTACATAACATTAGATATTTATAAACACATCATAATACATATTTTATATGGCATCAAGCATAATCTCAAATGAGAAACCCCTTTTGCATGAGTGCATAATAAATAATACATCAAGATTTGTAAAATATTTGAAACAATCTCAACATTCTCTCCCATGTTATATACCTTGGAAGAGAAAAAGAGAAACACTAATAGCCAATAAAGTACTTTCTTAAGATAGAATTGCACATAGCTTCACTACCCTATCGAAACTTCATTTTGTTCACTAGATTTCTCAAATATCTACAAGATTTCACACAAATTATTTACCTTGTCCAAGATAACTCTCTTGTCCTCCCCTTCATCATGAATAAAATGAAACTAAGCATCGATATATACTCCATTCACATGTGAAAAGATTGATTCATTGTGAATTTGATAGTACTTTGACTATCACAATTAATCCTCGTGGATCCTTGACATAGGCTAGTGCAACATTTGAACATAATCTCTAAAGTTAGATTGCCTTCTTGCAGGCATAGATAGATGTAATATTTTTTGCATATATCATGAAAGGGATGACCATAACTTATTTAGTCATGTATTTTATTGCAACACTAAATAGAAAACACATAACCACTAGTCAACATCCTATTGTAAACATGTCTCTCATGCAATATATCTACAAATTCTTGAATCTCTAACAACTGCTACATTTCCTCAAGTTGACACTATTCCAAGTTACAACAACACTACTATGTCTACAATTGATTTGTAGTATTGATACTAATTTTTTTTTGGCTATAATTGAGTTATAGTACAAATTTTGTTGGCTCTATCTTGTAGCTCTGTAGAGACCTTTTTGGTCTTTAAAATCCTCACTTCCCCAAAATACTAGAAGATCTAAACACAGATATAGACACCCTTTTGGCCATATATGAACATATCAAAGATTTAGGTATTGGTACTTTGGACCAAATTGCAGTACCCTGCATGTACCCCTGCAAATACATTAGAAAGTTGGTGGTTTTACAAAGAAACTACAACTTAGAAATATCTCCAAGGTCCCAACTCTTGGAAAGTGTCATAAAATGTCTCAAAACCTCTAAATCTAAGAGGAATTAGTCCCAAACCTTAGGGAACATAGAAAACCCCAAATTAGTTACACCAAATCCTTGATTCAAGGGTTTCTTCAATCTCACCCTTCCAGGCACTTCCAGGATCAAATTGGTGGTTGATTCACCATTCACTCCACCATACAAGACTATTTCAATCATAAAAACACTATGCCCTTCAACTCAAATGCTTGCTGCTATACTTGTGCTACGAAATTTCATAGAACACTCCTTGTCACAGCTAGTGATCACTCTTTTCCTTCAAACTTCTACAACTTCCAAGTTAGATCAATATTGTACATGGTTAATAATCTTCATTCCATGTATTCTAGGCCTTTGAGTCCATGGAATGGTTATTAGTTACAAGTAAACTTTAAAATAAAGAAAGAAATCTTAATAAACCAGTCTATGTCGATATAAGTGAGGGTACAATCATGTTATGTGACTCTCAAACCAATCCAAACAAAAAATATTATTTCCAAATACTTTGTTGGTTCCTACTAAACATGAACAAAATAAGATTTATATTTGAATCGACACCCTAAGTGCCCAAAATGAAAAGGTTTAAATACTTCAAGGAATCACAATGACTGGTTAATGCATGAGACAGTTAAGATAAAAGCCTCCAAAGCATTTAATGAGTGAATATGAATGTTTGAAAAGTATTCCTTATTGCATAATGAAAAGGAAAAACCAAAACAAGACTTTGACACCTTTAAGATCACTGATTTCAATTAGAAAAAATTGTCTTTTATTTGATTTCCTATTTCATCTGTACACTAGGCTTCGCTTCCGTACTATGGCTTCCAAAAGATACATATAAACCTTCATCTCAACTTCCCCAACCACTCCGAACCAGTTAGAGGGATTAGTTGGATGTTTAGACATTAAAATGTGACTTGATCACTAAAACTTCTAAGGTATTTTAAATACTTAGAAGACTTATTTAATACCCAACTATACTCCTAGAATCTCCTAAACTCACTGGGACACTAATGGTCCATTTTACAACTAAATTATCCTTTCAAAGATATAAACCAAGTCCATACATTTAAATTCCATTTCATGGCATTAAATAATGATATGTGCCAATACATGATAATTAATTTGATTTACATCTTGTAGAGTCCCATTTCTCTCCTTTTCCCTTTGATTCACATTAGGTGACTTCAATGTCTTCATAGTCTTCATGATTGCACTAGTTGTCTTCATGCCTTGTTTGTTGATCCTAGGTGCCCCTGCACCACCTTAATAGCCTAGTTTCACCAATGGGTGATGCATGTATTCACCCATTACCTCAACAACCTCTAGGATCTTCACCTCGATCCCCGTCATCATAAATCCTTGTGCCCTTTCTCCTCTAGGCACACACATTTATATCTGCATCACTATCGTATCATCTTCACATTCTAATCGCTCTTTGTTTATCTTCACATACCTCTCTACTTGCTGTCTTGGTTCTTCACATGAACCATTCACATTTTCTGCTTGCTCCTCTAGGATCTTCATCTGATCCACATCTCTTTGTGACCCTTCATAGGCTGACTTCTCCACAATACATTCTTCTACCTTGCTGTTCACCTTGTCCTCTTCTTGTTCCCTTTGTCCTCTTCTTCCCAAAAGAATCTTCCCACTCTGATAAGAAAACCTTCTACACTGTCATGAAAACCAACCAATAAGTGAATAGATCATGAAGAACATATGGTGAAAATTTCACAAAATCTGTTATGTTTTCTTTTTTTTGAAATTTGTTCAATGATACATTTTCTATTTAAGAGTCCCTGAGTGATTTGAATATTTCATGGTTTAGTGAGCATGATTTGTGTGTGTATTTGTAAATCTTGTATAATCTTGTAATATTTTTATATTTTTGATTATATACAAGATACTACTATATACACTTAAAAATGGCTTCATTAATTAATTAAATATTTATTATTTAATTGATATTGACTTGATAAATTAATTAAATATTTATTATTTAATTAATAATTATTCTTGTATTTATTAAATAAATTATTCAATTTATTTAGTAAATTCACTATAGTTTATTCCTCTGTCCTAAGTCTTCTAATTAGTCTTATTAAAGTGATTTAATAAAATATACAATCACCTAAATATGACTAAGTTCACTAGTCCACCTCACCTACTTAGTCACCTGACACATCACGTTGGCTAAAATAAATAATTATTATTAATTATTTATTAGTAATTATCCTCACCCACACATTTCCTATTCTTAAGGGCTATGTGGCCTCATAGGACTTGGTCTCATGATCACATGTCCTCTCTTAAACCAAGTCAAGAGACAATCCCTATTCCTAAGGGGCTTCTCAAGCCACCTCTAAGGGTCAAAGGTGACTCATAGGACACTCGTGCAAAGATTCCTCATGAGGAAAATGTCTCTCCCTCTTTCTCTCTTTGGTCTTTGCGAGACACTTGACATGTGTCTTTCCCTTCCACCTTGTTCTCCTCCATGTCAATGTGAGAGGAACATCATCCCTATTCTTCCTCTCACATTCCAACTACATCCCCCTTTCTCTCAACTCCTTCAACCAAGTCAATCTTAGCCCTAGGATCTTCCACCTTTCATTCTCCACCGTAGGATTGTGCCACCTAGGCCTAGATCCTCTAAAAATATATAAAAGGAGCCTCATTTCCCCTTTGTGAGCTAATAGGTATTTTTGTAATAGGCATTCAAACAATCAAGCATCCAAGCATCCAAGCATTCTAAGAGAAATCAAGCATCCATATTATCATCAAATCCATTTTGCATTCCATCAATTAGTTGCACAATCAAGCTTTAAGCTTCCTTGCATTTATTATCAAATCTCCACACTTTGGTAGCATCTTGGGAAAAAGGCTTCATTTGGAAATCTGAGAGCTCAACATCTTCAAGAAATCAAGGCTGAGAGAGCAATGGAGACAAGCTACATGGTAGGTGAAGGTAAAATGTTATTTTAGCTTCATTTTGATTGTATTCTTCATTGTAGTTTTCTAATTAGATAGATTTATTAATCTTAGAATAGTTAATTTATCATTTTAAATAGTATTCACCTAATTTTGCATACAACTACTAATGCTTGTATGTTTACAGCCCGAATAATTGCTTGTGAAGAAAGTCCACACCTGACAATATAAAGCCATAACAAAATAATGAGACAATTACAAGATTGTGGTCTCAGTTCCAAAGAAAAGTTGATAAATGTAATTTTCCTTGCAAAAAGTGTAAGGGCTTAAAGAATAAAAGAATTCTAATCATAATAGCCCAGAGTCATTATAGGCAACATGATCACATTGTAGGGGGGCATAATTTTCTTCGATTGTTGAATGTGGATTTCCAACTGGAGGAACATGGAGGTGTGAATATCCAATCCGAGGATAATGCTCCCATGGAAGAAGATGATCCTATGGTAGAGAACACAATTGAAGATGATGGTATTAGCGTAGCTGATAATGTGCTAGAGGACATGATTGAAGAAGATGGTATTGGCATAGCTGATCAAGATGATCATGATGATGGTACTAGTGCATTTGATAATGATGACGAAGATGGTCTTGATATACCTATACTTGAGAAGGCATACGAGCCCCTGTACCAAGGCTCCCAAACAACTCTTCTCTCTGCTATAGTGTTGTTGGTGAACTTGAAGGTCATGAATGGTTTATCCAATGTAGCAATGTCACGTATGCTAAGGTATGCCATTTTTGTCATCTTCAATGTTAGCATACCATTACTATTCATTATATTAACAATTCATATTTGTTGTTTTAGGTTGATAGGTGAGTTTTTGTTACCACCATCAAACATTCTACCCCGTTCATACTGTGAATTATCTACCATTATGAATCAAATTGGAATGAAGTATCACACAATACATGCATGTCCCAATGATCACATGCTATATCATAAACAACATGAATTTACAATAGAATGCCCTGATTGTCATATTAGTAGATATCAGTCAGATCAAAGAAAAAAAAGGTGCCTCACAAGGTTCTTCGGTACATTCCCATTATTCCATGTCTTCAACAATTATTCAGGTGCACTAGCTTGGCACAATTTATGGATTACCATGCACACAATAGAAGTTAAGATGACATTATGTGAATGCCTGTAGATGATTCTGCATTTAAAGACATAGAAACAACATGGCCACACTTTAAGAAAGAACCTCATAATCTCAAGCTTTCATTGGTAGCGGATGATGTCAATCCATTTGGAGATATGAGATATGTTTACTCAGTGTGACCTGTTTTTGTTATTAACAATAATATTCCTCCTTGGATGTCCATAAAGAGGGAGCACATAATATTGTCAATGATTGTACCGGGTATTTTTTCATTTAATAGTTATGTAAATTAATTTATAAACACCGCATCAAGATGGTCATAATAATTATGTAATGTTTTTGTTCATTCAACTAGGTAAGTACCAAGTTAAAGATATGAACCTGTATATTGAGCCCCTTATTGACGAGTTGTTGAAGTTATGGAATGGGGTCATTATGTATGACATCTCTAGACCAATAGGACAAAGACAATTTTAATTCCACACAATATTTGTATGGACAATACATGATGCCCCTGGGCTAACTCATTTTTGCGATATGTTTTTGATTAAGTAAAACAAGTTTTATAGGGTGCTTGAAACCCACAGCCAAAAAGGAGAGGCGATCAAAAGTGAAGAAAGTAGTTTAGGCATAACAACCATGCAACATGCCACAAGCCAGCCTAAGACTAAGAAGCCACAATAGAACAAAAGAAATCAAATTTTTATGATTTCCTTGGTACTTTGGAGTCTTTCCTTGTCAAGAAGATCCTTCACTTCACTTGGGATGTCTTCTCCATGTTGCCATATCATCTATTTGTCCTTCCCGACAGCCAGGTTGGCAAACCAATCAACTACACTGTCGCCTTCCCTATACACATGAGAGATTGAGAGATGTACACCTTTTCAAAAGAATTAATAATTGAGCGGGTTTCTTCAATCATATTGGATATCGTCCAAGATGGAGATTGAATGAGGTTTAAGCAGTTGATTATGTTCATTGAGTCACCTTCAAGCCAGAGCTTCTTGACCCTAATTTCCTAGGTAAGTTTGATGACTTGGAGAGCCGCACAAGCTTCAACAAAGTGGTTGGATTGAGAGCCCAGGGGTAAAATGATAGCCGTAAGGCCAAAACCAAAGCTATTTTTGATTATCCCTCCACTACCAAATAGGCTAGGGTTCCCCTTGGCAACTCTATCAAAGTTGGCTTTCACCCATCCGGTCGGTGGATAGATCCATATGCAGTTCTTTCTTTTCTCCCGTGTCACTTCCTAAGCCTTTCCTGCAAGATGGTTAGTTCTTCCGCAATAGAAATAGTTTAGGTCACGTATGTTATATATATTAATTTTTGCGGTATGTTATATATTGTTAAGTTCTTTCACGTATGTTAATTTTTGTGGTATGTTATATATTGTTAAGGTCACATATTTTTGGTATGTTATAGTGCTTACACATTATTGTTGTATGTTTAAGTTGCACATGATAATTGTACGATATCTTTTAGGTCTTCAGACAAAGGGTAAATTCACATGTCTAGTTTGTGGTCTGAAGATAAAATCTCATCATTCAAGAAGTTTAGGAAAGCAGACGTTTGATGAGTTTAGGCACTTTCTCGACAATAATCATAAGTATCGAATTATCAAAAAACATTTTTTTAATGGGAAAGAAGAGACAACATCAAGGCCACAAAGAATGACACCTCATCTATGGAAGTTGGAATACAATAGACAAAATTGCCAAGGTAATGTCATTCCATCTGATGATTTTTGTTTGAAATTTATATGTTGATATTGTCTTTTATTTACTAATGATGTGATTGATACTCATGAAGGTGATCAAGGCATCAATGACCCACTTCCTAGAGGAATAAAAAGTTATCCTAGTCAATTTATTAGGTTGCTGTACTACAAGGATCTCTCAATTGTACATTTATTTGATGCTATGCATATTTGAAAGAATGTAACGGAGACACTATGTGAAATATTGGATGGAAGGCATGACAAATAAAAAATTGCCAAAATTTGTAATGACATTCATGAATCCAATCATGCACTGAAAATTTTTATTGAATCAAATAGCAATGGAGACCACATTAATATGAGTGCCCTCCCTGGTTATTAACTTAGTAGCAAAGTGATGCATTAAAATAAGTCATAAAAAAAACAAAATTTCCAATAGGATTTGTTGCAAATATAAGCAGTCTTGTATCAAAGAAAGGTGATTTTGGGCCAAGGTTGAAAACACATGATTAACATACCTTCGTCAAGGTAAGTCATGTTCTCTATTTACAATATATTTGTAAAATTTCATGTACTTTTTATTGTATTATTTTACAATATATTGAAAAGACCATTTTTTAATTATTGCAGTACATCCTACCTCTATCCCTCCCACACCAATTTGACAATAGTGTTAAACAAGTTATATACAATCTTGGAGAATACATGAGGTTAGAAGTGTTATTTATTAGACTTGTTGTACATATATTTTATTTATGACTTGCTTTACTTTTTATGTAATTTATTGTATATTTTTTTCTAAATTCTTGTTTATATGTTCTTGCAAGTTGAATCTCTTTTAGGTGGTTATCATCTTAAAAAATTGATGAAAAAGATATAAAATATTGGAAGAGAAAAATTCCCCAGGTTATGTGTGAAATTCAAAAGTGTCCACCTCCAACTTTTTTCAATGCTCAAGAACACTACCTCATACACCAAGTTGAGGAGATTGAATTGTGTGGACTTGTACAAACTAGGTCAATGTGGATGGTTGAGAGGTACTTGAAATTTATGAAGGGCTTGGTTCGAGAAAGAGCATGTCTTGAGGGTTCTATGGTGGAGGGATATATGGTATACCAGACCATGGTGTACATTAGTGAATATCTTTCCAAGTTTGCAGCAAATATCCATGTAGATCGCATTTGGGATTCCAACTCTATTAACAAATTTGAAGGGGAGTACTTGATGGGAAAAGGTAGATTGAGGAAAGTGAGAGGTAATTATATGATATTATTGTAGTTTATTAATTCTTATAGATCTTTAATATAAGTTGTTTCTAAGTAATCTATTTAGTTTCTTTATAGTTGGTCGTGAGTGGGATGCACTGCATTTGTATATTGCAAACAATCTTGATTGGATGATGGTATGGATTCAACAATCTCAAGAAAATGGTCACTCATTAACATGGGATGGTGTTGCATCATTGGTTAAAGAAGCTCATCGTAATGGAGATCCTAATGTTATGCCAATGGTACTTGATCTAGCATATGGTTTAAGAGGTAGAAAGATATGTATAAGTTTACTAACCATGACCCATAAGTTTCATATCAACTCATGGATCGATGAAAATAATCTTGACATGTTTGAATAATTGCAGATCAAACACCACAAAGCTATGTACTACCATGGCTATAAATTTCACATAAAAAAGTTAGACGACACGAAGAAAACTTGTGATTTTGGGATAAGTACAGTCTTCGAGGTCACTAATATTTCATCTAGAAATGACATACATCCTCAACAATCTGAAAATTGATACTATGACATTTTGGATGATATACTTGAGTGCAAATTTAATTCATTCAAATTAGTTCTATTTGTCATCAAATGGTACATGTTACAACTGAATCAAAATAATCTTGATAGGACTGTTATTGAACATGATAGTGGATTTACAATGATTAATACAAGGTCATTTGAGCCAGTTGGAGATGAGCCCTATGTTCTTCCAAGCTAATGTGAGCCAGTGTTTTACTTTGGCATTCCACATAAACCGGGTTGGTCATTTATTGTTAGACATGATCCAAGAGGAAGGCCAGTAAAGTATAATGTGATGGAAGAAGAATATACTGAAGAATCAGAAGCCAAAGTAAATGATGATCACAGATGACTGTTACACAATGAAGAAGAAGAAGGAGAAGATAATGATGATGATTCTGGTGATGTTGACGATGATGATTTCGGTGATGTTGACGATGATGGTGATTATGGTGATGATCATGATCATGGTGATGAAGATGGTGTTGATCAAGGCTATGATGGTCATGATAATGGTGATGAAGATGATGATGATGTTGATGAAGATGGTGGTGGTGTTGGTCATGATGATGATGACAATGATGAAGCTTATCAAGGTGACAAGTACGATGATGGTAATGATGATGATGATGATAGTCATGATGATGACATCTATGAGGAGGATGATCAATGAAATTTATGTCAAGGTATGATCAATGTCATGTATGAGGTATTGATTTATTCATATAAATTTTTTTGACTTGTATGTTTGTATAATTAAGTTATTATGTGTTGAACTCTAATGTCATGGAGTATATTTTGCATCATATAAATTTTAGTTTCTATGTAATTCTTATCTTACATATCATGTAATTTTTGGCTAACATAAGATAAATGATTTACATATGCAAGAAATTTAACGCCTTTGACATGGATCGACAGGTATAATTTATTATTTGGTTTCCTTCTCTTTAGTCAGCAAAATATATAGATCCTACTATGTCTCTCATTTGATGGATTGCAGGTATCAACAAATAGATATTTGTCTGATATGTCTTCCACAAGTGAGGAAAATTCGGGAATAGAAGACAAAAGTGAGACATCTAGTAGGTCTAAAATAGGGAGATCAACTAGAGGTCAAAATATTAGAAGAAAATTCAATAAACAAATGCAATTTTTCCTTGCTGAGGGGGGGTCATGTTCTTATGATAATGAGACCAAAGGTGATAGGAAGGTTCCCTTAAGGTACACACATATTTAGAAAGAATGGGTACTCGAGGAACTACCTCTAGTTAACACTGATTTTTCTATTAACGAAAGGATATATCGCATAGCTCCATCTTCATTACATGGTTTTGGCTTATTTTCCATGGATGGCATAAAGGTTAGTTATAATCAAGTTGTTGAATTGATAGAGTATGTAGGACCTTGTTACAATTACAATAATTGGATGTGGATTGTGCAATATAGAAAACTTATACATAGGTATGCATTGTCAGTAAATTATATACAATGAAAATTAAATGATCAAACTAAAAGGCTCGCTATGTATATTTATGGAAAGCCAAAAGTAGCAGAGAACAATGTAGGTTTTATAAATAGTTCTTGACCTGCGTCAACTAATAAGTGGCCAAATTGTATATTCGAGGCATTCGAGGGAAGTCATGTATTTGTATGTGCGATAAAATCAATAAGTGTAGGGGAAGAGCTCTGATAGATTACAATTTGAATCATGTAGATACAAAAAAATTCCCTATCATGGGACTGGTAAGTATAACATTTAAACCAATTTCCTCCAATTAATATTGAGTCCTATATACAATCTTCTATTTTATTAATAATTTTTTTGGGTAAGTTTATTACTTTTATTTTGTTGCTGATTGCTAAGAATTACTAATCTTTGTCACAGGGTGACATGGATCCACCTCAAGATATAGGTGGGGATGTTCCACATAGTACAAATTCTTCATCAAAGGTAGACCTTAATTAGTGTAATTCTACAAATTATATAGAAACAAATGTGGTGCAGTGCACCTAGGTAAGGTTACTTGGTACCTAGTGTCCCCAGAGTGGATTTTTGGCTTGTAGTGGCCTTAGCCAATCCACTAGTGTAGTGAGGAGACTAGTTAGTCTCTCAAGTGTTTTGGTTAGTGTTTAGTGTCTCTTGGTCTCCCTTAGTCCTAGGTCAGTCTTCTTGAGTCAGTTTGAATCAGAGTTGACCAACTTAGCCAAAGTTGCCAAGCTTGGGAAAATATTGTAAAAGGTGGTAAATGACCTCTTTTATGTTGTTAGAGGTTGAAAATGGTTTTAAGGACCCTAGTTTAGTCAGTGAATAATCACACAAGGCTGTGACTAATTGGTTTGTTAAACAACCAAAAGTTGTTGTAACAACTTTGAAAGTTGTCATGACAACATTTCCTTTTTACCTTACATATGGCTCTAGAAGACTACAAGACCGACTCAAGGGTCCTGACACCTAAGGTGAGAGATATAATGTTCAAAAACCCTAAATGTGGGTATTGGGAAGCATGTAGTATAGAGACCAAGTACTGGCACAAGTTTTGGCTATGTAATCCTTTTGATAGTGAATGGATTTGTGTGTGATAGAGATCTAAAATGGATTGAAAGATCGAGTGTAGTTGTTTCATGTGATTTCTTAGAATGTATTTTGATTCCTAGGATAGATATTTAATCATTTTATCAAGTTTTAGCATTAGTTTGCATTTCTTTTATTCTCTGGCCTATCTTAGGTTGGTCTAGATAGGGTTTTGTAAAATAGAGTGCTAGATCACTCTCCCACCATACAATCTGTACAGATCCTTGGGATATGTGACTAGAATCCTTGTAATATAGGATAATGAAAGGAGGGGCCCAAAAAAGTTTAGGAAGCATTTTTAAGGTGATGCCCTAGGCAAGCCAGGAGTGCATGGCTAGGGGTCACAGTGTGCTACAAAGCCAATAGGAGTGATTGAAAGAACTCATAGCTTCAATCAAATATTGTGGAGGGGATGCCAAATGCATTATCAAGCATCTCTAATTTAGAGAAGATTTGGAGGAGGATTGAAGCATGAAGAATCATAAAACCTTCACTGGTTCAGACAGTGAGTTAGTAAACCCTTAATTATAGCCCCATTTCTATGAAACCCCTGTATGGATAGAGTGGGAAAAGGAGACCTATAGAATCTGTAAGACCTTCCAAAAGGGTACTCAAATCTACAATTGGTTTGGCACTTTATTTGGCAAAGTTTGGAGTTAATGAGTGAAAGAGATCAATTAGGCCTAATAGCCTTGTAGCCCTTTTTGGGACAGTCAGCAACCAAAGCTAGTTAGCAATAGGGTTTACCTTGAAGGAAATGGGATTAGACATGGTTTTGAACCATATTATACATGAAACAACCCTCGTCTCCATTTGAGGGTGAATGCAAACTAAATTTCCAAGTTTGAGGATGGTGGATCTTGAAGAAAGCAAAGGAATGCCATGTTGAAAGGAGATTGATTTAAACCTTGGTGTCACAAGTTGAATAAGAGAGGATTGAGTTTACCAATCATTTTGTGGGAACTAGGATAGTGCCCTATAGGCTAGGAAGTTATCCTTGTGTTAATCCTAGAAGAGACTAGGATCATCTTGAGCAAGACTTATGTTACATCAGATTGGTATTAGAGCGGGTTAAAGGTTTGGAGGATAGTACATGTCTCTATCTACTAGTGAATCAATAGGGGAGAACATAATGGTTACAAATGCAGAGCTAGCTAGAGAAGTAGAAGAACACAAGGAGAGGAATATAATCCTTGAATATGCTATGGACGAGATGAGGATTAAACTACAAGAAGTGGTTGATCAAAGAGCTCAAGAAATGAATAGGAGTGCTGAAACCAGTGACAGGAGTAAGAATCCTATTGATGTAGATAACATCATACCTTAACTAGATCCCTTAACCAGTGAGGAACCATTCTTGAAGGCCATTAAAGCTTTGAATGCAAAGGCTTTTGAAGTACTACCACTATTTAGTGGGAAAATGGACATTGAAACAATCATGGAATGGATTGAGGGAATGGAAAACCATTTGGAATGCAAGGGTGTGACAGAAGCCCAAAAGATTAAGGTTTCCAAGTCTAGATTGAGAGGAGCAGCCTTGACATGGTGGAAATACCTACAAGATGAGAGGATCAACATGGGTAAGTTACCTCTAGAAAATTGGAAAGACACGGTGAATAAGGTGAAGGCGAATTACCTACCAGAGGACTATGAAGTCCAACTGCATTAAAAGAGACAAGGATTGAAGCAAAAGGACCTAGATGTCGCCTCTTATACATAGGAGTTTCAAAAGCTATGCCTTAGGTCCAAGATCCAAGAAGAGGAATCCATTAAAGTGGCCAGATATCTAAGTGGTCTCAAATGGAACATTTAGGAGGAGATAAGTTTGTGGACTCCAACCACTATTAAAAAATGTCATCAGTTGGCTATCAAAGTTGAAGAAAGGAACAAAAAAAAGGGAGACTCCAATAACAGGGGCAGAGGTAGAGGTAGAGATCAAATGAATCATCGAGGTGGTTACCAAGGTAGGGGTAATGAGTAGAGAAACCAAGGGGAATCCGAGTTGACCAAGCAAGGTGGTGAGATGAATCCAAGAGCGGGTCATTCTAGAGGTAGAGGTACAAAAGGAGGCCCTAATAGAGGAAGAGGTATAGGTAGGAGAATCTCATACTTTGCAAGTATGAAATGTTACAACTGTGGCCAGTTGGGTCACCTGGCTTATAGGTGCCCTGATAAGCCTTCTTCATCAAATAATGGGAAGAGAGTTGCATATGCCCATGAAGACACATCAAGTGTCAAGACACCAGAGGTAGACCATATTGAATAAAAAATGGGAGAAAATATGATGTTCAAGAGGGTTTTGATAAAACAGCCAGTTAATGATGAACCCAAGCATAGGAGAGCCCTTTTTAGGATGAGGTGTAAAATACTTGGCAAGGTGTGCAAGGTGATTATGGATTTAGGTTCCACTAAAAATATCATAGCAGAGGAGGTTGTGAACAAACTAAAATTGGAGAACATCCCTCATGTCAACCCATACAAGGTGACATGGCTGAATAAATGAAAGAGTGTGTTGGTAAATGAACAGGCTTGGGTGGAGTTTTCTATTGCAGGGTACAAGGAAAAGCTACTTTGTGATGTGTTTCCCATGGATGCATGCCACTTGCTTTTAGGCAGGCCTTGGAAATTTTATAGGAGTGTAGTATATGATGGGAAAGCGAACTCCATATCCTTTAAGAAAGATAACAAGACCTACAAGACTCAGTCCTTATTAGAAGAAGATGAATCTCAGTCCAAGACTCCTAGCATATTGATGAGTGTTAGCAAAGAGTTCATTAAGGTCCTCAAGGATGAGGATTGTGATGAGTATACTATACTACTCAAGCCCAAGCAAGAGGAGAAAGCCAAAATAGAGCCCTTGCCAATAGCAATTCAAGAGCTACTAGAAAAGTACAAGGACATAGTTAGTGATGGTACCCCAAAAACCTTACCTCCTATGAGAGTGATAAGTCATCAAATAGACTTTGTACCAGGTGCATCGTTTCCCAATAAGGCAACTTACAAGCTCACTCCAGAACAAAATTTGGAGGTGGCTAGACAAGTCCAAGAACTTTTGGATCAGGGGCTGATTAGGAAAAGCATAAGCCCTTGTGTAGTTCTAGTCGTATTAGAATCTAAGAAGGGTGGAAAGTGGAGGCTTTGTATAGGCTCAAGAGCCATAAATAGGATTACAATCTGGTATAGGTTCCCCATACCTACAATTGAGGATCTAATGGACTATCTTGGAGGGGCAATGTACTTCACCAAATTGGACCTTAAAAGTGGATACCATTAGATTAGAATCAAGGATGGAAATGAGTGCAAGACAACCTTCAAGACCACTGATGGGCTATATGAGTGGAGAGTTATGACATTTGGCCTCTAAAATGCACCTAGCACATTCATGAGGCTCATGAATGAGGTGCTTAAAGATTTCATAAGGATATTTGTGGTAGTTTATCTGGATGATATACTCATTTTTAGTAAGACAACAACAAATCATTTAAAACATGTGGAGATGGTCCTAAAAAGATTGTAGGAGGAGAAGCTATCCATAAATCTAGAAAAGTGTGAGTTCTTCAAATGGGAGCTGGTTTATTTTGGTTTTGTAGTATCCTATAGATCACTGAAAATGGATCTAAGTAAGGTGGAAGCTATCTTAAGTTGGCCTACACCAACTAGAAAAATAGAGGTAAGGAGCTTTCATGGGTTAGCTCAATTTTACAGGAAGTTTATAAGGTAGTTTAGTGGTATTTGTGCACCAAAGGTGGATACCATTAAGGGTGATCTCAAGATCAAGTTCAAATGGACTCCTACAATCGATCAAGCATTCAAAAGGTTGAAGGAACAAGTAGCAACACAACCTATCCTTAGACTATCTAGTTTTGTCAAATTGTTCACTTTGGAGTGTGATGCTAGTGGGTTGGTAGTAGGGGGTGTGTTGAGCCAAGAAGGTAGACCAGAAACCTTCTTTAGTGAGAAAATAAATGAAGGTAAGAATAAATACTCTTCTTATGATTTGGAGTTGTATGCTTTGGTACAATCTCTAAGAAAGTGGAGACATTACTTGCTGCCAAAGGAGTTTGTGGTGTTTACTGACAACCAGGCCCTTAGCTACATAAACACACAAGAGAAGTTGAGTAATAGACACCTAAAGTGGATGGAGTACTAGCAAGAATTCACTTTCACAATCAAGCACAAAAAGGGGCAGTTGAATAAGGTTGCAGATGCACTAAGTAAGATGTTGCTAACCATCTAAGAAGTACAACTAAGTAGCGTTGGGATAGAGAGTTTCAAAGATGTCTATAAGGATGATGAAGACTTTGGTGAAGCCTACAAGGTATGCTCTGATTTTCAGAATTATTTTCATAGAAAGTTTTTTGATTTCACTTTGCAAAGTGGTTTTTTGTTTAGGGGAAATTAGTTGTGTGTTCCCAAGGTATCCATGAGGAAAAACCTCATACAAGAGAAGCATAGTGGCAGTTTGAGTGGTCATTTTGGGGTGAACAAAACCATAGATCTTGTGCAAATATTTTATCATTGGCCAAAGTTGGTTAGAGATGTCACCAAGTATGTGGAGAGATGTGTAGTGTGCATAAAGGCAAAAGGAGGATCTAGTAATGCAGGTTTTTACCAACCTCTACTAGTGCCAAATAGATCATGGGAGTGTGTGAGCATGGATTTAATTGTGGGCTTACCCAAGACTAAGCATGGTCATGATAGTATTTATGTTGTGGTAGATAGATTCAATAAGATGGGGTATTTTATATCTTTCAAGACTACACATGATGATAGCAACATGTCCCATTTATTTTTAAAGAAATTGTAAGGATCCATGGACTACCCCTAAGCATTGTTTCAGATAGGGATGTCAAGTTTATGAGCCACTTTTGGAAAACATTATGGAGTAGGTTGGGTACCAATCTCTCATTTGGATCAACTTACCACCCTCAGATTGATGGCCAAACTGAGGTGGTTAAAAGAGTTTTAGGCAACTTATTGAGGTTCCTAACCAAAGAATATGGGTAGACATGGGATGTGGTTCTTCGTCAAGTTGAGTATGCATATAATGATAGTATGAGTAGGAATACTGGTAAGAGTCCCTTTGAGATTGTCTATGGGATGCACCCAAGGGGTGTATGTGAGATTAGAGACCTCAGAGCCATGGAATAAAGGAGTGGTCATGCTGAAGACTTCACTCAAACAATGAAGGAGATCCAAGAACAAGTTAGGAAGAACATCTTAGACTCAACTCAAAAGTTGAAGACTAAAATAGATGTGAAAAGAAAGAATGTTTAGTTTGAAGTAGGTGACAGTGTCATGGTTCATCTCAACAAATCAAGGCTGGAAAAAGGTGTGTCTACAAAGTTGCAGATGAAGAGAATAGGCCCCTGCAAAGTTCTAGCCAAATATGGGGCTAATGCATACAAACTAGAGCTGCCAAGTGGACTGAATATCTCCCCGATTTTCAATGTTTCAAATTTGATCAAATATAAGGGTCCTCTCACCGAGATGGATGCCAATAGTGCAAAGCTTCATGCTATTGTGGAACCTCATGCACTATCTCCCAAGGTGCAGCTAGAGGCAGAGAAGGTCTTAGACTGCCAGGTCAAGAAGACCACTAGGCATAAGGTGTACATGGAACACCTCATTCAATGGAAGCACAAGCTTGAATCAAAGGATACATGGGTAGAGGCTATAGAATTCAAGAGGCTGGGCATCTCAGAGGATCTCTTAGTCACATGAGTGACTTGATCTTCTTTTTTATGGGGGAGTATGGTGCAGGGCACCTAGGTAAGGCTACTTGGTACCTAGTCTCCCTAGAGTGGATTTTTGGCTTGTAGTGGCCTTATCCAAGCCACTAGTGTAGTGAGGAGACTAGTTATTATCTCAAGTTTTTTGGTTAGTGTTTAGTGTCTCTTGGTCTCCCTTAGTCCTAGGTGAGTCTTCTTGAGTCAGTTTGAATCAGAGTTGGCCAACTTAGCCAAAGTTGCCAAGCTTGGGAAAATGTTGTAAAAGGTGGTAAATGGCCTCTTTTATGTTGTTAGAGGTTGAAAATGGTTTTAAGGACCCTATTTTAGTCAGGGAAAAATCACACAAGGATGTGACCAATTGGTTTGTTAAACAACCAAAAGTTGCTGTAACAACTTTGAAAGTTTTCATGACAACTTAAAAAGTTGTCATGACAACATTTCTTTTTTACCTTAGATATGGCTCTAGAAGACTACAATCCCAAACCAAGGGTCCTGACACCTAAGGTGAGATATATAATGTTCAAAAACCCTAAATGTGGGTATTGGGAAGTGTGTAGTATGGAGACCAAGCACTGGCACGAGTTTTGGCTATGTAATCCTTTTGACACTGAATGGATTTGTGTGTGATAGAGCTCTAAAATGGATTGAAAGATCGACTGTAGTTGTTTTATATGATTTATTATAATGTATTTTGATTTCAAGGATAGATATTTAATCATTTTATCAAGTTTTAGCATTAGGTTATATTTCTTTTATTCTTTGGCCTGTCTTGGGTTGGTCCAGATAGGGTTTTACAAAATGGAGTGCTAGATCACTCTCCCATTGTACAATCTATATTGCTCCTTGGGATCTATGACTAGACTCCTTTTAATATAGGATAATTAAAGGATGGGCCCTAAAAATTTTAGGAATCATTTTTAAGGTGATGCCCTAGGCAAGCCAGGAGTGCATGGCTAGGGGTCACAGTGTGCTACATAGCCAATAGGAGTGATTGAAAGCACTCATAGCTTCAATCAAATGTTATGGAGGGGAGGCCAGATGAGTTATCAATCATCTCTAATGAAGAGAATCTTTAGAGGAGGATTGAACCATGAGGAATCATCAAACCTTCACTAGTTCAGATAGTGAGTTAGTAAACCCTTAATTATAGCCCCATTTCTAGGAAACCCCTATACAAACAGAGTGGGAAAAGGAGACTATAGAATCTATAAGCCCTTCCAAAAGGGTACTCAAATATACAATTGGTTTGGCACTTTGTTTGGCAAAGTTTGGAGTTATTGAGTGAAAGAGATCAATTAGGCCTAATAGCCTTGTAGCCCTTTTTGGGACAGTCAGTAAGCAAAGCTAGTTAGTGATAAGGTTTACCTTGAAGGAAATGGGATTAAACATGGTTTTGAACCATATTATACATGAAACAACCCTCCTCTCCATTTGAGGGTGAATGCAAACTAAATTTCCAAGTTTGAGGATGGTGGAGCTTGAAGAAAGCAAATGAATGACATGTTGAAAGGAGATTGATTTAAACCTTGGTGTCACAAGTTGAATAAGAGAGGATTGAGTTTACCAATCCTTGTGAGGTTACTAGGATAGTGCCCTATAGGCTAGGAAGTTAGCCTTGTGTTAATCCTAGAAGAGACTAGGATCATCTTGAGTAAGACTTGTGTTACATCAAAATGCCATATTATTGTGTTCTTTTCTTTATCGCTTTGGAGTTATTTTGATAGAATTTTACTAATATTAATGTCACAACTTGATACTTATTGATAGGGAAAATAAAAAATGACATCAGATCAATTGTGATCTAAAATTGAGGCGACATTTATAGATGACATTGCATGTAGCGCTAACCCTATATTCATGGCTACTCAAATTATAAATAAATATAGTAAAGAAGTTCTCAACCTTGTCATGGAACCAAACAAAACTGAGGAGGACAAGGCACTCAAAGATGAATTGATACGTAGAGTCAATTTTATGAATGTAAGTAGTAATTAATCTTAAGAAATAATTAAAGTTCAATAGATGTTTATATTACTATCTTATGGATCATGATCTAAAATATGATGTGTTCTTCTTACAAGATTTTTTGATACCTATGAAATGTGGTCAATATGGTGAGGGTTGTAGTTCTGTACAACCTTCATGTAAATAATCCTTAAACCTTTAACCATTCATTTAACCTTTGTATGCATTATTAACTCAACTTATGTTTGGGATGCTTCTAGTACCCCATTCAATCTTTATCCATTGAAAATGTCTTTGCTAAAAATGTAATCTTCAACTCATGATGAAGTGCAGATGCCTCTTTCAATCAACAATTTGATATCAGCGGCTGCATTGTTCACAATAAGGTGCTCGCAAACATCTTCCTCTGTACCAGCTACAACTGGTAAAACCTTATTTTTCTATATTTTTTTATGTGCTAATCATGCATTGATTATTTTTCTTGTGTAAATTTTATACATTGCATGGACCTATTTTGTGCACTAATAGATACACCTACACCTGGTACAAGAACATATCAAACCAGTACTAGTGAAGATCAACCATTTCCTGGATCAACCTGTGTTACTAGTACTTGATCATTTGTGGGGACATTGTTGTTGAACAAGAAAAATATGTTTTTGTTAAAAGAACCAAGCTTCCAAGTGCTTTAAAATTGTTATTATTTATAGTGTAATTGTAGTTTACTTATACATAACTTGTTTTGGACTGATAATCCCATGATGTTTTTGTAGGAAAGGATGTTTTTTATGACCATCTTTTTGAAATGACATTGAAGCTATTTGGGCCCACCATACGTAAACGGTATGTAGTTTCATAATATTGGTGCAATATTTTTCTTATCTTCCATTTATTGTACTATATTAAAGTTATGATATCTAACAATTTTGTTTTTTCAAAAAAGGTGGAATGAACAGGATGCTGACTTAAAAAATTAGCTCATTAAATCTTTAGAGGACCTCTTTGGAAATAAAACTTTTGACAGTGTCATGATTCTTAAAAAAACTTCCAAACATATAAAGACTGTGAGGGACCAATATAGAAGGGCTCTAAAGGATAACCCAAAGTATGAGCATCCTCCTATGATTCCACTGATGGAGTGGAATGAAATAATGGAAGATGCAAAAGAGAAAAGGCTAAAGGGTAGTGGAATTCAACCAGAAGATGAAAAAATAAGATATGTCGTGATAGTATTAAGTAGAATGTAATCATGCACTAATTAGTGATCTTTGTAAATATATAATCTAACATGTTTCAAACTTTTCATAGACTGCAAGACACATCAAAAGCTACACAAGCGAGATTAAAAAAGGTTGGCCAACAAAAACTTGGCTCTGGTGGCTATATGAAACTTCACTCTTGACTTGTAAGTAGCAGCATTGGAATTTCATATCAAATTTTTATAGATAAGGTTGAAATTTTTTTTTAATCAAATCATACATGCAAAAGTGATGATATTAAACAAAAAATATAGGGCACAAAATTCAATGTAGAGCCCACGGATGAAGATAAAAGAATAGCCTTGAAGGAAGGCTGTAAAGTCATGTTTGCACACCTATGCCAAGAATCTGAAAGCCATAATGAAGAATCTGCTGCACCAGATAAGACACAGGTAAATTGGTCAAATGTAAAGTAAATCAAATTGAATAGTTAATTTCGAACATAAATTGACTATTTCATGATAAAAATGCGCATGATATTTCACTACAACCTTGAAATCTTATCACAGAACCTGGGCATGTCAAAGGCCATGATGAGCATCACAGTGGTGGAGGTATTAATTTTCTATTGGAAATAAATTACGTAATTATTAATAGAATTTAACATCTTTAATTGCAATTGGCCATGTAACCTTTTTTTGAATATTTTAGAGCATGTTGAGCATATTGAGGTGGCAGTAGATCAAAATGTTATTGTACATGATGTGGCATTGTCAGGTAAAGAAAAATGCATGTTATGTTCTATTGGTTAATGATATACATGTAATAGTAAAAAAAAGTATGTGAATTTAACCCATTTACTTATTATTGCAGTAGACCCCCCTTTAGTGTAGTAGTCTCATGCTCCTCAAGACATGAGGAAGCATCATAATTTGAGATCACAACCACAAGAGGAGGAAGATATTGATGCTCCTCTCAGCCTTTACCTTAAGAAATCTAAGAAAAACCCAAAAAAGAAATGATTTCTTAAAAATGCTCTTTGATAAAACTTGTTTGATTAACTTTGTTGGATAATGAAAGAACATTGTTTTAAGTAATTATCTATGAATTTTGTGTATTAGTATTGAATTATATGTCATGTTAATGAATATTGTTATGTGTTAATGAATTCTTGATTAGTGTTGCAGATTAATGAATGTTATATCATATTAATGAATGCTATGTGATTGTATTGATTAAATGTTATAGTTCCTAGATGAGCTTCCACCTTCACGTGGTTGGCCTTGTTAAGTAGAGAATATTAAAGTATTATCAAAACCAAGTGAAGCTCAAACTAATATACCTTCATTATTTAATCAATTTCATTCATTCTAGGTCTTTTCTCATAAGTGCATTTTGAATGTGTCATTGTCAAGAAACTATCAAATAAAAAACTAGAAGGGCCAATAGTCAACTTGTCTGGCATGATTCGGCTTCATTTTGTGTAAGTATTCTCTTATTGAATGTGTCAACCTCTCTCGGCCTAATTTGGATTATTTCATTGGTTTGTGTTTTTAAGTAGGTGAAGTGTTAAATCAATTCCTATCTTCTATTCTTCATTCATAACTATCATCTTTAGGAAAGAACATCATTATATCATCGATGTTATGTACCTTTAGCCAATGTAGATAAACTCACTATGACTAGCATGGTATAACATGTTTTCTTGACTTGGAATAGTAAAGGCATGCTGTCACTATCATTTAGAACTGTAATGTGTCACATCACTTGCCAAATAGAGCCTTCAAAGAATAAAAGATGTCATGTTTTATCATATACTATCATTGTGCTCACTATCCTCTAGTTACTTGTCTCTAAGTTTGTCTTTCACATTCCTTCACCTTCTAGACTCATGCATTTCAAGTTGTTGCAATTCATTATCTTCTTAATTTCTTTGGAATTGTTTTAAAAAAAGTTTCTCTACATTTATTCATAACAACTCTTAACTGGTTATATTTGGCATTCTTTGTGCAAAGTTATAGACTGTAGCATTTCACTCCCTTTGACATTTAATCAAATAGTTTAAAAATATCCACAAAGTGCTATCTCATTTGTCAAATGGTTAGTGTGCTTGGTTGATGCGAGCCATCATGAAGACTCTCCATTTAATACTTGCAATTTTTATTTAGTGTAAAAGATTTTCATTTGCTACCTTTTTCATCTTGTCTCAATGACTGTAAAAACTCCTAATTATGCACTTTCCTATTGAACAATGCAGTCTCCAATAGGATTGTCACACATTTTGGAGTTTTTATCCTTTTAGGTACCATATATTTGTCCTTATGTTCTCTATTTACCACATCTTCCCTTGTCTTCAATGTTAGTGATGGAATCTCAATGTAGTGACATGCCATAACATGCTGGTAGTAATGTACCTTTGACCAATGTAGATAAACACACTATGTTAAGCATGGTCTAACATGACTTATTGAATTGCACTAGTAAAGGCACCTTGCCACTATCATTTGGAACTATAACGTGTCACATCTCTTACCAACTGGAATCTACAAGAAGAAAATATGTCATATTTTATCATGTACTATCATTGTGCTCATCGTCATCCATTTACTTGGGTTTGATCTTGTTTTTCATATACCTTAATTTTCTAGACTAATGCATTTCTTGTTGTTTCAGTTCACTATCTTGTTACTGTCTTTGGAACTGTTTTATAGAAAATTTTTCTACTTTCATTCATATAAGCTCTTAGCTAGTTATAAATGGAATTCTTTGTGCAAACTTATAGCCTATACCATTTCACTCCCTTTGACATTTAGTCAAATAGTTGATAAATTTCCACAAAGTGCTATCTAATGTGTCAAATGGTTGGTGTGCTTGGTTGATGCCAGCCATCATGAAGGCTATCCCTTTTCATGATTACTTGTTATCTCTAATCGCTGTCTTCTATACAACGGTTATCTGGAACTCAGCAACCATGATAATGTATGATATTCATTGATCCTTATTTAGATATAATAGATTATAATTGTCATGTACTCTCAGATGTCAATCCTTTGCTTTCATTGGAATTATTTATCTTACATATTATATTCTATTCCTTGTATTCTTATTTCTTACATGCCTTCACCATTCTCATCATTAATTAGATTGATATTTAAGCTGATAGGTGCTATATGTGTGGGCTTTTAGCCCCACAAGCTCTAGAAAATTGTCATCCAGCTCCCCTGGCTGCTTGCTTTTGCTGACTGAAAGACCTCTTCGGATACCAGCCAGTGAAATGAATGACGTGTCTTTGCAAGCCAACTGTCTCCCTCCACTTTACATTGCAAGTATGCGATGTCGCTGGTCCTTTTCCAACCATCGTGAAAACAAACCGCCTTAGGGATATAAATGCAGGACTGTCCACCAGCACATTCTTGCAAAGAGTTTTCAGGGCTATGAATATTTAGGTACATGATTTGTTTTGGTTTGCATTACTTTAGAAACAACTGCTGTGATAGGTTTCATAATTTTTTGGTGTAGAATCTTGCTGCAAGTTGTTTGCTGATTTTGCTTACTATGAATAGATTGGAATAGTAGCTATAATGAGATTGGTTTTGGATAGTCTCATTCAAAAAAACAAAATGCTACAATTTTTATAGACCCTTGATGTATGTCACTTCTCATGGTTCCAGTGAATTTTTTTATTTTTTTATTTTTATGTTGTTCTCTTCTATCTCTGAGATTTTTAGATCTTAATTGAATGTTATTTTAGAGTTTGAAAATTACAAGGCTTGAAATCGTATGGTTTGAGATGCTATTGTTTGAAATTCTATGATCTAATTTTTGTAATTTTTAAATGCTTTGGGTGTTCAAAACTTGGGCACATCCACATTATCACTACCCCTCTCTGGTTCATTCTGTTAGTCATCTATGTAAATCTTGCAATATCCTCCTCCAATAAAATTCACCATTTGCCTCCAACATTTCTTTCTTTTAGAATTATTTATTTGGAGGAAAAAACATCTCTCTTGAAATAAGAAAGGAAGGACTTTTCAATCTAAGTATTATTGGGTATTCAAGATATACCTGACTATGAATTTTTGAAAAATATTATATTCCAACCTTCCATCATGGCCTTAATGGACCTTGGATCTTGTAAGCTTGGGTTGGATCACTCTGCAATGAGTTTGGCCCTATAATGGTTTGAAGCTTTTGAAAACTCAATTTGGTAGTAGATGCATTCTTTAATATTTCTCTAGAAAATCACAAATCTACTACATCCTTCTATATATTTTTCAAGTTGCTCTATGAGATGGCTATTTTCAAACCCATAAGCATAGTTGCCAGGAAACTCCATCATAGGAATACAAACCATATACACATGAATAGCTGCTTATATAGGACTCAACAAATCTATTACATACTTAGTTATCTGCTACATTGGACTAGGGACTTCTGTATGCACCCAAAAATGGTTGCCTAGACTTTGGGCCCCATTTATTTGATTTATCATGTAGTACCCCTCGCATCTTTCTTTTGCTGATACTATGTTTAGTTTGACACTGTTTTATCTTGGTTGATTAGATCAGACATATATTACATGTTATATTTATATTTTGGTGTGTGATTAAACAGTTATAGTTTGGATGTTAATTGTTATGTTTGAACCTGAAACAGAACTTTACGTAATGGTTAAATCTAGTAATGATGGATTTTATATGATGTTTCAAATGCATGTATAAATTGAAGTAATTAGATGATGATTATATTTGGTACTTACCCCATACCCGCATGTGTATGGTATTATGTTTGTTATCATTATGTTTTCTTTTCTATTGACATGCATGTATGGTAGAGGAGGAGGCGTAGTTACCTGCATTTAGTCGGGTCCACACGTCCTAGCCATCCCTACCATTGTCTGATAGTATGTTATATATGCACATGTACATGCAATGGTTTTTGTACAGGTTGCAGGTACCAGGCATCGACTTCCCTGGCTTGACAGGATGAGCGTGCCATTATTATGTCTCAATGGCGGAGAAGGGGAGTTAGCACCTAGGCCAATTCCCTAAGCTAACCATCCTAAAATCACGGATGAGACCTTACTTGACTTACCTAAATCGAATTCGTTCTGGTAGAATGAATCCGATATATGTTTTTCCGGTTGAGCATGATATTGTCTTAGGTTTTGTTTCATGTCGGTGTTACATTTTTGACCTTGTGGATCTCATGTCTGATCTCTGATAGTTATTGAAATTATGTTGACACATTGGTAAATATTATGTTATTAGTATGATATAACATAATTAGTTATATATGCTTTCTCTAAGTCTCTTATAATAATAATATTATAAATGGTATATATATTAAGTTTATATGTATGACTATATGTTTATATAGATAGAGCTTATTATATAATCTTGAATATTGAGTGTTATAACTTAATGCAAATGATAAATTAAAAATAAAAGAAAAAGAAATTCTACAATTTTAAATTGTCTCATTTTAGGTAGTTGACTTGAATAGTAGGGGGGAAATAATAAAATATTTCTTCCCTACTTTCCAAGCCAATTTAGAGGAAAAGAGAGAGAGACTTGCTACCATTTTTTTTATATGCAAAAATTTAGAAGAGAGAATGGAGAGAGAGATGAAGGGTTGAGGAAGAGAAGAGAGGAAGAATAGAAGACAATTTGGGAGCTGTTTTGGAAGCAGCTGAGAGTTCAAGCCTGTGGATTGGATAGGTATTCTCGGCTGGACTTCATCAGCTTGCTTGTTGAACCAGGTAGGATTCGAGTTCTTTAATATGTTCTAAATTAGTTTTCTTAATCTTTCTATCAAATGAGAGCATACACTTATTTTCCTCAAAAATTGAAGAGTGAAGCAATAGATCTGTGAGAATTTAGTTTGCAATGTGAAATTTTAACATCACAAATATACAATCCTTCTCAAACTCAGTCTTTAGTGAATCCAATTTTGGAAGAGAAACTTGTTACTCCATAACACCATGAAACTTAGTTGTGTTTTGATCCAATGTTTGCCATTTTAGTTAATTAAAAGATCACATAATTATTCTGAATTGAAGATGTAGTATACCTCCTTAGTAATCAAATGTGGAAATAATCATCATTTGCATGGGTTATCAAAAATAAAACTAAGTCTTTAACAAATAGACATTTCCAGCTTGCTGGAAAATGTATGAGGAAAGAAAAAAAAAAGAATTCCCATGCTTTCAAAAAAACACAGACATTATTTTAATTTATTTTTGCCACCCTATCTTTTAAACTAATAAACAATTCATATATTGAAGAGCAATTCAAACTATACCTTTTTCCAACTCCTCAAGTGGGACCCACACCTCATGTAAAGGTTAACCCTTTTAGAAACATATTGACCAATAATAAATAAATCAATAATAATAATAATAATAATATTTTATTATATCTAATGGATTCAAATTTAATTTCCATCACCTCAACACACTCCATCTTCTTTGGTGCGTACCCCAACATGTAAGGCCTTAAAGGGCTTATTAAACAATGTTTTTCCTTTCCTTGGGTGATGACATCACCTCCCCACTTGCATAGTACGCAGGTCATGATGGGAATGCAATTTAATTTTGTTTGAAACAAATTTTTGGAAGGAATTAATTTTGGTATGGGCTCAACCTCCAAAACTGGCGCCCACCTCCACTTGGCCATGCCTTGTCCTTGGTCAATGTACTCTCCAATCATATTTAATGTGTTGTGCAAGCCTTTTTTGAACATAGGGTGGCGTGAGCTTGGGGGTAGTGTTTGCTTTGAGTCCTGCATTAATAAATGAGTATTCAAACCCATTGAACCCCATCCCTTAGTAAATTTCTTTGTGTGGAGTGCTTGGGATTTGGTGGGACCCACCCCCAAGTCACTTCCACTCCTTGATTTTCGCAGCCCTTTTGGGGAAATTTTAAAATGTTTTATGTTTCCTTTTATTAATATGGATTTGCATGATGAGGTGGAAGGTAGGTCCTAGGTGCTAGGTGTTAGGGGTGATTAATTATAAATTTGATTAGACATTAATAGAATATGTTTTACTAAGCTCTAAGCATGTTATTTTTAAGTTAAAAGTTGGGCAATATAAATTGGAGATATTACTCAAATTTGAATTTGGAATATTAATTCTATTATGTGAATGATTTTATTAACTATTATTTTTATCTTACTAGTGAATTCATTATGGTTTTTGGTATTTAAATTTAGCCTTGGCAATGGAATGTTAACAATAGATGTTATAGCATTCTTACTAGTAAACTTATTGTTTTATCTTTTAATTGTATTTTAGGAGTGCATTTCCAAGATTAGTAATCTTTCCATTAGTTAAGAAACGTTCTCATTTATCAAGCTATAGTAGGCAATATTAGAGTTAACAATATGGTCACTTTATGGTAGACGTGGATATTCAAATTAGTGGGATTAATTAGTGTGAGAAAAATTACTTGTTAATATGATCATTATGTCTTGGTTTCTTTACGGAATGTCAATTTCTTGTTTACGATGTTCTCTTCTATGTATATCATATGTGCATGTTAAATACTCTGTTGATGTAGTTGATTTACATATGGGATTAGATAACCGAATAGGGGGGTAAAATCCAGAGATCGGGTATATGTTGCGGTTATCAGTTATCTGTTTGTTGATTGTATTTATGGTGCAATGTGGATTCTATCTTCATTTGCTTGTTTTGGATTAGGGTCAATGTGAGACCTTGATGGGGTGGTCAAACCGATCCCTGTTAGTATTTTCCTCCTAGTGGGTTAAAACTTGATTTAGTGGCCAAGTGAATTTACGTTTTGAAATGAGATTTGCTTTAATTGTTTATTTGGTTATGGGAATTTAATGTGTCATAAGTGGCCACAAACCAGGATGGGTATTGTTGTGGAACTAGGGTAGGTTATCTAGATGTGGTGTAGAAGGTGGCTTGCAATGGATCGCCGAGGCCCGCAAGTGGCTGACGGATCATCCATTGACAAGTTTCTTAATTCCAGTGATAACATTATAAAAATTGATTTAGTCAGGATAACATTAAAAAAAAAGATAATTTGAAATACCTCGCCCATGCCTTGAGTGCTAGTTAAGACTAAGGATGGATGCGGGAAGATGCTAGATGCATCATCGATATACTTGTCTTCATGAGAGATATCGATGCCACGTATGATCACTTGAGTGCCGTCGGTTCAGTGAGGAACCTTCAGGACTAAACTCGAGGGTGGATCTACGTGATGACACCTTCCTACTCACACCGTAGATATCCTACGTATGTCAGTGCCTCTGGTAACCCGTATACCCTCTTGTATTAGATATATTCTCCTAGATGTGGTTTGGAGATTGGTCCTTAGTGTGTGTGTGGGCCTGGTGTTATCTCCCTCGCACGGTGGGGTGGACCTCTGGGTTCCACATGGTCGGGTGGTAGTGTACTTCTCCATTGAGACAGTTGCGGACTACCCTTCGTCACTTGGTTGTACACTTGGATCAGTCTATCTCTTTCTTGCAGATTTATGTACCCAGATGTTAAAAGTTATTATGTTGTACTTCTAGGAGGTTTTCACTTGATTTGTAATGATCCCTACGTGGATCCATGATGTATTTTGATACATGTAATTGTATTAAATATCACCGCATACCCTACGACATGTGTAGCGGATGTAGGTGATCATGAGTTGTAATGAAATATTGATTAAGAGATGTATTTAATTTTACTTTGTACTTAAGAGTTCTTAAGCATTTATCATGTTAGCGTAGTGTTAGTTAGATGACGTAATTCGACGTCAGGGACCCTTGAGAACGATAATGTAATGATATGTTTTATTCTAAACTCATGTTTGTATATCATTGTGTTCTATGTTCAATGTGTTTGTAAACTTTAATAAACAAAAAAAAAAAAATGTTGCATAACTTAGTTTAATTTTTAGTGCTTTTCTTTTGGGTTCCCTGACGGGGCGTTACATATCAACCCTGAATCATTTTGATCAATAATCAATATTTTCAACATTATCAATTTCTTGATCAAGTCTTAATTTTGATCATATATTGGATTTTTATCCTATGGGCTAACCATTTATCCTAAGTTTTTATTTACTTAAAAGGAATATTTCCTCTCCTTTTTATTAAATAAAAAGCCCCACCTTTTCTTCTTATCCTATGTTGCACAAATAAAGTATTATTCTTATTTTATGAAAAGGAGAAAAGCACTTTTTGTCTCATATGGACATAAATTCAACTCCTATTTTCCTATTGGAGGATACTTGTGCACATGGATTGCTCCTCTTTCAAGCTCCACCGTTGATTAAGTCTTTTGCCTCTTAATCTCAATGGTCCATTTCACCTCATTTCTTATAAAAGGAGAGCTCTCTCCTTCATTTGGATATCCATCTCTTTCATGCTATTGTTATGCTACAGGTTTTCTAGGTGCATTTGGAGCTTTTGGAGATCATTGCTACATCAAGCTTTTCTTGGATTTCCTCATTGCTTCATAGTTTAGACTTCATTTCTTGCATTATCATAGCATCCATAGCTTCATTTCATAGCTTAGTTTCTTTTATGCAATAGATAACTTCACATAGCTTAATTAGGAAGATTGTAATCCTTTGTATTTCCTTTCAATAGCTTAATTTGTACTTTCATTTCCATAGAATAGTTTGCATTCTCATTTATATTTTGCATTGCATTGCATACTTTGATTTCATTGAAGATATTGGCACTCTTGCCCTTGTCTTCATTGTGAATCCCTCATTATATGGTTGACTAGCAAGGTCACAAGTTTGTAGCTCTAGCTGAGAGCAAATTTATCATAGTCCCTTGCAACTCCATGCATAAAGAGCTATGAGTCACTTTGTGAGGCCTCATTGTTGAGTAACCTTGCATGTAAGGATTCATAGAAGTGTGGTCACTTTTACACCATACAACTTCTGTTAATAATTTAAAAGTGTCTTGGAAGTTATACAAAGAGTAGTCAACAACTTGGTTTAATACTTTGATAAGATACTTAAAAAATAATCAAGGATTCCATGAGAAAATGATCATCCAAGGTTAACACAAAATGATACAATCTAGAAAAAGAGTGAAAGTGGATGATTGAAATCTGGATTCATATGCTGATAAGAGACCAATATGATTGTTGTCTCAAATGAATTGAATATTGATATATCCTAATATGATTGTTGTGTCAAATGAATTGAAGTTGGATGATGAGGAACCATATATTATTAGAATTTAGAATAGAGAGCCAATGGTAGTTCCTAACTCAAATGAAGAGTTGGTCAAAATATCAACTTAATCTGTCATTGGACAAGAGATTGGACAAGATTACATAGACATTAACCTAGAGCCAGATGTCACTTGCAAATTCTGGCTAGAAATAGAAGTAGTTGTTGTTGTGAAAGCATAGGTAAGAGTGATTTTACTTCTTGTAGGCTAATTCATTTTGAAGGCAAACTATTGCCTATCTAGGATCAACAACCTTGTGAATTCCCTCATCATCCTTCTTGTAGTCCTCATCTAAGGGGATAATAAAATGTTTATCCTTCTCAGGTTCTTTGCCTTTAGTAACTACTACATTCTTTCTCTTCCTATTGTAGGTTTTCAATAAGGTATTGTTGACTTTGAGGCATTTGCATTGGTAATATGGTGTATTTCTATTTACAAGTTTGGCTTTTAGTTTAAATCTTCATTGTTTCAACTCTACAGGACCACTTGTAACTGTCATGATAAATGCAAAACAAGTGATGCATATGATAAATAAAATCCCAATGAAGGATTATGTTTATGTTGGCTTGATTGTTTGTAGGAAGTTCGTTTGACTTGGGTGTCTTTTATTTAATCACAGGTACCTTTACTCGCTGCTGATGTTTTTCTTCACCACTTGGAATGTGTAGATGGGCAAATTTTCATTCTTGTGACTGGCAGAAATCCATGCTGCCTTAATGGATTTCAACTAAAATGAGGGTTGAAATAGCATAACATATTTTGACAATAGTAATGTACAACACTGTTATTTTTTTCCTTGCAGGATTTGGAGGGCTATTTCCATTAAGAGCAATCCATGTTGATTTTATACATATTGAAATCTTGGATGGTTCTCTCTGAAGTACACATGGAACTGTTGGGTGTTGACAACGAAAGAAATGAATAGGGTATTATGGGTTGAACAAAGTAAACAAGTATATTATTAGAATTATTTTCTCTTAATTAAGAATGATCATAAAAATTCAATGCCCAATTAGTATAATCCCATAGATGCCAAATCTGACCATATCCAAATTTTTAGAACCAACCAGATTTTTCCCATTCAGTCCAAAATTTGAACTCCTATATTAATTTTACCAATCAAACAATTAATTTATAAGCAAACAACACACATAACATGAGAACATTTGTACCTAAGAAAAAACCTAATGCTCAAATATATGACCCATTTTTGGTTTATGATAATTAATACCTTTTTTTGTGTTAATTAATACCTCTTGTATTTCTATAAATCTTCCCTTTAAATTAAAATAGCTGGATTTTATATGCCTATCTTTTTCAATTAATCCGCACAGCTTAGGAATGCCAATTGCTTCAAACTAAAGGTACTTGGATGCAAAATGACAATAAATTCTTTAAGTCAAATAAAGGCATCCAAATGACAATAAATTCTTTAAGTCAAATTAAGTTTTGAATATCTACCTATTTCACAATAACCATGTGTCAATTTCACAATAATCATGCCAAATTCAACTGTTGAAACTATCCATCAGTTTTACAATAATCATACCAAATTCAACTGCTAGACACCTTAAGAAAACCCAAAACCCAAAACTATCAGCTCATCGTTGCATGCAAAACCAAATTCAACTATTGAAATCATTTGTCAGTTTCACAATAATCATACCAAATTCAACTACTAGACACCTTAAGAAAACCCAAAACCCAAAACTATCAGCTCATCATTGGATGCAAAAAAAAACATGCAACTGCTAGTCTTAAGTGTCTATTCTATTGCAATATATTTATTGCTGAGACCATATAAATCACTTGGCATATATTAGACAGCTTCCTTATTTTGTCCCTGCAATCCCAATCTAATTTGTATATTTCTATTCTCTCTGTTTCTTCCAATCTACCCCCACACCATCCTCCAAGTTTGGAGCCTGAGTTGCATATGTATCTTCCCTGGCGGAAGGTGGGCATCCGTTCACAGCACAAAGGCACCCGTAAGTATCACATCATGCCTCTTTGCCCATTTTCTCAATGTTATTATCATTAATTAATAGACATTGGCTATTAAGAGATTTCAGTTTAGTATGTAGTCGATGCATTATAATGACTATAGGAAAGCTCTATAATATTTTAGATATATGCTAAGTTTATTATAATGTTATTATAATATTATATTATTGATTGAATATATAATATATATTATTATAATTTATAATTTATTATAATGTTATTCTAATATTATATTATTGATCAAGTATGAATATATATTTATTTAGGTATTTATTATTTCAATTTATAATTAATTTATTTAGTTATTTATATTTTACTATTATTTGCTATTAAATTTTTATTTCAAGAACAGGACATCACACAAAATACACAGTGATTTATATTAATGCAAAGTAACACCTGAAGATAAATATCTAGACTAATCACCAACCAGGATGCTGTTGGTGATTACTCTGGATATTTATCTTCATTTTTTTTGTAACATTCCATATTTGGTAAAAATTTCAACTAACCGTAGTTGAAACTCTCACCAAGTCTGGTCTAAATATTGACCTTTCTGTGTTGAAATGTAGCGTCGTGGGTTTGGCATCTTGGTCGGATGGGCCAAATATTTTGACCAACATTTGTGTTAATTTTGACTAATTTTGGTTAGAATTTAGCGTCGTGGTTTTGGCATCTTGGTCGGATGGGCCAAATATTTTGACCAACATTGGCCTAAATTTTGACTCATTTTGGTCAAAATTTAGTGTCGTGGTTTTAGCATCCTGGTCGGGCAGGCCAAACATTTTGACTAATGGTGGTTAAAAGTTCAATGAATAAATCCACCAATTGCAAATGTCAGTTTCAACCAAGATTGGCATAGAAAATTCTACGATAACAACGATATGTCAAAAATTTGACTTGGAAAATAGCGACAAGACCATTCATAGATCATTTGACCAATCTTGGTAGAAAGTTTGACCAATTGTTCATCAAAAATAGGTGCTAATTGTACTAGTGACGCACAAAAGATAGTGATGTCACATGATGTGTACTTACATCAACAATAGTAAGCACTCAAATGAAGAAATCTTGACTCATTAGAAAGAGAAGTAAAATATTGAAAATTAGTAGAAAGTCTCTAATGAGAGCCATTGGAAGGCATTAAAGAGTGGAGGACCCAAATAGCAAAATTTGAGATACAGGTATTCCGATAGACTACCACAAAAAGATAACGCAATTGTTGAAGCTTTGAAATCCTTGATTGAAGGTTTTTGGAAGAATAACACATGAGTATCTCCCAATCAAAGAGATTTTGTAAGAAGTAGGATTGGTAGTCGAATCCACAATCCACATCCAAAACATTTTTTGGTTTCAATTGTAACACAATTCTCTGCTAAATTTATAGAAATGTATCCTCAAATTAAAATTAGTCAAAGATATTTTGAAATAGCTAAACCTTTTTATGTTAAGATAGATCACACACACACAAATTATTGTTGTAAGGTACTTATTGAATTTTCTAGCCATTATGATGCTTATTGGCATATATGTATAGATTTGCATTCTAACATTATTTTGCAAGAGTGTAATATAAAGGATCTACCTAGATCTTCAAGGGATTTAATATCTACCATTTTATGAAAAAGAGTGGATGGTCAACAATTTTACAAGCTCTCATGCTTGGATGGAACATACATTAATTGTGGTGGCTTGCAATGATTTTGACGCAGTACAAAGGGAGAATCCAAGAATGGATTGTCCAAATCTACACTAGAAACAAAAATAAAGTGGAAACACAACAAGAGAATGCTCAAATCAAATTTTCATTCAATATGCTCGGCTGTAAGGCCTTCCTAGTTAGGGCCAAATACAAACAATTACAAAATAATCTTGCAATCCTCTAGTTATTCCAACTTTGTGATACATCAGCAACTGGAAGAAACACTAAGGAAGATCTAATCTTGAGATTGCAAGCCACCAAGCAATCTCCTTGTCTCCAAGCATGCAAACCACTAGCTCTTCTATTACAAATATCAGAAAAACAATCTTATCTGCAAGATCTCGCAGGATCCAATTACTATTCTTACCCAAATCTATCTCCCTAACAACTATCCAAACCCCTTCTTTTATACTACCCCAACCACAAGTTGGATGGAAGAAAGAAATAAATCCTAAGCTTAAGTCGGCTCCTAAAACTAACAATTATTAAATGTAATACAAGTTGGCTCTCAAATCGCCTTACAAATAATTAACTCTCTATGTCAGCCTCTGGATCTACCTAGGAGAATACAACACAAGCTACCAACATTAAATAAATCAAGTCAGCCAACCAAATCTCCAAGAACTCTAGTCGATAAGCCAAACTACCGAGCATCAGTAAAACTACCGAGCATGCCAGGAATCACCGAGCCACATGTCGACCGAGTACCATGAGCATCGCTGAGCACAAGTTCTGTCGAGCGCCAGAGTTTTACCTAGTTCCTTCAGCGATGAAGCCCTTCAATGACTGAGCCCCTCAGTCAAAGCTGCAACTGAGTAACATATAAGCACTTCAACATAACACATCAACATATAGGATTTACAACTACCCTAGGATGTTCTTGCATTAGATACCCCAGGTGCTTAAATATGTTCTCAATGGATGGAAGAACATCTTTCAGGATTCAACACAAAAACCTTGAACTGGTTCTTCACATACATGTCCTCCAAGTCTTCAACTTGCACATTTTTCCACTTTTTCTTTCTCTATCTTTTCAAGTCTTTCCTCGACAATCCACAGGCCTGTTCTGCATACTGATCTCCAATCCTTTCAGAATCCTTAAAGTCAACTCAGCTCCTAAAGCTCAAGTTCCTCCTACCGAATGTTGTATCCAGCAAAGGCATCATGGAAAACTTCCTACCACTCTTCTCAATAGTAAACACATGCTTGACACAATCATGTACAACCTTGCAATCATACTGCCAAGGTCTACCGAGAAATATGTTACAACTACTCATGTCCACAACATCACACAATACTTGATCCTTCTACTAGCCAATTTGAAAATCAACAAGACATTTCTCCCTCACTTCCAAAGAATGAACATCTTGCAACTAGCCAATCCTATAAGGATAACGATGTCTTACTCTCTTCAAACCAAGTTTCTGAACCATCTCCTTAGCTAAAAGGTTATCAGTACTACCACTATCCACAATCACATTATAGAGTTTACCTCTTGACTTGCATCGAGTTTTGAACAAATGACTCCTCTGACAAGGTTCCACCTTAGCACCAAGCAATGTTCTTCAAACCAGCTAGTTTTCTGAATCTACCTCAGGTTCATTCAGTATGTTCTCATTCACCACATTAGTTCTTCAATCACCATTCTTCTGGGAACATTCAAATGATCGGTGTCCTTCTTCACCATAATTATAACACGTACCCTTAGAGGAAATCTTACCTATCCTCTTCCTTGGTTCAACAGGTTTTGGTTCATCTCCCACAGTCGGTTTATCCTTCACCGAGTGATCTTGTTTCTCCTTCCCTCGTGAATTACCATGTTGTCTCCTCTTCAACTTATCTTCCACCTTTAGGGCATACTGATAAGCATCCTCAACTGAATCAATCTTCAACATACTAAGCTCATCCTGAATATTGAATATCAAGCCATTCACATATCGAGCTACCTTTTCCTTAACAATTTGATTTGCAAGATCTTGTAGGATCCAATTAGTATTCTTCCCTAAATTCATCCCCCTAACAACTATCCAAACCCCTTCTTTTATACTACCCCAAAACCAAGTTGGCTGGAAGAAAGAAATAAATCCTAAGCCCAAGTCGGCTCCTAAAACTAACAATTATTAAATGCAATACAAGTCAGCTCTCAAATATCCTTACAAATAATTAATTCTCCATGTCAGCCTCTAGATCTACCTAGGAGAATACAACACAAGCTACCAACATTAAATATATCAAGTCGGCCAACCAAATCTCCAGGAACTCCAATCGGTAAGCCAAACTACTGAGCGTCAGTAAAACTACCGAGCACGCCAGGCATCGCTGAGCCACATGTCAACCGAGCACCACAAGCACAATGCTGAGCACAGGTTCTACCGAGTGCTAGAGTTTTACCGAGTTCCTTCAGCGACCGAGCCCTTCAATGATCGAGCCCCTCGGTCAAAGCTGCAACCAAGATACATAGAAGCACTCCAGCATAACACACCAACATACAGGATTGACAACTACCCTAGGATGCTCCTGCATCAAATTTCCAATTTGTCAACATATGGAGAGTTGATGAAGGGTCCTCCCCTTAATACCACAAACACATAACAGAAACAGAGAAACAACAACAATTTGCAAGAACAGAAAATGGGCTTCTTATTATCTCCACAAATGTGGAATTACAAATTTCAGAATTACAATATGCAAATCCACAAGGGCATTCCCTTTACAATATTCTGTAGGACAAAGCCTCTAATCATTACCCAGATCTACCCAGAACTGCCCTAGACAACAATATAGGCCTTCTTTATATAGGCAATTTCCATCGCCCGAGAAGGTTCCATAAATTTAGCTCTTAAGGCCGACTATACATAGAATTATTTTATTTTCACAATTTTTACAATAGTGCGGCTCAAAAGAAATATAAAATATGCTTTTAGGTAGCCCAACTTCCGGAGGCCATAACTTTCTAACCATAGCTCTGTTTTTCTATTATAACCACTTTTCAAAAACACTAGGACGAGATCTAAAGTGCCTAACTAGCGCAAGTTCCAGTAAGCTGGGGGTCAATCACGATCCGGAGCCTCTAAGGCCTTCAAAATTGACCTGAAAGATTTCATACCCAAAAACCTCAATAACTTCACCAATACAGATGATGTGACAGTGAAACTCAACTGGTAGGCTTATATGACTAAGATGAACCTCTAACTGTGAAATCACAACATTCTAAGATCATATGACCAACTTACTAAAAATAGTAAGTTTCCATAAATAGCAGCTCTGCACAAGATAGCCCTTATTGAAAAGCAAACAAAAATATTTTTGGGTGATGCAAGATTGCTCTTACACCCAGGATGCTCCTGGATCAAGAGTACACATGCATTTGGGAATGAAATAGTGGAATTTGGAAAATATAAGACATGTAATACCTCTCTCATTTTCTAATTTTCTATAAGTTATGATGTTATTTATATTTATAGATTTACTGATCCCATACTTGCATGTGTATGGTTGGTGTGTATGTTTTACTTTTTTGTTTGATGTGCCTGATGTGGTTAAGGGATGGAGTCCTAGTTAGTTTCTTGTGAGATCCACACGATCGACCAATCCTTGCCATTGTCTATTATATATTTATACAAGATCACTTCCCGTGTCCATTAAAACTTCTAGTCTCTTTGGTGGGATACCCAACACCAGAGGTATTACATAGTCACTTGAGGGTCTGAGAGGTAAAGAGATGTTTGAAGAGTGATACATTTTATCATGGTGGTGATTGTGTAATTTTCTATTCCTCAGAGCATTAAGCCTAATTGAGCTTTTGTTACTTGAAATCTTTAGCAATCCAAAGGATCCCTTCATGATTTTGGTACCCTTGAAGCCTATATTCTTTAAACCCACCACCAAATTATTCCCATTTTGTTCCCTAACACAGACAGAACCTTTCAAAAACTTGACCACACAAAGCCAAAACAATAAAATCTGGATTAAAATGGCAGACCCCATATCTGTAATTTGAACAGACAACAAACATGTCCTCAATTTCATGAATCCCAAGGCAAATTTTATAGTACCACCCCTTAAATTTCAAACCTTTAAGTCCACCACGCCTTAATGGGGGTTATACAAGTTAACATGGGTAATGTACCCATATATTATTCACTAAAATTGAGAATTGGGTCATCTTGACTTCCTCAGACAACTTTAGGGTTTATGGTTGAAAAAAATGTGAAAATGACAAAAGTTGTGGACCTTACTTAGGCGGTAGGCTTGGTCGGTATATAGAAGGTAACCATTGAGCAAGATGTCAGTTGGGTACATAATTATTTTTCATTGGCTTGCTTTAAAGTTACCTTTCTATTGCTTAGCCCTTATATTTCTTTATTTTTATATTTACTTATTCTTGGAGCAAGAGAAATTATTTTCAATCTTTACAAATTAGTCACGTGCATGAGATCTGGTTAATCAGATCAACCAAGGGTTAAATCAAGTTCAAATGTGCTTATATGGTTTAAACCTTGGTTGATGGCTTCTATATCACATACCATCATCCTCACTAATTGTGCTCAATGAATTAAGCTACAACTCTTTGACATTATTGTTAATTTCAAATTTATTTATACCAATAGTTTAAATCATTGTAGGGTTGTTTTCCAATATCATTATGACATAGAGCTCCATAATAGATCCAATTCTATAGTGACAAAAGAAATTGACCAAAATGGGAAAAGTGGAGCACTTAATTAACAAAAAAGTGTAATTATTCCAAAAACATGAATAAATATGAACCAATCGATGCTCATAGAATATTTAGTTTACAATTAGCGTTTCTTTGTCTCAAAAAGGTGGTGGACAAAAAAGTCTTACAAGTGTTTTAAAAGATAAGAGCATCAAACACAAATTGTACTCAAAGCATTCTGATAAGATTTGAAAGCTTTCCAATCATATTATGCCTATCTATTAATAATATAGAGTTTAAAACTCCCAACTACTTATGCAACACCCGACCATAATTAAGAGCCATTTTTCAAATATAGACTCTTTTCTAAACAAAATTCATGCCCAATAGTCCCATCACACAAATACGTATGCTTCATTATATATTAATGTTTTCCAAATATAAAACAGTTTCTAAAGTAAATGTATGGTCATGTGTCCTATCCAACAAATATAGGTGCCTAATTATTGATCAATTTGTCTAGTAATATTTGCATGCAACACACTCAAAGGTATAAGACTTACCCATCAAGTCATCAAAATAAGAAGACACAAATTAAACAACTATAAATGAACAAACATTCAACCAAAACAATCAATTCTCAAACTTATTGGGGGAGTCATTTTTTTGAAAGCCTGCAAATAACACAATTGAAAGTTTAAATCCCACAAATTAATAAAAAGAGAAAAAAGGTGTAAGAATCACAAATTAAATGAAGAGAAAAAAATTGAAGACTAGATCAAATAAACATTCAACTAGATCAATCACCTCTCATTAATATGACACCGGTTAAGCTCCCTACAAAAAATACCAATGATAAAAAAATGTCAAACTTTTTATTTTTTCCAAGATTTGCGAAAATACAGTGATTTATTTTGCAATTTTTTTTTGTGGTTTTCGACCACAAAATATGCAGATTATAAAAAACATACTGAAAATTTTGTGAAAATCTATTATGACTAGTTTTTGAAATTTGATCAATAATACATTTTATAAGGAGTCAATTCAAATCCATTCCTTTTACCTCATCCTAATCAATCCACTATTGTTTTTTGAATTGTGTTTGACCTTGTCTCTATCAAGTATTCTATTGTACTCCTGTTCTAGGTGGCGGAAATGTAAGAGGCATAGAAGAGAAGGCAGTAATTTGGAGGACTGACAAAAAGAAACTTCTTGAGATTCTTTCACATATTATACTTGTTTATTACTTTTTATTATATATTAGGTATGCCTATCTGTTCTAAATCATGTAAATCTATTGCAAATTCTTATATGTGATATAGGATGTAAATACTATAGCCACTATAATATAAGTCTTTTTATGCTTTTAGTCCCTGCCTTAGGCGGAGACTAATGTCTTCAGTCGATCAACTAGATTATTGACAAATAGAGAATTTCAATTTTCTGATTACCACAAACTTTCAGTCCCTTTCTCAATAAATGCATTGTCTTCTACAATTTTCTTCTTGTTGGTAATTGTATTTTTTTGGTGGGAATGGAATTGCTATTATATATTTGGTAGAAAATCAATTAGCACAGTTGTTTTGAAGTCCTTATGCACGACTTGGTTTGGATCAATCTTCTGTTCTCAGTTTTCCCTCTGCATCTTTTATGATTGGTGAGCTGGTTTCAGAGATTCCCGAGATTGTGGATGCTTCCAAACAGATTTCCCAGCTCTGGAATTCTGTGCCAAAAGAGCATAATGAAAATCCCAATCAACTGAATTGCAAGTCCCAACTTTCGTAGAAGAGCCTTGGATAACAGAAACTACAAGCTTATCTGAATTGGAACTGAAAGTGACAAATGATGGCGATGCTCAAAAGGAAACACAATTCAAACACCCGCTTGGAGTTGATGGTTGTAAGAATACTCAAGAATTTTCAAAGTACTTGGAAGGTATAAGCAAGGATGAGATGGAGATAGTCTTTTTGGGTACATACTTTCGTAGAAAAGGTGACCTATACTTTATATCGTAATATATCAGTTCCATCTTTATAAACCTTTCTAAAAAAAGGTGGTATACTTTAGATTGTGGGGGGGAAACTTTGGCTCAACTGAAAAGGAGACTTGGTGTTAATGGTGCTCATGATGTTATTGAATATTTGAAGTATAAATGGATATCACATACTCATGCTGACCATCACACTGTAATAGCAAGAAAACTGTCCGTGTGTAAGCATTTAATACAGAACAGATCTCATGAATCCTTACTGGTGATGGGACCAAAACTAAAACCACGGAGGAGATTTTTGAATACACATTTGAAAGAAATACAAAATTTAAAATAAAGAAATTATTCTGTTGATTTAAAATAACTTTTTCGAATCTCTGATATCAAATTTTTTATCAAAATATATAATTTCTTTATTTTACAATTTTATATTTCTTTTCATTTGATATCAGAAAAACTTTGAGAAAATTCAACAAATTCTCATTTGAAGAAACAAAAGATCTTCCTTCACAATTTTGTATTTCTTTAATACTCTAAGCAAATAAGCAAACAATGGAGGACATAAACATGCATTTCCTCGATTGTCGACAAACAATGAAGGAATCAATTGATATGTATGAACAAATATATGTTGATATGCAAGATGAGGTGGGGCGCAGTGGTGAAAGTTCAGGATCTAAGCAGGAAAATTCGGTTATTGGCAATCTAGTTGTTTTAAAAACAGAAAACAAGGAAGCACCATATTCTATGCAGAGTCAAATGCAGAGTTATGCACAAAGACCCGGAGTACAAGATGGAATTGTATTGGATCTCACAGGAGCAAATAAGCCGAAGAAATTTTTGTCTGAATCTGGGATAGAAGTTTTATATGGTGTACATGTTTTTGACTGCGGAGAAGCATTTGGTGTTGTCTTGCAAGCTATAGGAAGAAAGAATAATGCTATTGAAATCAGAAATAGTGCCAGGTTGGAAGCTTGTAGAAGAAAGGGCTTCACCACAGCTTTTGCAAGAACCTATGATTACATTGCTATCGAATAAAATTATATTATTTGATAGGTACGAGATATTTTTTTACAGTAAGTTAAATTGTGACATTGTTATCAAGATTTAATTTTGTAGTTTTTTAGTCAAACTCATTGACCAACATTTAATGAGTAGTGGTTCACAAGAGCCCATCTCTTATTAAAATGAATGGAACACTTAGCACTCATTGCATCTAGGTGATGTTAGTCAAATTGTGACATCGCTATCAAGATTCAAGTGTATAGTTTTTTAGTCAAACTCATTGCCAACATTTAATGAGTAGTGATTCACAAGAACCCATCTCTCATCAGAATGAATGGAAAACTTAGCACTCTTGCATCTAGGTGATGTTGGTCAAATTGTGACATCGCTATCAAGATTCAACTATGTAGTTTTTAGTCAGACACATTGACCATAATTTAATGAGCAGTGGTTCACTAGAATCCATCTCTCATCAGAATGAATGGAAAACTTAGCACTCATTGCATCTAGGTGATGTTCACAGAGGTGAAGCACCGACCAGACCGGAGAGGTCATCCATCCTATATTACTCCAGCTCAAGCTCGCTTAACTATAGAGTTTCCTCCATGATTAAGCTTACCTTGATTGCAACCCATTTATATAATTGTATATACAGCCTAAAAGATATTTGTGTACAGTTACCAAGCCAGATGTAACGATCAAGCCAGGTGTAACGATCAGGTTTAAAATCTCAAAGGAATGCGATGCCGTGACAATCAACCACCAGTCGAACATTCCCAAATGAATTGTGTTATTTTAAGGATGTTCACATTATGTTTTTATTCGTGTTCAATGAATAAGACATTATGTTTGCGGAAAAGTGAAAATTCATATCTTTAAAGAAGAGACAAAAACTGAAAGGGCAAATCAGTGAAAACATTTTAAATATATAATAAAAAATCAAGAAAAGGGCCGGAATACTGATCCTCCCGAGGCTTTGACATTGAGAGCCATTTTAATGTTAGTTTTGTAAGACGGTGAGAGAAGAGGATTTCTGTTTCAGTCATGGTTATTGTACAGGAGTAGAATGGTCTTTGAATAATTTGCTTTAAATCAAAGAACCGAGGAGATATATATGTAAAATCGTTGTATTTATGCGTGTTTTCTTTGATTGTAAATTGTTTTTGAGTTTTTGCCGTTATTCTCTACTGTTATCCTATCTGATTAAATGATGTGTACATTGAAAAGAAATATTGAGTTTTTATCTAGATCATCTTCTTTGTGGGTGATTGAGTGAGTGAACTTTGTGTTATTATCTTTGTTTTTCTTTTGTTTATAAATTTATAATCACATTTACAACATGGTTATAGGTGTTAGTTTACCTTTTCTACTTTCTCATTAGAAATATACTCCCAAAAATTCAAATTATATTATAAGAGGGAATTGTACCTCTAAATTTTGAAAGAAGATTATTCATATAATGGTGATCTCTCCAATTGTTTGTTAGCAATTTGTCTTCATATTTGGGCAAAAAGAGTCAATTAGTTTGTTATTTTAAAAAGATTAAATCAGTTGGCTAACAAAATCTATTCTATCTTCACTTGTGAAGAACCTATCAAAATGATATATTTGTTTAAATCCAAATCTCTATTTGAAATTTTATTTTGCATCAAATGTTGGAATATGGTTGAAAATAGATGAAAGAACCATAATAAATTATTAAATTATGAAACACTTACATCCATGGAGCTATATTCTCTATGTTTTGACCTCAATTGAAAAATTGGGAATGCCATATTTCTCTAGCGGAAGTGGTTGCAAGTATGAACAATGGGTGACCAAATACAATATTGTATTGGCTAACATCTTACAAGTTATGGAGATTTATAACTTCCATTATGCTTGTTTGTACCACCAATGATGTCATATCCAAATTGTTGTACAGTAAGATAGCTATACTAAATGTATCATGCAAGGTAGTAATCTAAATAAAAGGTCTAATATTCCCTACCAATACTAGATCCAAACCCCTTGTTGGAGCTCTAAATTTTGGGCAAAATTTGGAGTCCTATATAGTGATAAAACCCTAAAAAATGGCCTCTTAATTTCCATGCTAAATAATTAATGATGGAGTACATGAAACGGGATAAAAAATTATATTAATTTTTAATTAAAACGTTGGGAGATTATGGAAGGAAGCTTTGTGACAAGAACAATCAAAATTCTATGATCAAAGCCTTCAGAAAATGCTGGAATTTCGACATGCTGCAAAGATGATGCCGATAGAGGATGAAGATGGTCGAATTTTAAAAATCTAAAAAAGACCTAGTTTGGGAAATCAAATTTTCCATTTCTAGTAAAAATCTTAGCTTTCCACGAGGTGTTTTGGTTTTTCAACTAGACCCAAATCCGAAAGTTAGGTAGTTATTTTTTAGTTAGTTTATTATTTTTTAAAAATAATTTGTAATAAGAGTTGTGTCTTTTCACCCTAAAGAGGTGTGAAAGCCACTCAAACACATATATATACATAATGTAAAATGTAGAGAGAAAGATACAAGACAATACAAGATAGATTTTCATAGGATATAATTTGATCACAACTACAATATGAACTCTAATGTACTATTTTTTCAATATTAATAAAGATAAGTGCTCTTCTTTTTATTTGTGGTTATAAGTTATATGTTTTCAATTAGTCTTTTAGATATTCTATTAAATAGAGTGTTTCACTGTGTTGAATTCCCTGAGTATCATAATTCAAAATTAATATATACAACTCGAGTATCAATTGTATGGTCTGTGAACCTACCATTGTTCTTATCGGTCTCTTAATTTGAGTTAAACTTGATAAGATTAGTTGTGTAAATTGATTTGAATTGTGAATCAAGTGGAAGCCTATGGAATGATAGTCTTACTTTATAGGAGTAAGTTCTCTTAAAACCGTCTCTGATCATACGTAGGATTGAAGGTTTTCTGACTCTATAGCCCAAATATTTAGAAGGCACTGATCTAATCATTAATTGGAAACTGTTATATTAGTTCATTTATAGTTTGTAGATCTTTAAATCATTATTTCAAAAGCATTACTTTTCAGTCCTTAGGATAATCCATTTTAGTCAAGTTTTATAGAGTAGAGATTATTAGGAGATTTGTGATTTCCTCAAAGGATCATTCACTACCTTCGGAGGAACTTTGTTTTGTGTATGCAGTTGAGCAACATAGAGAATTTGATAGTCCAAAAGAGAATTTAGGCCTACTAGCCTTGGCTTGATTAAGCCAAAATTGCAGAGGTATAAGTGGTGCATTACCATTGTACCTCAATCAGATCTTCATGCTAACCTCAATCTTGAAGCATAGATAACATCTATCATGTCAGCTTTACCAAAAAGAGTTATGAAACTGATCAGATCATCTATTTGTTAGGATCGTTGATCAATCTAGCAAGTAATCTATCACTACTCCTCATGCTTCAATGTCAACCCAATACTCATATCTTCATAACTTATGCAAATCAAAACATAAATAGGTGTGATCATAGATATAGATAGGATATGTCCTGTTGAATTTCCTCCTAACTACACACATCAAAAATCTCTCGCATATGTTTGTATCGATCCTTTTACCAATCCCTGTATATCGTTCTTGTTCTTCCATACATAGTCATTTTTCCATTCCGACCTTTGATAAATTCAAAAATTGTCAAGTGGCCAAGAGAATAATGTGTAGTTGCCATCAATGACAACATACAAATCATCTAATGCAGTGTCTCTTGCCAACAAACTCTTAAAATATTTTTGTGAAGTTCTCTCGATAAAGGAATGAGTTGTATAACACCGTTGCTCATACTTATAACACTTGGAGGGATAAGGATGTCCAATGTCAATCAACCTCCTGTGGTTTTACCCCCTCATCAACTCGATCTTCCTCAAGCTCCTAAACTAGCAACTAGGAAGACCAATAACTATGATCTTATTGAGAAACTTTGAGTATCTCCTGTTAAGATCTCACTCTGGTATTTTCTTCAAACAACACTCGTTTACCAAGAGATGCTTTAGGAAGCTCTTCTAAAGATCTTGCCTCCGAAAACAAGGAATCTTGTAGAACCAAGTGAAACAATTCAAATGCCTCTAGGTGTTGGCAATGTCCACATCTATGATCGCTAGGTAGTAAATTCTAATGATGTGCTCAAGAAGGATCATAATGTTTTGAACATCTCCTAAGTACAATTGTCAATGGGTCCTTTCTTTCTTTGATATGTTGTCCTTTGGATATGAGTCTTGAGCAATATTAGAGGACAAGTTAGTTTTTAGGCAAATATTGTATATCAACTATGTATATAAATACAAAACATGAAAGTTTTCAATGAATATGTAAAAGAGAAAATGATTTTAGAATCTACTTTCTCAAAGTATTTTAGGTAATAAAGGTAGATTAATTTGCTAAGACTTTGATTGAACCTACTAAAATTCAAATTGCCAACATCCAAATTTTCACTCTTTTTTCCCAACCCTAGATGTCACCCAAATTTTATAAACACAAGTAGAATCCAAATTTAGAAACATATAAATAATTAATTTGACAATAATTTAAACGCAAAATATGAATGTTTTAACAAAAATATTAAATATACAGTAATTCTCAAAATATTTATAAATTAATCCATACTTTGATTGGGCCTAATAAATTTTGAATTACCAATATTCAAATTTTCATTCTTTTTCCACCTATAAATACATAACCCAAATTTTATAAACCACCATAATATACCTAACCCATATTTTATGAACCACTATAATATACCTAGAACAAAAGTTTTTTCCCTCAGCTCCCTTTCTGGTGTTGTTTGCCCTTCTTCTTGACTTGGAAACTTACACCAGCTCACCTCAAAGTGACGCTACAGATTTTCTCAGGTTTACCTTTTTATGCTGTTGACGTGTCTGTTTCACATCTTAAAAGAGGTCAATACGTGAGTGCCAACCATCTCTCTTGCAGGAGCCTAATGATGGATGCTTATGAACAGTTCATTATTGTCCAATAAGAATTTACAATCTAATAAGGAAATGGAAATAAAATAAAAACTTAGTTAATATATGTTTAATTTGTTGATGGAATTGAATAGTTCTTAATGCATTTAAGAAAGATAAATTTTGATAATGGATCATATCTCAGACAATCGATGGGACTGATTGAAGATCCTTGAGATCTTGACTCTTAGCCATATGACTATGTAATATTGCAAACAAATCTGAATGTGATATAAAACCCTCATCAACAAAATAAAAATAAACATGAAAAAAATCAAATCATTCATGAGTGTTTGTGTGGGTGCAGGATTAAATCAGGCATGGACTCGTATCTATACTTTTTTCGATTTATAAATTCAAGTTCCTAGATACAAGGTGCTAAGTAGTGTATTAATTGGTTCCATTCAATTTGATGTGGATAAATACTAAACGACCTGGCAATGACAATTTATTTTGTTGGAATAAATACCTTAAACCTGCTACTAAATCCTAAAAGGCTTTGGCTTCTGTTGGTTGAATCAATTTCAATGAAAACAGCATAGAACAAGTTGCCTTGTTTAGTCTGGATGGGGAAAAATCAGAGGGTAACTGGAGAACATGTTTTTGGCATAAACCCAACTCTTTGTTTCCTCATATCATAGACAACATGCAAATTCTGTTGCTGATAGTTCCCAAGAACAGCAGCTGGTCCATATACTTCATCTCCACTGCTTAAAATGATCAGACAGCTCACTGAAGTAGAATCAGTACTAGTAGAATCAGTAGTAGTAGTAGCAACATCATCTGAATCAGATATCATAAACATATAATTTTCTGTAGGAAGCCTGATTGTGGCATTGCCTTTGAAGTGGAATTTGAAGCTTGGAAACAAAGGAGGCCCCTCTGCAATGGGGAACTTATAGCAGAGGTCAAGCCCAGAAGCCTCCTCGTACTCCACAGACCTGGTGTACTGAATTAAGGATTTGAGCCTGTTTAAGATCTTTCTGTGCAGGGATTCAGGAAGCATGGTGAAAGTGGTGCCAGAGTCAATGATCAACCCTCCATTTCCTTTACTATCAAATTGAGTTAGGCTTGAAGGGAGCTTCAGCTTATGGCCTCCAATGCTGATTCCTTCTAAACCCAAGTAGTAGAAAGAAGGATACTTAGAATTATAGATCATGGGTGTGTAGTGGACTTTACCTTGTTTGGGGATGGCAGAGTCTCCAAACAGAAGAGGGCTGGAGACATGGAGATTGTCATCAAATTTATGGCTGACAAGGCAGTAGGAAAAGCCTCTGTTACCCACTTCACCTAATTGGGCAGGGAAGGAAAGGACCCCTCTGCCAAAGCCTGCAACTCCTACTGCTTCCCCAAGTGAAATCCCTGCACACCCAAATGTGAAATTTGAGATTTCTCTAGTCTCACCATTAATCAGGTTAACTGTGAGTTTGTCTCTGATCAGCTCACCCATTAAACTGCCATCTCCATAGGCATAATAGAATGGTGGGCAGGGATTCTGACAAGGCTCCATGTCTATGGTTTCAAATGGGCATCCAGCCATTATGCAGAGATCATTGAGATTTTCTGAACTGTGAATGGCAGAGCATGACTCAGTGCCACATGATTCATGTCTGCTTGAGTGGGAGTCAAATGCAGAGAATGTGGGGATGTCCAAGCCTTCACATATTATGCAATCAAAAGAAGTTTTTGAAGAATTGGTTGAGCATGGTACCCAGACAAGATCACTTTATGTGTCCATTAAAACTTCTAGTCTCTTTGGTGGGATACCCAACACCAGAGGTATTACATAGTCACTTGAGGGTCTGAGAGGTAAATAGATGTCTGAAGAATGATGCATTTTCTCATGGTGCTGATGATGTAATCTTCTATTCCTCAGAGCATTAAGCCTAATTGAGCTTCTGTTGCTTGAAATCTTTAGCAATCCAAAGGAACCCTTCATGATTTTGGTACCCCTGAAGCCTATATGCTTGAAACCCACCACCAAATCATTCCTATTCTGTTCCCTAACACAGACAGAACCTTTCAAAAACTTAACAACACAAAGCCAAAACAACAAAATCTGGATTAAAATGGCTGATCCCATTTCTGTAATTTGAACAGACAGCAAGTATGTCCTCAATTTCATGAATCCCAAGGAAGGTTTTATATTACCACCCCTTAAATCTCAAACCTTAAGTCCACCAGGCCTTAATGGCGGTTATACAAGTTAACAAGTGTAATGTACCCACATATTATTCACTAACATTGAGAAATTAGGTCGTCTTGACTTCCTCGGACAACTTCAGGGTTTATGGTTGAAAAAAGATGTGAAAAGGACAAAAGTTGTGGACCTTAGGCGGTAGGCTTGGTTGGTATATAAAAGGTAACAGTTGTCTTTTAAGGTCACTATTAAGCAAGATGTCAATTGGGTACATGGTTATTTTTCATTGGCCTGCTTTAAAGTTAACTTTCTATTGCTCAGCTCCTATATTTCTTTATTTTTATATTTACTTTTACTTTTTTTCTGGAGCAAGAGAAATTATTTTCAATTTAAATATATAGATGTTGACAATTCTGTCTTTATATAGCAGATTATAACAATTCGAGTAACCATACATCTAAATCACTAGTCACATTCTACTAATTAGTCATGTGCAGGGGATCTAGTTAATCAAATCAACCAAGGGTTAAATTGAGTTCAAATCCTTTTATAGAGTTTAAACCTTGGTTGATGGCTTCTATATCACATACCATCAATGAATTGAGCTACAACCCTTTGACATTATTGTTATTTTCAAATTTATTTTTACCAATAGTTTAAAGCATTGTAGGGTTGTTTTCCAATATCATTATGACAGAGAGCCTCATAATGGATCAAGATTCTATAGGGGCCAAAGGAATTGACTAAAATAGGGAAAGTGGAGCACTTAATTAACAAAAAAAAATGTAATTTTTCCTAAAATGTGAATAAATATGCATCAATCAATACTCATAGAATATTTATTTTATAATTAGAGTTTCTTTGTCTTAAAAATGTGGTGGACAAAAAAGTCTTACAACTCTTTTAAAAGATAAGAACATCTGACACAAATTGTACTCAAACTATGCTAATAAGATTTGAAATATTTCCATACATATTATGCCTATCTATTAATAATATAGAGTTTAAGACCTCCCAACCATTTATGCAACAACCTACCATAATTAAGAACCATTTTTCAAATACAAACTCATTTCTAAACAAAATCCATGCCCAATAGTCCCATCATACAAATACATCTATTTCACAATAAATTAATGTTTTCCAAATATAAAACACTTTCTAAATTAAATGTATGGTCATGTGTCCCATCCAATAAATATAGGTGCCCAATCATTGGTCAATTTATCTAATAATATTTGCATGTAACACACTCAAAGGTGTAAGACTTACCAATCAAGTTGTCAAAATAAGAAGACACAAATTAAACAACTATAAGTAAACAAACATTCAACCAAAACAATCAACTCTCAAACTTATTTGCCGAACTCATTTTTTCCAAAGCCTGCAAACAGCACAATTGAACAATTGAAAGTATAAAGCTCACAAATTAAGAAAAGAGGAAAAAAAATATAAGAATCACAAATTAAATGAAGAAAAACTAAATTGAAAACTAGATCAAACAAACATTCAACTAGATTAAACAAACATTCAACTAGATCAATCACCCCTCATTTATATTACCATTCGAAATTTCAAACAAATGTCAAATCCATTCCTTTGGCCTAGTCTCTATTGTATTCTATTGTGCTCCTTTGGCAATGCAAGAGGCATAGAAGAGGAGGCAGTAACTTGAGGACTGACAAAAACAAACTTCTTGAGACTCTTTCACGTATTATACTTGTTTATTACTTTTTATCATATATTAGGTATGCCTACCTGTTCTAAATCATGTAAATCAATTGTAGATTCTTATATGTGATATAGGATGTAAATACTATAGCCACTATAATATAAGTCTTCTTATGCATTTTTAGTCCCTGCCTTCAGGCAGACTTATGTCTAATATTACTTTATATCGTAATATCAGTTCCATCTTTATAAACCTTTCTAGAAAAGGTGGTATACTTTAGATTGTGGGGAGGGAAGTTTGGCTCAACTGAAAAGGAGACTTGGTGTTAATGGTGCTGATGATGTGATTGAATCTTTGAAGTATAAATAGATATCACATATTCATGCTGATCATCACACTGGAATAGCAAGGATACTGTCTGTGTAAGCATTTAATACAGAACAGATCTCATGAATCCTTACTGGTGGTGGGATCAAAACGGTCGAGGAGATTTTTGAATATATATTTGAAAGAAATATAAAATTGTAAAATAAAGAAATTATTCTGTTGATTCAAAAGAACTTTTTCGAATCTGCTCTGATATCAAATCTTTTCAATTAAAATATATAACTTCTTTGTTTTACAATTTTGTATTTCTTTTCATTTGATATAAGAACTTTGAGAAAATTCTACAAACTCAAGAATTTATAGAAACAAAAGAGCTTCTTTATGTTAGTGCTATTAACTATTCGTTTCAGCCGTGATTTACAGTGCATGTGTTTAGCTTGCTCTATTAGTGTTAAGTTAACTAAGGAGTAGTTTAGTTAAGACTCCCTCTTCTTTGTCAATTCCGTTCAATCAATTCTCCTCAATTATTATTTATGCGGTAGTTTGAATTGTATAAGACATGCAAGCAATGTACAAACAATGTAATTATTCAATAGAATTCTGTTCTCATTCTGAGCAATTCTGTTTTTCTTGATCTATTCTGCAAGCTTTGCTTCTTTTTCTTAACTAGATCTATGCAGCCATAGAATTCTTAATTATTCAATAGAATTCTGTTCTCATTCTATGCAGAGTTATGCACAAAGACCCGAATTACAAGATGTAATTGTATTAGATCTCATGGGACTAAATAAGCCGAAGAAAATTTTGTCTGAAGCTGGGATAGAAGTTTTATATGGTGTACCTGTTGTTCACTGCGGAGAAGCATTTGGTGTTGTCTTGCAAGCTATAGGAAGAAAGAATAATGCTGCTAAAATCAGAAATAGTACCAGGGTGAAGCTTGTAGAAGAAAGTGCTTTCACCACAGCTTTTGTAAGAATCTATGATCACATTGTTATGGAATAAAACTATCTTAATTGATAAGTAGGAGATATTTTTTACAGTAAGTCAAATTGTGACATCGCTATCAAGATTGAATTGTGTATTTTTTTTGTCAAACTTATTGACCAACATTTAATGAGTAATGGTTCACAAGAACCCATCTCATCAGAATGAATGTAACACTTAGCACTCATTGCATCTAGGTGATATTCGTCACATTGTGACATCGCTATCAAGATTCAATGTGTAGTTTTTTAGTCAAACTGATTGACCAACATTTAATGAGTAGTGGCTCACAAGAACCCATCTCTCATCAGAATGAATGGAACACTTAGCACTCATTACATCTAGGTGATATTTGTCAAATTGTGACATCGCTATCAAGATTCAACTATGTAGTTTTTTAGTCAAACTCATTGACCAACATTTAATGAGTAGTGGTTCACAAGAACTCATCTCTCATCATAATGAATGGAACACTTAGCACTCATTGCATCTAGGTGATGTTCACAGAGGTGAAGCACACTTCCGGAGAGGTCACCCATCCTATATTACTCCAGCTCAAGCTTGCTTAACTATAGAGTTTCCTCCATGATTAAGTCCACTTTGATTGCAAACCCATTTGCATATTTATATATGCAACATAAAAAGACATATTTGTATAAAGTCACCAAGCCAGGTGTAACGATCAGGTTTAAAAACTCAAAGGAATGCGATGTCCCGTGACAATCAACCACCATTCGAACATTCCCAAATGAATTGTGTTATTTTAAGGATGTTCACATAATGTTTTTATTCGTGTTCAATGAATAAGACATTATGTTTGCGGAAAATTGAAAATTCATATCTTAAAGAAGAGACAAAAACTGAAAGGGCAAATCAGTGAAAACATTTTAAATATATAATACTGATCCTCCCGAGGCTTTGACATTGAGAGCCATTTTAATGTTAGTTTTGTAAGACGGTGAGAGAAGAGGATTTCTGTTTCAGTCATGGTTATTGTACAGGAATAGAATGGTTTTTGAATAATTTCCTTTAAATCAAAGAACCTAGGAGATATATGTAAAATCTTTGTATTTATGAGCATTTTCTTTGATTGTAAATTATTTTTGAGTTTTTGCCGTTATTCTCTATTGCTATCCTATCTTATTAAATGATGTGTATGTTGACTGTAGTAACTTTGAGTTCTGATATTTCAAAAAGAAATATTGAGTTTTTCTTTCGTTCATCTTCTTTCTGGGTGGTTGAGTGTGTGAACTTTGTGTTATTATCTTTGTTTAGATCTTTTGTTTATAAATTTATAATCACATCTACAACATGGCTATGTTCAGGGGTTAGTTTACCTTTCCTACTTTCTAATTAAAAGTATACCCCTAAAAACCCAAATTATATTATAAGAGGGAATTGTACCTCTAAATTTTGAAAGAAAATTATTTGTACAATGGTGATTTTTCCAATTGTTTGTTAGCAATTTGTCTTCATATTTGGACAAAAATCTATCTGTCAATTAGTTTGTTATTCTAAAAAGAATAAATCAGTTAGCTAACAAAGTCTATTGTATCTTCACTTATAAATAACCTATCAAAATGATATATTTGTTTAAATCCAAATCTCTATCTGATATTTTATTTTGCATCAAATGTTGGAATATGGTTGAAAATAGACGAAAGAACCATAATAAATTATTAAATTATGAAACACTTACATCCATGGAGCTACATGAACTCTATATTTTGACCTCAATTGAAAATTTGGGAATGCCATAGTTCTCTAGTGAAAGTGGTTGCAAGTATGAACAAAGGGTGACCAAATATAATATTGTATTGGCTAACATCTTACAAGTAATAGAGATTTATAACTCCCATTATGCTTGTTTATACCACCAATAATGTCATATCCAAATTGTTGTGCAATAAGATAACAATGCTAAATGCATCATACAAGGTAGTAATCTAAATAAAAGGTCTAATATTCCCTACCAATACTAGATCCAAACCCCCAAAATAGTGATATTTGAATAAAAAATCATTTACAATAGGATTCAAATCCTATACCCTCTGATACTTGAAGAAAATCCTATTGTTGAACTAAGGAATTGATTTGTGTGGTGTGTTCTACTCATGACTGCACATTGATGTAATGAATCTTGTGCATTCACATAATTATCAAATCAAATTAAAATAAAATTTCAAATTTTGGTCATGAAAAGATAGAATTATGGAAGATTAATATACCATTGGAATGTTGTGCTCTTTTATTTCCTTCTTTTCCTTAGCCTCTCATTCTTCATCCTTTGAGATAGTAACAAATTCCTTTCCTTTAGCACTAGTTTTTATCCTTTTAGGTTTTGGAGGGGAACCACAGACAAAAACAACTATACTTTTCTTGCTAGAGGAAGAACCTTTCTCAACATGACTTATTGACACAACACATGAAACAACCAAACCAGAACAAACATTCATCTATAATGAAGTGAAATATGTTTTACAAGCATCTCTCTCTCTCTCTCTCTCTCTCTCTCTCTCCATTAATGTATTCTAGGACTCCTAGGATACATTAATGTATGCTAAGGTGTCGTAAGGGGTCTTAGGATACATTAATGTATCCTAGGACCCTACGAGACCCCTTATGACCTTGTACAACCCCTTAATGTCCCCTTACCATACATTAATGTAACCTAGGAGTCATAAGATACAATAATGTATGTTGAGGGGTCCTAGGATGTCATAACTGGTCCTAAAGGGTCATATGATACATTAATATATCCTAGGACCCCTTAAGACCACTTATGACCCCTTAGGACTTCTCATCATACATTAGTGTATCGTAGGACCTCTTAAGACCCCTTAGGACCCCTTGCCATATATTAATGTATCCTAAGAGTCCTAGGATACATTAATGCATCCTAAGGGGTCATAAGGGGTCCTAGTATACATTAATGTATCCTAGGACACCAAGGACACATTAATGTATGGTAAGGATTCCTAAGGGGTCACAAGGGATCATAAGGGGTCTTAAGGGGTCCCAGGATACATTAATGTATCGTAGGATGACTTAAGACCCCCTACAAGCCCTTAATGTCCCCTTACAATACATTAATGTATCCTAGGATTATTAGGATACATTAATGTATGTTAAAGGGTTGTAAGGGCTCATATGTGGTAGAGAGAGAGAGAGAGAGAGAGAGAGAGAGAGAGAGAGAGAGAGAGAGAGAGAGAGAGAGAGAGAGAGAGAGAGAGAGAGAGAGATGCTATATATGACATGTGCCACATGTAAAGAACCATAGATGGACTCAAGTATTGCAAGTTTTTTTGTATTGTATATGGCATACACAATATATAGCATACACATTATCTATTTCTTATTTGGTTTTTGTGCATTATTTGACAAATAAACGCTTTTCATGGTGTTGAATCTCACAAAAAAGTGTAATCAACATATTTTATGAACTTGTCACTGCCTTTTTATTTAAAATTCAATGTAGAAGTGAGAAAGTCAATGATTTTTGAGAAAAAAATGATCATTTGAGGTAAGTTTTTCATTTTTTAGAAGTGAAATGTGAATAAAGGGTTTTTTTGTTTATAATTGATCTATTATGTACTTATTATTTTCATAATTTTACTTATTGTAATAGATTTTTTCACAATTCAAGTTTGAATTAGAATGAAGATGTGTGAAAACTCAAAGTTTTATAGAGTTTCAAACTAATATGGAAATTGTAATAAGCAATTTCAATTAGGAAGCTGCATTGGATATAAATAGAATTTGTTAACTAATCTCTATCTTACTTAAACACACATGTAGAATTCATCATCATGTTGAGGAAATAATAAAAGATTCTAACATCGGAAAAGCATGAAGCAAAGAAAAGAAGAAATGGGAAATATTGAGACAACTTTGTGAACAAAGAAAATTGCATACCATACACGAAGATTTGCATTTGGAAGAGGAACATGAAACATCAATGCAAAGTAAGAGAGGATTAGAATTGGAAACACAAAGGAAATGGATGAGTAACTTGCGTACGACAAGACAATTAAATTACAAAGTTGTGGCAATGTCATCTATGAGATCTCAAGTTGAAGGGACATTGTCATCCCATGTTGGAGGAACACCATGCTCTAGATCTCATAGTGAAGGAACACCATCATATCATGTTGAAGACACACTACGCTCTACATCCAAAGGTGTAGGCACACCATCGTATCATGTTGGATGCATGGCACTTATAACATCAGGAGTTGAAGACACACCATTAACATCTGAAGTTGGTGAGTTTCCATCTTTCACATCTCAATTTCAAGGCACATCATCTTCGGTTGAAGGTACACATTCCATCCTAATGTTGTTGATGTTCCTAGTGTTGAGCCCACTCAACTATTAAGAACACCTCCTAGACTTTTGTATATAAAGCAAAAATATTTGTTTGATATTGATACTAATATTTTGAAATGAATACCTGATAAGATTCCTAAGTGTACTTGTCAAAGATATACTAGTTCTGCATTTGGAGATTATTTTTTGAGAATTTAAATGTGACAAGAAGATGTCAACTATTTGCTGAAATGATGAGAAATTTGAAATTTAGGCCCATCATGAAGATTCTTGGGCTAAGAATGATGTACGAGTCAAGTGAGAAAACTATTGTAAAGAATCTAATGACTGCATATGAAAGTGTGGGTTCTACATCACACACTAGTACATTTGACCTTATTTTTCTACCAAAATTTTTGACCATTAAATAAAAAGGTTTAGGTTGGTCAGATTATAGAATGAAAACTTTCATTTTTTTTTAATCCATGCTCGTGTTGGTCGAAATTCCAACCAATACCGTGTAGGTCAAAATTTCAACCAACACGGGCATAACTTAAAAAAAAAGATTTCATATCTCATTTCATTATTAGATCAAGCTTGCATCGTGTGAAGGAGGACCGCTTGTGAGGGTTGCCACTGTTGTTTGGTGTAAAAGAAGGATTGCCTACGAGGGTTGCCATTGTTATTTGGTGTAAAAGGAGGACTACCTGCGAGGGTTGCCACTGTTATTTGGTGTAAAAGGAGGACTACCTGCGAGGGTTGCCACTATTATTTGGTGTAAAAGGAGGACTGCTTGTGAGGGGTGCCACTATTATTTTGGTGTAAAAGGAGGACCGCTTGTGAGGGTTGCAACTATTATTTGGTGTAAAAGGAGGACTGCCTGTAAGGATTTCCTTACCTTAACCTACGGTATGATCGGTTTTTTTTAAAACATATTTGAAGAACAAAACTTCTACACTGTCATGTTGGAGGTTGTTGTCGGTTTATTATACGAGTTAGAAAGAAACTATGTAATGGTTTACAAGCATTAAACAAAGAGTTTTGTTTGCATATTGGGACTGTCTCGTGGAACAGTGAATACACCATTGAGTCTATATGTTTGATTGAATGTGATCTTGGCTAGGTTAGAACTGGTATTATGGTTGTGAGTTGCAGGAGAAGGTGATTTCTACAAAGCCCTAGGCTATAGATGTTTTATCTAAGAATGTGTAGTATTTATCATTCATTTTATTTTATAAAAGTAATATTTATTTATAAAAATTCTGTCAAAAACACATTAACAAAGAGAGAATCAGTGTATTATTCAGCAATCAACAATATTTTGGTTATAATACAATTATAATTTCTTATGCCAATTCTATCTAGAGAAATTATGATAGGACAACTCCTTGTAGAATCACAAGTCTACAACATTTTCTAACTATCTTACACATCTTACATAACATTATATATTTATAAACACATCATAATACATATTTTATATGGCATCAAGCATAATCTCAAATGAGAAACCCCTTTTGCATGAGTGCATAATAAATAATACATCAGGATTTGTAAAATATTTGAAACAATCTCAATATTCTCTCCCATGTTATATACCTTGGAAGAGAAAAAGAGAAACACTAATAGCCAATAAAGTACTTGCTTAAGATAGAATTGCACATATCTTCACTACCCTATCGAAACTTCTTTTTGTTCACTAGATTTCTCAAATATCTACAAGATTTCACACAAAGTATTTACCTTCTCCAAGATAACTCTCTTGCCCTCCCCTTCATCATGAATAAAATGAAACTAAGCATCGATATATACTCCATTCACATGTGAAAAGATTGATTCATTGTGAATTTGATAGTACTTTGACTATCACAATTAATCCTCGTGGATCCTTGACATAGGCTAGTGCAACATTTGAACATAATCTCTAAAGTTAGATTGCCTTCTTGTAGGCATAGATAGATGTAATATTTTTTGCATATATCATGAAAAGGATGACCATAACTTATTTAGTCATGTATTTTATTACAACACTAAATAGAAAACACATAACCACTAGTCAACATCCTATTGTAAACATGTCTCTCATGCAATATATCTACAAATTCTTGAATCTCTAACAACTGCTACATTTCCTCAAGTTGACACTATTCCAAGTTACACCAGCACTACTATGTCTACAATTGATTTGTAGTATTGATACTAATTTTCTTTTGGTTATAATTGAGTTATAGAACAAAATTTGTTGGCTATAATTGAGTTATAGTACAAATTTTGTTGGCTCTATCTTGTAGCTCTGTAGAGACCTTTTTGGTCTTTAAACTCTTCACTTCCCCAAAACACTAGAAGATCTAAACACATATATAGACACCCTTTTGGCCATATATAAACATATCAAAGATTTAGGTATTGGTACTTTGGACCAAATTGTAGTACCCTACTTGTACCCCTGCAAATACATTAGAAAGTTGGTGGTTTGACAAAGAAACTACAACTTAGAAATATCTCCAAGGTCTCAACTCTTGGACAGTGTCATAAAATATCTCAAAACCTCTAAATCTAAGAGGAATTAGTCCCAAACCTTAGGGAACATAAAAATCCCCAAATTAGTTACACCAAATCCTTGATTCAAGGGTTTCTTCAATCTCACCCTTCCAAGCACTTCCTGGATCAAATTGGTGGTTGATTCACCATTCACTCCCCCATACAAGACTATTTCAATCATAAAAACACTATGCTCTTCAACTCAAATGCTTGCTGCTATACTTGTGCTACGCAATTTCATAAAACACTCCTTGTCACAGCCAGTGATCACTCTTTTCCTTCAAACTTCTACAACTTCCAAGTTAGATCAATATTGTGCATGGTTAATAATCTTCATTCCATGGATTCTAGGCCTTTGAGTCGATGGAATGGTTATTAGTTACAAGTAAAATTCAAAATAAAGAAAGAAATCTAAATAAACTAGTCTATGTCGCTGTAAGTGAGGGTACAATCATGCTATGTGACTCTCAAACTGATCCAAACAAAAAATATTGTTTCCAAATACTTTGTTGGTTCCTACTAAACATGAACCAAATAAGATTTATATTTGAATCCACACCCTAAGTGCCCAAAATTAAAAGGTTTAAATACTTCAAGGAATCACAATGACTGGTTAATGCATGAGACAGTCAAGATAAAAGCCTCCAAAGCATTTAATGAGTGAATATGAATGTTTGAAAAGTATTCCTTATTGCATAATGAAAAGGAAAAACCAAAACAAGACTTTGACACCTTTAAGATCACTGATTTCAATTAGAAAAACTTGTCTTTGATTTGATTTCCTATTTCATCTGTACACTAGGCTTCGCTTTCGTACTATGGCTTCCAAAAGATACATATAAACCTTCATCTCAAGTTCCCCAACCACTCCTAACTGGTTAGAGGGATTAGTTGGATGTTTAGACATTAAAATGTGACTTGATCACTAAAACTTCTAAGGTATTTTAAATACTTAGAAGACTTATTTAATACCCAACTATACTCCTAGAATCACCTAAGCTCATTGGGACACTAATGGTCCATTTTACAACTAAATTATTCTTTCAAAGATATAAACCAAGTCCATACATTTAAATGCCATTTGATGTCATTAAATAATGACATGTGCCAATACATGATAATTAATTTGATTTACATCTTGTAGAGTCCCATTTCTCTCCTTTTCCCTCTGATTCACATTAGGTGACTTCAATGTCTTCATAGTCTTCATGATTGCACTAGTTGTCTTCATGCCTTGTTTGTTGATCTTAGGTGCCCCTGCACCACCTTAATAGCCTAGTTTCACCAATGGGTGATGCATGTATTCACCCATTGCCTCAGCAACCTCTAAGATCTTCATCTCTATCCCTGTCATCATAAATCCTTGTGCCCTTTCCCCTCTAGGAACACACATCTATATCTGCATCACTATCCTATCATCTTCACATTCTGATCGCTCTTTGTTTATCTTCACAGACCTCTCTACTTGCTGTCTTGGTTCTTCACATGAACCATTCACATCTTCTACTTGTTCCTCTAGGATCTTCATCTGATCCACATCTCTTTGTGCCCCTTCATAGGATGACTTCTCCACAATACATTCTTCTACCTTGCTATCCACCTTGTCCTCTTCTTGTTCCCTTTGTCCTCTTCTTCCCAAAAGAATCTTCCCACTCTGATAGGAAAACCTTCTACACTATCATGAAAACCAACCAATAAGTGAATAGATCACGAAGAACATATGGTGAAAATTTCACAAAATCTGTTATGTTTTCTTTTTTTTGAATTTGGTCAATGATACATTTTCTATTTAAGAGTCCTTGAGTGATTTGAATATTTCATGGTTTAGTGAGCATGATTTGTGTGTGTATTTGTAAATCTTGTATAATCTTGTAATATTTTAATATTTTTGATTATATACAAGATACTACTAATGCTTGTATGTTTATAGCCCAAATAATTGCTTGTGAAGAAAGTCCACACCTGACAATATAAACCCAGAACAAAATAATGAGACAATTGCTAGATTATGGTCTCAGTTCCAAAGAAAAGTTGATAAATGTAATTGTCCTTGCAAAAAGTGTAAGGGCTTAAAGAATCAAAGAATTCTAATCATAATAGCCCAGAGTCATTATAGGAAACATGGTCACATTGAAGGGGGGCACAATTTTTGTTGATTGGTGAATGTGGATTTCCAACTGGAGGAAAATGGAGTTGTGAATATCCAAGCCGAGGATAATGCTCCCATGAAAGAAGATGATCCTGTGGCAGAGAACACAATTGAAGACGATGGTATTAGTGTAGCTGATAATGTGCTAGAGGACATGATTGAAGAAGATGGTATTGGCGTAGCTGATCAAGATGATCATGATGATGGTACTAGTGCATTTGATAATGATGATGAAGATGGTCTTGATATACCTATACTTGAGAAGGCATACAAGCCCCTATACCAAGGCTCCCAAACAACTCTTCTCTCCGCTATAGTGTTGTTGGTGAACTTGAAGGTTATGAATGGTTTATCTAATGTAGCAATGTCACGTATGCTAAGGTATGCCATTTTTGTCATCTTCAATGTTAGCATACCATTACTATTCATTATATTAACAATTCATATTTGTTGTTTTAGGTTGATAGGTGAGTTTTTGTTACCACCATCAAACATTTTGCCCCGTTTGTACCATGAATTATCTACCATTATGAATCAAATTGGAATGAAGTATCACACAATATATGCATGTACCAATGATCACATGCTATATCATAAACAACATGAATTTACAACAGAATGCCCTGATTGTCATATTAGTAGATCTCAGTCAGATCAAATAAAAAAAAAGGTACCTCACAAGGTTCTTTAGTACATTCTCATTATTCCACGTCTTCAATGATTATTTAGGTGCACTATCTTGGCACAATTTATGGATTACCATGCACACAATAGAAGTTAAGATGACATTATGTGAATGCATGCAGATGGTTCTGCATTTAAAGACATAGAAACAACATGGCCACACTTTAAAGAAGAACCTCGTAATTTGAAGCTTTCATTGGTAGTGAATGATGTCAATCCATTTGGAGATATGAGATATGTTTACTCAGTGTGACCTATTTTTATTATTAACAATAACATTCCTCCTTGGATGTCCATAAAGAGGGAGCACATAATGTTGTCAATGATTGTACCAGGTATTTTTTCATTTAATAGTTATGTAAATTAATTTATAAACACTGCATCAAGATGGTCATAATAATTATGTAATGTTTTTGTTCATTCAACTAGGTAAGTACCAAGTTAAAGATATGAACGTGTATATTGAGCCCCTTATTGATGAGTTGTTGAAGTTATGGAATGGGGTCATTATGTATGACATCTCTAGACCAATAGGACAAAGACAATTTTAATTCCATGCAATACTTGTATGGACAATACATGATGCCCCCAGGCTAGCTCATTTTTGCGGTATGTATTTGATTACATAAAATAGGTTTTATAGGGTGCTTGAAACCCACAGCCAAAAAGGAGAGGTGATCAAAAGTGAAGAAAGTAGTTTAGGCATAACAACCATGAAACATGCCACAAGCTGGCCTAAGACTAAGAAGCCACAACGGGACAAAAGAAATCAAATTTTTATGATTCCCTCAGTACTTTGGAGTCTTTCCTTGTCAAGGAGATCCTTCACTTCACTTGGGATGTCTTCGCCATGTTGCCATATCATCTTTTTGTCCTTTGTGACAGCCAGGTTGGCAAACCAATCAACTATACTATTGCCTTCCCTATACACATGAGAGATGTACACCTTTTCAAAAGAATTAAGAATTGAGTGGGTTTCTTAGATCATATTGGATATCGTCCAAGATGGAGATTGAATGAGGCTTAAGCAGTTGATTATGTTCATCAAGTCACCTTCAAGCTAGAGCTTCTTGACCCTAATTTCCTGGGTAAGTTTGATGACTTGGAGAGTTGCACAAACTTCAACAAAGTGGTTGGATTGAGAGCCTAGGGGTAAAATGACAGCCACAAGGCCAAAATCAAAGCTAATTTTGATTATCCCTCTACTACTAGATAGGCCAGGGTTCCCCTTGGCAGCTCCGTCAAAGTTGGCTTTCACCCATCCGGTCGATGGACAGAACCATATGCAGTTCTTTCTTTTCTGCTATGTCACTTCCTGAGCCTTTCCTGCAAGATGGTTAGTTCTTCTGCAATAGAAATAGTTTAGGTCACGTATGTTATATATATTAATTTTTGCGGTATGTTATATATTGTTAAGGTCACGTATTTTTTGTATGTTATAGTGCTTACACATTATTGTTGTATGTTTAAGTTGCACATGATAATTGTACGGTATCTTTTAGGTCTTCAGACAAAGGGTAAATTCACATGTCTAGTTTTTGGTCCGAAGATGGAATCTCATCATTCAAGAAGTTTAGGAAAGCAGGCATTCGATGAGTTTAGGCACTTTCTCCACAATAATCATAAGTATCGAATTATCAAAAAACATCTTTTTAATGGGAAAGAAGAGACAACATCAAGGCCACGAAGAATGACACCTCATCTATGGAAGTTGGAATACAATAGACAAAATCATCGAGGTAATGTCATTCCATCTGATGATTTTTATTTGAAATTTATATTTTGATATTCTCTTTTATTTACTAATGATGTAATTGATGCTCGTGAAGGTCATCAAGGCATCAATGACCCACTTCCTAGAGGAATAAAAAGTTATCCTAGTCAATTTAGTAGGTTTCTGTACTACAAGGATCTCCCAATCATGCATTTGTTTGATGCTATGCATATTGGAAAGAATGTAACGAAGACACTATGGGAAATATTGGATGGAAGGCATGAAAAAGAAAAAATTGCCAAAATTTTTAATGACATTCATGAATCCAATCATGCACTAAAAAATTTCATTGAATCAAATAGCAATGGAGACCGCATAAATATGAGTGCCCTTCCTTGGTTATTAACTAAGCAGCAAAGTGATGCATTAAAATAAGTCATAAAAAAAACAAAATTTCCAACATGATTTGCTGCAAATATAAGTAGTCTTGTATCAAAGAAAGGTGATTTTGGGCCAAGGTTGAAAACACGTGATTGACATACCTTCGTCAAGGTAAGTCATGTTCTCAATTTACAATATATTTGTAAAATTACATGTACTTTTTATTGTATTATTTTACAATATATTGAAAAGACCATTTTTTAATTATTGGAGTACGTCCTACCTCTATCCCTCCCACACCAGTTTGACAACAGTGTTAAACAAGTTATATATGATCTTGGAGAATACATGAGGTTAGAAGTGTTATTTATTAGACTTGTTGTACCTATATTGTATTTATGACTTGCTTTACTTTTTATGTAATTTATTGTATATTTTTCTCTAAAATCTTGTTTATATGTTCTTGTGAGTTGAATCTCTTTTAGGTGGTTATCATCTAAAGAAATTGATAAAAAAAGATATAAAATATTGGAAGAGAAAAATTCCCCAGCTTATGTGTGAAATGCAAAAGTGTCTACCTCCAACTTTTTTCAATGCTCAAGAACACTACCTCATACACCAAGTTGAGGAGATTGAATTGTGTGGACCTGTACAAATTAGGTCAATACGGATGGTTGAGAGGCACTTGAAATTTATGAAGGGCTTGGTTCAACAAAGAGCACGTTCTGAGGGTTTTATGGTGGAGGGATATATGGTATACTAGACCATGGTGTACATTAGTGAATATCTTTTCAAGTTTGCAGCAAATATCCATGTAGATCGCATTTGGGATTCCAACTCTATTAACAAATTTGAAGGGGAGTACTTGATGGGGAAAGGTAGATTGAGAAAAGTGAGAGGTAATTATACGATGTTATTGTAGTTTATTAATTCTTATAGATCTTCAATATAAGTTATTTCTAAGTGGTCTATTTGTTTTCTTTATAGTTGGCCGTGAGTGGGATGCACTACATTTGTATATTACAAACAATCTTGATTGGATGATGGTATGAATTCAACAATCTCAAGAAAATGGTCAGTCATTAACATGGGATGATGTTGCATCATTGGTTAAAGAAGCTCATCGTAATGGAGATCCTAATGTTATGCCAATGGTACTTGATCTAGCATATGGTTTAAGAGGTAGAAAGATATGTATAAGTTTACTAACCATGACCCATAAGTTTAATATCAACTCATGGATCGATGAAAATAATCTTGACATGTTTGTATAATTACAGATCAAACACCAAAAAGCTATGTACTACCATGGCCATAAATTTCACATAAAAAATTTAGACGACATGAAGAAAACTTATGATTTTGGGATAAGTGCAATCTTTGAGGTCACTAATATTTCATCTAGAAATGACATACATCCTCAACAATTTGAAAATTGATACTATGACATTTTAGATGATATACTTGAGTGTGAATTTAATTCATTCAAACTAGTTCTATTTGTCATCAAATGGTACAGGCTACGACTAAATCAAAATGATCCTGATAGGACTGTTATTGAACATGATAGTGGATTTACAATGATTAATACAAGGTCATTTGAGCCAGCTGGAGATGAGCCCTATGTTCTTTCAAGCCAATGTGAGCCAATGTTTTACTTTGGCATTCCACATAAACCAGGTTGGTCATTTGTTGTTAGACATGATCCAGGAGGAAGGCCAGTAAAGTATAATGTGATGGAAGAAGAATATACTGAAGAATCAAAAGCTGAAGTAAATGATGATCATAGATGACTGTTACATAATGAAGAAGAAGAAGAAGAAGAAGAAGAAGAAGAAAATGATGATTCTGGTGATGTTGACGATGATGATTTTGGTGATGCTGATGATGATGGTGATTATGGTGACGATCATGATCATGGTGATGAAGATGGTTTTGATCAAGGTGATGATGGTCATGATAATGGTGATGAAGATGATGATGATGTTGATGAAGATGGTGGTGGTGTTGGTCATGATGATGATGACAATGATGAAGATTATCAAGGTGACAAGTACGATGATGGTGATGATGATGATAGTCATGATGATGACATCTATGAGGAGGATGATCAATAACATGATCAATGAAATGTATGTCAAGGTATGATCAATGTCATGTATTAGGTATTGATTTATTCATATAAATTTGTTTGACTTGTATGTTTGTATAATTAAGTTATTATGTGTTGGACTCTAATGTCATGGAGTATATTTTGCATCATATAAATTTTGTTTTCTATGTAATTCTTATCTTACATATCATGTAATTTTTGGCTAACTTAAGATAAATGATTTACATATGTAGGAAATTTAACGCCTTTGACATGGATCGACAGGTATAATTTATTATTTGGTTTCCTTCTCTTTAGTAAGCAAAATATATAGATCCTACTATGTCTCTCATTTGATGGACTGCAGGTATCAACAAATTGATATTTGTCTAATCTATCTTCCTCAAGTGAGGAAAATGTGGGAATAGAAGACAAAAGTGAGACATCTAGTAGGTCTAAAATAGGGAGATCAACTAGAGGTCAAAATATTAGAAGAAAATTCAATAAATAAATGCAATTTTTCCTTGCTGACGGGGGGTCATGTTCTTATGATAATGAGACCAAAGGCGATAGGAAGGTTCCCTTAAGGTACACACATCTTCAGAAAGAATGGGTACCTGAGGAACTACCTCCAGTTAACACTGATTTTTCTGTTAACGAAAGGATATATCACATAGCTCCATCTTCATTACATGGTTTGGGCTTATTTTCCATGGATGAAATAAAAGTTAGTTATAATCAAGTTTTTTAATTGATAGAGTATGTAGGACCTTGTTATAATTAAAATAATTGGATGCGGATTGTGCAATATAAAAAACTTATGCATGGGTATGCATTGTCAGCAAATTATATACAATGAAAAGTAAATGATCAAACTAAAAGGCTCGCTATGTATATTTATGGAAAGCCAAAAGTAGTAGAGAACATTGTAGGTTTTATAAATAGTTATTGACTTGTGTCAACTAATAAGCGGCCAAATTGTATATTCGAGGCATGTGAGGGAAATCATGTATTTGTATGTGCGATAAAATCAATAAGTGTAGGGGAAGAGCTCTGATAGATTACAATTTGAATCATGTAGATACAAAAAAATTCCCTATCATGGGACTGGTAAGTATAACATTTAAACCAATTTCCTCCAATTAATATTGACTCCTATATACAATCTACTATTTTATTAATAATTTTTTTGGGTAAGTTTATTAATTTTATTTTGTTGTTGATTGCTAAGAATTACTAATCTTTGTCATAGGGTGACATGGATCCACCTACAGATATAGGTGGGGATGTTCCTCACAGTACAAATTCTTCATCAAAGGTAAACATTAATTAGTGTAATTCTACAAATTATATAGAAACAAATGTGGTGCAGGGCACCTAGGTAAGGTTACTTGGTACCTAGTGTCCCCAGAGTGGATTTTTGGCTTGCAGTGGCCTTAGCCAATCCACTAGTGTAGCGAGGAGACTAGTTAGTCTCTCAAGTGTTTTGGTTTGTGTTTAGTGTCTCTTGGTCTCCCTTAGTCCTAGGTCAGTCTTCTTGAGTCAGTTTGAATCAGAGTTGGCCAACTTAGCCAAAGTTGCCAAGCTTGGGAAAATCTTGTAAAAGGTGGTAAATGACATCTTTTATGTTGTTAGAGGTTGAAAATGGTTTTAGGGACCCTAGTTTAGTTAGGGAATAATAGCACAAGGCTGTGACCAATTGGTTTGTTAAACAACCAAAAGTTGCTGTAACAACTTTGAAAGTTGTCATGAGAACTTTAAAAGTTGTCATGACAACATTTCCTTTTACCTTACATATGGCTCTAGAAGACTACAAGCCCGACCCAAGGGTCTTGACACCTAAGGTGAGATATATAATGTTCAAAAACCCAAAATGTGGGTATTGGGAAGCATGTAGTATAGAGACCAAGCACTGGCACAAGTTTTGGCTGTGTAATCCTTTTGAAAGTGAATGGATTTGTGTGCGACAGAGCTCTAAAATAGATTGAAAGACTGAGTGTAGTTATTGCATTTGATTTCTTAGAATGTATTTTGATTCCTAGGATAGATATTTAATCATTTTATCAAGTTTTAGCATTAGTTTGCATTTCTTTTATTCTCTAGCCTGTCTCGGGTTGGTCGAGATAGGGTTTTGTCAAATAGAGTGCTAGATCACTCTCCCACTGTACAATCTATATGGATCCTTGGGATATGTAACTAGAATCCTTGTAATATAGGATAACAAAAGGAGGGGCCCAAAAAACTTTAGGAAGCATTTTTAAGGTGATGCCCTAGGCAAGCCAAGAGTGCATGGCTAGGGGTCATAGTGTGCTACAAAGCCAATAGGAGTGATTGAAAGAACTCATAGCTTCAATAAAACATTGTGGAGGGGAGGCCAGATGAGTTATCAAGCATCTCTAATGTAGAGAAGCTTTGGAGGAGGATTGAAGCATGAGGAATCATCAAACCTTCACTGGTTCAGATGGTGAGTTAGTAAACCCTTAATTATAGCCCCATTTCCAAGAAACCCCTATACGGATAGAGTGGGAAAAGGAGACCTACAGAATCTATAAGCCCTTCCAAAAGGGTACTCAAATCTACAATTGGTTTGGCACTTTATTTGGTAAAGCTTGGAGTTATTGAGTGAAAGAGATCAATTAGGCCTAATAGCCTTGTAGCCCTTTTTGGGACAGTCAGCAAGAAAAGCTAGTTAGCGATAGGGTTTACCTTGAAGGAAATGGGATTAAACATGGTTTTGAATGATATTCTACATGAAACAACCCTCCTCTCCATTTGAGGGTGAATGCAAACTAAATTTCCAAGTTTGAGGATGGTGGATCTTGAAGAAAGAAAAGGAATGACATGTTGAAAGGAGATTGATTTAAACCTTGGTGTCACAAGTTGAATAGGAGAGGATTGAGTTTACCAATCCTTTTGAGGGAACTAGGATAGTGCCCTATAGGCTAGGAAGTTATCCTTGTGTTAATCCTAGAAGAGACTAGGATCATCTTGAGCAAGACTTATGTTACATCAGATTGGTATTGGAGCGGGTTAAAGGTTTGGAGGATAGTGCATGTCTCTATCTACTAGTGAATCAGTAGGGGAGAACATAATGGTTACAAATGTAGAGCTAGCTAGAGAAATAGAAGAACACAAGGAGAGGAATATAATCCTTGAAGATTCTATGGATGAGATGAGGATTAAACTACATGAAGTGGTTGATAAGAGAGCTCAAGAAATGAATAGGAGTGCCAAAACCAGTGACAGGGGTAAGAATCCTATTGATGTAGATAACATCATACCTTAACTAGACCCCTTAACCAGTGAGGAACCATTCTTGAAGGCCATTAAAGCTTTGAATGCAAAGGCTTTTGAAGTACTGCCACTATTTAGTGGGAAAATGGACATTGAAACAATCATGGAATGGATTAAGGGAATGGAAAACCATTTCGAATGCAAGGGTGTGAAAAAAGACCAAAAGATTAAGGTTTCCAAGTCTAGATTGAGAGGAGCAGCCTTGACATGGTGGAAATACCTACAAGATGAGAGGATCAACATGGGTAAGTTACCTATAGAAAATTGGAAAGCCACGGTGAATAAGGTGAAGGAGAATTACCTGCCAGAGGACTATGAAGTCCAAATACAAAAAAAGAGACAAGGATTGAAGCAAAATGACCTAGATGTGGCCTCTTATACAGAGGAGTTTCAAAAGCTATGCCTTAGGTCTAAGATCCAAGAAGAGGAATCCATTAAAGTGGCTAGATATCTAAGTGGTCTCAAATGGAACATTCAGGAGGAGATACGTTTGTGGAATCCAACCACTATTAAAAAATGTCATCAGTTGGCTATCAAAGTTGAAGAAAGGAACAAAAAAAAGGGAGACTCCAATAATAGGGGTAGAGGTAGAGGTAGAGATCAAATGAATCATCGAGGTGGTTACCAAGGTAGGGGTAATGAGCAGAGAAACCAAGGGGAATCCAAGTTGATTGAGCAAGGTGGTGAGACCAATCCAAGAGGGGGTCATTCCAGAGGTAGAGGTACACAATGAGGCCCTAATAGAGGAAGAGGTATAGGTAGGAGAATCTCATACTTTGCAAGTATGAAATGTTACAATTGTGGCCAGTTGGGTCACCCGGCTTATAGGTGCCTTGATAAGCCTTCTTCATCAAATAATGGGAAGAGAGTTGCATATGCCCATGAAGACACATCAAGTGTCAAGACACCAGAGGTAGACCATATTGAATCAGAAATGGGAGAAAATATGATGTTCAAGAGGGTTTTGATCAGACAGCCGGTTAATGATGAACCCAAGCATAGGAGAGCCCTTTTTAGGATGAGGTGTAAAATACTTGGCAAGGTGTGCAAGGTGATTATGGATTTAGGTTCCACTCACAATATCATAGCAGATGAGGTTTTGAACAAACTAAAATTGGAGAACATCCCTCATGTCAACCCATACAAGGTGACATGGCTGAATAAATGACAGAGTGTGTTGGTAAATGAATAGGCTTGGGTGGAGTTTTCTATTGTAGGGTACAAGGAAAAGCTACTTTGTGATGTGTTTCCCATGGATGCATGCCACTTGCTATTAGGTAGGCCTTGGAAATTTGATAGGAGTGTAGTATATGATGGGAAATAGAACTCCATATCCTTTAAGAAAGATAACAAGACCTACAAGATTCAGTCCTTATTAGAAGAAGATGAATCTTAGTCCAAGACTCCTAGCATATTGATGAGTGGTAGCAAAGAGTTCATTAAGGTCCTCAAGAATGAGGATAGTGATGAGTATACTATACTACTCAAGCCCAAGCAGGAGGAGAAAACCAAAATAGAGCCCTTGCCAATAGCAATTCAAGAGCTACTAGAAAAGTACAAGGACATAGTTAGTGATGGTACCCCAACAACCTTACCTCCTATGAGAGTGATAAGTCATCAAATAGACTTTATAGGAGGTGCATCATTGCCCAATAAGGCAGCTTACAAGCTCACTCCAGAACAAAATTTGGAGGTGGCTAGACAAGTCCAAGAACTTTTGGATCAGGGGCTGATTAGGAAAAGCATAAGCCCTTGTGTAGTTCTAGTTGTATTAGAATCTAAGAAGGGTAGAAAGTTGAGGCTTTGTACAGAATCAAGAGCCATAAATAGGATTACAATTAGGTATAGGTTCCCCATACCTATAATTGAGGATCTAATGGACTATCTTGGAGGGGTATTGTACTTCACCAAATTGGAGCTTAAAAGTGGATACCATTAGATTAGAATCAAGGATGGAAATGACTGCAAGACAACCTTCAAGACCATTGATGGGCTGTATGAGTGGAGAGTTATGACATTTGGCCTCTCAAATGCACCTAGCACATTCATGAGGCTCATGAATGAGGTGCTTAAAGATTTCATAGGGATATTTGTGGTAGTTTATCTAGATGATATACTCATTTTCAGTAAGACAACAACAAAGCATTTAAAACATGTGGAGATGGTCCTAAAAAGATTGCAGGAGGAGAAGCTATCCATAAATCTAGAAAAGTGCGAGTTCTTCAAATGGGAAATGGTTAATTTTGGTTTTGTAGTATCCTATGGATCACTAAAAATGTATCCAAGTAAGGTGGAACCTATCTTAAGTTGGTCTACACCAACCACAAAAATAGAGGTAAGGAGCTTTCATGGGTTAACTCAATTTTACAGGAAGTTTATACGGTAGTTTAGTGGTATTTGTGCACCAATGGTGGATACCATTAAGGGTGGTCTCAAGACCAAGTTCAAATGGACTCCTATAGAAGATCAAGCATTCAAAAGGTTGAAGGAACAAGTAGCAACACAACCTATCCTTAGACTACCTAGTTTTGACAAATTGTTCACTTTGGAGTGTGATGCTAGTGGGTTGGTAGTAGGGGGTGTGTTGAGTCAAGAAGGTAGACCAACAACCTTATTTAGTGAGAAAATAAATGAAGGTAAGAAGAAATACTCTTCTTATGATTTGGAGCTGTATGCTTTGGTACAATCTCTGAGAAAGTGGAAACATTACTTGCTGCCAAAAGAGTTTGTGGTGTTTACTGATAACTAGGCCCTTAGCTACATAAACACACAAGAGAAGTTGAGTAATAGACACCTAAAGTGGATGGAGTACCAGCAAGAATTCACTTTCACAATCAAGCACAAAAAGGGGTAGTTGAATAAGGTTGTAGATGCACTAAGAGGCTGCTAACCATCCAAGAAGTACAGCTAAGTAGCATTGGGATAGAGAGTTTCAAAGATGTCTATAAGGATGATGAAGACTTTGGTGAATCCTACAAGGTATGCTCTGATTTTTAGAATCATTTTCATAGCAAGTTTTCTGATTTCACTTTGCAAAGTGGTTTTTTTTAAGGGGAAATTAGTTGTGTGTTCCCAAGGGATCCATGAGGAAAAACCTCATACAAGAGAAGCATAATGGCAGTTTGAGTGGTCATTTTGGGGTGAACAAAACCATAGATCTTGTGAAAATATTTTATCATTGGCCAAAGTTGGTTAGAGATGTCACCAAGTATGTGGAGAAATGTGTAGTGTGCATGAAGGCCAAAGGAGGATCTAGTAATGCAAGTTTGTACCAACCTCTACCAGTGCCAAATAGATCATGGGATTGTGTGAGCATGGATTTAATTGTGGGCTTACCCAAGACTAAGCATGGTCATGACAGTATTTATGTTGTGATAGATAGATTTAGTAAGATGGGGTATTTTATACCTTGCAAGACTACACATGATGATAGCAACATTTCTCATTTGTTTTTAAAGAAATTTTAAGGATCCATGGACTACCCCTAAGTATTGTTTCAGATAGGGATGTCAAGTTTATGAGCCACTTTTGGAAAACATTGTGGAGTAGGTTGGGTATCAATCTCTCATTTGGATTAGCTTACCACCCTCAGACTGATGGCCAAATTGAGGTGGTTAAAAGAGTTTTATGCAACTTATTGAGGTGCCTAACCAAAGCTATGGGTAGACATGGGATGTGGTTCTTCGTCAAGCTGAGTATGCATACAATGATAGTATGAATAGGACTAATGGTAAGAGTCCCTTTGAGATTATCTATGGGATGCACCCCAAGGGGTGTATGTGAGATTAGAGACCTTGGAGCCATGGAATAAAGGAGTGGTCATGCTGAAGACTTCACTCAAACAATGAAGGAGATCTAAGAACAAGTTAGGAAGAACATCTTAGACTCAACTCAAAAGTTGAAGACCAAAATAGATGTGAAAAGAAAGAATGTTCAGTTTGAAGTAGGTGACAGTGTCATGGTTCATCTCAACAAATCAAGGCTAGAAAAAGGTGTGTCTAAAAAGTTGTAGATGAATAGAATAGGCCCCTACAAAGTTCTAGCCAAATATGGGGCTAATGCATACAAACTAGACCTGCCAAGTGGACTAAATATCTCCCCGATTTTCAATGTTTTAGATTTGATCAAATATAAGGGTCCTTTCATCAAGCTAGATGCCAATAGTGTAGAGCTTCATGCTATTGTGGAACCTCATGCACTATCTCCCAAGGTGCAGCTAGAGGCAGAGAAGGTCTTAGACTCCCGGGTCAAGAAGACCACTAGGCATAAGGTGTACATGGAACACCTCATTCAATGGAAGCACATGCATGAATGAGAGGCTACATGGGTAGAGGCTGCAGACTTTAAGAGGTTGGGCATCTCAAAGGACCTCTTAGTCACATGAGTGACTTGAGCTTCTTGTTTATGGGGGAGTATGGTGCAGGGCACCTAGGTAAGGCTACTTGGTACCTAGTCTCCCTAGAGTGGATTTTTGGCTTGTAGTGGCCTTATCCAAGCCATTAGTGTAGTGAGGAGACTAGTTATTCTCTCAAGTGTTTTGGTTAGTGTTTAGTGTCTCTTGGTCTCCCTTAGTCCTAGGTGAGTCTTCTTGAGTTAGTTTGAATTAGAGTTGGCCAACTTAGCCAAAGTTGCCAAGCTTGGGAAAATCTTGTAAAAGGTGGTAAATGGCCTCTTTTATGTTGTTAGAGGTTGAAAATGGTTTTAAGGACCCTAGTTTAGTTAGGGAAAAATCACACAAGGATGTGACCAATTGGTTTGTTAAACAACCAAAAGTTGTTGTAACAACTTTGAAAGTTTTCATGACAACTTTAAAAGTTGTCATGACAACATTTCTTTTTTACCTTAGATATGGTTCTAGAAGACTAGAATCCTAATCCAAGGGTCTTGACACCTAAGGTGAGATGTATAATGTACAAAAACCCAAAATGTGGGTATTGGGAAGTGTGTAGTACGGAGACCAAGCACTGGCACGAGTTTTGGTTGTGTAATCCTTTTGACACTCAATGGATTTGTGTGTGACAAAGCTCTAAAATGGATTGAAAGATCGACTATAGTTGTTGCATGTGAATTCTTAGAATGTATTTTTATTTCAAGGATAGATATTTAATCATTTTATCAAGTTTTAGCATTAGTTTATATTTCTTTTATTCTTTGGCCTGTGTTGGGTTGGTCCAGATAGGGTTTTACAAAATGGAGTGCTAGATCACTCTCCCACTGTACAATCTTTATGGATCCTTGGGATCTATGACTGGACTCCTTGTAATATAGGATAATTAAAGGAGGGGCCCTAAAAATTTTAGGAAGCATTTTTAAGGTGATGCCCTAGGCAAGCCAGGAGTGCATGGCTAGGGGTCACAGTGTGCTACAAAGCCAATAGGAGTGATTGAAAGCACTCATAGCTTCAATAAAATGTTATGGAGGGGAGGCCAAATGAGTTATCAATCATCTCTAATGAAGAGAAGCTTTAGAGGAGGATTGAACCACGAGGAATCATCAAACCTTCACTAGTTCAGACAGTGAGTTAGTAAACCCTTAATTATAGCCCTATTTCCAAGAAAACCCTATATAGATAGAGTGGGAAAATGAGATGTATAGAATCTGTAAGCTCTTCCAAAAGGGTACTCAAATCTACAATTGGTTTGGCACTTTGTTTGGAAAAGTTTGGAGTTATTGAGTGAAAGAGATCAATTAGGCCTAATAGCCTTGTAGCCCTTTTTGGGACAGTCAGCAGGCAAAGCTAGTTAGCGATAGGGTTTACCTTGAAGGAAATGGGATTAAACATGGTTTTGAACCATATTCTACATGAAACAACCCTCCTCTCCATTTGAGGGTGAATGCAAACTAAATTTCCAAGTTTGAGGATGGTGGATCTTGAAGAAAGAAAAGGAATGACATGTTGAAAGGAGATTGATTTAAACCTTGGTGTCACAAGTTGAATAGGAGAGGATTGAGTTTACCAATCCTTGTGATGTTACTAGGATAGTGCCCTATAGGCTAGGAAGTTATCCTTGTGTTAATCCTAGAAGAGACTAGGATCATCTTGAGCAAGACTTGTGTTACATCAAAATGCCATATTATTGTGTTCTTTTCTTTATGGCTTTGGAGTTATTTTGATAGAATTTTACTAATATTGATGTCACAACTTGATACTTATTGATAGGGAAAAGAAAAAATGACATCAGATCAATTGCGATCTAAAATTGAGGTGACATTTATAGATGACATCGCATGTAGCGCTAACCCTGTATTCATGGCCACTCAAATTATAAATAAATATAGTAAAGAAATTCTCAACCTTTTCATGGAACCAAACAAAACTGAGGAGATAGAGGCACTCAAAGATGAATTGATACGTAGAGTCAATTGTATGAATGTAAGTAATAATTAATCTTAAGAAATAATTAAAGTTCAATAGATGTTTATATTACTATCTTATGGATCATGATCTAAAATATGATGTGTTCTTCTTACAAGATTTTTTGATACCTATGAAATGTGGTCAATATGGTGAGGGTTGTAGTGCTGCACAACCTTCATGTAAATAATCCTTAAACCTTTAACCATTCATTTAACCTTTGTATGTATTATTGACTCAACTTATGTTTGGGATGCTTCTAGTACCCCATTTAATCTCTATCCATTGAAAATGTCTTTGCTAACAATGTATTCTTCAGCTCATGATGAAGTGCAGATGCCTCCTTCAATCAACAATCTGATATTGGTGGCTGCATTTTTCACAACAAGGAACTTGCAGACATCTTCCTCTGTACCAAATACAACTGGTAAAACCTTATTTTTCTATATTTTGTTATGTGCTAATCATGCATTAATTATTTTTCTTGTGTAAATTTTATACATTGCATGGACCTATTTTGTGCACTAATAGATACACCTACACTTGGTACAAGAACAGATCAGACCAGTACTAGTGAAGATCAACCATTTCCTGGATCAGCCTATGTTACTAGTACTAGTTCGTTTGTGGGGCCATTGTTGTTGAACAAGAAAAATATGTTTCCATTAAAAGAACCAAAGCTTCCAGGTGCTTTAAAATTGTTATTATTTACAGTGTAATTGTAGTTTACTTATACATAACTCATTTTGGACTGATAATCCCATGATGTTTTTGTAGGAAAGGATGTTTTTTATGACCTTTTTGAAATGACATTGAAGCTATTTGGGCCCACCATACGTAAAAGGTATGTAGCTTCATAATATTGGTGCAATATTTTTCTTATCATCCATTTATTGTACTATATTAAAGTTATGATATCTAACAATTTTGTTTTTTCAACAAAGGTGGAATGAACAGGATGCTGACTTAAAAAATCAGCTCATTAAATCTTTAGAGGACCTCTTTGGAAATAAAACTTTTGATAGTGTCATGATTCTTAAAAAAAATTCCAAACATATAAAGACTGTGAGGGACCAATATAGAAGGGCTCTAATGGATAACCCAAAGTACGAGCATCCTCCTATGATTCCACCTATGGAGTGGAATGAAATAATGGAAGATGCAAAAGAGAAAAGGCTAAAGGGTAGTGGAATTCAATCAAAAGACAAAAAAATAAGATATGTCGTGATAGTATTAAGTAGAATGTAATCATGCACTAATTAGTGATCTTTGTAAATATATAATCTAACATGTTTTAAACTTTTCATAGACTGCAAGACACATCAAAAGCTACACAAGCGAGATTAAAAAAGGTTGGCCAACACAAACTTGGCTTTGGTGGCTATATGAAACTTCACTCTCGACTTGTAAGTAGCAGCATTGGAATTTCATATCAAATTTTTATATATAAGGTTGCAAACAATTTTTTTTAATCAAATCATACATGCAAAAGTGGTGATATTAAACAAAAAATATAGGGCACAAAATTCAATGTAGAGCCCACGGATGGAGACAAAAGAATAGCCTTGAAGGAAGGCTATAAAGTCATGTTTGCATGCCTATGCCAAGAATTTGAAAGCCATAATGAAGAATTTGCTGCACCAGATAAGACAGGTAAATTGGTCAAATGAAAAGTAAATCAAATTGAATAGTTAATTTCGAACATAAATTGACTATTTCATGATAAAAATGCACATGATATTTCACTATAGCGTTCAAATCCTATCACAGAACCCGGGTGTGACGAAGGCCATGATGTGCATCACAATGGTGGAGGTATTAATTTTCTATTGGAAATAAATTACGTAATTATTAATAGAATTTAACATCTTTAATTGCAATTGGCCGTGTAACCTTTTTTTGAATATTTTAGAGCATGTTGAGCATATTGAGGTGGCAGGAGATCAAAATGTTATTGTACATGATGTGGCATTGTCAGGTAAAGAAAAATGCATGTTATGTTCTGTTGGTAATGAAATACATGTAATAGTAAAAAAAAGTATGTGAATTTAACCCATTTACTTGTTATTGTAGTAGACCCCCCTTTAGTGCAGCAGTCTCGTGCTCCTCAAGACATGAGGAAGCATCATAATTTGAGATCACAACCACAAGAGGAGGAAGATATTGATGCTCCTCTCAGCCTTTACCTTAAGAAATCTAAGAAAAACCCAAAAAAGAAATGATTTCTTAAAAATGCTCTTTGATAAAACTTGTTTGATTAACTTTGTTGGATAATGAAAGAATGTTGTTTAAGTAATTATCTATGAATTTTGCATATTAGTATTGAATTGTATGTCATGTTAATGAATATTGTTATGTGTTAATGAATTATTGATTAGTGTTGTGTATTAATGAATGTTATATCATATTAATGAAACTTATGTGATTGTGTTGATTGAATGTTATAGTTCCTAGATGAGCTTCCACCTTCACGTGGTTGGCCTTGTTAAGTAGAGAATATTAAAGTATTATCGAAACCAAGTGAAGCTCAAACTAATATACCTTCATTATTTAATTAATTTCATTCGTTCTAGGTCTTTGCTCATAAGTTCATTTTGAATGTGTCATTGTCAAGAAACTATCATATAAAAAACTAGAAGGGCCAATAGTCAACTTGTCTGGCATGATTCGGCTTCATTTTGTGTAAGTATTCTCTTATTGAATGCATCAACCTCTCTTGGCCTAATCTAGATTATTTCATTGGTTTGTGTTTTTAAGTAGGTGAAGTGTTAAATCAATTCCTATCTTCTATTCTTCATTCATAACTATCATCTTTAGGAAAGCACATCATTATATCATCGATGTTATGTACCTTTAGCCAATGTAGATAAACTCACTGTGACTAGCATGGTATAACATGTGTTCTTGACTTGGACTAGTAAAGGCATGCTATCACTATCATTTAGAACTGTAATGTGTCACATCACTTGCCAAATGGAACCTTCAAAGAATAAAAGATGTCATGTTTTATCATATACTGTCATTGTGCTCACTTTCCTCTAGTTACTTGTCTCTAAGTTTGTCTTTCATATTCCTTCACCTTCTAAACTTATGCATTTCAAGTTGTTGCAGTTCACTATCTTCTTAATGTCTTTGGAATTGTTTTAACAAAAGTTTCTCTACATTTATTCATAACAACTCTTAATTGGTTATATTTGGCATTCTTTGTGCAAAGTTATAGACTGTAGCATTTCACTCCCTTTGACATTTAATCAAATAGTTTAAAAATATCCACAAAGTGCTATCTCATTTGTCAAATGGTTAGTGTGCTTGGTTGATGCAAGCCATCATGAAGATTCTCCATTTAATACTTGCAATTGTTATTTAGTGTAAAAGATTGTCATTTGCTACCTTTTCCATCTTGTCTCAATGACTGTAAAAACTCCTAATTATGCACTTTCCTATTGAACAATGCAGCCTCCAATAGGATTGTCACACATTTTGGAGTTTTTATCCTTTTAGGTACCATATATTTGTCCTTATGTTCTCTATTTACCACATCTTCCCTTGTCTTCAATGTTAGTGATGGAATCTCAATGTAGTGACATGCCATAACATGCTGGCAGTAATGTACCTTTGACCAATGTAGATAAAGGAACTATGTCAAGCATGGTCTAACATGACTTATTGACTTGCACTAGTAAAGGCACCTTGCCACTGTCATTTGGAACTATAACGTGTCACATCTCTTACCAACTAGAATCTACAAGGAAGAAAATATGTCATGTTTTATCATGTACTGTCATTGTGCTCATCGTCATCCATTTACTTGCCTTTGATCTTGTTTTTCATATACCTTAATGTTCTAGACTCATGCATTTCTTGTTGTTTCAGTTCGCTATCTTGATACTATCTTTGGAACTATTTTATAGAAAATTCTTCTACTTTCATTCATATAAGCTCTTAGCTAGTTATAAATGGCATTCTTTGTGCAAACTTATAGCCTATACCATTTCACTCCGTTTGACATTTAGTCAAATAGTTGATAAATCTCCACAAAGTGCTATCTAATATGTCAAATGGTTGGTGTGCTTGGTTGATGCCAGCCATCATGAAGGCTATCCCTTTTCATGATTGCTTGTTATCTCTAATCGTTGTCTTCTATACAACGGTTATCTAGAACTCAACAACCATGATAATGTATGATATTCATCGATCCTTATTTAGATACAATAAATTATAATTGCCATGTACTCTCAGATGTCAATCCTTTGCTTTCATTGGAATGGCTTATCTTACATATTATATTCTATTCCTTGTATTCTTATTTCTTACATGCCTTCACCGTTTTCATCATTAATTAGATTGATATTTAAGCTGATAGGTGCTATATGTGTGGGCTTTTAGCCCCACAAGCACCAGAAAATTGTCATCCAGCTCTCCTCGCTGCCTACTTCTGCCGACTGAAAGACCTCTTCGGATACCGGCCAGTGAAATGAATGACGTGTCTTTGCAAGCCAACTATATCCCTCCACTTTACATTGCAAGGATGTGATGTCGTTGGTCCTTTTCCAACCATCGTGAAAACAAACCGCCTTAGGGATATAAATGCAGGACTGTCTGCCAACACATTCTTGCAAAGAGTTTTCAGAGCTATGAATATTCAGGTACATGATTTGTTTTCGTTTGCATTACTTTAGAAACAACTACTGTGATAGGTTTCATAATTTTTTGGTGTAGAATCTTGCTACAAGTTGTCTGCTAATTTTGCTTACTGTAAATAGATTGGAACAATAGTTGTAATGAGATTGGTTTTGGATCATCTCATTCAAAAAAACAAAATGCTACAATTTTTATAGACCCTTGATGTATGTCACTTCTCATGGTTCCAGTGAATTTTTTTAATTTTTTAATTTTTATGTTGTTCTCTTCTATCTTTGAGATTTTTAGATCTTAATTGAATGTTATTTTAGAGTTTGAAAATTACAAGGCTTGAAATCGTATGGTTTGAGATGCTATTATTTGAAATTCTATGATCTGATTTTTGTAATTTTTAAATGCTTTGGGTGTTCAAAACTTGGGCACATCCACATTATCACTACCCCTCTCTGGTTCATTTTGTTAGTCATCTGTGTAAATCTTGCAATATCCTCCTCCAATAAAATTCACCATTTGCCTCCAACATTTCCTTCTTTTAGAATTATTTATTTGGAGGAAAAAACATCTCTCTTGAAATAAGAAAGGAAGGAGTTTTCAATCTAAGTATTCTCGGGTATTGAAGATATACCTGAGTATGAATTTTTGAAAAATATTATATTCCAACCTTCCATCATGGCCTTAATGGACCTTGGATCTTGTAAGCTTGGGTTGGATCACTCTGCAATGAGTTTGGCCCTATAATGGTTTGAAGCTTTTGAAAACTCAATTTGGTAGTAGATGCATTCTTTAATATTTCTCTGGAAAATCACAAATCTATTACATCCTACTATATATTTTTCAAGTGGCTCTATGAGATGGCTATTTGTAAACCCATAAGCATAGTTGCCAGGAAACTCCATCATAGGAATACAGACCATATACACATGAATAGCTGCTTATATAGGACTCAACAAATCTATTACATACTCAGTTATCTACTACATTGGACTAGGGACTTCTGTTAATAATTTAAAAGTGTCTGGGAAGTTATACAAAGAGTAGTCAACAACCTAGTTTAATAATTTGATAAGATACTTAAAAAATAATTAAGGATGCCATGAGAAAATGATCATCCAAGGTTGAAACAAAATGATACAATCTAGAAAAAGAGTGAAAGTGGATGATTGAAATCTGGATTCATATGCTGATAAGACACCAGTATGATTGTTGTCTCAAATGAACTAAATATTGATATATCCCAATATGATTGTTGTGTCAAATGAATTGAAGTTGGATGATGAGGAACCATATATTATTAGAATTTAGAATAGAGAGCCAATGGTAGTTCCTGACTCAAATGAAGAGTTGGTCAAAATATCAACTTAATCTGTCATTGGACAAGAGATTGGACAAGATTACATTGACATTAACCCAGAGCCAGATCTCACTTGCAAATTCTAGCTAGAAATAGAAGTAGTTGTTGTTGTGAAAGCATAGGTAAGAGTGATTTTACTTCTTGTAGGTTGATTCATTTTGAAGGAAAACTATTGCCTATCTAGGATCAGCAACCTTGCGAATTCCTTCATCATCCTTCTTGTAGTCCTCATCTAAGGGGATAATAAAATGTTTATCCTTCTTAGGTTCTTTGCCTTTAGTAACTCCTACATTCTTTCTCTTCCTATTGTAGGTTTTCAGTAAGGTATTGTTGACTTTGAGGCATTTGCATTGGTAATATGGTGTATTTCTATTTACATGTTTGGCTTTTAGTTTAAGTCTTCATTGTTTCAACTCTACAGGACCACTTGTAACTGTCATGATAAATGCAAAACAAATGATGCATATGATAAATAAAATCCCAATGAAGGATTATATTTATGTTGGCTTGATTGTTTGTAGGAAGTTCGTTTGACTTGGGTGTGTGTGTGTGAATTTTGTACCTGATCTATAGACACAACACTTCAGTAAAACATTAGAGGTTAGCTAAAATTGAAATCGTGCAAATAATGAAAAACTAAACTAACCAGGTGATTTACTACCTTCTAGTAGATGCGAGTGTGAATTCTTAGGTTGTACCGAGATCAGTGACCTTGACGACACCTAAACGAAGGATTTGAATGCAATTCTAGATATGGAATGAATGCAATTAATCTATCTTTTTTGTTTTTCGATGCAATTATGATGAAAAATGGATATGAATCTATGATATGTAAAAACTGATATGCTATGATATGCTAAATGATCTAACAAATGAAAACTAATATGATATGAAAAACTATGCAATATTGATCTCACAAAAGCTTGGATTCGCAAAGATGATTATTCAGTCTCCAATTCGGCAGCGTGATTATACAATTGTTGTGGATGATTTGTGAAGAGCTAAAGCCTTAATTTATAGAAATCTAAGGCTTTGGAGGTGCATGGAAAAAGCCATAAATCACTCAGATTAACTCAGCTTGATTTTTGAGTTATCTGATTATAAAGAATAATTAACTCACAAAAACATGCAAAAGCAGAGTTGAACTCAAAAACAAAGTTTTTGATTTAATTGATAATTGGTAGTTGCCTGCTTTTCTGATTGTGCATGTTTTATTTATGAATTAATTTAATAATAAAGTGATTTATTTCCAACTTAATTGATTTTGAAAAATAAAACAATTGATTTATGGATTAATCAATTATTTTTCAAACTTTTATTCAAAAACAATATTATTAAAAATTGACAACTTGCTTTAATAAATTAAATAAGAATTTAATCAATTATTCATAGGATTTTGGATTTATTGTCAAAATTAAACAATACAATTTAGGAATAAATATAATTAACTTCAATTCAATAATTAAGTGGCATAATTAAATCTAATTAATTAAATATTGAGAATATTCAATTAATCAAACTTTAGGATAAATTGGATTTATCGCCAAATAATCATTAAATTAAAGATAATTATGATAATTAGGAATATTTCTAAGAATATTCCCCAATGCAAAATTTATGATAATCAATTAGAATTCAATGATGATCAGATGTGCCTTAGGTTAGGACTTCAATGTCGATTTCGTTCGATGTGTCGATGTATGAGGTTAATGAACCTATAGCCCATTTTTGGGGTATTACAGGGTGTCTTTTATTTAAACACAGACACCTTTACTCGCTGCTGATGTTTTCCTTCACCACTTGGAATGTGTAGATGGGAAAATTTTCATTCTTGTGACTGGCAGAAATCCATGTTGCCTTAATGGATTTCAACTAAAATGAGGGTTGAAATAGCATAACATATTTTGACAATAGTAATGTACAACACTGGTATTTTTTTCCTTGCAAGATTTGGAGGGCTATTTCCATTAAGAGCAATCCATGTTGATTTTCTACATATTGAAATCTCGGATGGTTCTCTCTGAAGCACACATGGAACTATTGGGTGTTGATAGTGAAAGAAACGAATAGGGTATTATGGACTGAACAAAATAAACAAGTATATTATCAGAATTATTTTCTCTTCGTTAAGAATGATCATAAAAATTCAATGCCCAATTAGTATAATCCCATAGATGCCAAATCTGACTGTATCTAGATTTTTAGAACCACCCAGATTTTTCCCATTGAGTCCAAAATTTGAACTCCTATATTAATTTTACCAATCAAACAATTAATTTATAAGAAAACAATACACATAACATGAGAACATTTGTACCTAAGAAAAAACCTAACACTCAAATATATGACCCATTTTTGGTTTATGATAATTAATACCTTTTTTTGTGTTAATTAATACCTCTTGTATTTCTATAAATCTTCCCTTTAAATTAAAATAGCTGGATTTTATATGCCTGTCTTTTTCAATTAATCCGCCACACCTTAGGAATGCCAATTGCTTCAAACTAAAGGTACTTGGATGCAAAATGACAATAAATTCTTTAAGTCAAATAAAGGCATCCAAATGACAATAAATTCTTTAAGTCAAATAAAGTTTTGAATATCTACCTATTTCACAATAACCATGTGTCAATTTCACAATAATCATGCCAAATTCAATTGTTGAAACTATCTATCAATTTTACAATAATCATACCAAATTCAACTGCTAGACACCTTAAGAAAACCCAAAACCCAAAACTATCGGCTCATCGTTGCATACAAAACCAAATTCAACTATTGAAATCATTTGTTAGTTTCACAATAATCATACCAAATTCAACTGCTAGACACCTTAAGAAAAACCAAAACCCAAAACTATCGGCTCATCGTTGGATGCAAAAAAAAACATGCAACTGCTAGTCTTAAAGGTCTATTCTATTGCAGTATATTTATCGTTGAGACCATATAAATCACCTGGCATATATTAGACAGCTTCCTTATTCTGTCCCTGCAATCCCAATCTAATTTGTATATTTCTATTCTCTTTGTTTCTTCCAATCTACCCCCACACCATCCTCCAAGTTTGGAGCCTGAGTTGCATATGTATCTTCCCTGGTGGAAGGTGGGCATCCGTTCACAGCACAAAGGCACCCGTAAGTATCCCATCGTGCCTCTTTGCCCATTTTCTCAATGTTATTATCATTAATTAATAGACATTGGGTATTAAGAGATTTCAGTTTAGTATGTAGTCGATGCATTATAATGACTATAGGAAAGCTCTATAATATTTTAGATATATGTTAAGTTTATTATAATGTTATTATAATATTATATTATTGATTGAATATATAATATATATTATTATTATTTATAATTTATTATAATGTTATTCTAATATTATATTATTGATCAAGTATAAACATATATTTATTTAGGTATTTATTATTTCAATTTATAATTAATTTATTTAGTTATTTATATTTTACTATTATTTATTATTAAATTTTTATTTCAAGAACAGGACATCACACAAAATACATAGTGATTTATGTTAATGCAAAGTAACACTTGAAGATAAATATCTAAACTAATCACCAACTAGGATGCCGTTGGTGATTACTCTGGATATTTATCTTCATTTTTTTTAACATTCCATATTTGGTCAAAATTTCAACTAACCGTAGTCGAAACTCTCACCAAGTCTGGTCTAAATATTGACCTTTCTGTGTCGAAATGTAGCGTCGTGGGTTTGGCATCCTGGTCGAACGGGCCAAATATTTTGACCAACATTTGTGTAAATTTTGACTAATTTTGGTCAGAATTTAGTGTTGTGGTTTTGGCATCCTGGTCGGACGGGCCAAATATTTTGACCAACATTGGTCTAAATTTTGACTCATTTTGGTCAAAATTTAGTGTCGTGGTTTTAGCATCCTGGTCGGGCGGGCCAAACATTTTGACTGACGGTGGTTGAAAGTTCGACGAATAAATCCACCAATTGCAAATGTCAGTTTTAACCAAGATTGGCGAAGAAAATTCTACGGTAACAACGATATGTCAAAAATTTGACTAGGAAAATAGCGACAAGACCATTCATAAATTATTTGACCAATCTTGGTAGAAAGTTTGAGCAATTGTTCATCGAAAAAAGGTGCCAATTGTACTAGTGATGCACAAAAGATAGTGATGTCACATGAGGTGTACTTACATCAACAATAGTAAGCACTCAAATGAAGAAATCTTGACTCATTAGAAAGAGAAGTAAAATATTGAAAATTAGTAGAAAGTCTCTAATGAGAGCCATTGGAAGACATTAAAGAGTGGAGGACCCAAATAGCAAAATTTGAGTTACGGGTATTCCGATAGACTGCTGCAAAAAGATAAAGCAATTTTTGAAGCTTTGAAATCATTGATTGAAGGTTTTTGGAAGAATAACACATGAGTATCTCCCAATCAAAGAGATTTTGTAAGAAGTAGGATTGGTAGTCGAATCCACAATCCACATCCAAAACATTTTTTGGATTCAACTCCAACACAATTCTCTGCTAAATTTATAGAAATGTATCCTCAAATTAAAATTAGTCAAAGATATTTTGAAATGGCTAAACCTTTTTATGTTAAGATAGATCACACATGCACAACTTGTTGTTGTAAGGTACTTATTGAATTTTCTAGCCATTATGATGCTTATTGGCATATATGTGTAGATTTGCATTCTAACATTATTTTGCAGGAGTGTAATATAAAGGATCTGCCTAGATCTTCAAGGGATTTAATATCTACCATTTTATGAAAAAGAGTGGATGGTCAACAATTTTACAAGCTCTCATGCTTGGATGGAACATACATTAATTGCGGTGGCTTGCAATGATTTTGACACAGTAGAAAGGGAGAATCCAAGAATGGATTGTCCAAATCTACACTAGAAACAACAATAAAGTGGAAACACAACAAGAGAATGCTCAAATAAAATTTTCATTCAACATGCTCGGCTGTAAGGCCTTCCTAGTTAGGGCCAAATACAAACAATTACAAAATAATTCTGCAATCCTCTAGTTATTCCAACTCTGTGATACATCAGCAACTGGAAGAAACACTAAGGAAGATCTAATCTTGAGATTGCAAGCCACCAAGCAATTTCCTTGTCTCCAAGCATGCAAACCACTAGCTCTTCTATTACAAATATCAAACAAAAAAATCTGATTTGCAAGATCTCACAGGATCCAATTACTATTCTTACCCAAATCTGTCCCCCTAACAACTATCCAAACCCCTTCTTTTATACTACCCCAACCACAAGTTGGATGGAAGAAAGAAATAAATCCTAAGCTTAAGTCAGCTCCTAAAACTAACAATTATTAAATGTAATACAAGTCAGCTCTCAAATAGCCTTACAAATAATTAACTCTCCATGTTAGCCTCTGGATCTACCTAGGAGAATACAACACAAGCTACCAACATTAAATACATCAAGTCAGCCAACCAAATCTCCAAGAACTCTAGTCGGTAAGCCAAACTACCGAGCATTAGTAAAACTACCGAGCACACCAGGCATCACCGAGCCACATGTCAACCAAGCACCACAAGCATTGCTAAGAACAAGTTTTGTCGAGCACCAGAGTTTTACCTAGTCCCTTCAGCGACCAAGCCCTTCAATGACTGAGCCCCTCGGTCAAAGCTGCAACTGAGTAATATAGAAGCACTCCAACATAACACATCAGCATATAGGATTTACAACTACCCTAGGATGTTCTTGCATTAGATACCCTAGGTGCTTAAAGATGTTCTCAATGGATGGAAGAACATCTTTCAGGATTCAACACAAAAACCTTGGACTGGTTCTTCACATACATGTCCTCCAAGTCTTCAACTTGCACATTTTTCCACTTCTGCTCTCTCTATCTTTTCAAGTCTTTCCTCGACAATCCACAGGTCTATTCTCCATACTGATCTACAATCCTTTCAGAATCCTTCAACTCAACTCGGCTCCTAAAGCTCAAGTTCCTCCTACCGAGTGTTTTATCTAGCAAAGGCATCATGGAAAACTTCCTACCACTCTTCTCAACAGTAAACACATGCTTGACACAATCATGTACAACCTTGCAATCATACTGCCAAGGTCTATCAAGAAATATGTTACAACTACTCATGTCCACAATATCACACAATACTTGATCCTTATACTGGCCAATCTAAAAATCAACAAGACATTTCTCCCTCACTTCCAAAGCATGAGCATCTTGCAACTAGCCAATCCTATAAGGATAAGGATGTCTTACTCTCTTCAAACCAAGTTTTTGAACCATCTCCTCAGCTACAAGGTTATCAATACTACCACTATCCACAATCACATTATAGAGTTTACCTCTTGACTTGCACCGAGTTCTGAACAAATTACTCCTCTGACAAGGTTCCACCTTAGCACCAAGCAATGTTCTTCAAACCAACAAGTTTTCTAAATCTATCTCAGGTTCATTCAGTATGTTCTCATTCACCACATTAGTTCTTTGATCACCATTCTTTTGGGAACATTCAAATGATCGGTGTCCTTCTTCACCATAATTATAACACGTACCCTTAGAGGAAATCTTACTTGTCCTCTTCCTTGGTTCAACAAGTTTTGGTTCATCTCCCATAGTTGGTTTATCCTTCACCGAGTGATCTTGTTTCTCCTTCCCTTGGGAATTACCGTGTTGTCTCCTCTTCAACTTATCTTCCACCTTTAGGGCATACTAATAAGCATCCTCAACCGAATCAATCTTCAACATACTAAGTGTACACACCAAGATGTGCACTTCTCTAAATCATTTCTTCCAAGAGAATCCATGGATTGGGAACCTTGAAAATGCAATTTAGAGCTCCCTAGGCATGGAGTGCAAGGAAATTAAGTGTGCTCTTAGCTAGAGCTATTTAAGCCTATGACCTTGCTAGTAAACCATGCAATGGGAGATTCAAAGGAAACAAGGGCAAGAATGCCAATATCCTCAAGAATCAAAATGTGAATGAAATGCAATGCTAGAAATGAAGATGCAAGCTATATTAATATGCAAATTAAGCTATGGAAAGGAAAGATGCAAGTATTACAAAAACCCTCCTAATTAGACTATGTGAATCAATCTAAAGCATAAAGGAAACTAAGCTATGCATGCCATGATAATGAAACTAAAATGCAAGAATGTAACTAAGATGGAATGTGAATGCAAAAGCTAAGAATGCTCCAAATCTCCAAAGCTCCAAAGTCACCTAGAAAACCTGTAGCATAACATTAGTATTCAAAAGATGGATATGCAAATGAGAAGAGAGCTCTCCTTTTATAAGAAATGAGAAAGAATGGATCATGGAGATTAAGAGGCAAAAGATTTAATCAAGGGTGTAGCATCAAAGAGGAGAAATCCATGTGCACAAATTTCCTCCAATGGGAAAATAAGAGTTGACTTTTGTGTCCATATGAGACAAAAAGTGCTTTTTCCCCCTTTTGTAAAATAGGAATAATGCTTTACTTGTGCAACTTAGGATAAGAGGAAAAGTGAGAGCTTTTTATTTAATTAAAGAGGAGGAGACTCCTTTTAATTAAATAAAGACTTAGGATAAGATGGTTAGCGCATAGAAAATAATCGAATAAATGATAGAACTAAGATTTGATCAAGAATAAGCATTTGATGATTTTAGCAAATAATGCTAGCAAGGGCTAATAGTCTAGATGACCATTTTTGGGTGATTACATTTGCCCCTCTTTGACTAATGTGTGATCGATCTTGGAACACATTATGTTAAAGAATAGATCAGCCAAGAAGGCAATAGATAGAGATCTGACTCCAAAGAATGAAGTACAGAGAGATAGCAAATCCTGCATGGTCAGCCTAGTAGCGACAATACTGAACACTTAGGAAAGAGATGGACAGTATCAGAACTCGAAATGAGAACTAACATGTCGAGCGCAAAGATAGATCAATCAGAGAAAATGGAATGGTCAAGCATATGCTCTGGAGAATAGCCGATAGGATATGATGTGTTTGCCCCCTCAGGATCGAAATTGAAATTAGGTAGAGGGAAGGCAGAAGCAAGAGCAACATGATCAAATCACTAGAAATCATAATCGAAGATGAAAGATGAGAGAATAACCATCAAGCAGATATGCCCCAATGAAGACCTCAGAGAGATGAAATGAAATGTGAATGAAAGAATGGAAGGATGAGAGAGATGGGGATGAAGAAAGAAAGAATGCCCCAGTGAAGATCGAAGGATCAGGCCTCAACAAGTTAGCCAACTGCGCAGAAGAAGGGAAAAATTTGAAATCCAATTTTGAATATCAAGATGAACTATGATTTTGATTTCGATCTCGAAAATGGATCTAGGATGTCAAAATTAGCTAGGGGTGCAATTTTCACGCAATTCTGAGGTGTTTTGAAAATTAGGTCAAAAAGTCAAAATGCTATATAAGGGGTAAAAAGGTCATTTTCAAAATCATGTCTTCTAGCAATTTGCAAATCTTAAGATCTCAGAGAGAGAAAATGGCCTAGCAAGCAGCAGTCTTAGTTCACAGGCATCGATTTGAGCATGATTGGTCGCACAACCGGCCTCCACAGTATGCTGCCCCAGTATGTTTTCAGAAAAACTTGCCCGTTTTGAGTCATTATGAGCATTTAATGCATTTTAAAACATGTTTTTAATATTTTTGAAATTTCAAATTTTTAACTTGGGTGAAAGATCGTACGATCTTTTGCAAGTATTGCACCCTTTGAGGGAAAATGTTGTGTGATACTTCATGGGTCAATATAGTATCGCACCGGCATTAAGTCTAGTATTGCACGATACTAGATGAAATGTCATGCGACGCTATGTGAAGTATCACACTTCAAGATACTATTGCACTGCTATAGGAAGAAGTATCGTACAATACTTTATCAAAAAATAGTATTGCACAGTTGAAAAATTTGACATGTTTTAGTGTTTTTGAGAAAAATGACATGGGTCTAGATAATGTTTTCTTTTTAAGATGGATTGTACTGATTTTATATATCCATCATGATATGTTCTGACATCTGGCTTTGGATTGATGGTTTGCAGGAGTTCTTTCTAGCACTCTTGATCAGAGTGCTGAAGGTTACTGGGCTATGGTATGTCCGAGATCTGGATGATCTAGACCAGGTAGACTTGAGGGCGAAGGGCTTTGGCTACTTGCTGAAGTTGCCCCATATTAGAGATAACCATGGGTTGTTGACTACGCTAGCTAAGAGATGGCATAGTGAGCAAAACACCTTCCATCTACCTATTGGAGAGGCATCGATCACTTTGGAGGATGTCTATCAGATTCTCTGAGTGCCTAGCCATGGCGATCCTGTAAGTATAATCATGTCTATAGATAGTCATAGATGTAAAGTTTCCATATAATAGAAACTGACATGATTGTTTATTGGCATAGGTATACTATGATCAGGATCCTACTCAGTGGCGGTAGGCCATCCAGGGCATGTTCCAGGATGTTATGATTATAGACAGACACTTCACCTAGGATTGGTTGATGGATGATTTTGGCAGGGACTTCCCAGTGCCTTGCATTGTTGCTTCCATTATTGCACAGGCCCTTATCACTGATAGGAGTCAGAAGGGTTTTTCACTAGGATGGGGTAGATTGTTAGTGGATCTGGTAGCACATCCATGTTGGATGGCATGGGGCCCGACCATATTGGCTGATATGTACCACGAGCTCCATGAGATCATGTATCAAGATATCAAGACATGGGCATGCGGTACTATTCTAGCATAGGTGTGGGCATGGGAGCACATCACTATGGTGCATCCACATGTATAGCTGAGGGAGAGGAGGCATCCCTTTATCTACAGATATGCAGGATTCTTGTCACAGCCTCATAGCGGGGATGTGATATATTATCGGAGGATACTGGATGAGCTGACTTCATTCCAGTGGAGGCCATACAGGGCTTTGGAGGTATGGGGTGATGTAGAGGATGAGCTTAGCTATATGCTATGTAGCTGGCCACTGGTAGGCCGACACCCAGATATTATGGAGAGGTTCATTATTAGTTGGGTATGGAGGCAGTTCAAGCACCAGCAGTGGGTATCTACTGAGACTACTACATACACCTGGGCTAGGGATGAGGAGGGTTAGGGCTGGCTACCAATGCTGGATTACTAGCAAGTGGTACAGGATATAGTAGCCATATAGAGAGAGCCATGGGACTATCTCCTAGACATGGTAGATGCAGGGGCAGATGCAGCCTATAGAGCAGAGTGGTGGCGAGCTCCATTTCCTAGGTTCATGACACCTAATGCACAACTAGCAGCTCAGGGAGGTGAGGGAGACGATGGGGATAGAGGAGATGGAGGAGGGAGAGGGAGAGAGACTGGATAGAGCTCTTGATCAGGTGGCTAGAAATGGCCATAGGGATAGGGTTCAGCTGATGAGGGAGATGACACAGCGAGGCCATCTCACTGAGGATCGGGTGCTGGGCAAGATCAGCTTGCAGGGGGAGAGGACCTGAGAGCTAGGATCTAGGCTCTGGAGATGGAGATGCAGTAGTTATGCATCACCATAGTCATGTGAGAGCAGTAGCTGATGGACTTGAGGGTAGAGATATAGAGGAGGGATAGAGCCATACAAGTTGCCACTGCAGAGAGCTGGAGAGAGGTAGTGTGAGCTACATACTATCATGGGCTCTATATACAGGCAGTACCAGCAGGTCAGAGAGCTCCTCCCTACTTAGTGATAGTTGGTAGATCAAATATGGTACTAGATGTAGCACCACCTCCTCCACCACTAGGTCCACATGATGGTGGTAGCGAGTCCTAGGTTTAGGGTGTTTAGATGTTTTACATATCATGAGACTTTGATCTAGATTTTGGGGATCTCATATTGTATTTTGTATCATGACATTGTTATATATATGAGATTACTGGATTTGCAATGTATCTATGTAGTTGTATCACTTGTGATGGATGTATCAGTTTTTATATTGTCTTGTCATTTTGCTCAAAATGTATGTTATAAATGCTCATGTATATTCTCTCTCATAGATGTATGTTTAATTCTCATGTGTATGATATAGATTCATGTTTCTAAAAATGATCTCTTTCAGGATATAGATATGATGATAAGATTAACGCCTTGTGATGATAGGAATAAAATGTGAGGTGAAAGACAAGGAGCAAAAGACATGATTGAGAAAAGAAAAGATGAGCGCAGTTGACCGATAGGTCCACGAAAGATGAAAAGGAGAGCTCTCTCCATATGCAAAATGAAAAACTAAACTAACATGAACCTAAGAATGTAAGCTACTATAAAAAGTGGTTTACTTGCAAGGTCACAAAGCTTTTAGACTCTAATATTCATCATTGAGCATTATTGGTAGTGTCGCAAGATCATACAATACACACTAGTATGACTATGTGAATCTGAATATGATCTATATCTAATAGGAAGTTGGAATCTCACCTAGGCATCAAAGACATATAGGTTAAGATGACTAGTGCAGTGAGATTACCTAAGTTTAGTATAGCAAGATTATACTTGCATTGAGACACAAGGAAAGTCAAGATGGTTAGAAGTATGCACTTGCACAAATAGTCAAGGACAATACCTTGCAAGTCCTATTGTCAAGTAGAACCAGCATAAATGCTAATGGCAATTAAGACCAACAAAGTATATCCACAAGAAGAGAAAGAAATAAAACATGTCCTCATGCCCCCAGTCTTCTAACTATGCATCATCAAAAACTATTAGGGAGAGAACACTTAGTAAAGAAATCATCATAGACAACACACAAAGAAATAAAGTCCAACAAGTCTTAGCAAGTCAAGTGGTTTAAGTGCGTGTGTGTAGGTCATAGAGTCAAAATTTGAGTATCGCATCTGCTAGTGAGAAATATTGCATCATTCAAGACTGCAGATAGGATATCTTATTGTGTGTGAGTGATTTACACCTTCATGAAATAACAAGATTTAAAGAGAATTTACACTATTCAAAGCAAACTAATCTAAATAATGCACAAATTAATCTAAATATCTCATGGTTCTCTAAATTGAAGTGGTAAATGAGGCTCTCAGCTGCAAATCCTCACTAGTGACACTCTAATTATGAGAATTGAACTAAGAATGATATGCAAACTAGATCTAATTATCAAATTCTAGCTCTATTTGATAAGAAATCTACAAAATGATCAACAATTGAAGGTAATTATCAATGAAAATTGCTAAGTGAGTGATGTGGATGCAAATTGCAAGAACTTTGCTGCAATTCAAAGATATGGAGTGGATGAATTATGCTTCTAAATGCCTTCAATATATAAGATTTTCCCAAGGGTAGGGGGTAGAGTGAGATAACCATGGTTATGCTTGGGTAAGGTCAATTGGCTTTGCTTTGTCCATAAATGGGGGGACAAACATTTAAATGGTTTCAAAAGGCTGGACCATTTTAACAAAAGTGAGTGATTTGTGTCCATTTTGTCTCCTTTTTGCTTTGTTGAGAGAAATTCATATTTATTAATTAATTAAAGTAATTAAATTTAGCCATGAAGGGTAAGAGGTTCATTTTGATTTTTGCTTTCAACAACTATGTCATTAATTGAATTTAATCAATTTCATAGTGTTTTTCCCCTTTTCAAGCTTTATTTAATCATTTAATCATTTAATTAAATTTTCCTTTGATTTGAATTGTCTTTGTTCCATTTATTTATTTTTCATGCTAGTTTGATGATTTGATTGCACCTTTTGATTGATTTAAGCCTTTGCCAATTTTTTATGTCTACAAATGCCCCTCTTTGAGTCGATGTGCGAAGAACACCGATTCAAAGATTCCCTTGGTATGATGATCTGATTCAGGTCCTGGTTCTGATATGCCTCTGATCATTCTGATTGATGTACTTCCTGATATGATTCTGATGCCTCTGATATGATATGGGTCTTGGTTTGATGATAGGTCCTGGGTTCACTGATAAAGGTCCTAGATTGATTGATTGCTGATATGTTGATAGGTTTGATATGATATGGTAAACTGATCTGATACTGATTTGCCTCTTGATATGATACTGATATGATATGATACTTGATATGATATGCCCCACTAATAAATGTTTTTGATGTGATGCCAATTTGATACTCTGATGCCCCCTCAGAAATAAAACATATTGATTCCTTGATTTGAAAGATTTTAATTGATTGGTCCAATATGTTTTCATTTCTGAAAAAAAATATTAATGATATGCCATGACTCACAAATTTGCATATCCAAGGTAGATAGGTCTATTTGTAGTTAAGCGAAACAAGTGATTATAATAGGATAATGGTACCAATGAATGTGATTTGTCAATCTCATAGGATAGTTCTGATAGGATAAATCAATCAGTGTGAAAACTGATATGATTTGATACTGCTGCTTCGTGCTCAGGACACAGAGACATGAATGATGGTACTGGGTGTGATTGCTTGATACTTTGATAGGATTGATTGACGTAAGATGACTCACTGATATAAAATACTGATATGATTCCCTTGATTTGTGAAACAGGCACATTTTCGTAAATGATATATATATACGGACCTTAGCTTCTTGGATATTTGGACTTAAGTCATGAGTTTGACCCAGCTAGAGTACATGTTATTGAGATGATTGATTATGGAGCTCTTTCAGTTTGTTGATATTGTATCATGATATTTCAGTTATTGATCAGGACTTGGATGTATCACTTTGATGACATTGTATCTTTGATTAGACAAAGTTCATGGATCTTTGATATTATGGACACTTATGATTTATGGACTTTCCTTGATTCTTGATTGAACCCCCCCATTTGATGATTGATCAAGATTTTGATTGAATGAACCCCCTTGTCCTTGGAAAAATACTACAAACAAATGCACATGCAATTAATCTAACATGATAATGCAATGCAATGCAGCTAAGTGTCACTAGCTTTTAGCAAATAAATGCCTTGAGGATAAATTTTCATCATTGAGCACTTTGGGACCGGAAAGTCGATACAATCACCACTGTCCACTGACATGATGATATGAATACCACTTTTTATCGCATTTGGTAACCTCCTTTTTGAACTAGTACAACCCACACTAGTCGAATAGACCAACTATGAGAGTATGAATACCAGTTTCAACGAATTCAATGTTGCATAAACAAGCAAAGGTCAACCTTCCACCCTATATGAAAGTCCTCAATGGTTCTTTGATGACCATTTCATTAGATGAATTCACATAAGTTGTTGGATATCCCTCAAGACAGTCACTCAAAGGCAAGAAAAATATCATGTCTCCATCATTGCCAATCTAGTCGAAACATCATCGATTAGCTAAAAAGATGTGACAAAAATCAATGTAAATAAAGATCATCAAAAGAAAGCTTCAAGTGTTTTGCATTGTTTCATGATTTTCAAAAAGTATTTCCAAGTATTCTAATCTTTTTAAAGTGTTTTGTCAATTTTTAATCCCGAATAATAAAGTCAATGAAGGCTCATGGATCAAGTTGTGGTAATTGAATTCTTGGTTAGTGAACAATGATATCCATCAAAGGTTCATGAAAATCTTCTTCTCTCTTCTGAAACTCTGATAATTCCCTCTCTGATGTGACTAAATATTGTACTATTGAATCCTTTTGAAGTTAATGCCTTGCTTCATGTGAATTCATGCATGTTGTTGAAATCCACTGATTAAGATCAAATGCCCCAGTTGGATAGAAAAAATGTTGGACTTGGACAAACTTTCAAGATTTTACCGAAGCTCAGTTTATGCAAGATGCAACTCAAAAGCACTTCATGCTGTCCTTTTTACCCACTCTCAAACAAGATCACATTGGTTTGCCCCCAATGTCTTAGCAAGATATAGGACACGAAGGATGGATTTGCAAGCTGATGGATTAGAGATGGAAAGGCTATGATGGAAGAAGTATGCGAATGTGACCCATAGGACTATCTCCTCAAGAGTACCCAAGCTAAGGAAAAAAATGATATAGCAATGTGAAGCATGTTTTTGGATAAGCCATGAAAGTCAATTGTGCAGTGTTAGATAGTGTATAGGATAACGATCTGCTGCCATGAAAAGGAGTGATCCAAAAGAGTGGACATGTCAAAAAGTTTTTGATAACAATTTTTTTTTAAAAGTTCATCTTGATCAAGACCAAGGGTCAATTTGGGTAAGATGTGTATAAGATAACACGATCAAGATAAAGGAGTGATGGAGGCTATGAAGGGATGTTTTGGGATTATGAAAAAGATGATGGAATAATGGAGGTGAATTTGGGATAAGCAAGATCATGATAGGGTAACATGGATGCAACAAGTACATAAGTTGATGGAAATGATAACAGATGTTAAGATACTCAATGCTCATGGATGTGTTCAACCTTGTCAAGATGAAGGTGATAGAGGAAATATGGATGAAAGTGAGGTAAATGATAGGAAGATGGAAGATAGAATGGATGAAACTTTGCCCCCAAGTGTAGAGTGCAAGAAGGAAGAATTACGCATGATGCCTGTTTGCTAGGTTTTCATCATGTTACTTGTCTAAGGTGCCGCAAGAAGTGGTTTTCACCCTAGATTTATTTCTTTTTATTTTTGCTACCAAGGTGCCTATTGCTAGGTTTTCACAAAGGCACTTTTTCTCTTTTTTCATTTTTTTCTTTTTTTCTTTGTTTTTTCATTTTTTTGTATTTTTCAATATTTTCCCAACATTAGAATCTTTAGACAATGCTCCTCTGAAAGATATGCTATAATAAACCATGGGTATGACTAGGATGCTCAAAGATATTGATAAGAGGGATGGAAGTACGGAAAGTATGCATTGGAAAATGAATGTGAGGATAAGAAAAAGGTATGTTGAAGATGGAAATGTTGGCAAGATCAACTTTGACACACACTTTGAAGAGTGGTGGAATGATGGAGGAACAATAGATGACGGAGGTAAGGATATTTTTGAGGTAGTGGATTTTGGGATGGAAGGAGATGGAATGGAAGCCTTTGGAAGCTTGAATGTCAATTTTGATTCTTCTTTTGTGTGCAAGTCTTTCAACAATGACTTGGGAATCCACATATTCTTTGATTTTTCTTTCTTTTGGAATGCTTTTGAATGCATTTCTTCAATGAGGGATTTAGGAACCCACATTTTATTTTTTTCTTTTTGCTTGATGGACCTTTGCGGCCTTTTGGATATTTGATTTTTCTTTTCATTCACATGTCGATTAGATGGGACATTGTGATTTTTATGCACATCTGGATTCTTGGATTTATGATTTTTATGTTGCACATCAACATTGCTTCCAAAAGACTTAGGAATTTTGGATGAATAGGAATAATATGGATGGTTCATATGGATTGGTGTTTGGACATTCTTCAAGTATGTGTGTCTTTGTTGATCTTGATACATGGTAGGGTAAGTGAATGGATAGCTAGGGATGATAGGAACGGTTGATGGGGGAATATATGGACCTAGTATGGATGGAAGGAATGAAGACTTTTGTTTTGGGACATAGGAACCCAAAATGGATTTGGAGGATAGTGGAGGTATGTGGTTGTATTTGAATGGAGGAATATAAGGTGTGAAAGGGATATCAATATCTTTGGAAGGAGCTCCATCGTCAACGTTCTCATCTTTAAGATTTATCTTTATACTAATAGGCTCATGAGTAGCTTTGATAGGAACACATTTGATAGGATCAACTGAAGCTTGAAGGGATTTATTATCTTGCAAGGGATTTGGAAGAATGATGGTTTCTTGAGGTGAACATGGAGGAATATGACAAGGAAATGATGGGATAATTTGATCTTGACAAGGATCTTTGAATTGTGTAGCGAAGGTATTTTTCTCTTGATTTTCAATATGCTCATTGGAAGTTATGGAAGGGATATCTTGATCTTGCTCAGGAAGTGGAGAAAATATGGAGCTTGGAAGGGTACTTTGTTCTTGGAACGGAAGGATATCATCCTGAAAGACAGGAAAGGATGCAAGGGGATCATCACAAGGTTCAAGGGATATGGGACCTTCATCAAATATGGGAGGGGTTTGTATATAATCTTGATCTTGATCTTTATCAATATTTGTTTCTTTTCTTTTTGGATTATCTTCTTGACATGGAGCCACTTCTAAGGATGAGGTAGATGTTTGGATATGTGTGGGGAATGTTTGGAAGAATGGTGTAGGATCCTCTTGAATAGGTATAATAGGCATTGAGGCATATGAAGCTTTGGGTTCTAAGATTTTTGAAGCATGGAAACAATCTGCAGCAAGATGTGAGTTAGCTTGGGTTTCTTTTAGAGGTAGCCCTTGAGGGTAGACATAGTCAATGGGAAAAGTATCATCATTAGGCTCATTCTTTGATGGAGAAATTTTGGATAATTGTGGAGCTTTGGGAGATGAAGAAAAAATGAAAGGAATGCTAGTTATGGGAGGGTCTTTGCTAGATAGAGGTTCGGGAGATGGATGAAGGATGAAAGGTGTACAAGTCATCCAGGGAGAAACCTTGTTAGGAGATGGACAAAGGATGAATGGATTACTCTTGCTATATGGAGGTTTTTGAATTAGATCTTTCTTGAGAGTGGTATTTTTCACTCCATATTCTTTATTATCTTATCACAAATAGGTTGATTATGCAATTTCCTTTGATCCAAGATAAGTTTATCACTCTTAAATGCTTCCTTTTGTGAGGAGGATGAAGATATGGACGACCCATCATCATAGAGGAAAGGACAGATTGATCTTAATGATGGCTCTTTAGATAAAGTATCTTTTTGCTTTTCTTCATCCTTTCTTAAAGTTGATGTGTCATAATTATGTGGAAGCTTAGCTCCTGATTGAGCTAAAGTTAGGAAATATGCTTCTTTATCCCAGTCCAAAATTCATTCCATTATTTCTATAAACACGGGATCTTGGGATGCTCTCACAACATCATCTTTAGACACCTCATCACTTTGAAAAGAATAGCTTGATATTAATAATGGCATTTTATATGATGTATCTCTTTGGTTTTCCTCATTCTTTCTCAAGGTTGATGTGTCATAATTATAAGGAAGTTTAGCTCCTGCTTGAGCTAAAGCTAGAAAATATGTGTCTTTATCCCACTTCAAAAGTAATTCCATTATTTCCAGAAACCTGGGACTTTGGGATGCTTCAACAACATCATCTTCAGACACCTCATCACTTTGATTCCTATAGAGATCTTGATCTTGACTTCGATAATTATGCTCCATAACAGGATTGATTTGTTTCTCAAATAGGCTCCTCATTATGGATTAATCCTTCCTTCTTTAATTTCAATCTGATTGGGTTGGTTTGGAACATGTCACAAGTCTTGATCAATTTTTAAGATTTAAAAATTTAATTGTATTTTGATCAAGTACTTTGGAACTTCTTGTTTGAAAAGTTGAAGACAATCTCAACACACACATCAATAGTTCACCATATCCCTAGATCACTCTAATGTGTATATTCTCAAATGTTTCCATGGGTTTGATCACAAGAAAGACTTCCAAGCAAGCTACCTAGCACAAATTTGGCTTTTAAATGGCTCTATTAGGTAGTTTTTGCTATTTTTACTGTTTTGTAGTAAGTTTTCCGTTCAAAATAGATCTTAGCCTTTCATCCCCCCAAGTATGTTAAGGGGCTTCCCACATGCACCAAAGCATGATTTTGCGCAATCTGTTAAGACTACTAGAGGAAGTTCGAAAGAGTTAAAATCCTTTTTGTCATGCACCCCATTAAGGATACACGCATTTCATTTTATAGTGGGTTGGATTCTCACGGAAAAAGCAAGTGTATCCCACTTTGGGCTGTCCCTCTCACTGGCCCTTTTAAGGAAATCTCGGGAGGCGAGCCCACTAAGTTTTAAACATGTTCATTTGAAAGCATGAAAAGTGGATTTGGTAGAGCAAGTTTGGGAATTTGATTCACTCAAAGAGTGAAGAGCATATCCCTATTGCTTTTCCCTTATCCCAAACACTCACAATCAATTTGGTTCTTTTTCAACCCCGTGACAAAGGGATTCTTAGAATTGAAGTGTTTATTTTTTTCTCTTAATGATTAAACTATGTTTTGAACTTTGAAATGCCACAATCTAAGGGAATGTGCAAGCTTGATGAGAAAAATACCTCAAACGATGCTAGCAAAGGCTAGGCGCATTTTTAAGTAGTAGATTTTCTCATTTTCTCTCCAAATCCTTCCCTTACCTTAGCAAAACATTCCCTACACCAACAAGTTAGTCAACACAAATTCATACAAAGTGAGGGGAAACCAAAATCAAAAAGCTTAAAATGATCAAATTGATTATGCTCTTGATTTATTTTGAACTCAAATATTTGCAAATTAAATCCAAAAGGTGCAAGGTATACTCTAATAGGACGTCCTTTTTTGTTTCTTTTTTGCATGCAAAAAAGAATTTTTATTTTTTTTTGAGCACTTTTCTGCGACAGAGCCTGTACCTGAGACAAAAAAATGGACATAGAGTTAAAATTCAGTCATCATTTTAACAATTTGATAAAACATAGAAAATACAGCAACGCGACATTATCCAGACTATAGGTGAGATAAAATTTAATAAAGACGTGACTACTTTAACCGCGAGCATCACCAAAAGGGGCTCAAGCGAGATTAAAATAACCAAGTGCGATATCAAATTTTAGCTAAGCGTGAAATCTTTACCAGATGCGACAACAGTAATTACTCTGATACAATATAAATGCTCAATCAGGCAACATTGTCTATGCTGAACGCGAGATCTAATTTAATAAAGACGTGATTACTTTAACCGCGAGCATCACCATAAGGGGCTCAAGCGAGATTAAAATAATCAAGTGCGATATCAAATTATAACAACGCGTGAAATCTTTATTATAAGCGACAAATTAATTTAGAAAGGTGACATTTAAAATCATCAAAGCGAGAAATTAAATGAATAAGGCAGAATACTCCCTTTACACCAGGCGTAAAATGATTCCTTGGCCATGGCTTTTAATTCTGTTGACGCGACATTTAAATGACCAAAGGCATCAACTGCTTGTCCATGACGCGAGAGTTTGATTTCTGCAGGTGTAATTTCTTTCATGAGAAGCGTGATTATGCAGGTTGAAAAGCGTAATCATTCAGACTCCAGGCGATATTTTAATTTCCACGCGCAACATCTCTTTACTTTAGGCGTGTCTTTACCGGTAGGTGTGATTTCTTTTCTGTAACCTACAAACAGTGAGCAAATTCATGCAATTCTAGCCTAAATTTTGCAAATAACGTGGAAATTATGATGAATTTGAGGCCTCGAGCCCCACGGTGGGTGCCATTTGTGTGTGAGTGATTTACACCTTCATGAAATAACAAGATTTAAAGAGAATTTACACTATTCAAAGCAAACTAATCTAAATAATGCACAAATTAATCTAAATATCTCATGGTTCTCTAAATTGAAGTGGTAAATGAGGCTCTCAGTTGCAAATCCTCACTAGTGACACTTTAATTATGAGAATTGAACTAAGAATGATATGCAAACTAGATCTAATTATCAAATTCTAGCTCTATTTGATAAGAAATCTACAAAATGATCAACAATTGAAGGTAATTATCAATGAAAATTGCTAAGTGAGTGATGTGGATGCAAATTGCAAGAACTTTGCTGCAATTCAAAGATATGGAGTGGATGAATTATGCTTCTAAATGCCTTCAATATATAAGATTTTCCCAAGGGTAGGGGGTAGAGTGAGATAACCATGGTTATGCTTGGGTAAGGTCAATTGGCTTTGCTTTGTCCATAAATGGGGGGACAAACATTTAAATGGTTTCAAAAGGCTGGACCATTTTAACAAAAGTGAGTGATTTGTGTCCATTTTGTCTCCTTTTTCCTTTGTTGAGGGAAATTCATATTTATTAATTAATTAAAGTAATTAAATTTAGCCATGAAGGGTAAGAGGTTCATTTTGATTTTTGCTTTCAACAACTATGTCATTAATTGAATTTAATCAATTTCATAGTGTTTTTCCCCTTTTCAAGCTTTATTTAATCATTTAATCATTTAATTGAATTTTCCTTTGATTTGAATTGTCTTTGTTCCATTAATTGATTTTTCGTGCTATTTTGATGATTTGATTGCACCTTTTGATTGATTTAAGCCTTTGCCAATTTTCTATGTCTACACTTATAAGTGTTGAGAAACACTCGACTCTAGGAAAGTGTTGAAAAACACAATTGGGGTGGTGTTGAAAAACACCATTGGAACCAAGAGGCCCAAGAAACCCAAACGCACAAAGAGACCCAAGATAAGCTAGAACAACGTATGCCCCATAGACTAAGACAAGAGTCAATTCTAGGCTAGGAGAGGCAAAGCAAAAAGTGGAGTAGAGGAGCGCCACACAAGATTGATAGACATAGGTGCAAGGGTCTCAAGCAGCGCCTGTTTCCAGGTTTTCACCACTTGATAGATTTTTTCAGGACTTTTTTTGCTTTTTAGGATTTTTTTAGCATCATATATGAATTTTTTGTGAATTTTTTTAGGATCAATAAAGAGCATGTACAAAAAGCTTAAGCACCTTAGGCATAGAACTTTTTTAGATGTAGAACATTGATAGGCTCAGTAAGCTCTTCTCCCTCAGGTGTAGATAGCTGATAGGCTCCGGACCCAAATACTACCATGATGATGTAAGGCCCTAACCAATTTGGCTCAAACTTGCCTTTCTGCTCCCTATTCTACTAATTTTTAGGGTTTTCTTTGAGAACTAGTTCACCCACTTGGAACTCTCTAGGATCAACTTTCTTATTATAGGCAGTAGACATTCTCTTCTAATAAGTGCACATGTGATCAAAGGTGGCCTTGCAGCGTTCTTCCAACATGGTAAGCTCATGCACTCTCATGGCCCTTTGGTCTTCATCGGCAATCAAACCATGGAGAGAGACTTTTAGTGAAGGTATTTCAACCTCTAATGGTAAGAAAGCTCAGAACCATAGACCAAGGAAAAAGGTGTTGCACCTGTAGGAGTCTAGATAGATGTTTTGTAAGCCCATAGCACAGGATTGATTTGCAGATGCCAATCCTTGCCTGATTTGTGCACTGTTCTGTGGAGAATTTTCAACAATGTTTTGTTTGAGGCCTCAGCTTGGCCATTCCCTTGAGGGTAGTAAATAGAAGACCAATGTTGTTTGATTTTAAGCTTTTTGCACAAGTGCTTTAGGTCTTTGTTCTTAAATTGGCCACCATTATCTGTGACTATGGAGGAAGGAATACCATAGCGGAAAATGATGTGATTCAAAATAAACAGGGCAACATGTTTGCCTGTAGCTGCAGATAGTGGGACAACTTCAACCCATTTGGTGAAATATTCAGTAGCTATAATGAACTTATGCCCACTTGATGAACTAGGACAAATCTTGCCTACCAAGTCAAAGGCCCATTGTTGAAATGGCTAGTAAGTAATAGAGGGAATGAGCTCACATCCCAAAGCATGAATGAGATTCCCATGTAGTTGACATTTTTTGCAGGACTTGGCATATCGAATAGCATCAGCTTGCATAGTAGGCCAATAGTAGCCAACCCTAAGCAATTTTTGAGTGAGCACAAGACCATTAGAGTGTGACCCACATATGCTATCATGAACTTCAGCTAGTACCTTTTCTGACTCCTCTATTTCTAGACACCTAAGGAGAGTTCCATCTAGACCCTTCCTATACAAGTCACCAGAGATGAGGGTAAAGTGTGAGGCATTGCAGATGAGTTGGTGCTTCTCATTGCGCGTTAGATTTTTAGGGATAACTTGATCTTGGAGATAGGAAAAGATGGTGGCATAGTGAGAGGAGTCATGAATGACCACGGTGTAAATGACATAGTCATCAGGGGAATTGGAAGCAAGGTAGTGCAATTCTTCCACCAGGAACTCAAAGCGTGGTTCATGCTCTTCCAATTGCAGAATGGATGCCAAAGTAGCCATGGCATCAACAACCTTGTTCTCAGCTCTAGGAATTTGTTGGAATGTGACAGATGTAAAATAATTCCTGAGTGAGTCTATCATCCTTTTGTAGGGAACCAACTTTTCATCTTTGGTTTGATACTCATCATTTACTTGGTTTATGACAAGTTGAGAATCTCCAAAAATATGCAACTTAGAAATCCTCCATTCAAGGGCAAGCTTAACACCATTCAACAAGGCTTCATATTCAGCTATGTTATTGGTGCATGGAAAGAGAAGGTTGTATGATTTAGGAATGGTGTATCCGTGAGGGGTAACAAATAGGATTCCAGCACCGACACCATTTTGTGTGTGAGAACCATAAAAAAACATTTTCCATGTATGCCATGTGATATTCATGATCGAGGCATCTAGGAAATCTATCTGAAGAGGAGCGTTATTAGTCATAGGAAACTTAGCCAATTGATCCAAAATTTCTTGCCCTTTAATAGATTTTATCTCAATATACTAAATGTCAAATTCTGAAACAATCAACATCCACTTGGCAAGGTGCCCAGTAAGTGCAGCTTTACGTAGGAGATATTTTAAAGGATCAATTTTAGCAACCAGTTGTGTAGTATGTGCAAGCATATAATGTCTGAGTTTTTGAGACACAAACATCGCAACTAAACAAGCCATTTCAATACTGGTGTAGTTGAGTTCATAAGCAACCAGACTGCAACTGATATAATATATAGCTCGTTCTTTTCCCTTATCATCATGTTGTGCAAGGAGAGCCCCTAAAGAATTTGTTGTAGCAAAAATGTACAATATCAAAGGTTTCCCTTGGATAGGTGGCATAAGGATAGGATGTTGTGCTAGGTAATTCTTGAGCTGGTCCAGATTCTTTTGAGACTCCTCATTCCATATACAAGTAGCTCCCTTATGCAAATTTTGATTGAATGGTTGAGCTGTATCAGCTAGCTGAGAAATGAACCACCTGATAGATTGGAGATGGCCTTGAAGACTCCTTAATTGTTTGATGTTACGAGGAGGTGGCATCTCCATGATAGCTTGCACTTTTTTGGGTCTACTTCTATTCCTTTTGCTAATATTATGTATCCTAGCAGTTTCCCAGAAGTGACACCAAAAGCACATTTTTTTGGATTTAATCTGAGTTGAAATCATTCCATGCGGTCTAATATCAAACTCAAATCAGACAAATGAGTGCTTCGTTGTTGTGATTTGGCAAGCGTGTCATCAACATAGTCCTCCATGTTTTTGTGCATCATATCATGAAAGATTGTAGTCATGGCTCTTTGATAGGTTGCACCAGCATTTTTAAGCCCAAATGGCATGACATTCCAACTAAAGGTACCCCATGCACATGTGAAGGCTGTCTTCTCTTAGTCCTTAGGGGCGATCTTAATCTGGTTATATCCGGAGAAGCCATCCATAAGGGAGTACATTTCATAGCCCGCCATCATGTCCACTATCATGTCGATATTCAAAAGTGGAAAATCATCCTTAGGGCATGCTTTATTCAGATCTCAGAAATTAGTGCATACATGAATGGACTTGTTGTGTTTGGAAATAGGGACAATGTTAGAAATCCACTTAGCATAGTCAATCGCTCTGATGAAGTTGGCTTTTAGGAGCTTCTCAAGTTCAACCTTAACCAGTAGAGCCACATGGGGATGCATCTTTCTCAATTTTTGTTTGACAGGTTTGACCTCTGGAGCAATAGAGAGATTATGCATAATGAGCTCAGTATCTAAGCCTGGCATGTCTAAGTATGTCCAAGCAAAATTGATCTTTTTCTCTTGAAAGAATGTAGCAAATTGTTCTTTTTCTTCTGTTGAGAGAGATTGAGCCACATGGATGAATTTAGGAGATTCCTCTGTCCCCAAGTTGATGGGATGTGTAGGTTCTATTAGAATTGAAGACCTTTCTTGAAAATAACTCAACAGACTACCAAGTACCTCATCCTCGGGCACCTCAGAGAGGTTTTCACCCTTAGATATGTCTTTATTTTTACTATTTTGAGGTTCAGACACTGCCACAATGTGGTTTTCACCATTCGACCATTGTTTTTTTCTTTTAATTTTATGACTGAGGTACTTGATATATGATTCAATCATGTTTGTTGCTGGTTCACTGGTGGAAGAAGTAACAAGTTCAATGGCATTGAGATAGCAGCCGATCTCATAGTCATTTTGAAAAGAAGACAATATAGGTCTTTGATCTTGGGCAAACCAATCTATGAGATCTAAGTGCATGAGGGAAAGCAAAATGACTAGTTCAAGGTAATTGATGCGGGGGATATCATCTCTGGTGACAAGAGAAGTCGAGCCTATAGGGTAGGCTCCAAAAGTGTCAAGATCTAAATTTTTCATGGAAGGACCAGCGTGGTCCATTAGAGAAATACATGGATTGAACTTGTCAGACCGTACACATGACTCATCAACTACGCTGGGTTGGTCACTATAGGTATGAATCGCATCAACATCCATATCTACTATAGAAGATCCATTTGAGAGAGTGTCCCATTCATATTCATTTGAATCGGTCATGGAACTTCTACTGGGATGTTTCCACCAAAAAGGCTTAGGATGCCTAGAAGTAGAGGTATTCATTTCATTATGTGTGAGATCTCCTCTTTCTATCAAGCATGCAATATTTCTACACTGTCTATCAAAGCTCAATGACTCATTAGGCACAAAATTTCTGGATGTAGAGGCTTCAACTATATCATCAATAGGCATGCATTCTCCTCCCCAAAGAAGTGAAGTAGAAGGAAGATAGTCTTCCATTTGGGCCATAGTGCATAGTGGTGATTCCTTGTCATCTGTATCTGAGTCACTAAGCACAGGAGTATTTCTAGAACATTTAGGGATGTCATGGGCAACACCATATCCTAGACCTGTGGTATCTTTAGAAGACCAGCCATCAGTATGACTCAGAGGTTCAATTAGAGTGTGCCCATTGCTATTTAAAGGTCCACGACCTTGATAGCCCATTTGTTGTAGAAATTCATATCCTTTACCATAGTGCTTAGGAGAAATGGGAGTAGCAACTATCATACTATCTTCATCTTCTTTATAAATCCACTCCCTAATAGCTTGTTCTTCTTTTTCGGCCTCTAAGGGTACGGATGATTGAATGAATGTACCGAAAACTATCATGGCAGAAGTAGAAGGCTTTGTTTTCTTTGAAGGTCTACCATAGGACTTAGGGGAAGTAGGCATAGCAGCAATAGAGTCCAATGTGTATTCCCCCATACCAATACTCATCATCTTTAACTTTAGCTCAGCAGCAATGAGGGACTCATTATGATCATGAGAGGGTTTTTTGTGAGGAACAAATGACTCAGTAGTAGTTAGAGTATTGATAGCGATAGCATTATCCCTAGGAATCACAATCTCAGTGCCATTATGTGGAAACTTGACACACTGATGATAAGTGGAAGGGACAACTTCCATTTCATGGATCCAAGGTCGACCTAGAAGAATGTTATATGCAAGTGGGTTGTCCAACACTTGGAAAACAATATCTTTTGTGACAGGGCCCACTCTGACAAGTAGCACAACAAGACCTTTGAAAGATCTTTCCACTTCATCATATGCTTTTATGGTAATCTTTCACCTAGGATCCACGGCCAATTCAGACAATCCTAACTATTGTACCACATGGAAAGAAACAATATTTAACCCAGCACCATTGTCTATTAGGACTCGGCGGACTCGGGTATGGTAGATGAGAACTTCAATATGTAAAGCCAGATTATGAGGGTGACTAAGAGGTGTCATCTTCTATAGAAAAGGATAGGTAATGGGGAGACACAATGTGATTGACCATAGCTTGGAATCGATCCAGATCAATATCATTGGGAACATTTGCTGTACGAAGAGCTTTCTCAAGGATCTCTTTATGTAAAGGGGATAGCTCAAGTAACTCAAAAATGGATATCTGAGCAAGTGTCCATTATAATTGGTGCACAAGGTCATAGCTAGACAAAATTGAAGGAACCGCTTGTTTGGAATAAGAAGCTTGTTTGGGATCATGCACAGTTTTAAGGACAATTTTAGCTTGCCCCCTAGTAACAACATTTAGTGTCTCACTTCGGGAAGATGAACTGCTTAGTGTTTGCAAGAGAAACTTTGGAATACTATGATTGGTGTTATTATCATCTTGAGATCTCACCATAAGAACATTCTCAACATGCTCTATCATATTGATCACAGGTGAATCAAGAGTATATGTATAGTTGATCTTTGCATCATGATTCTTCTTATTTGCTTGATAGGATTCTGCTTTCTCATACTTAGGTAGAGGAGTCTTGAAAGATTTGTGATAAAAATTTTTACTAAGCCATCTGTGAGCACTGTGCCTCCATCAATAAGATCTTGAATGGCATCTTTAAGCTTAAAACAATTATTTGTCTTATGTCCCTTATTCCTGTGATAATGGCAGAAATGATCTTCTCTCCACCAATTAGGCTTAACTGGTGGATCATAGGGATGAGAATTGTCAGGAAGCATCAGATACTTGTTGGCAACTAGATTCTTAAGAATCACATCATATGGTTCAGCCAACTTAGTGTAGACTCATCATTGATATGTCTTTTTGGCTTGTCTGCATGTTGAGGCTTAGGAGCACTGTGAGCATTGACAACCTCTTGTTGCTTTGCTGCATATATAGCATTAGAGAGGTTGAAAGTAGGTTCTTTGGCTTTTGGGACATCCACAACACCATCATTAATAACATACTTGTTTTTATTCCAAGGTTTGATTTTGTCCTTGCCATTGCCCCTAGTATCTTTATTAATAACAATATCCCCCTTTCTTATGGCCACATCTTCAATCTGATATGCAATTTCAACCATGTCATTGAAAGAGGAGAATAGTTGTTTCCTTAGATCATAATACAGTTTTGGCACAAGAGTGTTGATGAAAATGTCAATCTTTTCTCTTTCATTTAGCTGTCAAGGATATTGAGAATACAATGACCTCCAACGTTGTAAGTAAGTGGCAAATGGGTCACCTTGATTTTTCTTTAGAGCACTGAGATCTATCATGGTGATAGGTTGTTGGATGTTGTATGAGTAATGCTGGGTGAAGCACCTAACCAACTCATCAAAAGTTTTAAGAGGTGGTGTCAACTTTGCAAATCATTCTAGAGCTTGTCCTCTCAAACTTCTAGGGAACAATTGTAGAAGAAATGTGTCCTCATGAAGGAAGTCCATGCTAAGAGCGTAAAAGTGATGCACATGGTCATGGGGGTCACCGTTTCCATCATACTTGTCATATTTGGGAACCTCAATATCCCTAGGAAATGGGACCATGTATAGACTCCTATCAAAAGGAAGAACACAAATAGATTCTACGAAAGAAACCTTTGGAGGTTCTTTTTCTATTACAAGTTGGGCAAGACGTTGATTGGTTCATTGCAATTCATCCCTAAGGATTTCCAATTTAGTTGGTACTCTTTCTTGAACAATCTATCGTACATCATAGCCAAGAGGGAGCTTGTATCCCCTAGAAGTCATGTATTGAAAGTATTGATCTCCATTTCATTCTAAAAGTTTAAGCATCATACGTTGGGATGCTTCATCTTGTTCAAATCTCATAAGCTCTTCACTAGAAATATCATCGTTAGCTTCTTCCTCATGCTGAGAGGGAGGAGGTCTAGGAGGTGAAGAAGGAGCAGCAAAAGTCCATCTAGGAGGAGATCTTGGTGGCGTGTTATTGCCATAGCTACCAATAGTACCAAAAGGAGGGGGTCTATATTCATAGCCACTAATCTCAAGTTGTTCTTGAGACATCCCCTTCATAGCCATGCACCTAGTAGCATCCATTTTGTCTAAACGCGCTTGGTTGTCCTTATGCTCAAAATGTTCTTGCAAATGACATAACTTTTCTTGTTCAGGTAGAGTGAGTGAGACACTATCTGTGCTTTTGGAGGTCTTGAATGCAGAAAAGAGGAAGCCTCCTTTGTACCATGGGGTGAATTTAGAATCCTTGGATTGGTTAGGACTAGAACTGTCATTGCTAACTGGCACTCGTGAGCATCTTGTGGGTGAGGGTAACTGCGTATAGTTGAATGGAGGGTGACTCCCTTGCTTGAATTGAGACTGAGTTGAAACTGGCATGAAAAAGGAATGTTGGTTAACTAATAAAATGAGACAAAGTTTTTCAGATATTGAGATAAGCAAAGCCAAAGAAGATCACTTGTCAAGATAGAACAACAAAGATGGCTGGTCAAAAGTGCTCAAGAACTTACAATAATCAATTGACTCAAGCCGAGATATGAGAAAGAAGCTCGATTAGCAAGTAGCTAGAGAGGTAACCGTAATGTGACAAGTGATCAAAAGTAGCATTTGGGAAACTCAAATCCAATAGTTTTAACTCATTTTCTCAGTCTAGAAAAGACTTAAACATGCAGATAACAGACCAAGGTCGAGTAAGAATAGGAAAAGACACTCAACAAATGAGATTTCAAATTTGGTAGCAGTGAGACAACAAAAAGATTCTGAGTGATAGTTTCTAGGCAAACAAGGTGACAAAATCTAACCAGGTGATACTTCTGACAGAGACCAAGCGATACTTTCTAGGTAGCCCAGGCGATAGAATCTAGGCAAGCAGGGTGATAAAAAACTAAGGATGAAATATCGCATGATAAAACCTGAAATAGTGTGCGATTTTTTTTCAGTGTCGTACAACTCTTGACCAGTGAGCATAAAAAATCTCAAAATTTTAAGGTAATTTTGTCAATTTTGCAATCTGATGGGTAATTTGTTGATTTCAAACACAGTGACAGCAATATTCAGGCAGGTTTGCAAATAGTAGGGGATGGAACATGTCATCAAACACTTGTGCAAGAGCAAAAGCAACCTTGCCAAGACAAACAATTGGGATATCAAAATGAAAAATTCTATGAGCACTACCGCAATGTTTGTATGTTCAAGAATGTTTGCACGGGTACATAACAATAAGAACAGTTCAAGCACTTGCTAGCCTAGAAGGACAAAGGCTGAATACTTAGCAACTTGGCCCACACTTGATGTTTCATTGCCTCACACAAAGTGGTTGCCCATAATAGATGTTGGCTTTTTCATGGAGGTGTCAATGACACAACCAAAGGAACACAGATGGTGAGTAATCTTGGGGTGATCTGGGTTATTCCACTTGGATCAATCCTTGCACCAAGAAGCTAAGTGGCAAAAAAGGGTGGCCTCTACCTATGGTTTTTAGTAGGGGCTTCCATTCGTAGTACCCCTCTTGCTCCTCAAAAAGGAATAGGACCTCGCGGCCACAAGAGTACCTTAAGCATTCTTGCTCAACACTTTCCTCATGGTCACAATCCCACAAGTACTCACATCAAGTGAAGACAAGCACTATGTCTACCAAGGTTTTGTGTCCTTGATAGCCTTGAGTTTATAGTGGGTTGGAATAGCTGGCAAAAGGCTTGTCCCCACTTGGGTCGTTCCTCTTGATTGCTCAAGAGAAGGCCTGCTAAAGGATCCTAATGCTAAACAAAGAGTGGATTGACTTTTGAGTGTTAGGATTTCTGGTTCACCTCAAGGGTGAAGAGCATAATCTCCTAGCTCAAGAATCTCCCCCAAACACACCAAACAAAGAGTTCAATTACCCTCTTGTTTTCAAAGTCTAAAAGTGGGTCAGGATTTCTGGTTCACCACGAGGGTGAAGAGCATAATTTCCTACCACCAAAAGACTCCTACAACAAGATCTTAAGTTCCTAAAAAATGAGACAACTAGTATATGCCGCACTTAAAAGAAAAGTAAATAAATAAGCAATTGGTTGTTTTTAGGCATTGGGCAGCCCTGCAAAACACAATTAGTAGCCCTTTTGCCTTTGAAGCTTTGACATGCAATCTTTTTAGCAAATTTTTCAAGTAATGAAGGTACCTACAAGCACAACTTGTTAGCCCCACAATGGTTAGCAAAATAAAAATCCAAATGAAATCTGCAAATTAAATCTATCTAACCACAACAAACTAACCCAGCAAGCTAATCAGATCAAAACTTAGCAAGAAAGAACCAAGAAACAACTCACTACCGAGTACATGCGATAGTACAGTCACCAAAAGTATCACGCGATACTTTACAGTATACTAGGGCAATATTATCTTTCTAGGTGACACTTCACTGTACCTGCAGGTGGTAGAATGCCTCAAACAGTGCGATAGAACCTCTCACAGAGTGTGATACTTTAATTGGTAAAGTATTGCACCAGTATAGGATAAAGTATCGCACGACACTGGTGAAGTATCATATGATAATCTTCAAAAAAAATAAAAAAATCTGCTGAAAATAGTAAGCTAAAAAGTGACGAAAAAAGTGTAGAAATGCATAAAAAGAAGGACAAAACGAAGTTGTTCTGCCCCATGGTGGGCGCCAAAAATGTACACACTAAGATGTGCACTTCTCTAAATCATTGCTTCCAAGAGAATCCATGAATTGGAAACCATGAAAATGTGATTTAGAGCTCCCTAGGCATGGAGTGCAAGGAAATTAAGTGTGCTCTCAGCTAGAGCTATTTAAGCCTATGACCTTGCTAGTAAACCATGCAATGGGAGATTCAAAGGAGACAAGGGAAAGAATGCCAATATCCTCAAGAATCAAAATGTGAATGAAATGCAATGCTAGAAATGAAGATGTAAGCTATATTAATATGCAAATTAAGCTATGGAAAGGAAAGATGCAAGTATTACAAAAACCCTCCTAATTAGACCATGTGAATCAATCTAAAGCATAAAGGAAACTAAGCTATGCATGCCATGATAATGAAACTAAAATGAAAGAATGTAACTAAGATAGAATGTGAATGCAAAAGCTAAGAATGCTCCAAATCTCCAAAGCTCCAAAGTCACCTAGAAAACCTGCAGCATAACATTAGTATTCAAAAGATGGATATGCAAATGAGAAGAGAGCTCTCCTTTTATAAGAAATGAGAAAGAATGGACCATGGAGATTAAGAGGCAAAAGATTTAATCAAGGGTGGAGCATCAAAGAGGAGAAATCCATGTGCACAAATTTCCTCCAATGGGAAAATAAGAGTTGACTTTTGTGTCTATATAAGACAAAAAGTGCTTTTTCCCCCTTTTGTAAAATAGGAATAATGCTTTATTTGTGCAACTTAGGATAAGATGAAAAGTGGGAGCTTTTTATTTAATTAAAGAGGAGGAGACTCCTTTTAATTAAATAAAGACTTAGGATAAGATGGTTAGCCCATAGAAAATAATTGAATAAATGATAGAACTAAGATTTGATCAAGAATAAGCATTTGATGATTTTAGCAAATAATGCTAGCAAAGGGCTAATAGTCTAGATGACCATTTTTGGGTGATTACACTAAGCTCATCCTGAATATTGAATCTCAAGCTATTCACATATTGAGCTACCTTTTCCTTACCAAGTTCTCTGTGTCCAGACCGAATAGTCAACTTATAGAACTCCTCGGTATAGTCTTCAACAATCATCTCTTTCTACTTCAAGTTCTGCAACTTCTTAACCTACTCAAGTTCATAGTCAACATGTATGAACTTAGCTTTCAACTTAGTCACCATCAACCTCTAACGATTGATCTTCATTTCACCTTCATCTTCCCTTTCTCTCTGCAATTCTTTCCACCAAAGAGTAGCATGTCCTTTCAACTTAGTCTATGCCAACCTTACTCTAAGAGGATCTTCAATTTCTTTAAGCTCAAAGAAGTCTTCTAACTCACCAATCCAATCAATCAAGTTCTCATGTATCAAAGTACTAGAGAAGTTAGAAACTTCCATTCGGTAACCAACACTTAACTGAGCTCTAGATCTCTACAATCGACCACTTCTGTCATCACGAGATCTGCCCCTCTGATCAGTTCTGTCATCTCCACTAGATCCAGCAGCTTCAAAATCTTCAGCAGCTTCCTCATAGCCATCTTCAGTACTAAGATTCCTCGGCATACCAACAATAGCCCTCATGATCTCAATAATCATGTCATTCTTCATCAATTCCATGTCAGATCTGAAATTTACTTTAACCTTCTATGTAATCTTTTCTTCCACAACATTAGAGAGATCTGCAATCACCCTAGGGTCCAATCTTCTCAGAGGCATCTTCAAGATCTTCGAAAACCCAAGGCAACAAATCACCAACCCAAGGTCCTGGTGCAAACTACCTCAACTTGGCAATCTGTCTACACATTCAATAACCTCAAGCTTTGATACCACTTGACACAATGCAAAGGGAAAATCCAAGAATGGATTTTCCAAATCTATACTAGCAACAACAATGCAGTGGAAACACAACAAGAGAATGCTTAAATAGAATTTTTATTTAGCATGCCCAACTGTAAGGCCTTTCGGGTTAGGGCCAAATACAAACAATTAAAAAATAATTCTGCAATCCTCTAGCTAGTCCAGCTCTGTGACACATCAGCAACTGGAAGAAACACCAAGGAAGATCTAAACTTGAGCTCGCAAGTCACCAAGAAATCTCCTTGTCTCCAAGCATGCAAATCACTAGCTCTTCTATTACAAATATCAGACAAACAATCTGATTTGCAAGATATCGCAGGATCCAATTAGTATTCTTCCCCAAATCTGTCCCCCTAACAACTATCCAAACCCCTTCTTTAATACTACCTGACAACAAGTCGGCTGGAAGAAAGAAAGAAATCCTAAGCCCAAGTCGGCTCCTAAAACTAACAATTATTAAATGCAATACAAGTCGGCTCTCAAATATCCTTACAAATAATTAATTCTCCATGTCGGCCTCTAGATCTACCTAGGAGAATACAACACAAGCTACCAAGATTAAATATATCAAGCCGGCAAACCAAATCTTGAAGAACTCCAATCAGTAAGCCAAACTACTAAGCGTGAGTAAAACTACCGAGCACGCCAGACATCACTGTGCCACATGTCAACTGAGCACCACAAGCACAATGCCAAGCATAGGTTCTACTGAGTGCTAGAGTTTTACCAAGTTTCTTCAGCAACCGAGCCCTTCAATGACCAAGCCCCTCAGTCAAAGCTGCAACCGAGATAAATAGAAGCACTCCAGCATAACACACCAACATACAGGATTGACAACTACCCTAGGATGCTCCTGCATCAGATTTCTAATTTGTCAACATATGGAGAGTTGATGAAGGGTCCTCCCCTTAATACCACAAACACATAACAGAAATAGAGAAACAACAACAATTTGCAAGAACATAAAATGGGCTTCTTATTATCTCCACAAATGTGGAATTACAAATTTCAGAATTACAATATGCAAATCCACAAGGGCATTCCCTTTACAATATTCTATAGGACAAAGCCTCGAATCATTACCCAGATCTATCCAGAACTACCCTAGACAACACTATAGGCCTTCTTTATATAGGCAATTTCCACTACCCGAGAAGGTTCCATAAATTTAGCCCTTAAGGCCGACTATACATAGAATTATTTTATTTTCACAATTTTTACAATAGGGTCGGCTCAAAAGAAATATAAAATATGCTTTTAGGTAGTCCAACTTCCGGAGACCATAACTTTCTAACCGTAGCTTCGTTTTTCTATTATAACCACTTTTTGGAAACACTAGGACGAGATCTAAAGTGCCTAACTAGCGCAAGCTCCAGTCAGCTAGGGGTCAATCACGATCCGGAGCCTCTAAGGCCTTCAAAATTGACCTGAAAGATTTCATGCCCAAAAACCTCAATAATTTCACCAATACAGATGATGTGGTAGTGAAACTCAACTGGTAGGCTTATATGACTAAGATGAACCTCTAACTGTGAAATTAGAACATTTTGAGATCATATGACCAACTTACTAAAAATAGGAAGTTTCCATAAATAGTAGCTCTGCACAAGATAGCCCTTATTGAAAAGAAAACAAAAATATTTTTGGGTGATGCAAGATTGCTCTTACACCCAGGATGCTCCTGCATCAAGAGTACACATGCATTTGGGAATGAAATAGTGGAATTTGGAAAATATAAGACAATGGCATGTAATACCTCTCTCATTGTCAAATTTTCTATAAGTTATGATGTTATTTATATTTATAGATTTACTGACCCCATACTTGCATGTGTATGGTTTGTGTGTATGTTTTACTTTTTTGTTTGATGTGCCTGATGTAGTTAAGGGATGGAGTCATAGTTAGTTTCTTGTGAGATCCACAAGATCGACCGATCCTTGCCATTGTCTATTATATATTTATACAAGATCACTTCCCGTGTCCATTAAAACTTCTAGTCTCTTTGGTGGCATACCCAACACCAGAGGCATTACATAGTCACTTGAGGGTCTGAGAGGTAAAGAGATGTTTGAAGAGTGATACATTTTATCATGGTGGTGATTGTGTAATTTTCTATTCCTCAGAGCATTAAGCCTAATTGAGCTTCTGTTACTTGAAATCTTTAGCAATCCAAAGGATCCCTTCATGATTTTGGTAACCCTGAAGCCTATATTCTTTAAACCCACCACCAAATTATTCCCATTCTGTTCCCTAACATAGACAGAATCTTTCAAAAACTTGACCACACAAAGCCAAAACAATAAAATCTGGATTAAAATGGCAGACCCCATATCTGTAATTTGAATAGACACCAAACATGTCCTCAATTTCATGAATCCCAAGGCAGGTTTTATATTACCACCCCTTAATTTCAAACCTTTAAGTCCACCATGCCTTAATGGGGGTTATGCAAGTTAACATGGGTAATGTACCCATATATTATTCACTAAAATTGAGAATTAGGTCGTCTTGACTTCCTCAGACAACTTCAGGGTTTATGGTTGAAAAAAATGTGAAAATGACAAAAGTTGTGGACCTTACTTAGGCGGTAGGCTTGGTCGGTATATAGAAGGTAATCATTAAGCAAGATGTCAATTGGGTACATAATTATTTTTCATTGGCTTGCTTTAAAGTTACCTTTCTATTGCTTAGCCCTTATATTTCTTTATTTTTATATTTACTTATTCTTGGAGCAAGAGAAATTATTTTCAATCTTTACAAATTAGTCACGTGCATGAGATCTAGTTAATCAAATCAACCAAGGGTTAAATCAAGTTCAAATGCGCTTATATGGTTTAAACCTTGGTTGATGGCTTCTATATCACATACCATCATCCTCACTAATTGTGCTCAATGAATTAAGCTACAACCCTTTGACATTATTGTTAATATCAAATTTATTTATACCGATAGTTTAAATCATTGTAGGGTTGTTTTCCAATATCATTATGACATAGACCTCCATAATAAATCCAATTCTACAGTGACAAAAGAAATTGACCAAAATGGGAAAAGTGGAGCACTTAATTAACAAAAAAGTGTAATTATTCCAAAAATGTGAATAAATATGAACCAATCGATGCTCATAGAATATTTAGTTTACAATTAGCATTTCTTTGTCTCAAAAAGGTGGTGGACAAAAAAGTCTTACAAATGTTTTAAAAGATAAGAGCATCAGACACAAATTGTACTCAAAGCATTCTGATAAGATTTGAAAGCTTTCCAATCATATTATGCCAATCTATTAATAATATAGAGTTTAAAACTCCCAACTACTTATGCAACACCCGACCATAATTAAGAGCCATTTTTCAAATATAGACTCTTTTCTAAACAAAATTCATGCCCAATAGTCCCATCACACAAATACGTATGCTTCATTATATATTAATGTTTTCCAAATATAAAATAGTTTCTAAAGTAAATGTATGGCCATGTGTCCTATCCAACAAATATAGGTGCCTAATTATTGATCAATTTGTTTAGTAATATTTGCATGCAGCACACTCAAAGGCATAAGACTTACCCATCAAGTCATCAAAATAAGAAGACACAAATTAAACAACTATAAATGAACAAACATTCAACCAAAACAATGAATTCTCAAACTTATTGGGGAAGTCATTTTTTTGAAAGCCTGCAAATAACACAATTGAAAGTTTAAATCCCACAAATTAAGAAAAAGAGAAAAAAGGTGTAAGAATCACAAATTAAATGAAGAGAAAAAAATTGAAGACTAGATCAAATAAACATTCAACTAGATCAATCACCTCTCATTAATATGGCACCGGTTAAGCTCCCTACAAAAAGTACCAATGATAAAAAAATCTCAAACTTTTTTTTTTTCCAAGATTCGTGAAAACACAGTGATTTATTTTTCAATTTTTTTTGTGGTTTTCGACCACAAAATATGCAGATTATAAAAAACATACTGAAAATTTTGTAAAAATCTATTATGGCTAGTTTTTGAAATTTGATCAATAATACATTTTGTAGGCAGTCAATTCAAAAATTTAGACATATGTCAAATCCATTCCTTTTACCTCATCCTAATCAATCCACTATTGTTTTTTGAATTGTGTTTGACCTTGTCTCTATCAAGTATTCTATTGTACTCCTGTTCTAGGTGGCGGAAATGTAAGAGGCATAGAAGAGAAGGCAGCAATTTGGAGGACTGACAAAAAGAAACTTCTTGAGATTCTTTTACATATTATACTTGTTTATTACTTGTTTATTACTTGTTTATTATATATTAGGTATGCCTATTTGTTCTAAATCATGTAAATCTATTGCAAATTCTTATATGTGATATAGGATGTAAATACTATAGCCACTATAATATAAGTCTTCTTATGCATTTTTAGTCCCTGCCTTCAGGCAGACTTATGTCTAATATTACTTTATATCATAATATCAGTTCCATCTTTATAAACCTTTCTAGAAAAGGTGGTATACTTTAGATTGTGGGGAGGGAACTTTGGCTCAACTGAAAAGGAGACTTGGTGTTAATGGTGCTCATGATGTGATTGAATATTTGAAGTATAAATTGATATCACATACTCATGCTGACCATCACACTGAAATAACAAGGATAATGTCTATGTGTAAGCAGTTAATACAGAACAGATGAATCCTTACTGGTGATGGGACCAAAACCACCAAGGAGATTTTTGAATACATATTTGAAAGAAATACAAAATTGTAAAATAAAGAAATTATTCTGTTGATTCAAAAGAACTTTTTCAAATCTATCTTGATATCAAATCTTCTTGATTAAAATATATAATTTCTTTATTTTACAATTTTATATTTCTTTTTATTTGATATCGAATTCTACAAACTCAAGAATTAGAATTTTGTATTTCTTTCAGTACTCTAGGCAAACAATAGAGGACATAAACATGCATTTCCTTGATTGTAGACAAACAATGAAGGAATCAATTGATATGTATGAACAAATATATGTTGATATGCAAGACAAGGTGGGCAGTGGTGAAAGTTCAGGATCAGAGCAGGAAAATTTGGTTGTTAGCAATCTAGTTAGTTTAAAAACAGTTTAAAGACTGAGGTTTAAACATAAAAAGCCACATCAGTAAACCCCACAATTTTAGGGAGTCAGTCAAAAAGTTAATAGTTGAATGCATAGGTCGACAAGATACTAGTCAATTTCCTACAATATAGGAATGAAAGAAATACAATTAAGACCAGAATTGTCGAGATGTTAAAACATACCTTTGTCCAAAGATAAGAGGAAATTTGACCATTTGTCGAGTGTCCTAAAGAAACCATGATAAGAGATATCGTATCAACTTCAAACAAGTACAAGTTGTCATGTGTGGGTAACAACCTAAGAGATTTTCACACCAACTATCGAATCACATCAATAAAATATAAGGATTAGATCAAAATATGTACTTCCATATTAACGACAAAAGTAAACAACAAAATTTACCAAATACCACAATGTCGAATACAGAATTGCGTAACACTTGAAAAATAAAGTTCTTCCTATAAGAAACTTCAGTAACCTATTTACAAATGTCGGCAAGGGCGAGAATATTGTAGGAGTGTGTTTTCACCTTACCACGAAGTAGTAACACTTCCCCAGAATCTTTCCTGACATGAAAGATACCCAGCCTAGCTAGAGGTAGTCTAACAAAGTAAAACTGACTGAAGTAATGGAATTAGTGTACCAAAATATTTCTATACTCTAGAATAACAAATCATGGTCACACCAATACATAAATCTTAATTAAGATAATAGAAACATCAACTTTTCCTTTCCTTTCCATTTCATAGAATTGAGGTTGTATCTCACACATGGAACATAATGGTAATTCATAATTTTCTCAAAGAAGTCATTACATGCAATGATCATCATGAAAAGGTTTATACCTATCTACACATCTAAAAATAGAACAAGTATGGTAAATCTGTTCTCCTTAATATGATCATGAGTAATATATTGTTATCATGGACATTCAAAAAGTACATCAAAGATATGACAAATGTAGCAACAATCTTTTCTTTGATAACACCTCAAAGTTCCTAGCTTCATTTCATGCATATGGTTTAAATAAGTGATGAAAATGGAATCAAGAGAATACCTCAATATTTCAATACATTTCTTTGTGTAGTCAAGAGTTTTCAATAAATGCACTAAACATTAAAAAAAAAACCTATATCTAAAGGATCAATCAATCATCTCTTTATAATCTCTTTTTCTCTTATCATTAGCACATCTCATGGTTCACAATGTTTCATGATCTCTTTTTCCTACTCAAATTGTACAATATAAGAAAATAAAAAATGTTGAATGCCAAATGAAATGAAGGGTACAAAAAAATGTAGGACTTCCTGTAGTTAGCATAAATCAATGCCAATAAAAGCGATGTTAACAAGAGGATGAGTGTGTAAAAATAATGGTAAGCATTATGATTGCTTCCTTAACTTCTATGAACAACACATATTACACTACAAGATCATGCTACTAGAAGCAACAAAAAAGATGCAATTACAAGAACTAAAGCTGAGAACAAGTAATTAGAAAAAGGAGTCCAACATATAAAAATAAAACTCCCCCTTAAACTAGTTAATTAATCCGATAAGATTATGCAGATTTTCTATGTTGTGCTTTGTAGAGTACTCTTGTTTTCATGGAAATATCTTGTCTAGAGTCATTTTTATTAGAATTGCATTATGCTCTCTACTCATGTTTTCATGAGCATCATGATAATTCGGTTAAATGGATGGTTTAGATAAGTGTTCTCAAACCAGACACCTAGTATCAAAAGGAAACATTGTAATAGTTTAAAACACCCACAATTTCTATTCCAAAAACTAGAAGAGAGAAGACTATCTAGAACAAAGAGGAGGATTAGGTTTTCACAATCATTAATGATAACTCGCAACCCCATATAAATCACAGCAATCAGGTATCTCTCTAAATCCCAAACGAAAACAAATCCAAATCGAAACCATTCTCAAAAAGATCGTTTGGAAATAAAGTATGTAAAGGAAATGGACAACAAAATAGGCAATAAGTAATTGGTTTTAAATCAAAAGAACTATTTCATTCTCAATTCAATGCCTGAGGGTAAGGAGACATAAAAGTTGAGTAAACCAGAAGAAAAGAATTGATCATCAAAACATGGGATCTTTACTTAATTTTAGGTTGTAGAATCCATCTTTTCAATGTAATTATCTCAAAACATTTAAAACAGATAAGAGAAATGAGAACATTAAGAAAAGAACCTGTAAGTCTATAGTATGTGCTTCTATATCTCTTCCTTCCTGTGAAAGCGTCCTGTGCTTCGATATCTCTTCCTTCCAATGAAGATGCTTATTCGATCATTCTCCCTGGCATTTGTATCTCTCCCATAACGATACAACCACGATCTTGTACAATATTTGTATCCTTCATATAATTGGAAATCGACATACATGACTTAAACATTTGAGAACGACTAGATAACCACAAAGCAAATGTCCTCTCCTCATACTTAGTGGCTCCTGCAACGAATAGAAGAATGGAAGAAACTAATGCATAGCTTTTCAATGCTGATGAATATGTAACATACACTACCACTGAAATTTCAGAAACTATAGTCAATCCACGTCTCAACCATAGCTCATTATCAACAACGGAATAGGTAGTTATGGCGTCTCAACCCCCCAATGTAGAAGCAACAATGGAGCCCATATTCCATAAATATCACTCTGAAACCTATGCATCATGTTTCCAAGTGCAAGGTCGACTATATTCTGCGCAGAAGTGTAAGCTTCCCAAACCACAAAATCGTAAAATGCTCCTGGGCACTCATATCTACGTGCACCAAAAATAGCCAAAACAATCTGCAACGTCATGATAACCTGTAAAACTATCCCTACCAACCATTCCAAGGCACTTGAAATTCCAAGATGATTGTTTTGACGTGAATATTAAAGACTTATATCTCGACACATCCGCTCTCAGCCATGTCCAGTAGAATGCCCACAATGTCGGCCGGATTGTCTGAGCATTTTGCCCTTCTTCGCTCAACATGCTCATTGAATACTTCACGAGATGCCTGCATGCGGCGGAAATGGCCTTGCCAATGTAGAAAGGCGAGAGAGGGAATGAAGTCCCCAGGAATAATTACTCCTAAGAGATGCATAATCTCAGTCACCCATCTGCAAAAACCGCTTCCCTCCCCCCTGTTCATGCTCAGAGTAACTTTTTTTTTTGCTTCCAAAACCTTCTGTCGATGATGTTTTTGTGTGAGGGATGAGATGGGCATCCACAGTTTGATGGAGGGCACATCTTTTCTCGCTCTCCTTCCCACCGAGATTGCACCATGGAAGTCGCCTCCTTTTACTCCGCCCCACACCTCCTACCAATTTGGCATGTATATGGAGAAAAAGTGCAACCATATTTTTGTTCTATTCTCCTTAATCTGCACGACTCCTGAAGTTCTTTCCTTCGTTAAAACTGCCACATTTCCTACCCAACTTCCCCTTTTTGGCACGTGTTTAAAGAGAAGAAGGCATGAATGCATGTGTCCCTTTTTATCGCATGCAGTCAACCTCCTACTGAGCACGCACTTGGAGATCATGATGCCAGTTCCTTCATAAACGCTATTAATAAAGGTGCCTCTATCTCTCTCAGTTGCATAAATCATGGAAAGAGTGGTAGTGGTTTGTTTTTAATAAAAATGGGTTGTGACAAACAGAAAACAAGGAAGCACCATACTCTATTTAGAGTCAAATGCAGAGTTATGCACAAAGACCCGGAGTACAAGATGGAATTGTATTGGATCTTACAGGACAAAATAAGCCGAAGAAAATTTTGTCTGAAGCTGGGATAGAAGTTTTATATGGTGTACATGTTTTTCACTGCGGAGAAGCATTTGGTGTTGTCTTGCAAGCTATAGGAAGAAAGAATAATGCTACTGAAATCAGAAATAGTGCCAGGTTGAAGCTTGTAGAAGAAAGGGCTTCACCATAGCTTTTGCAATAATCTATGATTACATTGTTATGGAATAAAATTATATTAATTGATAGGTAGGAGACATTTTTTTACAGTAAGTCAAATTGTGACATTGCTATCAAGATTTAACTTTGTAGTTTTTTAGTCAAACTCATTGATCAACATTTAATGAGTAATGGTTCACAAGAGCCCATCTCTTATCAAAATGAATGGAACACTTAGCACTCATTGCATCTAGGTGATGTTCGTCAAATTGTGACATCGCTATCAAGATTCAACTGTATAGTTTTTTAGTCAAACTCATTGACCAACATTTAATGAGTAGTGGTTCACAAGAACCCATCTCTCATGATCAAATTGTGACATCGCTATCAAGATTCAACTATGTAGTTTTTTAGTCAGACTCATTGACCAACATTTAATGAGTAGTGGTTCACAAGAATCCATCTCTCATCATAATGAATGAAACACTTAGCACTCATTGCATCTAGGTGATGTCGCAGAGGTGAAGCACCTACAAGACCGGAGAGGTCACCCATCCTATATTACTCCAGATCAAGCTCGTTTAACTATAGTGTTTCCTTCATGATTAAACCTACCTTGATTACAACCCATTTACATATTTGTATATACAGCCTAAAGAGATATTTGTGTACAGTTACCAAGCCAAGTGTAACGATGCCGTGACAATCAACCACCAGTTGAACATTCCCAAATGAATTGTGTTATTTTAAGGATGTTCACATAATGTTTTTATTCGTGTTCAATGAACAAGACATTATGTTTGCGGAAAAGTGAAAATTCATATCTTAAAAGAAGAGACAAAAACTGAAAGGGCAAATCAGTGAAAACCTTCTAAATATATAATAAAAAATCAAGAGAAGGGAAGCAATACTGATCCTCCGGAGGCTTTGACATTGAGAGGCATTTTAATGTTAGTTTTGTAAGAAGGTGAGGGAAGAGGATTTCTGTTTCAGTCATGGTTATTGTACTGGAATAGAATGGTCTTCGAATAATTTGCTTTAAATCAAAGAACTTAGGCGATATATGTAAAATCTTTATATTTATGCGTATTTTCTTTGATTGTAAATTGTTTTTGAGTTTTTCCGTTATTCCTACTGTTATCTTATCTTATTAAATGATGTGTACATTTGGAAAAGAAATATTGAGTTTTTTTTTTTTTTTTTGTGGGTGATTCATTCAGTGAACTTTGTGTTATTAGTATTTGTTGGTAGGCTAAGTTAAGTACTATTGTATTCAGTTTTTGATTTTTTAGTGGTTAGTAGTGATTAAATGAAATTCTTTTGCCAATTAGAATTTATTATATTTTGTATGTTTTCATAAATTGAAATTTTATAAAGTTTAAATGCAATATTTTTAAGTTTATAATTTATAAATATTATTTCTCTATCATTTGATTGACTAAATTAAATGAGGTCTTATACACTAAAATTTAGGAATGTGAAATCTGAACTCCACCTTTTTAGCCATATTGTATTATTTTAGGCACTGTCACAAAAATTTGTATGTTATTTTAATGATATTTTTATTATGTTTATTATCATAAAATAAATTATACTTTATTTTTATATAATATAAATATTAAATATATTAATAATATAAATAACAAATTTATACATTTAAATTATTTTAATATTATATTTTAGTGGTTTTACTTTACTAAATAATTTAAATTAACATAAAAATTAAATAGAATTAATTATAATTTATAAACTATTTTATTAAAATAATGATAATTAAAAATAATATTACTTATTACTACATCTAAAATTATATAAACTAATATAGCTATTATTATATAGTTTTATAATTAATTAAAATATATTTCATAATTATAATACATTTATTAATATGAGAATTACATTTACATATAAATTAAAATTAATTATAAAACTAAAGGCTAATAGAATATTATTTTTAAGATTTTAATTATTATCATTCATAAATAAAGATTTATTTATAGCTAAAATTCTAATTAATTCTAGCAAGTACTAGCCACTACGTGGCACTTGTTATCTTTGTTTTTCTTTTGTTTATAAATTTATAATTACATCTACAACATGGCTATGTTCATGTGTTAGTTTACCTTTCCTACTTTCTCATTAAAAGTATATCCCCAAAACCCAAATTATATTATAAGAGGGAATTGTACCTCTAATATTCATACAATGGTGATCTCTCCAATTGTTTATTAGCGATTTGTCTTCATATTTGGGCAAAAAGAGTCAATTAGTTTGTTAAATTCTAAAAAGAATAAATCAGTTAGCTAACAAAATCTATTCTATCTTCACTTGTGAATAACCTATCAAAATGATATATATTTGTTTAAATCCAAATTTCTATTTGAAATTTTATTTTGCATCAAATGTTGGAATATGGTTGAAAATAGATGAAAGAACCATAATAAATTATTAAATTATGAAACACTTACATCCATAGAGCTATATTCTCTATGTTTTGACCTCAAATGAAAATTTGGGAATGCCATAGTTCTCTAGCGGAAGTGGTTGCAAGTATGAACAATGGGTGACCAAATAGAATATTATATTGGCTAACATCTTACAAGTAATAGAGATTTATAACTCCCATTATGCTTGTTTGTACCGCCAATGATGCCATATCCAAATTGCTGTAGTAAGATAGCTATACTAAATGCATCATACAAGGTAGTAATCTAAATAAAAGGTCTAATATTCCCTACCAATACTAGACCCAAACCCCCAAAATAGTGATATTTTAATACAAAATCATTTACAACAGTATTCAAATCCTATATACCCTCTAATACTTGAAGAAAAACCTATTATTGAACTAAGGAATTGATTTGTATGGCTTGTTCTTCTCACGGCTGCACATTGAAGTAATGAATCTTGTGCATTCATATAATTATCAAATCAAATTAAAATAAAATTCCAAATTTTGGTCATGAAAAGATAGAATTGTGGAAGATTACTATACCTTTGGAATGCTATGCTCTTTTATTTCCTTCTTTTCCTTAGCATATTCTTCTTCTTCTTCACCCTTTGAGATAGTAACTACTTCCTTTACTTTAGCACTAGTTCTTCTCCTTTTAGGTTTTAGAGGGGAACCACTAACAAAAACAACTATACTTTTCTTACTAGAGGAAGAACCCTTCTCAACATGACTTACTGGCACATCACATGAAACAACCAAACTAGAATAAACATTCATCTATAATAAAGTGAAATATACTTTAAAAACATCTACACAACTCTCTCTCTCTCTCTCTCTCTCTCTCTCTCTCTCTCTCTCTCTCTCCATTAATGTATTCTAGGACTCCTAGGATACATTAATGTATGCTAAGGTGTCGTAAGGGGTCATAAGGGGTCTTAGGATACATTAATGTATCCTAGGACTTGGTGAGACCCCTTATGACCTTGTACAACCCCATAATGTCCCCTTACCATACATTAATGTAACCTAGGAGTCATATGATATATTAATGTATGTTGAGGGGTCCTAAGATGTCACAAGTGGTCCTAAAGGGGCCTATGATACACTAATGTATCCTGAAGACCACTTATGACCCCTTAGGACTCCTCATCATACATTAGTGTATCATAGGACCCCTTAAAACCACTTATGACCCCTTACCATATATTAATGTATCCTAAGAGTCCTAGGATACATTAATGTATTCTAAGGGATCCGAAGGGGTCATGTAAGGGGTCCTAGTATACATTAATGTATCTTACGACCCCTTAGGACCTCTCAACATACATTAATGTATCTTAGGACACCAAGGAAACATTAATGTATGGTAAGGGTTCCTAAGGGGTCTTAAGGTCCATCATAAGAGGTCTTAAGGGTTCTTAGGATACATTAATGTATTCTAGGACCCCTTAAGACCCCCTACAACCCCTTAATGTCCCCTTACAATACATTAATATATCCTAAGAGCATTAGGATACATTAATGTATGTTAAGGGGTCATAAGTGGTTTTAAGGGAGAGGGAGAGGGAGAGAGAGAGAGAGAGAGAGAGAGAGAGAGAGAGAGAGAGAGAGAGAGAGAGAGAGAGAGAGAGAGAGAGAGAGAGAGAGATGCCATATGTAAAGAACCATAGATGGATGCTTGAGTATTGCAAGTTTTTTTGTATTGTATATGGAATACACAATATATAGCATACACCACATGTGACATACTAAAAATGGTAAAAAAAGACAAGGAACTTGAGATGGAGGCCCACATTTTCTATTTCTTGTTTGGTTTCTGCATATTATTTGAGAAATAAATGCTTTTCATGGTGTTGACTCTCACAAAAAGTGCAATCAACACATTCTATCAACTTTTCATTGCCTTTTTATTTAAAATTCAACATAGAAGTGAGAAAGTAATTATTTTTGAGAAAAAAATGATCATTTGAGGTAAGTTTTTCATTTTTTTAGAAGTGAAATGTGAATAAAGAATTATTTGTTTACAATTGATCTAATATGGACTTGTTATTTTCATAATTTTACTTATTGTAATAGATTTTTTTATAGTTCAAGTTTGAATTAGAAGGAAGATGTGTGAAAAATCAAAGTTTTATAGAGTTTCAAACTAATTTGAAAATTGTAATGAACAATTTCAATTGGGAAGGTGAATTGGATATAAATACAAGTTGTTAACTAATCTCTTTCTTACTCATACACACATGTAGAATTCATCATCATGTTGAGGAACCAAGAAAATATTCTAACACCAGAAAAACATGAAGCAAAGAAATAGAAGCAAAGGGAAAGATTGAGACAACTTTGTGAACAAATAAAATTGCATACCATATAAGAAGATTTTCATTTGGAAGAGGAACACGAGACATCAATGAAAAGTAAGAGAGGATTGGAATTGGAAACACAAAGATAATGTATAAGTAACTTGCATGCAACAAGACAATTGAATTATGAAGTTGTGGGCATGTCATCTATGAGACCTCAAGTTAAAGGGACACCATCATCCCATGTTGGAGGCACACCATGCTCTAGATCTCAAAGTGAAGGCACACCATCATATCATGTTGAAAACCAACCATGCTCTACATCCCAAGGTGTAGGCACACCATCGTGTCATGTTGGATGCATGGAACTTACAACATCAGGAGTTGACGGCACACCATTAACATCTCAAGTTGGTGAGTTTCCATCTTTCACATATCAATTTCAAGGCACATCATCTTTGGTTGAAGGTACACATTCCATCCCTAATGTTGTTGATGTTCCTAATGTTGAACCCACTTAATAGTTAAGAACACCTCCTAGAATTTTGTATATAAATCCAAAATATATGATTGATGTTGATACTAATATGTTGAAACCAATGGCTGATAATATTCCTTGTTAGAATTATTTAGAACAATGGAGAGGGCAAGTGAATCAGTCATTCTCAGGTCTAGATGTACCAATTGAACTTTTAAACACTTCAATAATCTTAGATCTAATCACCAACACAACTCGGTCTCTAAAGTATATATATCAGAAATATATAACATACAGTCCACTATCCAAAAGTAATTAACTTGTAGAATATAACAACATTCACATAAAAAAATTCACACAAGTATAACACTAGGATTTATAGTGGAAACCCAACTTGGGAAAAACCACTTTGTAACATGTTACTAATATTTTCACTCTTCTGAAGTGAGCTCTGTGGAAATCCAACCATATTAAAGGTTTACAAACACACTACTAGGTGTGATCCTGTTAAAGGATTTAAACACTCTATCAAAAGTGACCTGGTTAAAGGATTTAAGTACATTCCATTAGAATGCCACCTTGATTAAAGGATTTATATAATGACTGTTAGATCAACCTTGATTAAAGGATTTAGATTGATACAATGGTTAGAAAGTAGCAGTAGTTTTTGATCTAAAAAATATACAAATCACTTTGCAAATAATAGATCCACTTCGCACATATATGCTGATTTACTAACTAAGCTTTATTTCCATCTATCACTGATCTGCTCATAATTCACTTCAAGCAATCACAACTTTGATCAAATCCTTCACAATTTCACCTTTAGCCTTTTGCTTAGACTTATTAGTCAATAACATCAACAACTTCAACCCATGCTGTACTTCACGCTTAGGTTTTCCTTTATACCTCTTCAATTAGGTAGATCCATCTTTTGCTGCTTAATCTCCTCCTTAGATCTTAGGGTTAGGTCAGATCCATCAAATCCTTCCATCATTTATGTTCTACATCCTTCCTTCTAGATACATCTTCAAACTTCTCTTTGAATCCATAATAAAATGATTTACCATGCATTAAATTATCCATACAATCAATTAATAAAGTCAAAAAAATTACATATCCCAAGAATTCAACCATGTCAGCTGGGAATCTCAATTGTTTCTCCAAATGTAAATTACTGACACTCGGTCAATACTGTGTTCTTCTCCTCGGTCATCACTACATACCTCGGTCATCTCTACAAACTGTCTTCCTCGGCAAATATTGTCACTCAACAATTTCCTATTACTTGGCATATACTAATGTTCGATCAACACTAAATTTACTTGGCATATACTAGCACTCGGTTGACACTAAACATCACTCAACTTAAACTAGATTTTTACACTTTTTCTCAGTTAAGCCTACCTCTTTAGTCTTTCTTCTTACTTAGATAAACAACACATTATCTTATCAATGTGCTAGCTAATCAAGTACCCATTGAAGTATCAAATAATTCAACCTTTCCTTAGGTTCTCTTGTTATCTCCTTTTCCCTAATCCTCTTCATCAATCAATGGTACTCCCCTAGATAGCAACCATCTCACCAGTTAAGGTTTGACATCAATGGAAATACAACAATTATTTCAATTTTAGTTTCCATCAATCTCCCTCTTTGGCATTGATGGCAACACCACATGAATAACACACGATTTACCAAACAATCCAAAACTTTGTCTGTGCATCATATTTGTATAATATCTTTAGCTTCATTATAATTCACAACAACTTTTCCTTGGCTAACCACATATACAGTTACTCCCTTTGAATCTATCTCTTAGGTTCAATAAATCCTTTGTGTTTTCTTCTGAATCTCTCCCTCTTTGACAACAATGCTAAAGCAGTATCTATCATTTACATCTTCAATATGTAGATGTCTTCCTGTCAATTTAGTATGCTGTATTTCTCCCTCTGTCATCTTACTTATGATTGATTATCATCTTGTTGTACTTCTCACAACTCTAGGCAACACCTAAAGTGTGACCTTTTCTGCATCAATTTGTCAGATATTCTGTGTAGCACATTTGATGCAGTGCTCCTAGTTGACTAGGTAGCTTCAGTTAGGGGAATCACCCCTAGTTTACCTCTAAGATATTCATGAGCATCCTTAGGTAAAGCTTTTGTGAATATGTCTTCTAGTTGTTCTTTTGTATTCACATATTCCATTCTCACTTCTTTATCTTGTACTAGCTCACTCAAGTAATGATACTTGATAGAAATATGCTTAGTCTTTGTGTGCATCTGGATTCTTTGATATATTGATAGCACTTGTGTTATCACATAAAATAACAACCAACTTAGTGATTTCCTCTTTCATTCCTTTCAAAAATTGCTTGATCCATACCAAATTTGAAAAATTCACTGCAACTACTACATACTCAGCTTCTGCTGTAGATTGGGAAATGTAGTTATGTTTCTTTCTTGTCCAGGAGACTAATCTCTTTCCTAGAAAGAATGCTCCACCACTTGTACTTTTCCTGTCATCAACATTTCCAGCCCAATCTGCATCAGTGTAGACTCTCAGTTCAAATTTCTCATTCTTCTTGTAGTACAATTGATAATCTTTTGTCCCTTTCAGATATCTCAGTATTCTCTTCACTGCCATCATATGATTCTCCTTAGGATAGACAGGGAATCTTGCCACAATCAAAACTGCTAGGGCTCTATTTGGTCTATTATGGACAACATATTGTAGCTTTCTAATCATGGATCTATATAAGGTTTGATTCACTTCAATAGTATCATAAGTTTTAGATAGTTTCTATCCAGTAGCCATAGGAGTACTTACTAGTCTGGAATCCTCCATTCCAAAAGTTTTCAGTATCTCTTTGACATATTTAGATTGTGTAATAAAGATACCTTTCTCCATCTAATAAACTTTTTAACCAACAAAGAATTTTATCTCACCAAACATAGACATTTCAAACTTAGTTTTCATCTCATTTGAAAATTGCTGACATAGGGCATCTTCTCCTCCAAATATGATATCATCAACAAAAATTTCAGCTAACAAAATCCCTTTACCTTCTTTAGTTTTCATATACAGATTGTTGTTGTCATTTCTTCTTGTAAATCCAATATTTATCAAATAATTGTGCAGTCTCTCATACCATGCTCTTGAAGCTTGTTTCAATCCATACAATGCCTTGTTCAATTTGCAAACCATATTTTTCTTTCTTGGACCAACAAATCCTTCAGGTTGTTCAATGTATACTTCTTCTTCTAATATACCATTCATAAATGCATATTTGACATCCATCTAATATACTTTGGAATCTTTATATGAAGAATATGCAAGTAAAGTCCTTACTCCTAATCTTGCTATAGGGGAAAATGTTTCCCCATAGTCTATTCTTTCTTCTTGTGCATAACCCTTGCATACCAATCTTTCCTTGTTTCTTGTGACTTGTCCATGTTCATTTAGCTTATTTCTAAATACCCATTTTGTTCCAATAACATTCTTATCTTCTGGTCTCGACGCCAGAGTCCAGGTATCATTCTTTTCTATTTGATCAATCTCTTCATTCATAGCTTGAATCCGGTCCTCATTCTCTAAAGCATCTTTACTATTTTAGGCTCAAACTCACATAGTAAACATGTAGGGTCTTTCAACTTACTTCTAGTCAAGACTCCAGATTCTTTATCTCTAATGATTTTCTCAGGCTTATGATGTCTTCTTACATACTGTGCCAGTGTAGGTTCAGATTTCTTTTCTTCTTGATCTTCAGGTTCATCATAAAAATTATTAGCTTCAGCTTCTGATTGCTCAACAACATCCTCCTTGTTAGAGCATTTTCTTGTTGAAAGCTAATGCACAGCCCTGAGTGCTTAGATAGAACTCTCTCATTCCTAGACTCCTGACTCACACAAGAAAAAGACTAATTAACAAGGAGAAACTCCTTCTTCACTTTAAGCTCTAGGCTATAGGTGGGTGTACCTATTTCATTCACTTCTTCAAAGGATCATAACACTAGTTTATATCCTTGATACAAACTTATTCTTATCTGCTCTTTCAAACATACATGAAAAGTAAAAAGTCATTTAAGTTTTGGTTGATGATGAAGTCCCTGCAAATTGAGGATAGACCAGTGCCTTATCCTAGGGCAGAGAGTCAGAAAGAGAAACATATATCCACATAAATATTCTAAATGAGACACAGATAGAATCCAGATGAATTGCCTTACAAGTCACCCTTTCTTCAATATATTTAATCATCAAATTCTTGTATCAATCCCGAGCTTTCAGAAATTCATCTAAAGATTTAACCCTTTCCTTGAAAGGAACTAAAGACTAAATTCACAAATACCTTATAAATGGTGTCCTAAAACTACCTTATAGATTCAAGACACCAAAGCATCAGAATTAAAATAGGAAGACAACCAAAATCATGCAAGGGAATTTTGTTGTATTTAGGTAGAAATCAATATATCAATACATTCAAGATCTAGCAAACATTCCCAAGAAGATTAACAATAGAGCCAAGCCTCTTTGTACAGTAAAATTTTCAACATCCTTTCAAAATGAGAGAAAATCAAAGATATAACAGAATTGAGTTAGTTCCAAAACCCACTGACAACTGTCCATTTAGCACAAAATATCTCCACAATTCCTCTCCACCATGACCTGCAACTGATTCCCCAAATTGAACCACATTCTGCAATCATTTCCAAACTCAACTGATCTTGATTCTTATCCTCAAAATTTGAACCCAAACTTCTCTCATCCACTTCATTGAAATTGAAAATCATCATCACCATGAGATTCCTTATCTCTTCCCATTTCCAGAAACATATAACACTTGCATGTTTTGATAAAAAATGAAGTCCCAAGACATTTTTCAGTGAGTAGGCTTGATCATTTAAATTTTTGAATTTTAATCCTATAGTTTGAACTATGTCAGTTTCTTAAATCTTTTGAAGTCTGCAATTTTTAATCATTTTCACATTTTTTTCCATAGAAGCCACCAGATCTGGACACTTGTCACCTCCTAACTGGATGCTCGGACCAACCATAGCTTAACCACCCTCATTTGGAGATCAGGCAACTGCATGCATCTCCAAGTCTCTAGATGTCTCGACTAACCATGGTTAAGCCCAGAGATTTGGCAAAATAGGCATTCTCTAATTCTTTGAATTTTTCTTTGACCAGGGTTAACATGTGGAGAATGGGCGACTAAGCCCATTCTCCAATTCTCCAAATGCATTTTCATTGATTGCCAAGACTTGGAGAACTGGCGAACAGGGTAATCTCATGATCTTGGAAAGCTAAGGCCTTAACTGCTAAGACTTGGAGATCTCACGACTAGGTATTCTCCTGATCTCATAATGGCTTCACCTAACCACCAGGGATCTCGTGACTTAGTGACTAATTGCATCTCCAAGTCACTAAATTTTTGCCTAACCGCCAATTTGGTCTAGCGACTGCGTGATCGCATGCCACGTGTCACCTAGTCCTTGTCATTGTCGTGCCACCTATTCTACAAAATTACTTATCACTGGGCCCACTGGCACAAAAACTGAGGCACCTCCAAGTAGTCATGCAGGCTGAGCCTTCGGTCTTCTTTCTTATTTCATTGTGAGTGGACTTGTCTTTATACACCAGAAATCCCCATTTTGGCATGAATGTGGGATAATTGTTTTTGTAGTTTTAAAGCCTCCACTGTATTTCCTGCGCCAAAATACTAGGCCCCGTCGTGCATAGAGAGCTCCAACCAAGCATGCCCACTAATAGCCTCTTGTCTTCTTATCTACAATGCATTGGAGTGCTGAAGTATAAAAATGCCTCTAAGATCCCGAACAAAACACATGTGGGATATACCTAGAGAATGCGTTTTGAAGCCCAAGTGCGCCCAGCCATGCATTCACGCTGGCTTCTCCACACATGTGTTCTCGCATTGCCAGGCACTTACACTGGCTCTATGCATAATGTTTGTAGTGCCCTCCATTCATCATCGTAGGTAGCCCCCAACTCAAATGCGTGAGTCCTTGATCAGCAGCCTCTAATTGTGATAGCAACGTAGCAACCACCTTGCTTTTTCTTGTGTTGGCTGCCTTGGTCCCTAGTGTGACCTACAAAACACATCACGCTAGGTTGTCTCTCAAGACAAAATGTGAGCCTAGACCTCACGCAGGTAGCTCTCTCATTTCTTGTGCAAGACTTTGACTTGCAGGTCGCCCTTCTTCTACATCTTATGCAAGGCACTAGCTTGTTCTGGCCACTCACCCATGTGCGTTCACGCACCGACTGGAAAACACTCCCAACTTCATTCATTATTTTGGAATGGTGCTTAAATCCCTTTCCTACACACCCTTCATTTATATTCACTGGTCCTTTTATTGCTTGTCTTTTGTGCAGAGCGTTGTGTATGTGTGAGTGCTTACCCATTGGCACCCTTTTGTTTCCTTACACACCTCTATAACATTCACCGCACTTTGTAACATGCTACAAATATGCTTCCACTTACCTTACGTGCACGCCATGGCATTGCTGGATGCACACCCACGCACCAGTCAACGTGTTACATTGGGTGCCTGATATCACATTGAAACTAATTTTATTTAGAACCTCCCAAACATTTTGTTGAGATTTCTTTAATGATGTCCAAGGCCTCTATCAATCTCATCCACTCTTTGTTTTTCTCCTCATTGCTATCAGCTTGCACTTGCCACCACCTTTTATATAATTGGCAACAATTTCCTTAAGGGAAGGTTCACATTTATACCCCTTCTTTATCTTTGACATTAGTATAAGAGTGCCATTCCTTTATGAGAATGTTAATTTCAAATTTCCATTGCCAACATACAAAGGTCCAAGAAACAAATTCAACAGTTCTGTAATGGTACTCCTCTAAATTTTTGACCTTTTTCACTTTTACATTCCTGGAAAATTTGTAGTAATTTATATAGCATCTTCATTCCCGGGAAAGCTTCTGAATTCCTATCGTAAAACCCTTCAATTTGTCCAATGTTTGAATCTCATCTTTTTTGTAACCCTGCATCAACATATTTCCTAGCTGCCATATACATTTCGACAGATTCTGCCACTAGAACTCATAAGCAGATGACAATTGCTCAGCTTCCTTTGTACACGTCCCATAGGGGATACTCCTAAACCAGGATGTGAGGCACTTTTTTTTTATTAGTGGGGTGTCAAAACATGGAAAACACCCCTTACACATTGTGTTGCCAGACTCAACATCATTTGTCCATTGAAAGCACCACCGTTCATCTCCTATAATTCATTGAGCATCCCCACAAGGAGAGAAGGTATCTTGATAGGAAAAGACATTAATGACCACTGATCTAGAGTGAATTTAGCCATCTCTCATGTAACCATGTCATTAGAAAGAGGTTTGAACAAAACCAAATCAAATTTGTAATCACATAGTTTACTTTCCACACTTTCAAAAAGTTGACCAAATGGCCTCACAGGAGAGTGCCAACAGAAACACAAGTTGAATCCCAATATGAGAATACATTTTTCAAAGGAGAGCTCACGAAGAGACCCAAGCCAAAAGATATTCACGATTGAACATAACCATTTGAAAACTAAAACTGCCAATACTGCCAAAATCACATAAATTGGCTCTGGAACTGGCTTTTAAAACTGACCCATTGAAACTTTCATAACCTAGCAACTCAGGCATTGATTCACCCTCATACGGGGAATACGAATCCATCATCAAATCGCTCTGAAGATCAAGTGGTCAATCACAATTAATCACCAAAGTCAACCTGTCAATAATATTCAGGATCAGAAATAGTGAAATATGTAGAAATTGGTTTTGGAAATGGCTTGGAAAAGTGGTCAAGTGGATTGGTGTGAGTCTAAAAATTCATGGGATGGTACACTTTTAAGTTTACAACATAGGAGAACACTCAATTATGCATGGCATTTCAATCAGGTACAAAGTACAAAACCTCAAAGTAGGCTACTCAGAAATATGGACAATGCATACTAAAAGAAATTTGACAAATTGCAAATGGAATGACACTGGGAAAGTATGTTGAGAGATTCATCAAGACTTCTAACTTGGCACACTTGTAGTACTTTCAGAGTAGAAAATAGTGGTACAACCTGTTCAAGATCATCAATCACAGATCAAAAGTTATAACATCATGAACAGGGGTACAGATCAATTTGCACATTTCACAACTTGTAAAACAACAGAAGTTGTATTTGGAATCGCATTTGCAAACTGATCAAATAGATTAGTTATGACCTCAAAATTGAAAAATAGGAATTATTTGACCTCTGGAGTATGATACAAAAGGAATTTTCTCAACAGGGTCAACTGGGTCAAAGATATGACTGATCAAACAGGCCCTTCCAGAATTCTGAACAATTACACAAGTGCATGACAACAACAAACAACCAACTTTGAGGGGTTCGAAACCTAATCAAATGGATTCGAAATGACTTAAAAATTGGAGCATAGGTTCTTTGATATGCATACTAAATATCCTCAAAGTGGTGGGTCATGAAACATTTCTGGACGCAAGATATTCAAAGGCAAACTAGGCTATTGTACTCTATTTGACACAGGTAGAATGGTACAATTTGACACTTGCTCAAAATGGGACTTCACCGAATGATTCAGGATGATAAAATAACATCATAGAATGCTTGCACATACTTAATGGAGTGTGTTAAACACTTGGAACACCTCATAGGCTTCAAAATGACAGCCGGGTACATATGCATGAAAAGCATTTAAAGGGCTTCAAACTGTGGAATTTTAACATGGTACTCAAAACCCATGTTGCATTTTTTAGTCCCAACACTCCTAATGCTCGACAACACCCTTCTAATGATCAAAATTACTTATCCATGACTCTGTATCTGGTTCAAGTGTGTTACTTGCCTCTCCTTCTTCCATGCACACAAAAGATCTGTAATCTTGAGGTTCTTGTTTGCCTTCCCATTCATTCTTTTTGGCATAGTCATCAACTCTAACATTTTCACTTTCCACAACTTTGTTAGTGTTAGAATTCAAACACTTATAAGCTTTTCTCTTAGTGGAATAGCTTAGGAATATGCCTTCATCACTTTTTGTATCAAATTTTCCATTCCTATTGTCTTTCAAAATATAGCATTTACTCCCACAAATTTTAAAATACTTCACATTAGGTGCATATCCATGCCATAACTCATAAGGTGTAGCATTTGTACCTTTCCTAATTTGTAATCAGTTTAGGGTATAAACAGTTGTACTTATAGCCTCTCTCCAATATTTTTGTGCAACATTCTTCTCAATCATTAGTGTTCTTGCACAATCCATAATTGACCTGTTTCTTCTCTCAGCTATGCCATTCTGTGGAGGTGTTCTCGGTGCATACATCTTTCTCTTGATTCCTCTATCATTGTAGAATAGATTGAACTCATTTGATATAAACTCTCCACCTCGGTTAGACTCAAACATTTTAGGCTTCTAGCTGTTTCTTTTTCAACTTTTTCCAAATACCACTTAAACAACTAAAATCCATCAGATTTCTCTTTCAAAAACATTACAGTCATCATCCTAGTGTAGTCATCAACAAACATAATAAAGTACTTATCACCATAATAACTTTGTACACCCATAGGTCCAAAAAGGTCAGTATGAACCAATTCCAAAATATTTTCAGAAGTATATTTCTTGCTCTTAAAACTAGACTTTGTCATTTTTCCCAATTGACACTATTTACAAACCACATTATCAAGTTTCTTCAATCTTGAAAAACCTCTAACTTTCTTCTTTTTACTAATGTTTACCATATTGTCAAAATTTACATGACATGACCTCTTATGCCATAACCATACATCATTAAATTGTGCAAGCAAGAATGTCTCTTCAGATAGGTCTAGATAGAACAAGTTACCTCTTTTATGTTCTCCACTCCTAATTAGTTCACCAATGACATCAAATATTTTAGCCTTCCTATGATGAAACTTCACTCGGTAACCAATACTGTTCAACTGTGCAACACTTATCAAATTATAGTTAAGACCCTCAACCCAATAAGAATTTTCACATGTGATCTTATCAGTCAACTTAATTAATCCTTTACCTCTCACAAGACATGGTGCATCATTACCAAACTTAACACTCCCACCTTTGTAATGATCTAGTGTTTCAAATTTACTTTTATCACCAGTCATGTGATGTGAGAAACCACTATAATTAATCCATTTATCACCTTTACTCGCATAAGAAATAAGTGCAGTTTTCTCATCTTCATCATAATCATCTTTCATAGAAACATAAACTACTTCAACATCATATTCATCAGATTCACTAGTGTCACTGTTAGTTTCCTCTTCAACAATATAGCAGGATTTCTTACCTTTTTCCTTGTAGTCTTTGTACCTTCGGTGATCTCTGTCATTGTTTTTATCCTTGTACTTGCTTTCCCTTCTCTCATCCTTGTCAGTCCTATTAGGACATCTTGCTACAATATGGCCAACTTTGTTACATGAAAAATAGATAATAGAAAGTTTACCTTTATATTTTCCTTTTCCTCTTTTTAGTCTTCTAGCCATAAGTGCCTCAAGATCATTTAGTTCCTCATCAGAAGTGTTACTATCAATGTCACTGTCACTTTCCACACATTTTTATTTTTCATTTTTAGACTTATGCAAAACCATTTGTGACTTGAAAGAAGATTCAACATTAGGAACAATGTAGTTATCATAATTAGATAGCTCAAACACAGTAAGCTTACCAACAAGACTTTCCAAAGTTAGAACATATTCAGGGTTACATCTTGATTCTTGGATTGCATAAATTTTGATACCATAGATAGGAAGCAGAGTTCTCAATACCTTACCAATAACAGTCTCATCATCAATGATTCCATTAGCTCCTCTAATAGAATTCACTATCTCCTTAATTCTACCACAATACTAAGCAATATTTTCCCCTTCTTGCATTTTCATTTCATTAAAATTACCTCTCAAACTTTCATATTTTTCTCTTAGTACATTTGTATCACCACCATCGATAGTTGCAAGAGTATCCCACATTTGCTTTGCAGTAGTACAATCTTTGATATCTTCAAATTTAGGATAGCTTAAGGTAGATGCAATCTCCAACATTGCTTGATTGTGTTCTTGCTTTTCTTTCATCTCTTCGACAGTCAAAGGTGAAATAGGTATAACAAAGTCATGTTCCACATAGTACTTCGCTGAATCAACAATACCATCTAGATGTAATTTCATCAGACATTTCCATGCAGGGAAGTTCTCTATGTTCAAATTTGGTACCTCCTTTTTATAAATCTTGATCATTAGCTTAAGTTCCTTTAAAATTTTCTCTATAAGAACCAACAACTCTGATACCAATAGTTAGAATTATTTAGAACAAAAGAGGGGGGGGGGTGAATAAGTTGTTCTTAGGTCCAGATGTACCGATTGAACTTTTAAACACTTCAATAATCTCAGATCTAATCACCAACACAACTCGGTCTCTAAAGTATATATATCAGAAACATATAACATGCAGTCCACTGTCCAAAAGTAATTAACTTGCATAATATAAAAATATTCATATCAAAACATTTACACAAGTACAACACTGGGATTTATAGTGGAAAACCAACTTGGGAAAAACCACTTTGTAACATGTTACTGATATTTTCACTCTTCTGAAGTGAGCTCTATGAAAAGCCAACCATGTTAAAGGTTTACAAACACACTTCTAGGTGTGACCCTATTAAAAGATTTAAACACTCTTTCAAAAGTGACCTAGTTAAAGGATTTAAGTACACCATTAGAATACCATCTTGATTAAAGAATTTATATAATGACTATTAGGTCAACCTTGATTAAAGGATTTAGACTGATACAATGGTTAGAAAGTAGTAGTAGTTTCTGATATGAAAAACATACAACTCACTTTGCAAATAACAGATCCACTTCGCACATATATGCTGATTTACTAACTGAGCTTCATTTCCATCTCCATCACTGATCAACTCAGAATTTTCTTCAAGCAATCACAACTCTAATCAACTCCTTCACAGTTTCACCTTCAACCTTCTACTTAGACTTATCAGTCAATAACATCAACAACTTCAGCCCATGCTATACTTCACACTTAGGTTTTCCTTTATACCTCTTCAATTAGGTAGATCCATCTTTTTCTGCTTAATCTCCTCCGTAGATCTTAGGTTTAAGTCAGATCCATTGAATCCTGCAATTATTTATGTTCTACATCCTTCCTTCTAGATTCATCTTAAAACTTCTCTTTGAATCCATAATAAAATGATTTACCATGAATTAAATTCTCCATACAATCATTTATTAAAGTCAACACGATTTACATAGCCCAAGAATTCAATCATGTCAACTGGGAAACTCAATTCTTTCTCCAAATGTGAATTACTGAGACTTGGTCAATACTATGTTCTTCTCCTCAGTCATCACTACATACCTGGGTCATCTCTACAAACTATCTTCCTCAACAAATACTATCACTTGACAATTTTTTGTTCGCCAGGTTTGACACCTGTTTGCCTAGTTTTCATCATGGTACTTGTCCAAGATGCCACAAGAAGTGGTTTTACCCATATGATGAATTTATTTCTCCTTTTTTTTTCTCTTTTTTGGATGGACTCAAGCCTCATGCTCTTTGGATACCCTTTGATAGGGTATGATATGATGGGCCAAAACCACTGAAAAGTATGCTCAAAGATGTTGATAGGGTGACAAAAATGTGATATGATGGATAAGATAGAGGGTGGCTAAAGATTTTATGCAATGGATTGGATAATGGAAATGGAAGGATAATGAATGGGAGGATAATAATTCTTTCCATGTGTGGGCATGAAAAATGGAATGGAAGGATAATGAATAGGAGGATTAGAAGTATTATCAAGATCAACATCGATACAAACCTTGAAGGGTAGTGGAATAATAGAGGAAAAATGGGTGAAATAGCTTGAGACTTTGATGTAAAAGAGGATACAGATCTTGGGACACAAGGACTCAAAATGGATGGATAAGATGGAATGTGTTTGGGAGAATGTGGAGTGGAATCCTTTGGAAGCTTAAATGTCAACTTTGATTTCTCTTTCGTGTGTAAGTCCTTCAAAAGTGACTTGGGAATCCACACTTTCTTTGATTTTTCTTTTCTTTTGGATGCTTTAGAATGCATTTCTTCGATGAGGGATTTAGGAATCCACATTTTCTTTGAGTTTTCTTTTTTCTTGATGGACTTTTGTGGTCTCATGAATATTTATCTTTTTCTTGCATTCACATATTGATTAGATGGGACATGGTGCTCTTCATACATAAGTGGATTCTTGGATTTCTGATTTTTATGTTGCACATTCAAATTTCTTCCAAAGAACTTGGGATTGGTGGATGAATAAGGTTGATATGTCTAGTTTATATGGATGGGTTCATATAAATGGGTGCTTGGTTTCTCAAGTATGCATGTCTTTGTTGATCTTGATACATGGTAAGGTAATGGGATGGTGGGATAGGGATGGTAGGAAATGTTGATGGAGGAATGTAAGGGCCCAATATGGATTTGGAGGATGTATAAGGTTTCAAGTTTGGGATATAGGGACCAAGGATTGATTTGGAGGATGTATAAGGAATATGCTTATGCACAAATGGAGATAAATGGGATGTGGGTGGGATATCAAGATCTTTATTTTGAGCTGCATGGCTAAGGCTTTTGTCTTTTGGATTTATCTTTGTACCAATAGGCTTATATGTAGCTTTGATATGAGTGACTTTGATAGGAGCAGTTGAATCTTGAGATGGATATGGAGGCTTATGAAAAGTGGATGTTGGGGTACTTTGGTCTTGACAAGGATCTTTTGATAGCCTAGGACAAATACTTTGCTTTTGATTTTTGATAAGTTCATTAGAGATGGAAGGAATACCTTGATATTTCTTAGGAGATGGGTATGATATAGGAGGTGAAGGAATATTGGGTGTTTGAGATGGAAGGATATCTTCTTGAAATAAATGGAAGGGTATGAAGTATTCATCATGGGATTCTTGGGATATGGGACTTTGGTCAAATATAAGATAAGGAGGGATACTATCTTGATCTGGATCCTTCATAAGACTTTTTTCTTTGCACTTTTGATTAGTCCCTTGACATGGAGAAACTTCTAAGGACAATGTAGGAGTTTGGATCCATGCGAGAGATTCTTGAAGGGATGATGTATGTTCATTTGAAATAGGTACAATAGGCATTGTAGCACATGAAGGCTTGGGGTCTATAACCTTTTAAGCATGAAAGAAGTTTGTAGCAAGATGTAGGTTATCTTGGATCTCCTTTAGAGGTAGCCCTTGAGGGTATACATCATCATTATGAAAATTGTTTGGAACTTTGTTTGATGGAGGAATATTGGATAGCTTTTCTTCTATATGAAATGGAGGAATGGTGGAATAGGTGAAAGCTATAAGAGGACCAATACTAGACATGCGTTCATAAGTTTGATCTTGCTTGAGAAAATTATCTTCATTAGATGATTCATTAGGATTTTCAATTTCAATTATGTCATCATCAATAAGATTTTGGATTTTATGTTTCAACTCCATGCAATCTAAAGTTTCATGTTCATTATGTCTATGATATGCACAATAGTTTCTCAAAAAGATAAAACCACATGAAGTGATTTGAGGCAACATGATGAGATCATTTTCAAGGATTTTTTCCAAAGTTGATTCATATGACATTCCCAAAGGAGTAAATGATCTATCCCAAGGATATTTGGATGTATTTGTGTTTCTCAAAGAGTTGTCATATGATGAATATTGTTGAGATGGGACTGATTCCTCTTGATTTCCTTGATCAAAGATGAGATTCTCTTGATATTTTGAAATAGGTTCTTCATCAAATATTGGTTTAACATTAGGATATTTTTGATCAAATTTTGAATTATCAAAGATATGGAATTCATGATGTTTTTCTTGATCATAGAGGTAAGGAAACAATGTTCTTAATGAGAATTGATTGGATAATGTTTCCATTTCTTTTTCCATTTCTTGAATTCTTGTGAATAGAATATTCTTTTGAATCTTTATTGTTAATTGATTTTTGGATCTTAATGGATGTTTTCTTTTTGCAATCAAAGACCTTCAATCACAACACAATAATTTTATCAATTATCACAAGAAATTCTTCCAAGCAATCTACCTAAGGTCAAATTTGGCTTTTAAAATGGCTCTAATGAGGTAGGCTTGCTAATTTATCAAGAATTTAGTATGGATTCCATTCAAAATGTATATTAAAATTTCATCCTCCAAGTATATTAAGAGGCTTCCCACCACCGGTATGTCAGAGTTTTGCACAATCCTGAAGGACTACTCAAGGAAGTTCAAAAATTTAGCACCCTTCTGTGACACACCCCATTAAGGATGCATGCATTTCATTTTATAGTGGGTTGGATGATTACTGCAAAGGCAATTGTATCCCACTTTGGGCTGTCCCTCTCACTGGCCTTGTTAAAGAAAATCTCAGGAGGTGAGCCCAACTATTGATCTAGCATGTTCATTTGAAACCAAAAAAGTGGAATGAATAAATAGGTTGTGGGAGTTTGATTCACCAAAAAGGTGAAGAGAATATCCCTATCTACTTCTCAATGCCCAAACATAATTAACAATGTTCAATTTACAACCCACTAACTAGTGAGAATCGAGTATTGCTACTCTCTTCTACAAACAAGGGGTTTATTTGATTATGTGCTTGATTTCCTTAACCTTTCCTTTTAATCAAAGAGTTTAAAACTTTTGGCATTCTGATTGACTAAAAGAAGTGAAGAGAATAGGCCTAATGTTAAATTTCCTCAAACAAAGATAGGCTATTTTTACTTACTAGATTTTGAAAACAAAAAAGCCATAATTTAAGTAAAACAAATGACTAAGTTTAGGCTTACCTTTTCCTTGTAGTTAGCAAAGGCTAGGGGCATTTTTGATTGATTTTCATTTTTTAATGCTTACCTTGGCGATCGTTCCTTTCCAATGTTCTTTTCCTCCAACAAGTTAGTCAACAAAACCACCAAAAGTGAAGAAAACAAGATAAAATTGAATCTAAAGCCTTGATTGTCAAATTTAAGAAAAACTTGATTAAGGTGAATAAATCCAATTCAATAAAACATATTTTTCCTTATATGCTTTTACAACTTTGAAATAATGTTCATGTACCTTTCCTTCTTGTTGAGAATCCTCAAGAACCAGCTTAATATGAGCAATGTTCTCCTTTTTGATCTTCATTGTCAAAGCTTTGCCTTCTTGATTGAATCTTCTCTCTGGTTTTTTTTACTCTTTTATGTCCGGACATCCTGTAGAGACAGAGAAAACATTTTCTGATAGTCAGATTAAGAAATTTTTTAATTTAAGCAATAGCGCTATTTAAATGCTTGAAATCGCTATTTAAATGATTGAAAGCGCTATTTAAATGCTTGAAAGTGCTATTTAAATGCTTAAAAGAACTATTTAAATGCTTAAAAGTGCTATTTAAAATGATTGAAATCTTAAAATGATTGAAATCACTATTTAAATGCTTAAACGCATTGTGAATTGGATTAAAAGTGCTGCAGAAATATTTAAAAGCACAGAAACATAGAGTAAAAGCACTGAAATCCTGCGTAAAGGTGTCAGAAAATGATCTAATGCACTGGAAATCGAGTCAAACATGCTGGCTAGTCAGGGAATAAGTGCTGATAGAAATTTAGATAGAAGCTAGAAAGAATCGAAAGTGATGTTTCTCTATGCGAAGGCACACAAATTTTCCATGGAAGCGTTGTTACAGTGCTTAAAAGGGTTGTTTAACTTCTCAAACGTGTTATTTAAATTCTCAAAAGTGCTATTTCACCTGCAAAACATAGATCTTAACATGCAAAAATTTGAACAAAAATGAGATTTATAGATTTTTAGAAAGTGAAGCCTTGAGCCCCATGGTGGGTGCCTTTTTGTGTACTAGAAATTGTACCTTCATAGAGTTAGTATTGTTAATAAATCAAATAGAAACTAAATAACCACAAATAGCAATCTATTTAAGCTAAAAATCAACAATTAAGCACTCTATGGCTCTCTAATTAGGAGTTTTAATGGTGAAGCTCTTAGCAAGCCTCCATTAATGACAAACCTAGAATGAGAAATTAATGATACGCTAAGCTAATTAGTTCAATTCCAAAATGAAATTCTTAATTAACTTCTAAATTTCCTTTCTAGCTCAAATTCTCAAGAGGTTTGATGCTATTCTCAAATTTGTGGATTCAATTATGAGTGAATTTAGCCTTTCTTTTATAGGATTGGGCAAGGGTAGGGGGTGTGGTAGAGTTGATCATGATTAGGGTTGAGTTGAGTCTTTGGTTCCACCCTTTGAAGACAATTTAAATATTGTGTCCTCAAAGCTTGGGACAAGAAGACAAGATGAGTGGACAAGATGCTCTTTCAATTTGAGTGATGGAGATTGAATTTGGCTTGATCCATGTGAGTTCTTTTCCTTAAATCCTATTGGTTGAGGCTTTTTCCTCCCATGTTGTGTTGAGAGAAATTAGGATTTAACCAATTGATTTTAATTCATTTATTTACCCAAGTGTACCCCTTGAATGGGTTGAGTTTATTAAATTCCAAACTATACAATTAATTGATTTAATTGCACATTGATTTGATTTAACTTGATTAAAATGCTCTTAATTTTGATTTAAATTGAATTGAAGCTTGATTTTAATTTTGATTGGATAAATGCTTGTTTTGATTCAATTGCTTTGATTTTTCCTTGATTTTCCTTGATTAATCACTTAAATGATCCTGTCCACTTCTCAGTGATTACAAATGCCCCTCTTTGAGTTGACATGTGAAGCGTGTTGATTCAAAGAATGCCTTGATTTTGATAAGAGGTCCTAATTCTATCGATGGTAGATCTTGATGTTTGATACAAGATGTAGATTTTGATGATAGGATTGATGCAATTCTGATTGATTTGATATCCTAATGGTCGATTCAATGATAGGTTATCTGATATGATGCCTGATTTGATGTTTTGATGCCCCATTTAATAAATACAAAAAAATTATGCTCGATGATTTTTGATTAGATCGATGATGATGTGATTGCATGCCCCCTCAAGAAATGAATCGAAGTGATTTTGGATGATTTGGTTGAGATTTGGAAATTTCAATTTGTTTCCCAATATAGAAATTTGGATATGCCCTGATCATGATAGAATTTGATGAGAAAAGATTTGATTGATAAGATGTTGCTGATCCTCTAGATAAGTTGATGATGGTTTTGGTATCGTTTGATGTTAGTCAGAATCACTTGGTTGATGTTGATGTCAATCTGATAGAATAATTTGATGGGTTGATATTTCACTCTCAAGATCTAGAGAGACAAAACATTGATTTTCCTTCCTCAAGATCTAGAGTTAGGAGATTTGATGTGCTCAAGATGAGAAAATGGATGATAGGATAACTTTATTGACATTATATGATCACTTGGATGATTTGACTAATTGATATTTGATATGATATGATTAGATTTTTTTATGATATAGGGTTGATTGGATTTTCTCATGATGCAAAATAGGGATTGATAGAAGAGAAGGTGATGAATAGGATTAGGTTTCCCCTAGTTGATCAACATGATTGATTATTGATGATGTCTTTGATGTAGCATGAATCATTTGATGGATTAGACATTTGATAATGCCTCTTGATGATGTTGATGTACTTTTGATTATCAAATTGAGCATGATTTTTTATGATGGATACTTTAGACATTGATGATGTTGTTCAGGACTTTGATTATACATTGATGGACATTTGATGATGTGGATCAAGACCTTGATTATATATTGATGGACATTTGATGATGTAGATCTCAAAACATTTGATGATGTTGATATCATTGATCATTTGATGTATCTTAATTTGGTATTTTGATGATAATAACTCCACCCCCTTTCCGTTTTCTCTTTTTCAAATCTATTTTCAAGCTAAGAAAGACAAATACCTTAAATGCATTTAATCTAGGATGTATGTAGCTAATTGTCACTATTCAGGATTACGAAGCTTATTTTCATCATCGAGATTTTGGAACATGAAATTGGTACAACCCTCACTAGTTTAACCATGATGATATGAATACCTCTTTCCTTGGATTTTAACAATTTCAAGTAAACAGTCAAAGAATTGATCCCTTTCATATACAAATGTCCTCAATGATTCTTTGATGATCATGTCATTAGATGGATTTGCATACTATTATGAATCAAATTGACAAGAAATCAAGAAGAAATCAAGAAAATATCATGTCTTCATCATCGCTCATCTAGTAAAACTTCATCGATTTGCTAAAAAGACATGGTTCCAAAAATTTAGTAACACTTTGAACATTTTTTCTTTTTGTTTCTAGATCCATATTTCAAAAACTTCATCCACTTTGATCCTTAGTTTGTTTAAGCCTTTTTAGATTTTGATCTGATTTGTTTAAGCTTTTTAGATTTTGATTTCATTTGTCAAATGTTGTTGTTTAGATCAAGTGTTTGGATGTTGAAATGTAATATTGATCAATAAGTTCAAGTGTAGCAATTTTCCAATTTTGATGCAATGATTTTGAGCCAACTTGTGTCTATTTTGATAAGCTTATTGAATTTGGATTGGTGCCCCTGGTTTGATTTAGCAAAGATCATGCTTTGTTGGGCAATGCAACTTTTGAGTGTTTACTTAAGATTTGCAATTTTTTGATTTTTTGATTTTTTTGATTTTTGATTTTTTTTGGCTTTTAAAAAGATTTTTGATGTTTTTGGAGTTTTAGAGATTTTTAATTTTTTTAAATTTTTAGAGATTTTTTAATTTTTTGGATTTTTAGAGATTACTAGTTCTCAAGCAAGATCACATTGAATTTCCCCCAATGTATAACAAGGTATAGGACATGAAAGATGGATTTCCAAACTGATGATTCACCAATGAATAGGCAATGATGGATGAAGGAAGTGTGTTACCCATAGGACCATCTCCTCAAGATTATCCAAGCTAGGGAAAAATAATATCTCAATATAGGCTAATGATGTGGTGTTGGATAGCATATGGAATAATGACCCGGTGTCATGACAATGGTCCAAAGGAGTGGACATATCAAGAGACTTTTGATAACATATTTTTTTATTTTTTCATCTTTTTTATTCTTAATTTGGATCAAGATCAAGGAATCAATGTGGATAGGATCACACAATCATGATAAAGGAGTGGTTAAGACTATGAGTGAATGGTTTGGGAATATGGGAAGGCTTCTTAGGAATAATGAAGGTGGCTTTAGGATAAGAAAGATCCTGATAAGGTAGCATGAACACAACAAGTGAATAGGCTGATAGATAGGATAACTCATGTCAAGATACTTAATGCTCATGGATATGTTCAACCTTGTCAAGATCAAAGGAAAAAGATGTAATATAGATGCAAGTGAGATCAATGGTAGAAAGATGGAGGACATGATGGATGAAACTTTCCCCCAAGTGTAGAGTGCAAGATCGAGGAATTACGCATGATGCCTGTTCGCCAGGTTTTCATCATGGTACTTGTCCAAGATGCCACAAGAAGTGGTTTTCACCATATGATGAATTTATTTCTCCTTTTTTTTTTTTTTTACTCTTTTTTGGATGGACTCAAGCCTCATTATCTTTGGATACCCTTTGATAGGGTATGATATGATGGGCCAAAACCACTGAAAAGTATCCTCAAAGATGTTGATAGGGTGATGAAAATGTGATATGGTGGATAAGGTAGAGGGTGGCTAAAGATTTACGCAATGGATTGGATAATGGAAATGGAAGGATAATGAATGAGAGGATAATAAGTCTTTCCATGTGTGGGCGTGAAAAAGGGAATGGAAGGATAATGAATAGGAGGATAAGAAGTATTATTAAGATCAACATTGATACCCACCTTGAAGGGTAGTGGAATAATGGAGGAAAAATGGGTGAAATAGCTTGAGACTTTGATGTAAAAGAGGATATGGATCTTGGGACACAAGGACTCAAAATGGATGGATAATATGGAATGTGTTTGGGAGAATGTGGAGTGGAATCCTTTGGAAGCTTAAATGTCAACTTTGATTTCTCTTTCATGTGTAAGTCCTTCAAAAGTGATTGGGAATCCACACTTTCTTTGATTTTTCTTTTCTTTTGGATGCTTTAGAATGCATTTCTTTGATGAGGGATTTAGGAATCCACATTTTCTTTGATTTTTCTTTTTTCTTGATGGACCTTTGTGGTCTCTTGAATATTTATCTTTTTCTTGCATTCACATGTCGATTAGATGGGTCATGGTGCTCTTCATACATAAGTGGATTCTTGGATTTCTAATTTTTATATTGCACATTCAAATTTCTTCCAAAGGACTTGGGATTGGTGGATGAATAAGGTTGATATGGCTAGTTTATATGGATGGGTTCATATGGAGGGTTCATATGGATGGGTGCTTGGTTTCTCAAGTATGTATGTCTTTGTTGATCTTGATACATGGTAAGGTAAGGGGATGGTGGGATAGGGATGGTCGGAAAGGTTGATGGAGGAATGTAAGGGCCCAATATGGATTTGGAGGATGTATAAGGTTTCAAGTTTGGGATATAGGGACCAAAGATTGATTTGGAGGATGTATAAGGAATATGCTTATGCACAAATGGAGGTAAATGGGATGTGGGTGGGATATCAACATCTTTATTTTGAGCTGCATGGCTAAGGCTTTTATCTTTTGGATTTATATTTGTACAAATAGGCTTACATGTAGCTTTGATAGGAGCAGTTGAATCTTGAGATGTATATGGAGGCTTATGAAAAGTGGATGTTGGGGTACTTTGATCTTGACAAGGATCTTTTGATAGCCTAGGAAAAATACTTTGCTTTTGATTTTTGATAAGTTCATTAGAGATGGAAGGAATACCTTGATATTTCTTAGGAGATGGGTATGATATAGGAGGTGAAGGAATATGAGGTGTTTGAGATGGAAGGATATCTTCTTGAAATAAATGGAAGGGTATGGAGAATTAATCATGGGATTCTTGGGATATGGGACTTTCAAATATAGGATAAGGAGGGATATTATCTTGATCTTGATCCTTCATAAGACTTGTTTCTTTGCACTTTTGATTAGTCTCTTGACATGGAGCCACTTCTAAGGACAATGTAGGAATTTGGATCTGCATGAGAGGTTCTTGAAGGGATGATGTATGTTCATTTGAAATAGGTACAATAGGCATTGTAGCACATGAAGGCTTGGGGTCTATAACCTTTGAAGCATGAAAGAAGTTTGTAACAAGATGTAGGTTATCTTGGATCTCCTTTAGAGGTAGCCCTTGAGGGTATACATAGTCATTATGAAAACTGTTTGGATATTTGTTTGATGGAGGAATATTGGATAGCTTTTCTTCTATATGAAATGGAGGAATGGTGGAATAGGTGAAAGCTATAAGAGGACCAATACTAGACATGTGTTCATAAGTTTGATCTTTCTTGAGAAAATTATCTTCATTAGATGATTCATTAGGATTTTCAATTTCAATTATGTCATCATCAATAAGATTTTGGATTTTATGTTTCAACTCCATGCAATCTAAAGTTTCATGTTCATTATGTCTATGATATGCACAATAGTTTCTCAAAAAGATAAAACCACATGAAGTGATTTGAGGCAACATGATGAGATCATTTTCAAGCAGTTTTTCCAAAGTTGATTCGTATAACATTCCCAAAGGAGTAAATGATCTATCCCTAGGATATTTGGATGTATTTGTGTTTCTCAAAGAGTTGTCATGTGATGAATATTGTTGAGATGGGACTAATTCCTCTTGATTTCCTTGATCAAAGATGAGATTCTCTTGATGTTTTGAAATAGGTTCTTCATCAAATATTGGTTTATCATTAGGATATTTTTGATCAAATTTTGAATTATCAAAGATATGGCGTTTATGATGTTTTTCTTGATCATAGAGGTAAGGAAACAATGTGCTTAATGAGAATTGGTTGGATAATATTTCCATTTCTTGAATTCTTGTGAATAGAATATTCTTTTGAATCTTTATTGTTAATTGATTTTTGGATCTTAATGGATGTTTTCTTTTTGCAATCAAAGACCTTCAATCACAACACAATAATTTTATCAATTATCACAAGAAATTCTTCCAAGCAATCTACCTAAGGTCAAATTTGGCTTTTAAAATGGCTCTAATGAGGTAGGCTTGATAATTTATCAAGGATTTAGTATGGATTCCGTTCAAAATGGATATTAAACTTTCATCCTCCAATTATATTAAGAGGCTTCCCACCACCGGTATGTCAGAGTTTTGCGCAATCCCCAAGGACTACCCAAGGAAGTTCTAAAATTTAGCACCCTTTTGTCACACACCCCATTAAGGATGCATGCATTTCATTTTATAGTGGGTTGGATGATTGTGGAAAAGGAAATTGTATCCCACTTTGGGCTGTCTGTCTCACTAGCCTTGTTAAAGAAAATCTTGGGAGGCGAGCCCAACTATTGATCTAGCATGTTGATTTGAAAGCAAGAAAGTTGAATGAAGAAATAGGTTGTGGGAGTTTGATTCACCAAAAAGGTGAAGAGAATATCCCTATCTACTTCTCAATCCCCAAACACAATTAACAATGTTCAATTTACAACCCACTAACTAGTGAGAATCGAGTATTGCTACTCTTTTCTACAAACAAGGGGTTTATTTGATTATGTGCTTGATTTCCTTAACCTTTCCTTTTAATCAAAGAGTTTAACACTTTTAGCATTTTGATTCACTAAAAGAAGTGAAGAGAATAGGCCTAATGTTAAATTTCCTCAAACAAAGATAGGGTATTTTTACTTACTAGATTTTGAAAACAAGAAAGCCACAATTTAAGTAAAAAAATGACTAAGTTTAGGTTTACCTTTTCCTTGTAGCTAGCAAAGACTAGGGGCATTTTTTATTGATTTTCATTTTTTAATGCTTACCTTGGTGATCGTTCCTTTCCAATGTTCTTTTGCTCCAACAAGTTAGTCAACAAAACCACCAAAAGTGAAGAAAACAAGATAAAATTGAATCTAAAGCCTTAATTGTCAAATTTAAGAAAAACTTGATTAAGGTGAATAAATCCAATTCAATGAAACAAAATTTTCCTTATATGCGTCTACAACTTTGAAATAATGTTCATGTACCTTTCCTTCTTGTTGAGAATCCTCAAGAACAAGCTGAATGTGAGCAATGTTCTCCTTTTTATTTTCCTTGTCAAAGCTTTGCCTTCTTGATTGAATTTGCTCTCTAGTTTTTTTTTTAACTCTTTTATGTTTGGACATCCTGGAGAGATAGAGAAATTGTTTTTCGACAGTCAGATTATGAAAATTTTTAATTTAAGAAAAAGTGCTATTTAAATGCTTGAAATCGCTATTTAAATGCTTAATAGCGCTATTTAAAATGATTGAAATCTTAAAATGATTGAAATCTTAAAATGATTGAAAGCGCTATTTAAATGCTCAAATGTGCTGTGGATTGGATTAAAAGCACTGTAGAAATATTTGAAAGCACAGAAACAAAGAGTAAAAGCACTGAAATCCTATGTAAAGGCATCATAAAATGATCAAATGTGCTGGAAATCGAGTCAAACATGCTGACTAGTCAGGGAATAAGCACTGATAGAAATTTAGACAAAAGCCAGAAAGAATTGAAAGCGCTATTTCTCTATGAAAATGCACACAAATTTGCCATGGAAGTGCTGTTACAGTGCTCATAAGCACTGTTTAACTGCTCAAGCACACTATTTAAAGTCTCAAAAGTGTTGTTTCACCTGCAAAACATAGAGCTTAACATGCAAAAATTTGAACAAAAATGAGATTTACAGATTTTTAGAAAGTGAAGCCTCGAGCCCCATGTCGGGTGCCATTTTGTGTACTAGAAATTGTACCTTCATAGAGTTAGTATTGTTAATAAATCAAATAGAAACTAAATAACCACAAATAGCAATCCATTTAAGCTAAAAATCAACAATTAAGTACTCTATGGCTCTCTAATTAGGAGTGTTAATGGTGAAGCTCTTAGCAAGCCTCCATTAATGACAACCCTAGAATGAGAAATGAATGATAAGCTAAGCTAATTAGTTCAATTCCAAAATGAAATGCTTAATTAATTTCTAAATTACTTTTCTAGCTCAAATTCTCAAGAGATTTGATGCTATTCTCAGATTTGTGGATTCAATTATGAGTGAATTTAGCCTTGCTTTTATAGGATTTGGCAAGGGTAGGGGGTGTGGTAGAGTTGATCATGATTAGGGTTGAGTTGAGTCTTTGGTTCCACCCTTTGAAGACAATTTAAATATTGTGTCCTCAAAGCTTGGGACAAGAAGACAAGATGAGTGGACACGATGCTTTTTCAATTTGAGTGATTGAGATTGAATTTGGCTTGATCCATGTGAGTTCTTTTCCATAAATCATATTGGTTGAGGATTTTTCCTCCCATGTGGTGTTGAGAGAAATTAGGATTTAATCAATTGATTTTAATTCATTTATTTAGCCAAGTGTACCCCTTGAATGGGTTGAGTTTATTAAATTCCAAACTATACAATTAATTGAATTAATTGCACATTGATTTGATTTAACTTGATTAAAATGCTCTTAATTTTGATTTAAATTGAATTGAAGCTTGATTTTAATTTTGATTGGCTAAATGCTCGTTTCAATTCAATTACTTTGATTTTGCCTTGATTTGCCTTGTTTAATCACTTAAATGATCTTGTTCACCTTTCGGTGATTACAAGAATGAAATAGTGGAATTTGGAAAATATAAGATAGTGAAATACAATATAAAGGATTGAAAAGAGGAAAAATAATGTGATTTGGTAATTGAAAAGATTCAAGTGTATCAGTTCATGGACATTTTTCATAAAAAAAATGTTTATGAGTATGTAAGGCATACACATAGAGCTCAATGGAAGGATTTGCAATTCAAGTTGTGAAAGGAAACATTCCCACATGATACCATCATTTCAGTTGTGGAAATTATAGAGAACTAGACACTACAATGACAAAATGAGGCACAAACAAAGTATTACAAATCTCAATAGGCTACTATATTTGTTCATATAATATTCATGAATTCTCTTGATAGTACAAAGGAGAACATGAAGATATTGATGAAGTATATTTTTTACATCAACAATTATCACTCACATTATAAAGAGTTTGTACATGGTTTCTTTCATCTATTTTATGGTCATTTGGCTACTAGGGGCATATCATATCATTAGCACATCATATGGTCTGACAATTGTGCATTGCAATTCAAGAATTCTAGCATGTTTTATTAGTTGAGTAGGATGCATAAGATCACTGGTATGAACAATATATGTGGAATTTCACAAAGGCCAGTCATGGAAAGGGGGAGCATGATGGTGCAACTGCATGTGTCAAAAGAGCCTTGGCACGTGAAGAATTAAAATAAAAAGAGAAAGAAACATTGTTAGATGTGAAATGTATCATCTAGTGGTGTAATGCTACAATGGGTCTAGGTAATGAAGGTTAGTCCAAGGTTCATAGATTTATTTGGTTGAGATGAAATTAATGTTGCACCATATGAGGATTATTGTACACTAACAAGATTGAGTGAGCTACACTCTTTTAGAAGCTCTAATGCAGGTTTGTGGAGTATCCATACATGATGTATGATGCTCTTTTGTTCATCATGTATAAATGAAGATTGGGATGAGTGTGAGTCAAAGGAGTGAGTTGATGAATGGTGTACACAATATTTGAGACCACTTAAGACATATCATTCCCTAACAACATTGCAATTGATAAAAAATGAACAATCAATTAACTTTGACCACTTTCTGCTCTAGTGCAACTAGCTAAATTTTCCACATATAGATAACCTTGAATTTAATACTTTATCCTAACTATTTGTTAAATTAATCTCCTCATTACACATGTATCATTGCAGGCCATGTTTTGGTCATTATTGCACTCGGAGACAATAAAGAAGGAAAATATTATTATTTGTCTCATTGTGTGGAGGAATTTTTTTTTTGTATCACTTTGTTACAGATGGTGAATAATTAGAATACCCTATAGGAGCAGTGGTTGTTACTAATACATGGATAAGATGGTATCTTATGAAGAACCTTAGGTTGTGGTTGTTCTAGGATTGGGAGACACATAGGAAGATTCTTCATTATTCCAACCTTTTTGTTGCATCAAATATCCATTTGATTATCTATATGGAGGTAAACCACACAATAAGAATCTTTGGAAGGTTCGTGAGTCAAACCATGAGGTGATACTTGAGACAATAAAGTGTAGGGAAAATCCAACTGGTTCATTGGACTAAATGTGAATACAAAAAGTTTTAATGCCAAATTTATTTGAATGAATGTACATATGACATGTATATTTGTACAAATCAAACTTACATTAATATCATTAATATAAAAAGAGGAATATTTGTGTGTCTGATTTTCTCTCATATTAATATTTCTATAAATAAGCTTTTTGTTATGTATTAATATCATTAATATATAAAGATGAATATTAGTGAAGACAATAAATTGTGTACGAGTGAAAAATTGATATACACCAATAAATAATATGATTGAATAAATGAAATTTTCAACAGGGGATCAATTGTATTCCCAATACAAAGTTCATTAATTAACTTGGATGTGTCTTGTGTTAATGATCTCTATGTGTACTCAAAGGATAAATTTGGAACAAGGGTAAGTGCACCAAGATGGTGAACAAAAAGGGGGGTATAAGTGACCACATTTTTTTTTGCCTAAAATTAGGGAAACCTAAACTTCACAAAGAGATTTGAGGGTCGTGCACTCAAAACTAGGAGTTGTGTAAAGAATAAGAATTGTGGAACTCTAAATCTTGTTTCTAAACTACTAAAGTTTTTAAAAAATAGATAATATTAAGAGGGTCAAACCTCTCGCGCACGAAAAAATATTCCTGATTTTTTCAGAAAAATATAACATAGGTGTTTCCTTGCGCTTCACAAAATCTATAGTTAGATTTAGTATTTTGCAAAATAATTTGGTAGGATGATATGTAAGAGTGAGATCTAGAAGTTCTGTATTTATTTGTAATTTTCTATTGAGTATCTTATTTTTTATTATTTTTTGAAGTGACTGCATCTTGAAAATTTGGTACTTGTTTGTGCACTAAGCATAACTTGCATCAAAATAATCCAAATTGCAAATTTTTTTTAAAAGTGTCTAGAATCTAGTGTAGAACAGTAATATGTAATTTTTTTTGAATTTGTTCAAGTAGATCAAAAGTTATTAAAAACATGGTAGACATATGTCTATGAGGAATGTGAAAACATTGGTAAAGAAAATTAAAGTTTACTATGCTAATGTTGTCCAAAAATAGAAAAAATTATATGGTCAGGAAGCTTAGAAGATATGTGAGATGATGGTAGTAATTTTAGAGATACCCACTTGATCATTTGTAAAGTTGATGATGACGAAGTCAAAAATCATGTTGAAAGAAGAAAAAGTGTGTAAATGGACAAAATTGGAGGGAAAATGGGCTTGCAAGCCTTAGGGTCATACTCCAAACCTTTTACCAAACCATAAACTGTACGGGTTATGAAGACATAAAACAACATTTTTTTAGTTTCCCATAACCCGTATAGGTTATGAAGACATTAAAAATATTACTTGTAATTGTGTAATACAATACACATTTATATAGATTTACATATATGATATGTTTATATATATATATATATATATATATATATATATATATATATATATATATATATATATATATATAGACTCACACACACACACACACACATGCATGACTCTCTTATTTACTCTCTCTCTCTCTCTCTCTCTAGTTTTATATAACCCGTATGGGTTATGAGAAATTGTGAACGTTGCCATAATTTTATATAATCTGTATGAGTTATGAGAAATTGTCATTAGTTTACATAACCCATATGGGTTATGAGGAAATATTTATATTTGAGTCCCAATAGCCTAAAGGTCAGCAATGCAAGTTTTTTGAAGGCCCCACTACTATTGCACATGATTTTCTAGGATAGTAACAGTCAGGTTTTGTTTATTTTATTGTCAATGTTTCTTTGAAATGATTGATTTGTCTTGTTTTTTGGATTATTTTTGAACTTATTTTATCATGGTTACTTTAGATTATAATAAAATGATGCTCATTTGTTATTTTTATGCTATTTGATTATGGATTGTCCTCATGATGTGATGTATAGGACAATCAATATCAACAATGGGAAAGAACAAGAGAGGAATAATTGAATAACGAGAGGCAACAAAGGAAAGACAAAGGGAGCGTATGAGGAGATTATGTGAAGGTACGACATCTAATGCACCTAATGAAAATGATGCAAATTCAACAACTGAAATTGATATGATGAATGCACCAAATCAAAATGATCAACATACACCAATTCAAATGCATGACATGAATCCACCTAATGAATGCGATGAACATAGAACTTTTGAAAATGATGTAATGAATGCACATGTTAATGAAATTCAAGAAGATTTACCATTTGAAAAAAATGATGTAATGAATGCACCAATCTTAACGCCTCATAGAATAATTCTTAGAAAACCAAATTTTCTAATAGACATTGATGAAAATATTTTGAGGCCAATGCATGATAAGATTTTTGAGAGAAATTCTAGAAGAATGGTTATACAAATTTGGAATAACTATTTTGAAAACTTAAATCAAAGTGGAAGATGCCAATTAGTTGTTGAAATGATTAAAAATCTAAAATTTAGAGAGAATGAAAATTTTGGGGTTAAGAACATCTAAAAATAGTAGTGAAAGAACCATTGTGAGAAATATTTTTGATGCATACCAATCCATTGGTTTGAAATCACACTCTAAAGATGCTAATGTTACTCCTTGTGTCCTCACATCAACCATAATGGGAAAGGAAATGAAAAAATATCATTTAATAAGCAAAACAAGCAAGTCATTAAGGATAAATAGAACCACATTACACCATGCTTTAGATAGGTGAGACAAAATTGAGGATCCTAATAATAATTCTCTTTGGGCATTCTCGGGTAGACTCCCACGCAAGGACAAGGTTGTTGTTGATGCACTTAAATCATTAATTAAGAAATATTGGCATGACAACACAAGGGTTTCACCCAACCAAAGAAATGTTGTTAGAAGATGAATTGGAATTAGAAACCGTGAGCCACATCCAAACAACTACTTAGATATGACACAAACACAATTTTATGAAAGGTTTCTTCAAAGATTTCCTCAGATTAAAATTAGTCAAAGATTTTTTGAGATGAAAAAACCATTTTATGTTAAGATTAATCATGCACGTACTACATGTTGTAGGGTTCATGTTGAGTTTTCCATGCATTATGATATTTATCACTATATATGTGGTACTTTGCACGTTAACAATGTTTTGGAGCTATAGACACCTAAAAATCCACTTGTTAATTAAATTTATTTTAATTAATAAAAGTCCTGATGATATCATCATTAATTAATTAATTAATTTTTATTGTTATTATCCTCTTCTATTTTAATTAAAGTCATTTAATTAAATAACCCCTCCCAAAAACATTTAAATCCAATTTAAATGTTTATCCCTCCCATTTATTAAATTAATTTAATAAATAAAGCACTCAACCAAATCCTCCTTAAATAAATTAAATATTTATTTAATTCCCTAAAATCCTAGATATCTTCTAGACTCTTCTAAACCTATCCTCTCATCCCTAATCATCCCCTAACCTTGCTTAACGGGTGAGTCCTAACCCTCTTAACCTAAACCTCTCCCTTTAATCCAAGGTCAACACCCTCATTAATGAGCCTTACACACTCATTAATGAACCCTTACACCCTAATTAATGGCTATTACAACCTTATTAGTGAGAGACCATCCCCTTCCTTCCACCTTTATCCCCTTCACACTTCCCTAGTGTTGCTCACACATGTGTGAACACTATTGGTCTCTCAACCTATTAAAGGATATCCTTATCCCTTTGACCCTAAGCCTTAACCCTTGGTTCTAAACCCTAACTACCCTTCCTCAAATCCTATAAATAAACCTCATTCCATGAGAAAAATAACAACTCACTCTTTATTTCAAGCATAGTTATAATGTTAAATTGCATCTAGGATCGTATGGCATACACTAACATTTCCAGTTTTCTTCTTGCTTTTCATGTTTTGTAACTCATCTTAGCATAAGATTAATGGATTAACTTAGTTTATTTAAAGAATTTCATATCATCTTTAATCCATATCACATTTTTTTTTAAAGTTAAAATGAATCTTGCATCCTCATTACTAGCTTAGAATATGCATTTGCTTCCATTGCACCCTTGGAACCTTAGGGGCAAAACTAGTTCCCTATACCAAGTTTTGTGTCATTTTTGGGTCTCCATGGCTTGAATATGGTCCTAATATTCCCTAATCTACATTGGGGACATGATCATTGTTCTTAGAGAGAACACCCACATCCCTCTTAAATGAGCAAATCAAACAGTGCCTAGATGCTCCCGTTTTGGCTCAATCTGAGGTGGCTTGTGAATAATTTTTATATATGTCAAGTATGTTGTTTTTCAACTAAATTTTGAATGTATTAGAATTATCCTAACAGGTTAGGTTCACATCATTCATATTTTGGCATGCCTGGTGGGACACCCACCATGTATTTCAACTGCATTTTTAGGGGTTTTTGATAAAAACAATCACATTTTCTGGAGATATCGTACAACCCTATGGGAATCCTAGTATGAGTAAAATCCTCTATCCTTATTTACTCATATTGGAACCCCTTTATTCTCATACAAGACCATGTACTTGTAAGGAAACTCAGGTGCGAAAATAGCTTCCTACGCTAATCTCTATAGGAGAGTATTGTGCAAATTCTTTTAAATCCTTACAATTTAAGATTAGTTAACTACTTTAACAAAGATATTGCAACCACATACCATACATATAGAAAAATAGAGAATGACACAATGATATACCCTAGGGAAACCTTTTGGTAAAAACCCCAGCACTCCAAAACCTGCACAATGTATTGATCAAAACTATTACAGCTTACAATACACTTGCAATGCAAGTTCTTTCAGAAGATTTCTAAACCCTTGAAGACAAATCACGACAGCATAAAATGTTCCAACAATACACTCACATCATCTCTCTTCGTAACCCTAAAAAAAGCTTATATCATGGGCTTCACTTTTTAGGGCTACTCCCAAAGATAACTGTATTAGGGTTTTACCATTCTCCAAGAAAATAGGAACCCCCAAATTTTTTTCAGGGTGATGCCCCGAACCCCACAATTGGGGAAGAGTGTACAGTACTCAAATTTATCAATTGCCACATGTCTTCACCTATCATTGAATCTTCCTGACATAGCTCTTACGTGTCATAGGAATCCGTCATAACCATTTTAGCCATGATCTCCTTACACACAATTCAAGATGCCGACACATCAACATTATTTGCAAGAAATACATTTTACAAAACAAATAATCAGAATAGGAATTATCCAAGGTTGAGACACCTTATTCCTAACAGTACTGAATTGTATTGGCCTTTTGCAAGTCATTTCTGGCCCTTGGCATATCTTTTGGCCCTGTTTTCTCATATGGTGAGTCATGTATACTCGCATGGGGATTACTCCTGACTTGTATGAGTAAAAAACCCAAAATAACCTATCCTATTTACTCGTATGGGAAACATGGGGCATATTTTGGGCCCTAGTCTTGGGTTTGTTTGGGTTTTCAGGTTCCTACATGTTGTTCCTAATCCTCAAATTTGTAGGATCTTACTTGGTTTTTGTAGGTCATCCTTTGAGAGAAAGTTTTTTAATCAAAAACATCAAGGTCCCAAGGTTTAATAATCTCATTTTTCTATTTAGGAACAAAGGCAACTTCATTTAAGCTTAAACAAAACCTTCATTCAATCTCGAATGCCTAAACTGAAATAATCTACGTATCTTCCTAAAGGGTTAAAAATCAATCAAGGCTAATCCTAAAATGAAAAATTTCAACCTTCACACTTTGATTTGAGGTTAAAATGAACCCTAGCTAAGAAATATTGAATATCTAAGGTTTTTATGCAATCCTAAGTGCAATTTAGGAACACCCTAATCTTTTGGACTTAAAATAAACCCTAAATCAAATCTTGAATACATACATGGAATAAACAAGAAAATATCACACTTTGGTTTCTAAAAACAAATCTCAAAATCTTGAAAGCTCTCAAAGTATAAATCTTCAAATATTCTTTTTTTTCCTAAAGGGGAAACCCTAAACCTAATCTTTAGTGACTAAAGGAAAGAACAAGGAAAAACTAAGCAAATCTCAAAACTTCCTTTTTGACTTAAATTGAATGCAAATCAAATATTGAATTAAAAATGGAATGAACAAATCAAAGTTAACTATTTCATTTTAGTTCTAAAAATATTCCATCTTGAATGCATAAATTGAAGCAATCTCAATCAAAACACTTCATCTTAGTCTCTAAAAAGAATAAAAAATTTAATCTCGAATAGTAAAAGATAAAACATTTGAAATTTCCCCCAAGTTCCAAAAGTTTTCTATTTAAAAAAGGAAAAGAACTCTACATCCTAGTCATGTGTGCTTAAGAATTTATAGCATAACACACTTAAAATCAAATTTGGGAAATGAACTCTTCATGATGTACTTTTAGGAAAGAGTTTTAAAATTCTTGTAAATCCTTTTAAAATAAGTGATTCAGGTGAAGTCCAAATCCTTTCCCCATACCTTCATAGAATTTGGGTGAAAAACTAAAGGTTGGATTGGTCACTTGACTCTAGTGAGGCCCGTCGAGAGAGAAAAGTGCTTCCTCTTTGGACAATGACCTCAAATTGGTATTTCTTTGATCGATATATAAATAAAGCATTGAGAAAACTCTTGCTTCATCCCCTCAAGCTTGGGTGAGGTGCGTTGATGGTAGCCTGAGGTAGGTGAATATCCCTACTATTTTGGCATGGTCAACTAGGCTCTTAAGTGAGTCACACATGTACAAACTGATTGGGAGGATGCCATAGACATTTCTAGACACCTATTAATCCGAGGCTTCTTGATCTACCCCTAAAGGCTTTCTAATCTTTGTGCAAGGAGAATAGTAATCTCCCCAAGACACTCATCATATTGTGCCATCCTTGAGTGCCACTTAGAATTGGATAATACGACATCATGACTAGGGCCATTGTGTGCTTGGTGATGGCCATATTCTGATTAGCTCTTGGATGTGTGCCTAAGTCTATGAGAAAAGGTTTATTAGTCAAGCCAAAATCCCATAGGGTAAGATTGATTATGTGTATCTTCTAAGTTTGAGACCCAGTACAAAACATCTGTTGAATATACACATTTCTAAAAGCATTATCAGAGTCTTTGCCATCATTTCTTGTATCTTGCAAGGTTTCCTTGTCCCTTTCTTGATTTTTTTTGGTCCTTTGTCATTGGAGAAAAATAAAATGGAAAGCCACACTCAATTGGCCTTATCCAAAACACCTTAAAGATGAAGTACTCTCAAAATCAGTTATTCAGAAACATTGTTTAAAACCAATCCAAGCACTTACCTCTTCAAGATATGTCCGATTCAACCAAGCATAAGAAAGCCAAGTTTCCCAATTCTCATGTCCATCAAGAGAAGAAAGTTGTAGAGAGAGACCTCAAAGATCATCAAACATCCCTAAAATAAATCCAAGAAGAAAACAAGTATCAGGAGAGGCTAGACAACGTGGGTCACAATGCAAGGATCAAATAGTTTGCAACACTTTTTTAGATCAATCAACAGTTTGTTACCTTAGAAAGTGAAGATTAGTTAGCCCAGCGCATATCCATATTTCTTTCAGAATCTCAAAAATTTGTTTCGGCATCCTTGTATCCTTCCATCATAGATCATATTCCTAGTTTCATCATAGATCATCTTCCTAGTTGCATCATAGATCATCATCCTTCTAGTTTCATATCAGGTCATGCCCTTAGAATAAGCCTCATCTCATCCATACCCACCATCCTTCAAATCAATCCAATCTAATCTAGAAATCCAAGTCAGAATATAGAATCCTTGAATCAAATCCAACCTACCCAAATCATCCAATTGGTGTCATATCCTTTGAGTTGCTCAATCCTCATCCTAAATCAAACATCACCTCCCTTCGACAAAGAATTTTCTAGGGCATCTCGTACTTATCTTTGTAGGCCTCATCATCTCAAGCAAGAGATTGGTGTGCACTGACAAGGATCCCTTAATCTGAAGATCATTAGTCTATCCTAGGTTGACAATCCTATCCTCTTTGATCCTACATCATGAAGAAACAACTCATTTTCAACACTTAGTAAATCTCTATTAGATAAATGAGAATGGGGGTGAATCAATTAAGTCTAGTATCTTACAGTTCCAAATAATCCCAGATGTATGTAACAAAACTTTCAAATCAAATAATCAACTCGGTAAAATATCAACTGTTCCTTTCTCTTCATATACTGATTACTAGTAAATTAAATACTGTGTTTATCAATCTATCTAGTTATATTAATGTGTAAATTAAAATAAAAATTCAGCACATCCATACACATATAACAAATAGATTTTTAACATGGAAACCCTGTTAGGGGAAAAACTACCTAGGACCAGTAACCCAAAATAATTCACTCTTCTAAAGTGATCTCGGTTAGGAGCCAACCTTGTTAAAGGTTACACAACACACTATGAGGTATGACTTGGTTAGAGGATTTATCACTAACAATTCTCCCTTGACCAATCATTGACTATGGGTTCAACAATAAAAAAATCAACATTCATTGAATGTTATATTGAAATATAAAGACTGTTAAGTCCCACTCGGTTAAGAGATTTATCTGTAACAATGGTTAAAGTGATACAATAATGATCTCATTCAAGTACAACTTAGATTTGCAAATTTTCAGATCTATGCTAATCTCAAAAATACCTCTGATCAATAATTAATTCAATATCTCCATTTCCTCCAACTCTATTATGCTTGGTAATTACTTTCTTGGACACTTGGTGTTGTCTGCAAATTTTCTTGGTTCTGTCTTCAACTGGTTTGATCAGTGTTGCATGAAAAAAATCTTTTCACATTAATTCTCCTACATCAGACTCAATAATGAATCTCATGTCTCCTTATATAGATGTCATAAACCATTTTCTTTCCATTAATAGATTTTGTCTCTTAATCTTCACTGTAGATTTTGCCACTTTAACCTTCCTCGATAGTTGTGTTAATAACACATTTCATTATTCTTCATCCAATCATCCTTGAATTTTTTCAGCCATTAGATCATCATAACAAACATTATCATTTACATCATAATCATAAACAATTGTCTAGCTCATCATCTTTAGTTGGCCATCACAAACTCCATTTATTTTTTTCACTCGGTCAATACCATAATGCATCAGTGATAACTAGCTTGGTTAACACTATACTCGGTATACACTATGCTTACTCTATGTATACATAATTATTCATTTAGCAACCATATAAACTTGTTCAATCCTACTCTTCAATACATAATAGAATCATGTAATACAATCAAGTCATTAACATAATGTCATAGACTCATCAATAAGTTACCCAATGTATACCATATCCATATCTTTCTCATTCATCTCATCTTTATGTAGATATTTCATTCCTTTACCATTTTTCCTTCTTTAAGATGTTTGTAACCATCATGATAAGTACAGTCAAAACTAGTTGACATCAATGAAAATACATTAACTAATTTAATGTCTTACATAAACTTTAGTATCTCAGTGATCATAAATCACTATCTTTCAATTATGCATTCCATTGTCAAACTTTCCTTCAAGATATTCAATCAGTTGTAGTTTATCAATATCTCCCTTTGGCATTGATGGAAACACAATATGAAATATGCCATAAAATACCAAACATCTACTCTACAACTCTGTAAGAAAATGATGTAACTCGGTAGGCTCTCCCTAGCTTGTTCATTTATTATGTTTAATCATTACACAACATTAATACTCCATGCAGTCTCTCCCTACAGATTTGATCTTCTCTCCCTATGTGTATATTCTCTTCTCCTATTGTCTTCTCTCCCTTTAGATAAATATTTCATTGATTCTTCTCTCCCTTTAACAAAAATGCCAAAAAAAAATAAAAAATTCTTCAATAGATAAAATATTATCTCTAGTGTTTGGTTCATCTAAAGTACCTTGCATGTACTAATATATAGTTTCAGTTTGTCTTACATCTTTCAGCTTTCACAACCTCAGGAAACCTGAAGTGTTAACATCATACATCAAAATCATTTGATATTCTAATAAAGTATAGGTTGATACAACCTCCTAATCACCTTAGTGACTGATAGAAACAGATGGACCCCTAGTCTAGTCCTCAAGTACTCGAATGTATTCTGAGGTAAGGGTTTAGTGAATATATCAACAAGTTTCTCTTGTGATTTCACATACTCTAGTTTCACTTGCTTTTCTTGTACTTGTTCCCTCAAGTAGTGATACTTTATAGATATATGATTTGTCTTTGCATGCATCACTAGATTCTTAGAAATATTTATAGCACTAGTGTTATCATAATATATTATCACTGGGTCGGTGATCTCTTCATTCATGCCTTCCAAAAATTGTTTTATCCATGCAATGTTCAAACAAATAGAAACAACAACAATATATTTTGCTTCTGTAGTGGACTGATAAATACATCCTTGTTTCTTACTTATCCAAGTAACTAGTCTTTCTCCCTAAAAGAATGCTCTACCAGTAGTGCTCTTTCTATCATCAATGTTTCCAGCCCAATCTGCATCTGTGTAAAATTTCAGTTTGAAATTTCCCTCTTTCTTGTACCACAAACCATAGTTTTTAGTGTTCTTCAAATATCTCAAAATTATTTTTACAATAGTCATATTTGGTTTGTTAGGATTAGTAGAAAATATTGCTACAAGTCCAACTGTGTGTGCAATATTTGGTCTACTATATACAACATACATCAACTTACCAATCATTGATCTGTATAATGTCTGGTTTACCTCAGTTGAATGATCATCCTTTGTCAATTTACATCCAGTGACCATAGGTGTACCGACTGGTTTTGAATCCTCCATACCAAAGGTATTCAATACTTCTTTTATGTACTTCAATTGAGTAATATATATGCCTTCACTTTGTTGTAAAATTTGCAAGCCAAGAAATAATTTAATCTCTCAAAAAATTGACATTTTAAATTCTTTTCTCATTTCATCAGCAAATAATTTGTATAGATTATCATGTCCTCCAAATATGATATCATCAACAAAAATTTCAGCAATAAGAATCTTATCATCAGTTCCACCTTTTAAGTATAAATTGATGTTGCCACTTGTTATAACAAATCCAATACTGAAAAGGTAAGAGTACAGTCTTTCATACCATGCTCTTGGTGCTTGTTTTAATCCATATAATTCTTTGTACAACTTACATACCATGTTCATTTGATTAGGATCAACAAAACCTTCAGCTTGTTCAATGTATACCACTTCTTCAAGTATTCCATTCAGAAATGTAGATTTAACATCCATTTGATAAATTTTAAATCCTTTGTAAGCAACATAAGAAAGCAATATTCTAACTCCTTCAAATCTAGAAATTGGTGCAAAAGTCTCACCATAGTCAATTCCTTCTTCTTGTACATACCCTTTTCATACAAGTCTTACTTTATTCCTAGTGAATTCTCCATTTTCATTCAACTTGTTTTTGAATATCCATTTGGTTCCAATTACATTCTTATCATTTTGTCTCAGTGCCAATGTCCATGTTTTGTTTTTTTGTATCTGCTCAATTTCTTCATTCATGGCTTTAATCCATTCATCATTTTCAAGTGCATCTCTAATAGTTTTAGATTCAAATTAACAAACTAAGCATGTGTTGTTTCTCAACTTACTTCACATCATCATGCCATCTTTCTTGTCTCCAATAATTTGATTATGTGGATGATGTCTCCTCACATATTTTACAAGTACAAGCTTAGTCCTTTGTTCTTCATTGTGTTCTCCACTCGGTGTAGGATCATTATCTTCATCGGTAATAGTTTCCCGATTATCAATTTGTAAAGAATGATGCTCGGTAACGCCAGGCTATTGCTTGGGTAGAGTATCAAGTTGCTCAATGTTAGTAAATCTACCATAATCTTCTGGTTCCTTTTTTAATTTATTCAACATTTTTCTTAGCAAATTCATCAACTCTCACATTTCCACTTTCAATCATCTTGTTAGTAGCCTTATTCAAACATTTGTAAGATTTTCTCTTAGTAGAATATCCTAAGAATATTCCTTCATCACCTTTTGAATCAAATTTCCCATTTCTATCATCTTTCAAAATGTAACATCTACTTCCAAATATTCTAAAATAACTTACATTAGGTGTGTAACCATACCATAATTCATAGGGTGTCTTGTTTTAATATTTCTTCAGTTGAACTCGGTTCAATGTGTATACAATAGTACTAACAACTTCTCTCCAATATATCTATGCAACATCTTTTTCAATCATTAGTGTTGTTGAGCATCATTTTTACATGAGGACAACAGCTAGGAATTTACGCGAGCAAATTCCCCTCTTGGAAGACTGATGGAATCAATCTCAAGGTTCCTTCTGGCTGGGTCTCAACTACTTGGATAGCTCAGTGGAAGACAAATATGAATTTGTTAAAAAGGAGGCCTTTGCTGGTTCTTCTCTTAAGGGAAACTGTAAAACAAACTTTTAGGAAACCAAAATATCTCTCTTTTTTTTATATGATTTTCAAATTTAGGAATGAAAGGAATGTTGGTTTAATTAATCATTAGAAAATAACTTGCGAGACAGGTTAGATGATGTAGGGTAACAAGAGATTTGAATGAAACTACTAAAAATAAACCTAATGGACATATGCTAGCATCACACCACCATGAGAATTAAATAACCAAGAAGATGAAGAAACCCACAAAATAGAGATCAGATCATGTCACAATCTTTAGCTAAATGGATGCACTCATGAGCGTAATTGAACAAATGTAGACGTATGATAAGACAAAACTCATCAGATCACGAAGCCACCCCAGATGTGCACACACATGAGATAAGTTAATCTTCAAGAACCAAAGAATACTCTTCTCAGAATTTGTCACAACACAACAATGCAACACTAGCAAACACCGAACTAATAGATCACATACTTAAAATCATTAAACAACCAATTGGTTCTTTGAAATAAAAGAATGAGCAATTCACACATTCATAAATTTCACATAGATAGAAGATAAATCACACCATATTGAATGAAGCACCAATTGTATATATTGTATTAATGATCAAATTGACCCTCATTACATCATTTTATTATAATTTATAGAGCGACACTCTTATTTTCCCAGCTAGGGTTTGGTTGCAACTAAAACTTGAAAGTAAATCTAAACTAGAGATTGCATTGATGAAACTATCTCTAAAACTTAGTTAAACTACCCTAGCACGAAATTAAACCTCATGCATTACAAAGCTTTGAATAAATTATGCATTAAATAACTCAGAAATGAAGCTGGAACTCATGCATGCACTTGATAATCTTCATGTTTCTACCCTTGATCTTTAACTTCAGCTTCTCCACATGAACCAAACTGGAAGAGATCCCAAAATCATGCACAAATGATCCCAAAAAAGAACCCCAGATGACTGGAAAATGATCTCTGAGATAACTAGAGTTAACTTTCAAACGTGCCCAAAAATGCCCAAATCTTGACATTTGGTCTAAAAAAATCAAGCTCCAAAATGGACTAAGTACTAAGTCCTCCATCTCCAAAATTTTGGACTTCGGACTTGTCGGTGGCCGAAAAATCCCTAGGGCCGAAATGCCAAAAATCAGGCTCCGCAAAAATGGCTAAGTGTCAAAACTGTATTTTTTGTACACAAAATCTGGCTGGACTTGGACTAGATGCTTATTAGCTAGGGGGCACTTCTAGATGTGCTTTCTTGAATCTTTCCACAATCTCAAGGACTTAATCAAAGTTCAACATCTTAATCCTTGAAGGACTTCTTGCTACCTATATCGGAAGGCAATCAACTCTTTTGCAAAAGCTTTTATTTCCTCTTCTTGAGATAGCATCTTATGAATCTCCTCCTTCTAATAGAATATTTGTTGGAGATCTTCTTTAGTCTTCACTCCTGAGAATATTTATAGATACTGGTTGATGGTGACATTTACTAAGTGCATGTTCTTCTCATCCTCTTCATCATATAGATCTAAGTCCAGACCTTTAAAGAACTTCTATAACTCTTCCACAAAGAGCATGTTGTTATCTCTCCTCTTATTCAATCTTTTGAGGACCTTTTCAAATATGGCCAATGCTACTGTTATCTCCTAGATCCATCGCTCAAAACTATCTAAATTTGAGCCTTCATATATCTTTACCAAAACTTGGAAGTGCTTCTTCCTCAGTACTGTCAGCTCATCTAATACCTTCTGCCAGTTTAGGATCGTTTACTCCACACCATTCTCCTCACTCATGATCTCAACCAATGAAGTTATTCCTACCAATATGCTTCGAAGAGGCCTTAGAATCCTCCTAAGGGATAGACTAGAAAATTTCTCAAAATCTAGCTTCCAATCAGCACACGCCTATACAAAAGAATGTGGTATATCTGTACTGATCTCCCCTTTCTTCTCCAAAATTGCCTGTAATGAGGCCTTGGGGTTGTTAGGGTCAATGGGACCCGTTGTCTTCAAAATGAATCTTTTCAAGGCTTCATTCTACTCTACTAGAGCCTTTATCCTTTCTTCTTCTTTATCCATGAAGCCAAGAGCATGCTTCAATCCTAGAGTAGCCAAGGTTTTACTACCTTCTTTGGTGGGCTCCCCCAAGTCTACCTCCTCCAACACATAGTCATCTGGAGTGATCTCAATTGTACTAACATCCATTGTGGGAACAACCATCTATGCCTTCCACCTACCCGCTTGGTCTTGTGTTACATAGGACAATGTTCTTGCTCGAGTAATTGATGCCATTTGGTGGAAGGCTTGCCCTAACGTGGTCATATCAGCTTCATCATCTGTGTACAATTTGACCCTTAGATATATCTCTTTGGTGAACCAAGTGGGCTTAGAGAAAGAGTTCAATGGCTCATATGGAGTAGCCAGTGCAGAAGAAGTTTCCAGGTGCTTTGTTTCCATTTCCTCTTGACTTTCTTCTTCCTTTTCTATTTCCTGTTCATCTCCTATATTCTGCTCACCTTCCTCCTATGTCTATTCCTCTTCATTAGTTGTCTACTACTCATCAGCCATTTGTTCCTCTATATCTATTTGTTGTTTCTCCTCCTTAGTGTGTGTCTCTTCTTCAACTTGTGATTCTCCTTGATCAGTGGGCTCCTCTGATCTTGTATGCTCTTCTCCTACTTTCTACTCATCAGCTATATGTGTGTCCTTCTCAGGCTCTTGCAAGCTTTGAGGTGCTAACTCATCTTGGTTAGGAGGTGGAGTGGGAGCGAAAAAGGGAGCAGGTGAAGGCATTTGAGGTGGATTTGGTGAGGGAACATGGGATGATGAAGATTTTTGGGGCAATGGAGTGGTTTGTACCAGAGGGGGAAGTGGAGTGGTAGGTGGCATTTGATGCAGAAATGGAGGTGGAGTGGGATGCAATAGTGGAGGTGAAGGTGGAATGGATGAGACCAAGGGGACCTATGTAGCTGTATCTTATTTGGAGGTGACCCCAATAGAAGAGTCCTTATCTAGCTTTGCAGTATCCTTTGGAACCTCGACCATCTCAACATCAACTTGTTTTTGAGGCTTTTGTTGGATGTCCTCTCTTACCTTGCTATGTGGGACCGTGAATTATGTGGGAAAAGAGTCAAAATTTACTGACTCTCCTTGGAATGGGCCCTGTTGTTTAGATTCCTGGAAACAATGTAGCCCTTCAAAATCCCTGATATCAAATTCATCATCGCCCAAGGCATCTAGGTTTATGGGCTCCTCTTGAGTTTCCCTCTGATTTCCTCTGGATCATCATTCAGTCTTCTTCTCTTCTTCATGGACCCCACAGACCTTGTCCTTCTATTGAGAGGGATTTCATCCAACTCAGCCTCATCTTCTTGTAATAGGGTGTCCATCTATGTAGGCGTGGAGCCTTTCTTTCTTTTGTAAACATGGCCCTTGATTACTCTGGCCAGCTTAGGTCCTATGATTTTGAACTTTGTTTTCTTGGCCATGTTTGGAGAATTGTGGCTGCTGGATGAAAGCACATTTGGTGGTGCAATGCTTTTGATCATCCTGATCTTTTCCTTTTTAGAGTGCATGGCTAGACCATATGTAGTGGGGTGCTCATGTCTATATACAGTTTCCAGCTTTAGAGGAGCATCCTCTTTGAACTGTGGTTTCAATATCTTTTCTCCCTTCTTATTTTATTTAGAGAGGTGCTCCAGGTTTTGTTTCATTGGCACCAGTTTCATTGGGAAAGGATGGGAAATCCATGATCTGGTCACCTTGACCACATATCGGGCTTTGAACTCAATGTCATCATTTTCATCTCGGTCTACCTCTGCATTTAGGATAGCCCTTTCATATACCTTGTCTATATTGTAAATAGAGTCCAAGATGTCTTCAAAATCAACATCTCTCACCTTTTGAGGGATTCTTAATGAAAGAGAGGTCTAGGCTAGCTCCAAAATCATTTGGCAATAGTCACAGACCCTAACCTCATAGTCATCCACATAGTTTTCCCAATGATCTTCCACATGTGACTCATGGACATAGTGCCTTCCCATTATATGGCTGTAAGTACCAATGGGATCAAAATGAGGCCTCACCAAATTGTAGGTTGTTAGTGGGAATTCATCCCATTCCCAGGTCAGAGACTTGCAGACCTTCATATCTAGCATGCAATGGGGGCCGATAGAAATGGGAAAATACTAGTAATGCTTCTTCTTATGATTGATATGTCCATGTGCGTTAGATAGCTACCTTGCTATCTCTAGGAGAACTACCTTGTCAGAAGGGTATCTTGGTAACTTCTTCGATGCCAGGGTGATTCCTGCCACCTGAATGTATGTGAAGGTTCGGAACTATATGTAGAATGCCCCAAGGGCATTTAATTTTTCTACTACTTCCATGAATAATATTTTAGCATAATCTCCCTCAATGGAGCATATGATAGCAAATATGAAAGCATCATTAACAATTCTCAAGTCCGGGCTGTTATGTGTGTAGAAATATTTCCTCACCAATTGAGGATACAATGTAAATGACCATGTGTTTTTTTACCCCATTACACCAAATTTGATCAACCCTGGGTAAACTGCCCTTGCGGCTAGTAGATACATGAAATATGACATCATGTAGAAATGAGGATCTGTCTTTACCTGAACCAATTGCTCATCAAGATTATCGCTTAGAATGGAAGCCCAATCAAACCTGGCTTGCGTCTCCCTTATCTTCTAGATTAGCAAGATCATCCATGGCTCCAATTGAGAAGACTTTTCTAATCCATACACTCTGCTGATCATTGTTATTGTAGCTTGGATTTATTCTTTCATATATCCCCTTCTTATGTCAATCCTATCTAGTTTACCCTTTGGCATGGGCTGCATGAGGTACTCATTGTTCACAATGTTGTGGGCCCATTGCACATCTTTATTATAAAACTCCATCCCTTTGTTGATATGGAAATTAAAGAACTTATCAACCCCTTTGGGCAAATAGAAGACATCTTCGATGTTGTCTAGCCTCAGGTCTAGAACTAACTCACCAAATCTATTTTTCACCATGCGCTCATTGGGCACATAGTTGCTGGCCAATGTGTTAATCAAGTCTACTGATAGGATGGATACTGGGTGAGCCGCTACGTTCACGAGATAACAGTGTACCAGGGAGGTGCAATCTTCTAATCACCCTACTAGTTGAGCATATTTTTTCAAGTAGTCATTCCAACTTACGTTACCGATGTCTATGTCTGTTATGCCTACATGCAATTTGGTCACCTTAGAAGGTGGATGGTACCCTTTGAATTGATATTTCATTACTGGTGGTGCTACTACCTTCTCAACCATATTTGTAGAGAGGACAAGACATGGATCAGTAACATGATAGGCAAAAAAATTAGAAAACCAAGTATATTATCAAAATTAAGCTCAAAAGGGGCTACATAAAACACATTCAGCCTTTTAGACTTTCAGGGGTATGAGACCTCTGAAAGGCTGAAAAGGATGAAAAGAAGCTTGATGGATTTGCTTTGAGAAAACCTCCTTTCGACTCTTTCAGTGAATCAGAAGTGTGAAACCTTCACGGGCTGAAAAGACTAAATCACCGACGAGATACCTTGGCAGTTTGCGTGATACTTCAAAAGTTTTGATGAGGTAGGAAAGACAAAACTTCGATGTATGAAAGGGCTGAAAGGCCAAAACACTCGAATGCATGGGCAAAATATTGGTCTCTAGTCTCGGTGTTTCAGAGGGCAGGATGTTTTGGTGTGCACCAACACCGAAACATTGAAAGATGCAAAAAGCACTGTTTACACCATTTGAAAAGACTTCACATGCTCAAAAGTTTCAGACCCTGAAGGTCTGAAACTAGGGTTTTATAGTCAGACTAAAAAAATGAGTCCAACAGAAAGTTTGAACACAAACTCACTGAGGGGATGCAACGTGACTACCTTGGTGATCCCTAAGGCTGAAAAGGCTGACCCAAAACAAACTAGATGTATGGGAAGGGCCGAAAAGGCCGAAAACACTCAAACCCTAACCTACGACAGGCCTAAAATGCTAAAAATCAAAGAAACCTAATCTACAAATGAAACAACAAATGAAAAGAAGAGGGGGGAAAACCACCAACCTCAAAAATGATGAATGTGAGGATGATCGGCGAAGATAGGAGACCAACGTGAGGAAAAGATAGCGAGCAATGCATGAAATAGGGTGGAGATGAAAGAGCAAGAGAAAAAATTGAGTTCAAAAAGCCCGCCCTTTCCTTATATAGGCCAAAACCAACAGATGACATCATCACCCTGGTTGGTTAGCCTTTCAGCCTTTTCAGGGGTTTCAGACCTTCAAAAGGCCAAAACTATGAAAGGCCAACTCCCTTTCGAGAAGTTGGACTTTTGGAACTTCGGACCTCTGACAAGTCCAAAATGCTGCCATGGTTGATAATCGCTTAAGGAAATGCTCCAACCCCTCGTTCCTTTTGGCCTTTCACACTTTCAAACATCTGAAAGTGTGAAAATGCGACAAGGCTGAAAGGCCAAAAACACCAAAAACAAAACAAAAAGATAGAAAAGAGGGCAAGCAAAACAAGCCAAAAGAAAAAAAAGGGGGTCCCCTAAGGCCAAAAGGCCAAAAGGGGAGTGTGGTTGTGGGACCACAACAAGTGTTCTAACACAATCAAGAATAGATCTATTCCTCCTTTCAGCAATCCCATTCTGTTGGGGTGTCCTCGGTGTATAAACCTATCTCTTGATTCCATGCTCATTAAAAAATTTAGTGAACTCATCAGAAATAAACTCACCACCTCTATCTGATCTCAAGAATTTCAGTTCTTTACCACTTTCTCTTTCCACTTTAGCTTTAAACCATTTAAACATCTTAAAAGCTTCAGATTTTTCTTTCAAGAACATGACAATCATCATCCTAGAGTAGTTATCAACAAGCAAGATAAAATACCTATCTCCATAATAACTCTGAGTTCTCATAGGACCACATAAGTTGGTATGAACCAACTCCAAAATAGCATTAGATAAATAGATTTTTCTCTTAAAACTAGATTTTGACATTTTTCCCATTTGACATTATTTGCACATGACATGGTCAGGTTTAGATAAGCTTGGTAAACCTCTAACTCTCCTTTTCTTACTGATCTTAACCATGTTATCAAAATTCACATGACATAACCTTTTGTGCCACAACCACACATCTTTATTTCTAGCCATTAAATAAGAAGTTTCAACATTATCAAGATAAAATAGATCACCTTTAGATTGTTCACCAGTACCGACCAACTTTCCAGTCTCATCATAGATTTTCACCTTTCTATTCTCAAATGCAACTTGGTGAACTATGTTATTCAGTTGTGCTACACTCAACAAGTTATAATTTAGTCCCTTCACCCAATATGCATTCTCACATCTGATCTTATTGTTCAATAATATAGACCCTTTTCTCTTTACCAGACAAGGTGTATCATTTCCCATTTTAACAGATCCACCATTATAATGTTCAAGGTATTCAAATTTTTCTTCATCACCAGTCATATGATGTGTACAACCACTATCAATAATCCAAGTATCATTCTTGCTAACTTTAGAAATAAGTGTTGTTTCAGCATAGATTTCTTCCTCTTTTGAATCTTCTTTCAAAGTTACGAATACTACCTCAATGTCTTCATCGATGTCAGTGTTGATGTCATCATCATCATCTTCAACAAGGTAACACGCCTTCGTTCCCTTGTCTTTATAATCTCAATTACTCCTCTCATACTGTTGGTAGCCTCTGTGTTCTCGGTTATGTCTTCTATCAAAATTCCTTTCACTAGATCTTTCATCATTTTTCTCATCTTCTATCCTGTTTAGGACATCTAGCTATAATATGGCCAATCTCTTTACAGTTAAAGCATACCAAAGGTAGTTTTCCTCTATATCTTCCTTTACATTTATGCATTCTTCTAGTCATTAATGCTTCAAGTTCATCAAGTTCATCCTCATCACTATCACTATCACTATCACTCTTATTTATTATCATGTATTTGCTACTTGATTTATTAATTTTTAGAGCTCACATAAATTCAGATTCAATAGTAGGAACAACACTATTATCAAAGTTATTCAACTCAAATACAACCAATCTACCAATTAGAATATCAAGTGTAATATGATTACCAGGAGCTGATCTCATCTCATGAATTGCAGATACTCTAATAGCATAAGTAGGCAATAAGGTTATGAGAATTTTACTTACATCAGTCTCTTTTTTAATAATACCTCCTACTCCTTGGATAGCATTCACAATCTCCTTGACTCAGTTGTTGTACTATGATATGCTCTCTCTTTCTTTCATTTTCATGTCATCAAACTTTCATCTAAGAATTTTGGCTTTAGCCCTTAACACATTCACATCTCCTCCATGAACTAGTGTAAGCTTGTGCCACATCTATTTAGCAGAAGTACATGTCTTAACATCTTCAAATTCAACATTTGATAAGGAATCAAGAAGATCTATCATTGTAGTATTATGTTCATGTCTTTCTCTCATTTGATCAAATGTCAAAGGTCGAATAGGCAAGATGAATTCATTGTCCAAAATGTATAATGCAGATTATCCAATCCCTGATAGATACAATCTCATTCTTCTTTTCCATGTTGAGAAGTTGTATTTGTTCATCTTTGGAACCTCTCTCTTATACATCTTGTGATCTTTATCTTAAGTCCTTCAAACTTTCTTTCCAAGCACTCTTTTCTCTGATACCAATTGTTAGATAATTGAGAGAGGTGGGTGGGGGTGAATTAGTTAAGTCCAGTTATCCTACAGTCCCAAATACTCCCAAATGTATGTATCAAAACTTTCAAATCAAATAATATACTCGATAAAATATCAACTATGCCTTTCTCTTCATATACTCATTACCAGTAAATTAAATATTGTGTTTACCGATATATCTAGTCATAGTAATGTGTAAAGTAAAATAAAAATTCAACACATCCATACACATATAACACATATATTTTTAACATGGAAACCCTGTTAGGGGAAAAACCACCTGGGACCGGTAACCCAAAATAATTCACTCTTCTGAAGTGAGCTCAGTTGGGAGCCAACCCTATTAAAGGTTACAAAACACACTTTGAGGTATGACCTAGTTAGAGGATTTATCACTAATAGTTCTCTCTTGAACAATCATTCACTATGGGGTCAACAAGAAAACAATCAACATTCATTGAATGTCATATTGAAATATAAAGACTATTAAGTCCCACTCAGTTAAGAGATTTATCTGTAACAATGGTTAAAATGATAGAATAATGATCATAGATTCAAGTATAACTTAGATTTGCAAATTTTCAGATCTATGCTATGCTCAAAAATACCTTTGATCAATAATCAATTCGATATCTCCTTTTCCTCCTACTCTATTCTGCTTGGTAATTTCTTTCTCTGATGCTCGGTGTTGTTTGCAGATTTTCTCTGTTTAGTCTTCAATCAGTTCGATTAGTGTTGCATGAAAACAATATTTTCATGTGAATTCTCCTGTAGCAGACTCAATAATGAATCTCATGTCTCCTTATATAGATGTCATAAACCATTTTCTTTCCATTCATAGATTTTGTGTCTTAATCTTCACCATAGATTTTTCCACTTTAACCTTCCTCAATAGTTGTGTTAATAACACATTTCATTCTCCTTCACTTGATAATCCTTGAATTTTTTCAATCATTTGATCATCATAACAAACATTATCATTTACCTTGGAATCATAAACAATTGTCCAAATCATCATCTTTAGTCAACCATCACAAAATCCATTTATTTTTTTCACTCAGTTAATACTAGAATGCATTGGTGATAACTAGCTTAGTTAACACCATACTCGGTCTACACTACACTTTCTCGGTCTATAGAAAATTCTTCATTTACCGACCACATAAACTTGTTCAATCCTGATCTTCAATACATAATAGAATCATGTAATAAAATCAAGTCATTAACATAATGTCATAGACTCATCAATAAGTTACCCAATGTATACCATATCCATATCTTTCTCATCCATCTCATCTTTATGTAGATATCTCATTCCTTTACAAATTTTCCTTCTTAAGATGTTTGTAACCATCATGATAAGTAAAGTCAAAACTAGTGGAAATCAGTGACAATACATTAACTAATTTAATGTCTTACATACACTTTAGTATTTTGGTGATCATCAATCACTATCTTTTAGTTATCCATTCCATTTTCAAACTTTCCTTCAAGATATTCAATCAGTTGTAGTTTATTAATCTCATCATCCTCCATCCAATCGGCCTCCAAGAATCCTTTAGTTTATCCAAGTCCATCTTAATCCTATATCTTTCTTTAGGTTTCCACTAGCTTATCCTATCCACCATCCTTAAGTTTCCTTAGAAGGATCTTGCATCCACCCATCACCACATCTTTATCTTAGGTCTGCATTTCATGCCTATCAAGACACAAGCCAGGAAGAGAAAGAACATGGATCACAATCTAGAAAGTAGTTCATCTAATCCTAATTATCCTAATAGCGCGATGGTAACATATGATCCACAACCCCCATAGATCAATAATGTATGATAACATCCAACCGAGACACCACTGCATTTTTCATGGAATAATTCATGAGCCATCCATGAAATGCACAAATGGTGAGTGCAATCATAGATCAAAATCGCTTGGCCATTTTGGAAAACTATGCACAAGAGGGTACTCCCTTTCCATCACACCTTCACCCCTTTAGTCCCTCAAAACCCATACATATCCCTGCTAACACCTATCCCCCCATTAGCCAAAAAATCCATGACCCTAACCTCAAAATAGCCTAGGTAGCTTCACCTATCCTCCATCTCTTGCAATCTAGCTCTATAAAACCCATGATGCACTACTACATTTGAGGCCAAATTTTGATGGCCATTTGTTAGATTTGCAATGCCTATTTGTCAACATTTTGACATATGTGTCCGTTGGTGTTTTTGCGTTGCAAATTGTGACGCAAGTGATCACTGTCAGTTTTCTGACATCATCTTCTATTAGAACCTTGCACATGAATACTAGCTTTGTTATGGAATTTCTTACGGTGGACCTATTGGAACTCCAAAAAACAATGTGGGTATCCCGTCAGACAAACCTATGAGAATAGCGATGAGTGGGCAATAATTCTCTAACAAGAAAACCCATCGGAGATATAGCATGCATGTTGCAATTACCTATTGAAAAGAAGTTCTCTCCGACATTATACCTATTGGAATAATGATAGATCTGTAGTGAATGTTCGACAGGTAAACCCATCGGTGGTATAGCATTCTTGTCGCACCTATCTATCAAAAATGAGTTGTCTCCAATATTGTACCTATAAGAAGAGCGACAACAATGCAGTGAGTGTTCAATAAGTAAACCCGTTGGAGGTATAGCATTCCTATCACAATGATCTATTGAAAAGTAGTTGTCTCTAACATTATATCTGTTGGCCAAGTGACAGGGGTAGTAATTGTCCAATGAGAAATTCCATCAAATGTATAGCACCACCGTCGAAAGAGTTTTCTTTCATGTCGAAAAAGAGACGGATATGCACATTAAGGATAACAAAGCTCAAGAGACCATCATAGGTTGTCTCTTTCTTCGGTCTATATTATTGAAAAAATGTTTTAGCTTTCATTAGCTCATCAAATCTAGGGATTTGAAAGAATTTAATAGAATATTTTCATGACAACGTATATTATTTAAGTTGACGTTGCACGGATTTATCTACTTCGCGTACTTGTAGACTATGATGATGACGATAAAGAAGAATCTCCTCTAATGGCCTACATTACTCAAGCCATGGGAGGGAATGTTTCTTTATGGCCATCCTCATAGTATACAAGTGCATGAAGTATATAAATTTGTTCAGCGTCAAACTAAAATAATGTACGTTATACATGAAAATATTCTATTAAATTCTTTCAAATCCCCGCATTTGATGAGCTAATGAAAGGTAAAACATTTTGTCAATAATATAGACCAAAGAAAGACACCAACTATGATGGTCTCTTGAGCTCTGTTATCTTTAGTCCTAGCTACTGGGTAAGGCTTGGAAGACTTATACTCATCGATCGTCGAGAATAATCACCGCCTTGCCTTTATGTACACTACACAGTATCCAATATAATTGATCCCAATCTCACAAAAACATTTTACACTTATGTAACTCATCAATACTGGAGGCCTGAAGTAATTTTATATGATCACTAGCACATTTTGTGCATGGATGAGAAACAGTATCCAAAGTTTCTAGATTCTGAGAAGAGCTATGAGTGGAGGCCAAAGAAGGGATATTTGTGAAGGTTTTATAGATGTAGATTACTGAATCATCATCTCTACACTAGTACTCAATCTAGAAACCCTTGTATGTATATAGCCACTCTAGCAAATCTCCACATCAAGAAAATCTCCTGAAAAATCCCTTTTGGCCTCCACTGCATATACATTTTCTCAGAATCTAAAAACTCTCCATCATTGATTCCCATCATTTTTTCAGCATCTCCATGGACTGAGACCTTAAATGATTGAGCTTCTCTTTGTTTCAAGAATATTTTAACATTCTCTACTTAATAGGGCCAATCCCCTAAAGGTGGAAGCTCATCTGGCCCCTCCTAGGAGCCTCTTATGACCCTTTACGACATTTTAAGACCTCTAAGATGTATTCTTAGGGATTGTAAAGGGTCATAAGGGGTTCTGGGACACAACAGTTGAGAAACATAAATGTAGGCATCATGGTCATAATTTTTTGGAGACACAACATAATTGAGTGGTATACCCAAATGATGCAAAGCAACCACTACTCCTCTGGTTCCAAGTCGACACTGTGGGATCAAAAAACCATAGATAAGGAATAAATTTAGAGAGTAGAGGAGGGCCATAAAAACCAAAATAATACAGTCATAATGACCAAAATAATACAGGACCCTGTATTATTTTGGTCATTATGGCCCTCCTCCGCTCTCTAAATTTATTCCTTATCTACGGTTTTTGGATCTTGCAATGTCAACTTGGAACCAGAGGAGTAGTGGTTTCTTTGCATCATCTGGGTATACCACTCAATTATGTTGTGTCTCCAAAAAATTGTGACCGTGATGCCTACATTTATGTTTCTTAGCTATTGTGATATCTACATAATAGTCTATAGTTGTTGCAGTAGTAGAGCCTATCCACAACAGAAAGGAAGACATCTTTCTAGCCTGGGTCTGGATCTTACCCCAATTGTTGAAGGATCCAGTCTCAGGCTAGAAAGATGTCTTCCCATTCTATTTAAGCCATATTCCTTCATCTTGTCAAACTTCCTTGGTACAGTAGGCCTACTCTCTGCAGTACTCTTCTTCAATCTGTGTTCGATAATAAGCATCTTATTCTTCTTCCTAATTGCAGCCAGAGCTTCCTTTTCATTAGGATTCAACTCCACTTCCCCCATCTCATCATCCTTGTCACCCTCAACTTCCATCCTAAGCCCTTCTTCCCTCTCCAGTTCTTCAAGCCTCTATAAGATATTTGGAACAATAAAGTCTGCAACATTGTGTCCATTCATGATCTTAGGAATATCATCATCTTTCCACTCTTCATTTTCCAAAATATACCACTTCTTAAAGCTTGCAGAGTAATATTATTAATAAAAGAACTCTTGCCAACATTAGGGTACCCACAAATCAAAATAGTTGATGTTATTGGTGCTTGTGCTCAAGGATATCGATTCACTATTTTGAAATGACCAAATCTTTTTTATTTCGATTGCAGAGAAAATGAGCGGGTGAAAGATGATCGAGCATGAGAGAAGGTATGTGATTTCTTCATCTTTGATTGGTATCTTTGACGGGAAATGTTTTTCGAGGCTCTAGCATCATATTCGACTGCAAATTTCAAATGCATTGCATTTAATTTGATCATGAATGCTCTCTAAAATGACCAATCATGTTTTCTATTCGCTTATATTGAGCTACAATAGAACACGATTCTTTTTGGTTCTTTTTTCCCCATATTTAGTAGATAAAAATCATGGCGGCATCCACTTAGCCATCTTTTTGATGTTTCAAGTATTTTACAAAGATACATGTATGTGGATTTATCATTCAGTTGCTTGCAATTATTGGTCAAATGCAAATATTTTGTCAAGTTGAAAGGGAAAGATATTAGTTTGGTGTTTTTGATTTATGTTAAAAGTTGATTTGGTAAAATCCTCAGAAAACACACTACATGTTCTAAAATGTAAAGAAGTTGAATGTTAAATGTACGATATATATCTCATCCAGAGTAATCAAAAGAAAGGACACAAAACTAAGGAGATTTACCAATCCAAAAATATAAGCGAATAGAAAACATGATTGGGACCTTATGAATTGGTTTTTGAGGTGCATGATCTTCATCAATCTCCTCAGAAGAAGACCCCTCACAAAAAATGCATTTAATAAATTTTTTTTTTTTTACAAAACTGAACCAATGGCATGTTTAGAACAAATAAATAGAATGATAATAATATGCTAAAAATTCTATTCTATTTAATACATGCCAAAGGACCAGTCCCAACAATTCTTAAACATACTTTATCTGATATGATAATAACATGCTAAATTGATAAAGGTGTTATCTACATTTAATCTGGTAATTACTAATAGATTAAGCATATTATTAATATGCTTAATGTTCCATTTAAATGCATACAGGTATGTGTATTTATCATTTAGTTGCTTGTAGTTATTGGTCAAATGCAAATATTTTGTCAACTTGAAAGGGCAAGATATCAGTTTGGTGTTTTCAGTTTATGTTAAAAGTTGATTTGGTAAAATCCTCAGAAAATACACTACATGTACTAAAATGTAAAGAAGTTGAATGTTAAATGTAAGATACATATCTCATCCATAGTAATCAAAAGAAAGGACATGAAACTAAGGAGATTTACCAATCCAAAAATATAAGCAAATAGAAAACATGATTTGTACCTTATGAATTGGTTTCTGAGGTGCACGATCTTCATCAATCTCCTCAGAAGAAGACCCCTCCTCACGAAAAATATATTTAACACAAAAAACAAATTTACAAAATTGAACCAATGGCATGTTTACAACAAAGGTCTAATAAAATGATAGTAGTATGCTAAAAATTCTATTCTGTTTAATACACACCAAAGGACCAGTCCCAACAATTCTTAAACATACTTTATCTGATATGATTATAACATGCTAAATTGATAAAGGTGTTTTCTGAATTTAATCTGCCAATTATTAATGGATTAAGCATATTATTACTATGCTTAATGTTCCATTTAAATGCATTTAACACCAAATTTTTTTTTACAAAACTGAACCAATGGCATGTTCTTTGTGTGGTACAAGGAAGATTTGGCTATCAAATATTCCTTTGTGATGGTTGAGTGTGAGAGAAGGTATGTGATTTCTTCATCTTTGATTGCTATCTTTGATGGGAAATGTATTTCAAGCCTTTGGCATCATATTCGACTGCAAATTTCAAATGCATTGCATTTTATTTGATCATGAATGCTCACTGAATTGACCACATTCTACTGGTGTCATGCCCTAGCCCATGATTTAGATCTCCATTATTTGATGTTATTGGTGCTTGTGCTCAAGGATATCGATTCACTATTTTTAAATGTTTGTTAGGAATGGGAACACTGAGAGAGGGGGGGGGGGGGGGTGAATCAGTGTTCACTATATATTTATCTTTTTACTTAATCTTTAAACTGAACTTAAATGCTTAAGTACTAAAATGAACATCCACATAAACATGAAACATGAAATCAACACATAACACCAATATGGTTATGGAGAAACCCAAATAGGTAAAAACCCCAGTGGGAATTAACACCCACTGATATTCTGTACTAGTGTTTAGTGATCGTTGTTAGAAGATCCTTAAATGTTAGGAGTTTCTTTACAATGCATTAAGTATAGTGGACCTTGTTAAGGGTTAGTCCCTATTAGGGGAGGGGATGCACTATCCTAGAGCTCACTGCTCAAGTGGTGAAGGCTACAACCTTCAGATCTCAGATACACACTGTATCCGCTGGATGAACTGTCACTGTGACACTGCTTGTCAGATCAGTTCCTTTGATGCACTGATGCTTTGAACTCTTGCAAAGCTCTAATACATCTTATAGACTCTTCGCATACTTCTGCTCTACTTACTATAACTCTTTATTAACTTCCAAATCAATTACAATGGGCACATCTTATATTTATATGCACACACAAAACAAACAACTAGGTCGGCCCTTAGACCTAATACATACAATTCTTCCAAATGAATTGGCTCAAGTGTGCTTACAAAAAAATACAATTACATGTTGGAAACCTAATTACAATAGGTGCATATCCTTTACATCATTAGATTATAACCACAACTCAAAATTCTAATAGTCGGCTGCTTACTTTGTTCTTTACTGGCACACACTGGTTGTGCATCTTCAACTGCTTGTATCTTTCTCATACTTTCATAACTAGTCATGCGCTCATAGACTAAGCATGAATATAGTCTAACTAACTTAAATTCCAAGGTGCACAACATAAGTCAGTCGTACGCATGTGTGCTGATGCTCTAAGCTGTAGGAACTCTGTACACTGTCCAGTCTTCAAAACTTAACCAATTTCTGATCTTCTCATCAAGTGCCCTGACTCCAAATTGCTATATGACTTTTTTTCCATAATGAAAAAACTATAGTAAGTCATATACATCAGTATATCCAACTTCCCAACAATCTCCCCCTTTGTCGTTGATGGCAACAAAGGAATATGGCCAAGTTGCTAACTGTCCTTAATACAAATTTTTTTTTGTTATCTATACATCCACTTATATCTCCCTATACATATTATGATCCATATTCTATACACAACTCCCCCTTTGACATTAATGACAAAGGTATTTCAAAAAATGTATCTATACATACTTACTAAGGGAAAACATCCAGATATGCTATCTTTAGGTTCTGGATCTCCTTCTTCCAAAATGTAGTCAAAGAGTTTACTATCTAGAGATGGGCGCATAGTGCATATTGTAGCTTCTCCATCTTCTTCAAGTCAGTGTTGGGACCATGATCATATGTTACCATTGTGGCATCTATGTCCTTGATGTTCTGATTGAGTATATCTAATGGGGGTGCAAGAACATTCCTGAGCTATGTTTGCCTTGCCCTGATCTTTGAATTTCTTTTTCTTCCTTCTCAATCTTTTCTATTTGTCCTTGGTATACATTATTACACATGTTTACATCTATGGATGTGTCTTTCACTGAACTCTTGACTTTCTCAATCATAGCTTCTACCTCTTTTATTTTCTTGAAGTGGGCATCAGTTAGTTTATCCTGATCCATGCATTCTACAATGATTCTTCTTCCTTGATCTGCAAACTCTTTTAGGGATGCTTGACTAGTCTTGAGTGAGCTTAGGTCAAGTGCAAAGTTTCTCATTAATTCACTCAACCTCTTCTTTAGGTACTTTTCTTCTACAACTAGGGATGAAAATTCTTCAAGGCTCGAGAAATTACTTTTGAAATGTGAGATGACTGTACTCACATCATCAATAGAGTGTATCTTTGACACTTTCTTGTCCTTTGGAAACAAATTGTTTAGAATGTTTACTGATTCTACTAGGAGGGGATTCCTCATCACTTGTTTTTCTTTGGCCTTTTCCATGACTAGGGCACTAAATTTTATCAGATCTTCTTCTCTCCACGAGTCCAAACTAGATGTGTCAGGTGTCAAACTTGACAACAATACTACTAAAGGAGTGATGGGAGTGCTATCCATCACTTCTTGTTTCACCTCAATTAGTTCTACTGATATTTCATCCTTTTTCTCACTTTCTTTTACCTTTTCCTCTTCTTTCTTTTCTTCCTCTTTTTCTATTTTTTCTTTTTCTTTTTCTATTTCTATTTCTTTCTCATCTGTTATATCTTCAATCAATACTTCTTCTTGATGAGTGGGAGGTGTGTTGCTGCATAACATTTTAGCTTCTTGTGTTCTCACAAAAGCTTCCTCAAACTTATCCAAGTCATTGTCTATGGCCGCCATTGCAATCTCTACATTTTCAATGAAGATTGTATCATCTTTTTGTGTATCTATCATGGGCACATACTTTAATGCCTCTGTAGGTGTTACCACTATAGGCGCTAAATCCTGAGGACCTATAAATGGTATTGGTGGTCTCTACTACTTTGTCTTGCTCACTAGGTGCTTGAGTGATGGGCACAAATGGAGGTTTCATGTGTTTCTCTAAGAATAAATTCTCAAAGGCCTTCTCTATTTCCTTTGTTATCAACTCATATTCTTTGTTCATAATGTGTAGTGTTCTCATCTTTGTCCTTAAGTGCGGCTTCACAAAATTCAATATCAGTGTCTTTTCTTCAACATAAAACACTGGAAGATTGGAATCCAATGTTTTTTCCCCAATTCTGAAGTCTTCTTTAGTGGCTTGTCTTTTCAAGGTATCCATGATCTCCCATACCTTATCTGGGATAACTATCTTCAATTCAAGAATTGTCTTCTTGAATTTTAACATGTGTTTGATCGACATCTAATGAATCTATGACTTATCAATTTCATGATATTTGTCAAAAAACTTGGCTATTTGATCTAGCACTCCTTATTCTACTACTCTAGTCCTCAACACTTGAAGACTAGGTAGGAATCCTACTTCCAGAGGTGGCTGCACATTTTTCAATTTGCTTCTTGTGGCTCTAGTTGAAGGGTGACTTGTGGTAGTTTTTTTTCTACTCTTGGTCATCTTAGGAGATGCATCTGTGGGCCCAACATCAACTATAATAGTGGGCGCAGGACTAATATCATCAATTTTATCCTATTTATCCTTTGGATCATTAGTCTTCTCAATCTTTACCTTCTTCATCTTGGGATCATCAGACTTAGCTTCCACTATGGATGTGTTCTCAGTTTCTAAAGAAATATTTTCTTTCCTTGCTTTGTCTAGGTCTGCTTGTGTTACTCCATGAATGCTGAGTATCTTAGACATAATCTTAGAGGCTTTCCTCTTAGTATATGCATTGTTTAGAACTGCATCAATTTCCCTTGTCTTTTCCTCATAAGTACCCCACCTAGGTTCATTAAGGCCCTTAGGTGGTGCAAGTCATACTTGTGCATAAGGTTCCAAGATTGGTTCCTCAACTTCATATCCAAGTAGATGGATCCACTTTGTTCTTGGTTCAATTGCCTCCATGCATGTTGTGTCTATTTCAACCATAAAGCAGACAGTATCCTTATATTTTTCAACAACATTTTCTAGAATTCTGTACCTCATTTTCATCTTGGCCCTGAAGGTCTTCAACTCCAATGTTATGTAATCTCTCAATGTGATTTCAGTGGATGCCTTGTTAGATATCTATGGCATGGTTGGAATAGACTTGTCTAAATACAAATCTAATACTTTCCCAACTATATGAAGGTACATGTAAATGATCAAAGACCCAAACCTGAATATCTTAGTCTTATCATGCTTGATTGCCTTGATGTTATCAATCAACTATGCATGCAAGATCTCACACAGATTGAACTCTCCATCTTCCTTTACAAGTCTAATGGCTGCTAGAATTATGCTCGTAGACACACTATTCACCCTGCTAGTGTGATGAAACCTATATCCAAGTATCATAGACATCAATTTGATGTTAGCTTGCTTAGTAGGCTCAATTGTCATCCCGCGCCTATCACTCCTTGATTTACATGTTTGCTCAAAAATTTTTCTGACATCCTTGCCCACATGAAGGATGATGCAAGACTTGGATAGGCCTATCATCTCATAGATTAGGTCACTAGTGATTCTTACTAGCACATCACCTATCCAAAATAGGTCATCATGAATTTTGCTTAGAAGTATTTTAGTCCATTCTATCTCATAGAACTCATATGCCGTAGCATAATCCACTATAGGGTGATCATTCCACTTCGCAGATTCATCTAAGAAGGTTTTGTTTGGTTTTAGCATGGTTTCCATGTGTGTCCTTAGTCTGTCCAAACCTACTGGTTCCTTCTTGCAGTAAATGTATGCCCTAATGTCTTCGACATGCATAACGCCCATAGGTGTGCAGGAGAATTCTCCCTCTAAGTCATCTAGGGTAGACTTAAATGGATGCTTCTTAAAGACATATCTTTTCTTTTCTACAACATCAAATACTATGGGAGTGGCCATCACTTACTTGATTTATCACTTTCCAAATGTTCTCTGAGATAATCTGAAGACTTCTAAATCAGTGCGATGAACTATGGTTTCTGCAACCGATCAAATGAACTGCTAATTACTGATAGATCAATTTGCAAGTCTTCACAATAAATTCTAAAGCTCTTTCTTCTCTTCAATCTCTCTAAGTTCTAATGGAATGAGTAATAAAAAATCTTTATGTGTACTTAAAGTGAAAATTCTACCATTAGTTCTTGCCACGTAAACCAAGCTATCAATTAGAAGTTTCTATCTTCCATTCTACAAAGAATCAGCTAGTGCACTCTTGCACTAAGGTTTCTCTAGTCTCCAAAAACTTAAGTCCAAAGGTGCATACTCTGAGAGTAAGTATACCAGCCATGCAGGGGTCTAGAGCTAAATTAGCTCCCCCTATGACCCTGAGGGCCATTTATCTAGATGTAGAGGGTGCGTCCACTGTGGATGCATCCAATACATACTCATCAACCTTGTCCTTCTTTGTTTCTAACCAAATCAAGCTCGCATTCTCTGAAGCTTTCACAAAATTGACTTCTGCTTCGGGATCCAAAATTGGTTCTTTAGCCTTTTTAGGGATTTCTTGACCTTGCACCCTTGATCTACAAAAATTTGAGATATGTCCAGCCTTGTTACAAGAGTGACAAATGACTAGAGGCCTCATGTTCCTCAGCGCATTGACATGAGTCACCATCTTACATTGTTTAGCTGAGTGACCATTATAGTTACATATCTAACATGTAACATTACGAGAACTTCTTACATTTGATTAATTATGATTTCTTTGATTACGAGTCCTATTCTTTTGGCTTATCTTACAATTCATAGCTCTATGACCAAATTTATTACATGAATAATAGTAACCATTGAAAGGTCTTACCTCTGTACAATTTCTTGTTATGTGTCCATGCTTGTTACATGCATAACAAGTGTAGTCTATAGGCTTGCACTCATTCTTAGATGGTTTAGTATGATCCTTGTTCCAACTTTTGGTCTCTTTAGCATCTGAGGTGCCTTCTAGTGCTCGCATATTGTTAATCTGATTCTATGCTTCATTGTATCCAATGCAGCTAGTATCTCCTTTGGCTCTTCTTGCATACAACTGAGATTCAATTAAATCAAAACTGGCATGTAATTTATCAATGTGATTCTTAGCCTCTTTCAATTCAGATTCCAATCTTTCCTTGTTGTTTCTTAGTTCTAAGATTTCCATGTTTGCTTGCCTCAATTCTTCATTCAGTTGAAGGTTCTCTTTGATTTGTTCATCATAGACTTCCTGATTGTTAGTCAGCTTATCATCAAACTCTTCAAGTTTTTCTTTTAAGGATTTATTTTCTTCATTCAGCTTCTTGACCATTGTCCCTAGATCACTGGTAGAGCATACTTTCAAATCTTTCCTTAGCCTTTTGATGACTAATTGAGCATCACTGAGTTTTTCCCTTAGTTCTTTAGTTTCTCTTTCAGATTTGTCCAGGTCTTCAAGAGAAGCTTCCAAATTTCTTTTTAGATCTTTTATTTCTACTTTGTCCATGATCTCCTTAAGTGGTTAAACTTATTTTCTAAGGACTAGAGCTCTAATACCAATTGTTAGGAATGGGAACACTGAGAGGGGGGGTGAATCAGTGTTCACTGTATATTTATCTTTTTACTTAATCTTTAAACTAAACTTAAATGCTTAAGTACTGAAATGAAAATCCACATAAACATGAAACATGAAATCAACACATAACACCAATATGGTTACGGGGAAACCCAAATAGGTAAAAACTTCAGTAAGAATTAACACCCACTGATATTCTATACTAGTGTTTAGTGATCCTTGTTAGAAGATCCTTAACCCTGTTAGGAGTTGCTTTACAATGCATTAAGTATAGTGGACCTTGTTAAGGGTCAGACCCTATTAGGAGTCTTTTACAATAGTCCTTGTAAAGGGAGGGGATGCACTATCCTAGAGCTCACTTCACAAGTGGTGAAGGCTACAACCTTCAGATCTCAGATACACACTATATCTACTGGATGAACTGTCACTGTGACACTACTTGTCAGATCAGTTCCTTTGATGCATTGATGCTTTGACCTCTTGCAAAGCTCTAATACATCTTATAGACTCTTTGCATACTTCTTCTCTTTTTACTACAACTCTTTATCAACTTCCAAATCAATTACAATGGGCGCATCTTATATTTATATGCACATACAAAACAAACAACTAGGTTGGCCCTTAGACCTACTACATACAACACTTCCAAATGAATTGGCTCAAGCATGCTTACAAAAAAATATAATTACATGTCAAAAACCTAATTACAATAGGAACATAGCCTTTACATCATTAGATTATAACCACAACTCAAAATGCTAACAGTCGGCTGCTTACTCTGTTCTTTACTGGCACACACTGGCTGTGCATCTTCAACTACTTGTATCTTTCTCATACTTGCATATCTATTCATGCACTCATAGACTAATCATGAATATAGTCTAACTAACTTAACTTCCAAGGTGCACACCATAAGTCAATCGTACACACATGCGCTGATGCTCTAAGCTGTAGCAACTCTGTACACTCTCCAATCTTCAACACTTAACCGATTTCTGATCTTCTCATCAAGTGTGCTGACTCAAAACTGCTATATGACTTTGTTGCCATAATGACAACACTATACTAAGTCATATACATTAGTATAGCCAACTTTCCAATAATGTTTGGATCATGTTTGTTGATATTACTGGCACAACCATTGTATATTAGACCTTTATTAACAATTCATCATATTAGATAAAGTATGTTTAAGAATTGTTGGGACTAGTCCTTTGGCATACTGGATTTAATTTTTTTTTGTATGTGAAATTTTGGGAGTTGCGTGAGAATTTTTAGTGTCTAAACACTCAACTAATCCCTCTAACTGATTAGGAGTGGTTGGGGAAGTTGAGAGGAAGTTTTCAAACATTCATATTCACTTATTGAATGCCTTGGAGACTATTGGTTTAACTGTCCATGCGTTACCAGTGACTGAGATTCATTAAAGGATACAAAATCCTTCATTTTGGGTTATTGTGTGTGGATTCAAATGTAGGTTTGATTTTGTTAATGTTTAGAAGATATCAATAAAGTATTTAAAGATAATCTTACATGTTTGGAGAGTTTTGAGAGGCACTTATAATGACTGTACCCTCACAAACAACGACATAGATTGGTTTTACTAAGTTTCCTTTCTCTATTTTTAGGTTTCCTTTCTTTGTTGTAGGGGTACAGTTAGAGGGTTCATTGACAAAATGATCCTTTGAATGGTTACTATGAATATAAATAATTTGATATATCATATTGCAAATTTTACTTGAAGTTTGGAATAGCTTGTGCAAGGGTGAAAGTACTTTTGATCATTTTGGTTGTGATTGTTCCTCTATATAGTCAGGAAATGTAACTATCTAATGATTATATGTAATGTTGAATGGATTAAATGCTTTATTCTTGGTAGAAGTGAATTGAAGGAATAGTATTGGAGTTAGGTTTCATTTATTATCAAATTCAATGGTTTCCAAGATGTGTTGAGGAGTTTCTCCTTGTTTAATGTTAACTGTTCGTGCACAATCCACTCATACAATAGTGAAGTTACAAAACTGAACCAATGGCATGTTTACACCAAAGAAATAGAATGATTAAAGTATGCTAAAAATTCTATTCTGTTTAATACATGCCGAAGGACCAATCCCAACAATTCTTAAACATACTTTATTTGATATGATAAATTGTTAATAAAGGTCTAATTCTGTAGACTTCTAGCATGAAGGAAGATTTGACCTAAAAAAATCTTCCTTGTACCACACAAAAAATTGTGTGATAACTATGTCTACTCCAACCTTAATTATTTAAGAATTCATCATATTAGATAAAGTATGTTTAAGAATTGTTGGGAGTTCTATTAGACCTTTGTTGTAAACATGCCATTGGTTTAGTTTTGTAAATTTGTTTTTTGTGTTAAATGCATTTTTCGTGAGGAGGGGTCTTCTTCTGAGGAGATTGATGAAGATCGCGCACCTGAAAAACTAATTCATAAGGTACCATTCATGTTTTCTATTCGCTTATATTTTTGGATTTGTAAATCTCCTTAGTTTCATGTCCTTTATTTTGATTACTATGGATGAGATATATATATTACATTTAACATTCAACTTCTTTACATTTTAGAACATATAGTGTGTTTTCTGAAGATTTTACCAAATCAACTTTTAACAGAAACTGCAAACACCAAACTAATTTCTTGCCCTTTCAGCTTGACAAAAAAACATTGAATGTTAAATGTAAGATATATATCTCATCCATAGTAATCAAAAGAAAGGACATGAAACTAAGGAGATTTACCAATCCAAAAATATAAGAGAATAGAAAAAATGATTGGTACCTTATGAATTAGTTTTTGAGGTGCACGATCTTCATCAATCTACTCAGAAGAAGACCCCTCCTCACTACTACTACTTGTTTAACAATTGGTTTGGAAAAATACATTTAACACAATTTTTTTTGTCAAAACTAAACCAATGGCATGTTTACAACAAAGAAATAGAATGATAATAATATGCTAAAAATTCTATTCTATTTAATACATGCCAAAGGACCATTCTCAACAATTCTTAAACATACTTTATTTGATATGATGAATTGTTAATAAAGGTCTAATTCATGTTTGTTGATATTATTGGGATGTTTAATGATGCCATTGTATATTGCTGAGTTTCTCTCTGAAATAACTGCATTCTACTGGTGTCGTGCCCTAGCCCATGCTTTATCTCCATTATTCAATGTTATTGGTGCTTGTGCTGAAGGATATTGATTCATTGTTTAAAAATGTTGAATATGGTTATCAAATGAACAGCCCGTGAGCTTCTAGCTAGGTGCCATTTGTATTATTAGCTTAGGGAATCAAATGTATTGTATCATTAATAGTTGAGACTTTGTTAAAAGGAAATAGGACAAAGAACTATTTTGATTTATTTTCTCTATTTTGATCCCTAAGTGGCTTACAACCCTAGAGAAGTATATGTAGATTTATGGATGCAGTTGTAGGATACATAGCAGTTGATATTTCACAAGAAATCCATGCATCCAATTTGAATAGAAATTAATACAGAGAAACAGGGTCCTCCAATGGCCCAGACCTTGAATGTCCCCTCAACTAGTGACCCTTCAAAACTAGGTTATCATGCAATCAATGAGTGATCCTTCATTCTCTTGGTCTACCCTACATCCAAACATATTGGAAATACACAAGACAATGATAAAAAGTCTTTCACAATCCCCCTTCCCTCAAGGAACACTATCAACCATCCCTTCCACATAGCATTTCACTGTTGTATGAGTGGATTGTGCAGAAACAATTAACATTAAACAAGGAGAAAACTCCTCAACACATCTTGGAAACCATTGAAAGGGAAATAAATCAGTTTGGTGTTTTCGATTTATGTTAAAAGTTGATTTGGTAAAATCCTCAGGAAACACACTACATGTTCTAAAATGTAAAGAAGTTGAATGTTAAATGTAAGATATATATCTCATGCACAGTAATCAAAAGAAAGGACATGAAACTAAGGAGATTTACCAATCCAAAAATATAAGCGAATAGAAAACATGATTGGTACCTTATGAATTGGTTTTGAGGTGCACGATCTTCATCAATCTACTAAGAAGAAGATCCCTCCTCACTGCTATTGCTTTCTTGTTTAACAATTGGTTTGGAAAAATGCATTTAACACAAAAATTTTTTTTACAAAACTGAACCAATGGCATGTTTACAACAAAGAAATAGAATGATAATAATATGTTGAAAATTCTATTCTATTTAATACACGCCAAAGGACTAGTCCCAACAATTCTTAAACATACTTTATCTGATATGATGAATTGTTAATAAAGGTCTAATTCTATAGACTGCTAGCACAAAGGAAGATTTGACCTAGCCAAATCTTCCTTGTACCACACAAAAAACTATGTGATAACTATGACTACTCCAACCTTAATTGCTTAAGAATTCATCATATTAGATAAAGTATACTTAAGAATTATTGGGAGTTCTATTAGACCTTTGTTGTAAACATGTCATTGGTTCAGTTTTATAAATTTGTTTTTTGTGTTAAATGCATTTAAATGGAACATTAAGCATAGTAATAATATGCTTAACCTATTAGTAATTGGCAGATTAAATGCAGATAACACCTTTATCGGTTTAGCATGTTATTATAAGATACTAAAGAATACCTACTATTTGTTAGACAAATATTCACTATCCCCCACAATGAAGATAATGAAGATTGACCTCCTGCCCCACAACAAGGAAAATTGTAATAAGAATAAGATATAATATAGTGTTAGAATAAAATTTGAACAAAGACATGTAATGCTTATGTTAATGATCTAAAAAGATGCAAATATACAAACATTTTCACAAATATGAAATGTGAGGAAAAGTAATAACATTAACAAAGTCAAGATTCACAACATTAAATTTCACCCGTGGATGAGTTTCTATAGTGGGTTGCTCGGCATCAAAAATATGTAAAGTTGCATTTGAGTTGTAACTAAGAGTATCATGTTGAACAAACCCTAAAATTTGAAAATGTTCTCCAACCTGGTAATTCAAAATTCAATCTAGAAAAGCATTAGTAAGTGAAATAAATTATAGACATCAACACCAACATCATCATAATCATTAGAAGCATTGTAAAGCACCAACGAGAGAAGGCCAATTCCAAACTAAGCCAAATAGTTAATAACTATCTGTTACCGGTTACATGGAGGTTGTAAACCGGTTGGAGAGGCTTATTAGAGTAGATTAGTTTCTTGTGTTCTAGGTGTACATTAAAAATCATAAGCATCCCATTTGAATTAAAAACATTAAAAGGTACATCACGAATTAATTAGATTAAGCATTGATCGCATAACTACACATTTCTATCAAGAAATCAATATTAAATAGATTAAGCAGTGATCACATAACTGTACATTTCATTCATGCCATTCATCTTCTTCTTCATCTAAATCATCACCATGATCATCATTGTTGTCGACATCATCACCACCACCGTCATTGTCATCATCTTTATCATCGTCATCATCGACATCAACAACATCATCATCATCATCATCATCATCATCATCATCATCATCATCATCATTAGTAGCATCATCATCATCGTCATCATATTCTTCTTCTTCTTCTTCAAGAAAAGTTGCATCAGGAACATCATTGACTAATTGTTGTTTATGATCATCATCTACATCATCTTCTAGTTGTTCACAATCTTCTTCTTCCATTGCATTAAACCTCATCAGCCTTCCTCTTGGATCATGTCTAACAACAAATGACCAACCCAATTTATGTGGAAGCTCTGAGTAAAATACCTACTCACATTGGCTTGGAAGAACATAGGGCTTATCCCCAGCTGGCTCAAACCACCTTGTATTAATCATTGGAAATCCATTGTCATGTTCAATAATAGTTCTATCAGGATCATTTTGATTAAGTCATAGCCTATACCATCTAACGATGAAGAGAACTAATCTGATAGAATTAAAGTCACACTCAAGTATATCATTCAAAATGCCATAGTATCAATTTTTAGACTCTCAAGGATGTAAGTCATTTCTAGATGAAATATTAGTCACCTGAAAGACTGCACTTATCCTAGAATCACAAGTTTTCTTTATGTCATCCAACTTTTTGATGCGAAATTTATGACCATTGCAAAACATAGCCTTGTGGTGTTTGACCTACAAAAATATGTCAAACATGTATAAATTATTGCATTGAGAGTTCATAAACGTATGGGTGATTAACAAATTTATACGTACCTAAAAATCTCTTAAACTATGTGCTAAATCTATTTCCCTTTGCGTAACATTTGGATCTCTGTTACGATGAGCTTCATTAAGCAATGAAGACACAACTTTCCATGTTAATGTGTGACCTAAATGATGACATCATTCAATCCATACCATCATCCAATCTTGATTGTTTGCAATATACAAATGTATTGCATCCCACTCTTGAGCAGTTGTACAAAAAAAAAATAGATGACTTACAACCGATTAATTTTGAAGATTAAGAATTAACTAACAGCTACAATAACATCTTATAGTTTATTACCTCTCACTTTCCTCATTCTACCTTTCCCCACCAAAGCTCCCCTTCGAATTTTCTAATGGTGTCAAGATCCCAAATGCGATCTATATGGATCTTTGTTGCAAGCTTAGGAAAATATTTAGTAATGTACACCATAGTTTGGTATACCATATATCACTCCACCATAGAACCCTCAGGATGTGCTCTTTGCCAAACCAAAGCCTTCAAAAATTTTAGGTGCCTCTCAACCATCCACATTGACCAAGTGTGTATGAGTCCACACAATTCAATCTCCTCAACTTGGTGTATGATGTAGTGTTCTTGTGCATTGAAAAAGGTTAAAGGTAGACACTTTTGCATTTAACACATTAGATGATGAATTCTTCTCTCCTAATATTTTATATCTGCTTTATGGATTTATTTAGATGAAAACCACCTACAAGACATTCAAGACACAAAAATATATAAACATGAGACTTTACAATATATACAATAAATTGAGCAGATATCATTTCTTACCTCATGTATTTTCCAAGATCATATATCACTTGTTTGATGTTATTGTCAAAGTTCTCTGGGAGAGATAGGGGTAGCACGTACTGCAACAATTATAAAAATAATCATGTCATTCTTTTCTCACATAATACAATGAGAAGTACATGCAATTTACAAATATATTATAAATATAAAAGAACATGACTTACCTTGATGAAGGTATGCCAATCATGGATTTTCAACCCTAGCCCAAATTCACTTTTCTTTGATATGGTACTGCTTATGTTTGCAGAAAATCCTATGGGAAATCAAATTTTTTGTATGACTTCTCTTTTGGCATCACTTTGCTGCTCTGTTAATAACCAAGGAAGGGCACTTATATTAATCCATTCTTCATTTCTATTTGATTCAATGAAATTTTTCATTGCATGATTGGATTCATGAATGTCGCTACAAATTTTGACAATTTTTTCTTTGTGATGCTTTCCATCCATATCTTCCACAATGTCTCCATTACATTCTTTCCAATATGCATAGTATCAAACAAATGCACAACTTATAGCTTCTCGTAGTAGGGAAACCTACTAAATTGTCTAGGATAACTTTTTAGTCCCTTTGGAAGGTGCTCAGTAGTATTGCCTTGATGACATTCATGATTATCAATCACATAATTAGCAAGCAAAACACAATATAAATATACAAATTCAAAACATAAACTATTAGGTAGAACGGTAGTACCTTGACGATTAATTCTATTACATTCCAACTTCCATAAGTGAGGTGTCATTCTCCGTGGCTTAGATGTAGTCTCTTCTTTCCCATTGAAAAGATGTTTTTCAATAATTCGATAGTTATGATTTTTGTGGAGAAAGTGTCTATGCTCATCAAACACCTTCTTTCCTAAACTTTTTGAATGATGAGATTTCATCTTTGGACCACAAACTAGACATGAAAATTTTCTATTTGTTTGAAGACCTACAAGATAATGATACAATTGGATTAAATATGTTAATTTTTATATTTAGAATTATCATGTACAGCTTGAATTCACCATAACATACCATAAAAATGTGTTAGTCCTGGGGCATCATGTATTGTCCATACAAGCATTGCAAGGAATTGAAATTGTGTGTCTCCTATTGGTATAGAGATGTCATACATAGTGACACCATTCCATAACTCCACCAACTCATCGATAAGAGGTTCAATATATACAATCATATCTTTAACTTGGTATTTACCTAGTTGAATGAACAACAACATTACATAATTATTGTGACCATTTTACTACAAGATTTATAATTACATGCAAATAACTATTAAATGATCAAATACTTGGAATAATCATTTCCAACATAATGTGCTCCCTCTTTATTGACATCCATGGAGGAATGTTATTGTTGATGACAAAAATAGGCCAAACAGAGTAAACAGATCTTAGCTCTCCAAATGGATTGACACTGTTTGCTACCACTAAAAGCCTGAGATTTTGAGGTTCTTTGATAAAGTGCGGCCACTTTTCCTCTATGTCCTTAAATATGGAACCATTCATAGGCATTCTAATAATGTCATCTCGACTCCTATTGCATTCATGGTAATCCATAAATTGTGCCAAGCTACTACACCTAAATAATCTTTGCAAATGTGGTATAATGGGGATGTAACGAAGAACCTTGTGAGGCACCTTTTTTGTTATTTGATCTGTTTGATATCTACTTGTATGACATTGATGACATTCTATTACAAATTCATGTTCTTTATGATAAATAATATGCTCATTGGGACAAGCATCTATTGCTTGATACTCTATTCCAATATATTTCATAGTGGCACATAATTCTTGATATGAGTGAGGGAGAATATTCGATGGTGGTAACAAAAAATCACCTATCAATCTATAGAGAAATATATAAGTTGTTAATATTAACAATATTTATGGTACATGTTTCATCCTTTAATTACTATAATGACATATATGACACACCTTACCATACGTGACATTTTTATGTTGGATAAACCATTCATAACCTTCAAGTTCAACAACAACAATACAAATGAGAGGAGAGTTGTTTGGGATCCTTCGTAAAGGGTCATGGCCACCTTCTCAAGTAGAGGTATATCATGGATGACATCAACATCATCTTGATCATCATCATTAGTTGCACCAGTGCCAAATGTGTCATGGATCAATGTATTAGTACCATCATCTTCAAATGTGTTATCTAGTGCATGATCGTCATCTTCCATGGGATCATTATCTTCAGCTTCAATATTCACACTTTCATGATCCTCCAATTCCAAAGCCATATTCTCCATATTCGCACCTCCATGGTCCATATCACGTACTCCTCTGGGGAGGTTGACCTATATAAAAATGATGAACACAAATAAACCATGATAATGATCACATCATCAAATGTATTTCATTCATATATATATATATATATATAGATATAAATTGTTAAATAAATATAATGAAAAACTTACCAATTCATGATAATCAAACCCTCCTTTAATGTGACCATTATCCCTACAACATCTCTTAGCTATTTTGATTAGCAATATTCTAGTGTTTAAGCCCTTACAAATATTATAGGGACAATAACATTTTCCATCACCTTTTCTTTTTTAAGTTAGACCACAATCTATTGATTGTATCCCCATTACCTTCTTCACTTGGATTGTTTGACATGATCCTTCTTCACTTAGATTATCTATAACCTAATTATATATAGAAATTTAAAAGTTAGTTATGAGATGATGTTGTAGTATAGTATATCAAATTGAAACACTTCTGTTATTGTAGTCTTCCACCTCAAACTTTTTCCTATTGTGGCAAGAAAGAAAGATATTCAAATAATATAGTAGTTTGTAAATCAAAATAAAATATCATATATATTATACACAAAATATATCAGAAGTGCATCAAATTTGACCAAGCACTACTGGGAGCTAGACCCAACAACAAATGGACTTGTGATGATTTTCACAATAATAAATTTATTGCAGGGTATCAGGTCCCAGTAGTGCTTAGGAAAATATTTCTTGTGAAGGTTGTATATGTTGTATATGTTGTGTGTGTGTGTGCATAAAAAATGGGGCCTTTATATTTGATCTTAAAATGACAAATATGCCTATCTAAAGCTTTTTGAGGGTGTAGGGAACAAAAAATGGAGGCAACTTGAGACCATAAATGGAGGCAAGTTGTTGATTGAGGGTGCAGGGAACAACACCCTTCAGTACTTTTATCGAATTATAAATTTCAATTTTGAACCATTCTATGAATATAGAACATGGATGTTATCTCAGAAAATAACAAAATGTAGACACGACAAATTACTTATTTTGTTATTCTACATTACTTACTATTTGACTGCATGTTCCACCTGCAACTTGATCAAGTTTTGTTTGATGCTTCAATTTTGTGTTGACTGTCCTGTAGAAGTACACAGTTTTGTATTTCCCCAATATGTTATTAAAAAAAAAACAATAGAATAAAATACTTGTTGAGAAAGATCATCATAGGAGTATCAAGAACTCAAGATCCAAAGGTAACTCAACATTATAAGACTCTTAAATTCAACATTCATCTCATGCACCTAATAAATAGGAGATAAAATACATGAAATTGAAAAATTACATTACAAAACAATGAGCTAAAACTACCTACAAAAGTAGTACCCAATTTATATATAAAACATTTAACTAATGAATTGTATTTTTCTTCTCATCTTCACTACCAAAATAATCACCCCTTTAATCTAACTACACTATGCAAGTTTAGTTTAGCGACCACGTGTCTGTCATCCTCAATCAAGACTAAGGAACACTATAGGCAAATACATTGTCTAAATTGTCTACATTAAAAGCAACTATACTGCAAGATTATATGAATAAGAAAATAAAATTTAAATTTCATTACTTGCAACTACAACATTAGAGAAAAGTTGAATTTTATTTATGCCTTGATGGATATCTATACCATGTCATAAATATCCCATTTTGACATAGGATAGGAGTATAGTGATAGAAGATAGATCCATTTTGTGCATAACTTAAAGTCATCGTATTCCATGAGAGTACATCTTTTGAGATTTTTTTTTTGAATGTTTCAAGGGACCAGTAGTTCTACAATTAAAACATCATAACTTTCCCATTACTTAATGATCACACATGGCACAGAATCTCTTCAAACTCACAATACGTTGCATGTGTAGTACAAAACTCATGAGATTCTAAAGAAGGCCTCACTCTTAATCAGCCAAATCTTCCTTGTACCACACAAAAAACTGTGATAACTATGTCTACTCCAACCTTAATTGTTTAAGAATTCATCATATTAGATAAAGTATGTTTAAGAATTGTTGGAAATGGTCCTTTGGTGTGTATTAAAAAGAATACAATTTTTAGCATATTATTATCACTCTATTTCTTTGTTGTAAACATGCCATTGGTTCAGTTTTGTAAATTTTTTTTGTGTTAAATGCATTTAAAATTATCTTCATTGTCTTTTGATTGTCTAAATGCTTCTTTATTTGTTAGCCAATTAATACATGCTAGTATATAAAGAAGACAATCAGAAGACAATGAAGATTTGTCTGACCAATAGTCTATAGAATTAGACCTTTATTTGGCTAGGTCAAATCTTCCTTCATGCTAGAAGTTTATAGAAATATACCTTTATTTTAAATGCATTAAACAAAAAAATGAATACACTAAACTGAACAAATGACATGTTTACAACAATTATCATAACTCACAAGCAAAAATGAAATAATGGCATGTTTATAACTGATTAAGAGTGAGACCTTCTTTAGAATCTCATGAGTTTTGTACTACACATGCAACGTATTGTGAGTTTGAAGATAGTTTGTACCATGTGTGATAGAACCTACTTTATCTAATATGGTGCATTATTAAACAAATTAAGGGTAGAGTAGTTATTACTTAGTTTTTTGTGGGGGACAATGAAGATTTTTCTAACAAATAATAGGTCTTCTTTAGTATTTAATGAATTTTTACCACATATACTATTTCAAGCCTTTGAGTCCTAGAGACAAGTGGAAATAGGAGTTTCTTTGTTGAGTGAGGGCTAATTAGGCCTAGGAGAAGATCATTTGAAGATGGAAGTATTCACCAGTCAAAGGATGGAAGACTAAGATTGAGATGGGGTTAGTAACTCTGAAAAGGGTATTTGAAAAGGTAAGTACTTTTCCAGGTTGTTTGGAGACTTTGGGTGTAATTTTCTGAATTCTCTATGTGTAGGGCTACTAGACAAGCCTAGAAAGGTTGTAGAAGAAGAACGGTGCAAGTTGAATAGATCAAAGTGAATGGAGTGTTGAAACATGGTGAATAGACCATGATGAGATGATACTTGATGTTAGGATCAAGGTGAAAAGTTTAGTTGACTTTTTGACATGGTCGAGGCACTAGGTGCACTAGGTGGCCTAGGATGGAGATGGTGCTAGGAGGAATTTCCAAGAAATGAGGAAGTGGACTTGTGTAGCAGGGTTGTGGAAGTGATTAAAAAATTCAGGGAACTCTACCTAATCCTTGAGTTGAGGCTAATTCCTTGAGTGGATTCCATGTTAATTATTGAATCCTTGAGTTGAGTTGGTCTCCTTAAGGTGATAGTAGAGGGCTCTGCATCAAGATGTATGAAACAAATAAGAGGAATATCAATAAAAGATTAAATTCTCTACAACTCTGGTAATCCAGTGTCCCATGGAACAATGAATCCATATATGTGTTTGAACGTGATCTTGGATGGGTGATGATATAGGAACATTTCCTTTTGTTATATTTACATGTTCATGAAATTATTATACTATTTTGGTTGTTAATAAAGTCAAGAAATTGAATGGTGTTGGTGACTATGACTAGTAAAGGGGTACAGTCAGTGGATTAAGGGTTCTAAACCTCTATTATGGAAATAATGAACTTTGAATCTTCCTAAAGAGTTTTCCAATATTAAAAAATCCCAATATTTATGAACAAAAATGCAGGCATTAGGGTCATTCTTATAGTTTCATTTTATGTCACTTTTGTGTGAGTGTTTAACTTTTTGATTCCCATTCAATGTCACCTATGTTTGTGAGAAAAAATGCTTTAATCTTTGAAGATAATGGTTCTTGGTTTTCCTTGAATGAAACTTAGATGAATGTTGCTAACTTGAAATTTATCTTTGAACATTAAGTGTTTATTATGTATGCCTATACCTCATATAATCCAAAAAAATATTCAACATGAGGATTTTAGTAACTTAAAGGGCCTTAGTGACTGGCTTTGAGTTGAGAAACTTCAGTGCCTAAAAATACATTATTTCCAAGATGTGTTGAGGAGTTTGATCCCTGTTTAATGTCAACTGTTCCTGCACAATCCATTCATACAACAGTGAAATGCTATGTGGAAGGGATGGTTGATAGTGTTCCTTGAGGGAAGGGGGATTGTGAAAGACTTGTTATCATTGTACTATGTGTTTCCAATATGTTTGGATGTAGGGCAGACCAAGAGAATGAAGGATCACTCACTGATTGCATGATAACCCAGTTTTGAAGGGTCACTGGTTGAGGGGATAGTCAAGGTCTGGATGATTGGGCCATTGGAGGACCCTATTTCTTTGTATTAATTTCTATTCAAATTGGATGCATGGATTTCTTGTGAATTATGGGTTGCTATGTATCCTACAACTACATCCATAAATCTACATATACTTTAGGGTTGTAAGCCACTTAGGGATCAAAATAGAGAAAATAAATCAAAACTGTTCTTTGTCCTATTTCCTTTTAACAAAGTCTCAACTATAAATGATATAATACAATTTATTCCCTAATCTATCAATACAAATGGCACCTAGCTAGAAGCTCATGGAATATCCATTTGATAACCATAGTCAACATTTCAAAAAAAATGATATCCTTGAGCACAAGCACCAATAACATCAAATACTGGAGTTAAAGCATGGGTTAGGGAATGACACCAATAGAATGCGGTGATTTCAGTGAGCATCTTAGAAATATACAATGACATCATTAAATGTGGTAGTAATATCAACAAATGTGAATCCAAACATTTCAAAATAGTGAATCGATATCCTTGAGAACAAGCACCAATAACATCAAATAATAGAGATAAAGCACTAGCTAGGGCATGACACCAGTAGAATGCAGTCATTTTAGAGATCATTCATGATCAAATAAAATGAAATGCATTTGAAATTTGTAGTTGAATATGATGCCAGAGGCTAAAAAGATGGAGAAATCACATACCTTCTCTCATGCTCAGCTTTCGCTCATTTTCTCCCGCTCCTTTTCTATGCAATCAAAATAAAAATGATTTGGCAGTTTCACTTTTTTTTTCATCTATACCCTGAAACTGTCAAAATTTTGATGGTCCATTTAAAACCCATTGGAATAGTGACACCATCGGACCCTATTACAAAAAAACACCAAATTCATAAAAACAAATTACCCGTCAGAAGTTTTTGTCAAAATTTGGCTCAAAATTTGGCCCCAAATGTAGTAGTGATGAATTCAATAACCCAATGCACTGCTTTTTCAGTCATGGGCACACCACCCCCATCTACACCATCTCAAGCTACCACTTAGGCATAGAGTTTCATGAAAACCTAACCTCCAACTCCTACACAAACTGCCACACAAGCAGTACCTCCACCTTTCATAAGACAAGCTTCCACATCAACACCATTCATCTCAAGGGAAACACAACCATTCCCCTCTTTCACTCAGAAAGCTTCCAGAACAACACCATCCTTCCAGGGGGCAACACAACCATTTTCCTCCTTCACTCAAGAAGCCTCCACATCACTACCATCCTTTTCAAGGGAAATACAAGAAACTCTTCTTACTACTTAGCAAGATTTCACTCAATCCTTCATTCCACCCATCACTCAGCTAACTTCTCAATATATTTTGCCTCCACCTTGCATTGCAAACACACAAGCCAAAAAAACTAATTTCACAATAGGGATGCCATTTCTGGGACCCCAAAACCCACCATCTACATCCCAAAATCCCACCATCATGTTTGCATCGTCTACATCACAACCCCCACCAAGAAGAGGCTCTTCTTGGGACCTCAACCAAGAAAAATTGCATGCTTTGGGTATACATACCCAATCCCACATATGCATTACCACAAACCAGTAAGAAACCTTCCCTTTCACAACAAAACCACCACCATTACAACCAAAACCATCACAACCTCTGCTAGCTGCATCATTTCCAATGTATACCAACTATCTATCCATGCCCCCCATCACTTCTCAAAATGTGCCACCATCACAATAACAAAGTTCCTCCTATCTTGTGAGCCATCTCACGCAACCACCTCCTACCACCAACTTCCATTCAACCACTCCACCCCTCAAAAATAAAGGAATGCACCTCATGTACATTGGCCAAGAACAAGGCTCATCCTATCAGCAAGCTACACCATTCCACTAACCTCCTCCACAACAAAAATACTTCTCATAAAAAAAAAACATCTCCTTATACATCAACAACAAAAATCATCGTATCCTATGCAACAACAACATCCCCTCATCCCCCAATAACAACAAGCATCACCATATCCTTCAAAAAACTATGCCCCTACACCTCAATATCAATATCCTCCCCAACAATCATCACCCCAAAATCCATTCCAGTACTCTTATCTAGCTGGGTGATTCTCCTATCCAACTCCACAATATCCACCACAGAACCATACCTATTCACTTACATCAGATCCTTTCCCAATGGGAGTAACCTCTCCAACACCTATCAAAGCATAATGGAAATAAATGTAGAACACTCTCAAGGATCTTAGAGCTAGAACAAAGAGAAAGGCTTTCAAATTTGAAGAGGTCTATCCCTATCCCTTTGATAGATCAATCATAGCAATCCCTTTCCCCAATCACTTTGAGACCCCCAAGTTTGACAAATATCAAGGGAAGGGAGATCTAGTTAGCCATATCAAATAATTCTACATGACATGCCTAGAGGTGGCTTATTGCAACAATTTAATCATGTGCCTCTTCTCCAAGAGCTTGGGAGGAATTGCTATTGAGTGCTTTTACAAGATACCTTATGGGATGATCACAATATTTGTAGAAATCTCTAAGAAGTTCATTTCCCAATACTCCCATAATGTTGAAAATGAGCTATCCCTATTAGACCTCTAAAAATCAAAACAAAAGGGAGGTGAGATCTTGGATGACTACTCTCAATGATGGCAAAGCCTCACCATGAGGCTATCATATCAACCACTTGAGAAAAACTTCACCAAGATCTTCATCGATAACCTACATCCCAAGTTGTCCCATTTCATGAGAATGAACTACATCCAAACCTATTAGGACATCAAGGGAAAAGGCATGGACGTTGAGTGAGGCCTCCTAGATGATGGAATAATCAAACACTACAAATAAAGCTCACAAGACAAATCTAGCAATGACAGGCCTCGATATTGGAATAGGAACAAAAATGCTATCATAGATGGAGCCACTGATACTAAACATGTCCAAATTATTGTGGCTGGTACTACACCACCTATTCGTACATATAGGCAATAAATACCAATCCATAAACAACCCATGTAGCATTATCAATATCGACACCCAGCCAAATGAAGATAATGCCATATCAGTTACCTTGACATAAAATAGGCCTCAAGTCTAGAACAATAAAAGATGAACCTTCACCCCTCTTGGTGAACCATTGGATGTGATCTTCCATCAAAGGGCTAAAGCCAATCTGATTACATATCCTCCAACGTAGCCATTTGATGATGCAACTCCCAAGCCCACATGGTACAAAGAGTATGATTATTGTGACTATTACCATGTTAAAGGACATTCCACCCTCAAGTGAATGAAACTAAAGAACTATATCCAAGATCTCATTGACATAAAATAGATCCAAGTGGACACACCAGCCCAGCCTTCGCCCAATGCCAATTTAAAAATCTATCAAAATGTGTTTCTAAAACACAACTCTGGGAAGAACCAAGTCCATACCAATCCTCCTCCCTAGAACCCAGGCAAAGGCAAGCAAGGAGACCATGCTCACTAAAAATACAATACTATTACCCACATCAACTACGACAAGTTTTAGATACATATCCCAAGTTAAACCCACTGTCAATGTCATCCATTTCAAGGGAGCAGATAGTCAATGTGAAGTCACCACACGTAGAGGCCCTATATCTATAACTAGTGCTAATCCAATGCCTATACCTAATGCATAGTATAACCTTTTGGAAGACCTTTGGAATAAACCTGTGCAAATCTCTATTCTTGACCTTCTCCACACTTCACCCATCCATCAAGACATCCTCACTCGAGCCCTCCAAGAAGGACATGTCCCCACAAAAATTTAAACCATCTAGTTTGAGAACCTCCTAGGACACCTATCCACATCTTGTGCTCTCTCCTTCAATCCTTCTAACATACCATCTATTGAGATTGACCATAATCTCCCCCTCTACATCACCATCATGGTTAGAGACTTTTCTATCAAAAGGGTCACGATAGATAATGGCTCAACCCTATGTCTGTGCACCTTGAAAATCATCCAATAAGTGGGCTATCTAGAGGCTGACATATCACATGATGTTATCATTATCAAGGCCTATGATAAGTTGGAGCATACCTTAGAAGGTACCATTATTTTTTTGATCAAGCTAGGCCCAACAATTCAAGACACAATCTTCCATGTTGTTGATCTAGACCTTGTTAGAAATAGTCCCAAGAGATAACTAAGAGAGGGGGGGGGGGGATGAATCAATTATCTACAAGTTTCAATTCTTTATCCAATTAAGTATACTTAATTATTAAGCATAAACAAAATGAAATAACACTTGAAAACAACACCAATATTTTGGTTACGGGGAAACCCAAATAGGTAAAAACCCCAGTGGGAATTGACACCCACTAATAAACTGCACTAGTATATAATGATCCTTATTAGAAGATCTTACAACCCTATTAGGAGTTGATCTTTACAATGCAATAAGTATAGTGACCTGGTCAAAGGTCAGACCCTGTTAGGAGTCTTTTATGGCTGAGTCTGTTAGGGGTGAGGATGCATTGTCTGAGAGCTCACTGCTCAAAGCGGTGAAGGCTGCAACCTTCTAAATAATAGATACACACTATATCTGGATCTTGGTGAGCTTCAAGGTAGACCTATTGTCTTGATCAGTTCCAATGAATAGCATATACTCTTTACTTGGTCACATAGACCTTCTGCTGATGGCTCAACACTTCGCACTCTCTACTCTACTCTTCTCTTTCAACTCTGAACCATATCTTAGCAATAAAAAATGACTGCCTATAAATATCTTCTCTCTAAATGATATAATCAAGTTATCCTATTAGAACCAACTTGAAATCATATTAGAGAAAAAATAACACTCTCCAATAACATTTTTGTCAGCTCTACTAAGCACGCAACACAATTTGGGACATGTCCAAATTAATAAATGTAGATGCACGCTACATACTATCGGCTCTACCAAATTAATTGATACTTTCTCCTCAAGCTGAATTACATCATGCGATCTTAACCAAACCTTCTTAACTATTCTCTAATCACTAATCCAAGCACGCATACCAAAATGATAGGTGCAACTCTTGTACCAATATAATCTTCGCCAGCTCTTCTGGATAAACACAAGAAATTGTAACTAGTGAATAGTGACTACATAAATTCACTTCAACTACACATCAAACTCTGCGTCCATGAATGGAGAAAAAAATAACATGTCTCCATCACATATCCAAACGTGCAAGGCTCCATGATAATTGTAGAAACAATCACTCACAGAACACTGCTGACACAAGCTGCTACATAACTGTCTGTATAAATAATTAACCTTTGCATCCATGATATCATGCTAATAACATGTCCATGCTATATATACTCAAAGCTTATTGCATAAGTCTTCCATGCACACTACTTACCATATGTTATCATCAATGACAAACATACAGTCAGCACTGGCTTGCTGGCAAATCTTCAACAATCTCCCCCTTTGGCATTGATGGAAACATATGGAATGAAAAACATCACCAATCCAAATGAATAATTATTTTATAACATTCTCCATTTCCTCATCAAAACTCCCCCAAGGATGAATCCTCCATCTGCTGTAATATTTTTCAATATTCTTCATTTCCTCAATTGAATTGCTTCCATGATTGAATACTACTACCTCTTTCTGCTATAGATTATTCCTTCTTAATTCTGTATGTACTCCCCCTTTAATACCATTTTTCATGACTGTATACTACTCCCCCTTTGACATCAATGACAAAGGGCACCAAACATTTAAGCTTTGGTACTACTCTTGAAGTAGAGTAGTCAACCATCCATCAGTCACTGAGGATTGATGGTCTTTCCACTTTTTATAAGTAGAATCAGGGAAGGGAATTACTCCCAACTTTTCCCTGAGATACTTAAAAGTATCCTTTGGTAAGGGCTTTGTGAATATATCTGCTAGATGTTCTTTTTTACTCACATAATCCAACTTGACTTCTTTCTTTGCCACTTTATCTCTTAGGAAGTGATACTTAATCTCTATGTGCTTTTTTTTTGCATGCATTGTAGGATTCTTTGACATGTTGATAGTGCTAGTGTTATCACAATAAATAACAATAGCATAATCAATCTGAATTCCAAAATCTTTTATCATCTATTTGATCCAAACAATTATAGAACAATTCAAGGCTGCTACAACATACTCTACTTCTACTGTTGACTGAGAAATAAAATTCTTCTTCTTGCTTGTCCAAGTGACAAGTCTGTTACTAAGAAACACTGCTCCTCCTGATGTACTCTTTCTATCATCAACGTATCCTGCCCAATCTGCATCTATATATACATGAAGCTCAACATTCTCTGAGTTAGGATACCATAGAGCATAATATAAAGTGCCCTACATATATCTAAATATTCTTTTTACTACCATGAGGTGACTTTGTTTAGGCTCTACTGCAAATCTTCCAACTATGCCAACTACATTAGAAATATCAGGTCTAGTTTGAGTAAGAATAATGAGTTTACCAATCATAGACTTGTACAATGTTATATCTATTGGTGGAGAAGCATCTTCTTTTGTAAGTTTGCATCCTATTATCATAGGTGTACCCATTGGCTTACAATCATCCATCTTAAACTTCTTCAATATCTCTTTCACATATTTAGACTGATTAATGAAAATGCCTTTCTTTGTTTGCTACACATTTAATCCCAAAAAGTATTTGATAGGTCCAATCATGCTCATCTCAAACTTGCTCTGCATCTCCTTGGAAAATTCTGCACTAAGTTTGTCATTACCCCCAAAAATAATGTCATCAAAAAATATAGCTACAAGTAGTAAACCTTTAGATGTCTCTCTGATAAATAGATTACAATCTTCTACTCCTTTCTTGAATCCAATTTTTGTTAGATATCCATCAAGTCTCTCATACCAAGATCTAGGGGCTTTCTTAAGTCCATAGAGGGCTTTCTTCAGTCTGCATACCATATCAAGCTTGTTTGATAGGGTGAATCCTTCTAGCTACTCAATGTATACTTCTTCCCTTAACTCTCCATTCAAGAATGTTGACTTAACATCCATCTGATAAACTTTGAAGTTTTTGAATGTTGCATAAGATAGAAACAACTTAATAGCTTCTAATCTTCTCACATGTGCAAATGTGTCTGAATAATCAATACCTTCTCTTTCTGCATATCCCTTGCATACTAACCTTTCTTTATTCCTTATCACTGTACCATCTTCATTCATCTTGTTTTTGAATATCCACTTTGTTCCAATCACATTCTTATCACTAGGTCTTGGGACTAGTTCCCAAGTATCATTCTTAATAATCTGATCTAGTTCTTCTTTCATAGCATCATGCCAATCTGAATCATTACATGCATCTTCAAGACTTAAAGTTTCAATCTAAGATAGTAAACATACCACTTCATTGCTTTCTGAACTCTTTTCTTTTGATCTTGTTGTGAATTTTCTACTCTGATCTCCAATGATGTCATCTTTAGAGTGATATTTAGATGTAAACTTTGGAACTTTAGGTGATACTGTCTCATCTTCCTTTTGAGTTTCTTCTTCACTTGTTTTAGGGTCATTAAACAATACATCAATACTGTCAAATATCTCTTCAAAAACTATCTCACTAGTGGAAGGAATAGGGTCTTCTTCAATCATAGGTGTATAATCATGATATCTTTCTTGAACCATAAACTTTTCATCAATCTTAACATGAGAACTTTCAATGATCATTTTCAATCTCAAATTAAAACATCTATCAACTTTTCTTTTAGTAGAGTAACCAATGAAAATACCTTCATCGCTTCTTGCATCAAAATTTACTATTGCTTCATCCCTCTTGATGTAGCACTTGCTTCCAAAGATTATGAATTATTTCACTATAGGATCATTACCAAACCATAGCTTATAAGGTGTTTTGTCTATGCCAAGCCTCAATTGTATTCTATTAATGGTCTAGAGTACTGTATTGACTGCATCTCTCCAATAGGTGTGTGCAAAATTTCCTTCAATCATGATGGTGCACGGTGTATCAAGGATGATCCTATTCCTTCTCTCTACAACCCCATTCTGCTAAGGGGTTCTAGGTGAGCTCAATTGTCTCTTTATGCTATATTCTTCATAGTACTCATATAATCTTTCAGAGGTGAATTCTCCTCCTCTATCCGATCTTAGACACTTTATCTTTAGTCTAGATTCATTCTCAACCTTAGCTTTGAATATTTTAAACTTATCAAATGCTTCTGACTTATCTTTCAAGAATGCAACCCACATCATTCTATAATAATCATCAATAAACAAAATGAAATACCTTTCACCATAGTATGATCTTGTTTGAGTTGGTCCACATAGGTCTGTATGAATTAGATCCAACTTGTTTTCTACTAAATTATGCTTGCTTTTGAATGAATTCCTCACATGCTTTCCCATCACACATTTTCTACAAATAGTATCAACTAGCTTTGCTATGCTAGGTAGATCTCTTATTACCTTTACATTGCTTATCTTTACTATGTTATCAAAATTGATATGACATAGTCTTTTATACCATAGCCAACTGTCATGTACTTTAGCAACAAAACAAAATGCTTTTGAATTAAGCTGAAAAACATTACCTTTAGTCTTTGAACCTGATGCAATCATTACACCATCCTTGTTGTTAATGATGCACTTGTTGTCTTTGAACTCCAATCTATAACCTTTTTCAAGAAACTATCCAACACTAAGAAGGTTATGCTGCAAACCATCTACATAAAGAACATCATTAGTGTTGTTCTTTCCATCCAATGTGATAGCTCCTCTACCAATGATTGGTTTAGGAGTGTTGTCTCCAAATCTAACCATGCCACCATTTTATTTGTCTAGATGAACAAATATGTCTTTATCACCTGTTATGTGATGTGAACAACTACTATCTATAATCCAATATGTCCTTATGTCTGCTTGTAAAATCAATGCTAGCTCTTGTTTCTTTTTCTCATCTTCATGATCAATCTCATCATACATCTTTTCCATAATAGCAATGAATCCAATTTCATCTTCAACTGAATCATCATTATAAACTCCATCACCAACATAGTAACATTCTTTTATATACTTAGGCTTGTAGTTAGTTCTGAATTTCTTAACTCTCGTAGGACACTTAGATGCAAAGTGACCAAACTTATTACATGAGAAATATTTGAAATGTAACTGACCTTCATACTTTCCTTTTCCTTTTCTTTCTTTCTTAGCAATCATAGCAATAATATCATTTATCTCTTTATCTTCATCTTCATCATAAAAATTACCAGAAGTGTTTAAAGATTTCTTACCATGGACTGATGCTTTGAAGGTTGTCTCACTTTTAGGCTCTGTCTTCAATCTTGAAATATCAAAAGCTGAAATTTTTCTGATCAAGGTCTCTCTCTTAAAATTTTTTGTAAGCTGCATGGTCTCATCAAGGATGTTGATCTTATTTTCATACTCTACTGTAAGGGTAGTTATCAACTTATCCATAATGTCTTCCTCCAAGATTTCTCCACCATTGCTCCTGATTCCAACAACTTCTTCATTAATCCTTTGGTTGTGAGCTCTGATGTTTTCTTTAGGTATCATCTCTAATGCATTGTATCTTTTCTTCCATGTTTTTCTATGCACATTTTTTTCTCTTGTATCTCCTTTAAACATGTCTTCTAGGTGCTTCCATATCTTGTAGGCTGTGTCTACTTTCTTTAACTGTGAAAACTCACTATCAGATAAGGTGCTGATAAGGGATTCTTTGGCTATTGCATTCTGATGGAACAAATCCTTTTGCTTGCTATTAGCATCATCCTTTGCAAAATCTTCTAAAGAGGGGATCTTAACTTCTTTGATAGCCACCTCAAAAACTTCAAAATCAATGCACTGCAAATGTGTCACCATTTTGTTCTTCCAATCAAGATAGTTCTCTCCATCAAACTTAGGACTATCTTTTCTAAAGAATTCCATATGATTAACCTCAATATGTTAAAATTTCTCTTTGAGGTACTTGGCTCTGATACCAATTGTTAGAAATAGTCCCAAGAGATAACTGAGAGGGGGGAGGTGAATCCGTTATCTACAAGTTTCAATTCTTTATCTAATTAAGTATACTTAAACATTAAGCATAAATAAAATGAAAGAACACTTGAACACAATACTAATATTTTATTTACGGGGAAACCCAAATAGGTAAAAACCCTGGTGGGAATTGACACCCACTAATAAACTGCACTAGTGTATAATTATCCTTGTTAGAAGATCTTACAACCCTGTTAGGAGTTGATCTTTAAAATGCAATAAGTACAGTGACCTAGTCAAAGGTTAGACCATGTTAGGAGTCTTTTATGATTGAGTCTATTAGGGGTGAGGATGCATTGTTTGAGAGCTCACTTCTCAAAGAGGTGAAGGTTGCAACCTTCTGAATAACAGATACACACTATATCTAGATCTTGGTGAACTACAAGGTAGACCTACTATCTTGATCAGTTCCAATGACCTTCTACCAATGGATCAACACTTTGCACTCTCTGCTCTTCTCTTCTCTTTCAACTCTGAACCATATCTTAGCAATCACAAATGACTGCCTATAAATATCTTCTCTCTAAATGATATAATCAAGTTAGCATGTTAGAACCACATTGAAATCATATTAGAGAAACAATAACACTCTCTAATAACATCTCTGTCAGCTCTACTAAGCACTCAACACAATATGGGACCTGTCCAAATTAATAAATGTAGATGCACGCTACATACTGTCAGCTCTACCAAATTAACTGATACTTTCTCCTCAAGCTGAATTACATCATGCACTCTTAACCAAACCTTCTTAACTCTTCTCTAATCACTAATACAAGCACGCATACCAAAATGATAAGCACAACTCCTATACCAATATAATCTCTGTCAGCTCTTCTAGATAAACATAGGAAATTGTAACTGGTGAATAGCGACTACATAACTTCATTTCTACTACACATCAAACTCCATGTCCATGAATGGAGAAACACTAACATGTATCCATCACATATCCAAACGCGCAAGGCTCCATGATAACTGTATAGACAATCACTCACAGAACACTACCTATAACTCTGTGAGGAACACTGCTGACACAAACTGCTACATAACTACCTATATAAATAATTAACCTCTGCATCCATGATATCATGTTGATAACATGTCCATGCTATATATACTCAAAGATTACTGCATAAGTCTTCCATGCATACTACTTACCATATGTTGTCATCAATGACAAACATACAGTTAGCAGTGGCTTGTTGGAAAATCTCCAACAGACCTACCATATAACATCCTCCTCATCTGATAATGGATCTATTCCATCAAAGATGTTCCATCCACCTATCACAAGTTCCTCAAATTTATGCATAAAGGTACTGAGATCACCATCCATGCAAATGCTCAAACCTTTGCATACTACTATACATTGGAAGCATCATTCCCCCATTACACCCATTGTATTGGAATTGACATTGGCACTTTCGTTGCCAGTTCATCTTGATCCCATAGTGATCTAGAGACTATCCTAGCCTCCATTCTCTCTTCCATCAAGATCAACAACATGGTCTGTGGTGAGTACAACCTAAATGATGCATTCACAATCGGGACCCTACCACTTGATCCACATATTCAAGGGTGCCTAAGCCACCAAAGAAAAACTCCTCAAGAGAACCCTCAAATCAAGCAATTGAGACCATCCATGTTCATCTCCCATAGAATATTAAACAATCAAGAGATGGACCTTGATATCAACAGGTGGTTATACAAAGATCCCCCACCTCTAACACTAAGCTACTTAGATACTTCAAGGAAAAATATCCAGTATCTTAAAAATACACCACAAAACAAAGGAAATATCAAGGTGGTGGTCTAGGACTAGAAGAAGCTGGCATCAAAGATCCACTAGAAGCATCACAAAATCCAAAACATCAAGGCCTTGGCTTTAATATCCCTTGCTTGCATATACAAGGACCCAATGCCACAAATGGGTGCACTAATTCTCTCAACGTCACCCTCTTGAACATCTAGGATAACCTTGCAGAAATCAAAGACATCCTTAAAGAGGAAGAAAACAATCCTAGGATGACATATTTGATGATGAAACCCTACAACTCTGTCCCCCATTAGCTTGCCATTAACCTCATTGAATTTCCCCTCATCCATCCCAAACTCATAGACTGAAACCAACCAAGCGTAACTCATATTGATGAGTTCCAAAGCATAGAAGTAATCCTAAGATTCATGGGAGCATCAGATGAATAGTCAGATCAAGGAAAAGATTCAGCTTGTGTCTACACACTCAACCCCAAGGGATACTTTTGGGAAGAGGAAGTCTTTAGCCACAAAATTGAAAATCAAAGAGAAAAGAATGAGTCCTTTTTTGAAAACCCCTATGGGGTACATTCTAACTCTAAAAAAGAAAAAATAAAGGGTGTATCTTCTTGTGAAAACCTCTTTGAGGCACTAGAAAATGAAGACTTTCCTCTTCCTCCCATTTAGGATTATAGACTAGAGTAGTCATCAATCCTCATCGAGGAAACCAAACCAATCAACTTGGGAATTGAACAATACCCAAGAATCACCTACATCACAACATCTTTAACTGAGGGTGAAGAATTGGACTTCACAACACTTCTCCAAGAGGAAATTATCAATTTTTCATGGTCATACATGAACATTCCAGGGCTTGATCCAAATCTATTTGTCCACCATCTTGCTATGGACCCAAATTCCAAGCTAGTCAAACATAAGCTTTGTAAGATGCATCCTAAGGTAGGCCTCCTGGTAAAAATAGAACTTGAGAAGCTCCTGCAAGAAAATATCATCAGATTTATTGTTAGAATTTATAATCTTTCCTTGGTTGTTTTATTTAATTTGAGGATAAACCAAGGTATCCTCCTTTTATTTTATTTAGGATATTCCTAGATGAATCTCTATATGTAATTTTGTCCTCTAGTCCCAGTGGGAGGACAACTCATATTTTGTAATTCTTTTAATAAGGAAAATAGTTTATTCCTCCTTATGAGGATGCTCACACTTGGCACACACTTAGTATGAATGTGGCACTCATACATATGGGAGTTACATGTAAAATCCTTCACTCATCTCTACTTAAGAGATGATTCTCCACACACTTGATACAATTTTCTCACATTTCTTACACACAATTTTCTCTCCTCTTAGTTCTATTATTTTGTATTGAGCTTCTTGCTCATATTCTCTCTCTCTCTCTCTCTCTCTCTTTAATCTTTTCATGCCTCATTCATAATACACAAAGGGTTTTTTCTTTGCGTTTCCCCTTACAAAAATCTCTTGGCTCTTTTTTTGGATTCTTGGAAGTACTCTCATGTTTTGGCGAATGATCTTGTATCTCTATCTTTATTTTGGTTTATGGTAAACACTTTCTTACACTTCACTTTCTTGGATTATTTTCATGAACTTATTTTCATTCTTTTAATACTTCTAATATGATATCAGAGCTATTTAATCCTTGTTTAAGTTTTTTGTAGGAAGGTGTCATTCAAAGGAGAGAGCTCTTCTTGTTGATCTAATATTTGTTGCAGCTATTTCTTATTCTTTTGTTATTTTATTTTTTTAGTTTCTAACCCTCTTTGGAAGGCTTACTGCCAGAGAGTAGATTTTTGAATTTTTTTTTGGGTTTTGTCAATTTTTCGCCAAACCCAACTTAGTTCCTTCATTTAATCTTGTATTTTGCATGGTTTCTCTAACCTTGTTTGCAAGTTTCATTTATCTCATTCAAATTTTAATCTTCTTTCTAAAAATTTTTCCTGTAGTTTTCATCTTCATTTCGGTTCACAGGCTTTTCTAATCTTTTGTGCAAGATTCAAACTAACCATTTTATTCATCTATTCTTCATAGTTTCAATACTAACATTTCTGATCTTTTTCCTCTATTGCTCTTTATTGCATGATTCAAAAACTAATATCTCAGATCTTTTTTTCAATATCTTTGTGCATGCAGGTTTATTTTATTTGTTTTAGAGGCATATCTCTATTATTACTTTCATAAATCTCTGGTTTTTTTAACAAATCTTGATATACCTTTATCTGTGTTTTTTTCCTCCTTTTTTCTTTGCTGGTTGGAAGCATGATGTATTTTATTCTTTCTCATTCAATATGATCGTTTTCTCCATTATCCTTGGCAGACTATTCCTTACCCCATCTTTCAGTTCAGATTTTTCGCTGATGAAGTACAACCCATTTTGCATTGGATTATACGAGAAAATGAAACTGAATCTCAAAAAACTAAGATATGAGTTTTGTGCAGAATGAGCCCATTTAGCTCTCATGCGGGAAGTTTCTCCAAATTCACCTCTGTTTAGGATCTGTGACCAATCTTTGTATCGTTTCTTCCATTCATGGGTTTGAGCCAGTCACTACTTGGCTGCCAGTATTTTCTTTGCTCAAGTCTATTTTATTCTCTGTCATTTTAGCTATTCTTGGTTTAGTTTAAATTTTAGTTTGACTGTTTATAAATTTGTTAATGATTCCTTAGCTAAGTTTAGAGATAAATTTGAATTTGAATGATTGTTTAGCTAAGTTTTGTTGTCTTTGTATTCTAGTTTGGATTCATTTTAGATAGTTTGATTGATTTCCATTATATTTGTTTAATAACATTGTTCATTATATTCTCATCCATTCTTTTATATTATTGTTGGTTATTATTAATTTCTATGCAAAAACATTTTTTTTCTTATTATTTGTCTCTTATATTTACTAATCATTGCAGGTAATCATATCATTTTTAAAGTTGTAGTTTATTATTCATCTTATTCTTTACTTGTAATATAATCATTTCATCTTGTCATTATAACTTATTCCTGGCTGACTTTGTATCATTAGATTCTTAGTTTATTTAATTATTATTTCATTCATTATATAGCATTTTTTTTTCGATTCCTAGTCTCTTATGTTTATAACGTTGTAGATAATCATAACACTTTTTTAAAAAAAGTTACAGTATTTATATCTTTTAATCATTAGATTCCTTAGCCTATATTTGATAAAATTTATTCAAATTTGTTTAACAAAAAAAATTTAAACGTTAAAACAAAATTCTCGCTTCATATTTTTAAAAATCATTTTAGCCCCATATTTATTTTATCAATATAAACATATTCCAATTGCCATTTCGCTAATTCATTATAATAAAAAATTGGTTTGTCATTTAAACAAAAATGTAAATAATTTTTAAATTTTCACTTTTCTTGCATATTAACTAATGAAATTTACGTTAAATTTATTTTTCTCACCCATTAGCATTTTATCTTCAATGTATTTCAATTTGTTTGGATTAATCTTATCATTTTATTTATTTAATTATGTCGCATTTAATTATCTCTAATCCTTACTATGATAATATTCCTCTTTTCGATAATTCTCCTATTTGGAATGAACCATATGACAATGGTTATTCTTATAATGCATTCAAACTTGATGATTCTTCTTATTGCCATGGATATTCTCCTTACTATGATGATATTCCTATTTTCTCACCCATTAGCATTTTATCTTCAATGTATTTCAATTTGTTTGGATTAATCTTATCATTTTATTTATTTAATTATGTCGCATTTAATTATCTCTAATCCTTACTATGATAATATTCCTCTTTTCAATAATTCTCCTATTTGGAAATGAACCATATGACAATGGTTATTCTTATAATGCATTCAAACTTGATGATTCTTCTTATTGCCATGGATATTCCCCTTTTGATGATATTTTAAAACAAGAAGAGGACATTATTTCTACTCTTCTCAATGTTACATTACCTCCTTTTAAATCTCCTAGTAGAGATGTGTGTATTTCTCAAGATGAACTTCATAATTTCTCCAAAGTTCAAGATTATGAATGTAGTACTAATCCTATGGTTGTTGTGGAGGACAATAATGATGGCTATGATATGACAATAGTGGTGATAATGATGTTGATTATAATAGCTCCACTCCTCTTGATTTTTTATATAAAGATGGATACATTAAAAATTTGTTTTCTGACACTGATGATTGTATCATTGATTATGTGACTAATTTATTTTATGATTCACAATATGATTTTAGTTTACAAGGTTTTATTGATTCAGATCTAGGATGAGATCCCGATGATGGGAGATCTACCAGTGGTTATTACCTTATTGTAGGCTTGGGTGTTGTTTCTTGGAGAATTCAATATGATCAATCTATGTCTCTATGTTCTACTAAATATGAATACGAAGAATGTACACATGCATCTAAAGAAGTTCTACAGAATCAAAGATTACTTGAAGATTGGGGTCCTCCTCTACCAACACCTACACCTTTGTATTGTCAAAGTGTTACTTCCTTAGCAAAGAGTTCTATGTACCATTCAAGATCCAAGCACATATCACTTCATAATCACTTCATAAAAGATCAAGTTGAAAAGATGCAAGAGTCCCTCATCTATTGCAAGGGAAATGATCCAGCTATGAGTATCTTAAAAGAGACTCTTTCTAAAGAGCAATCTCAAAATCATTGTAAACATTTGGGTATGATACCTATTGCTCTAATTTCCCCAAGTAAAGATTAAAGGGGGATGTTATAATTTATAATCTTTCCCTGGTTATTTTATTTAATTTGAGGATAAACCAAGGTATCCTCATTTTATTTTATTTAGGATATTCCTAGAGGAATCTCTACATGTAATTTTGTCCTCTAGTCCAAGTGGGAGGATGACTCATATTTTGTAATTCCTTTAATAAGGAAAATAGTGTATTCCTCCTTATGAGGATGTTCACACTTGGCACACACTTAGTATGAATGTGGCACTCATACACATGGGAGTTACATGAAAAATCCTTCACTCATCTCTACTTAAGAGATGATTCTCCACACACTTGATACAGTTTTCTCACATTTCTTACACACAATTTTCTATCCTCTCAGTTCTATCATTTTGTATTGAGCTTCTTGCTCATATTCTATCTCCCTCTTTCTCTCTTTAATATTTTAATTCCTTATTAATAATACACAAAGGGGTTTTTATTTTCTTTTCCCCTTACAAAAATCTCTTGGCTCTTTGTTTGAATTCTTGAAAGTAGTCTCATTTTTTGGTGAATGATCTTGTACCTCTATCTTTATTTTGGTTTATGGTAAACACTTTCTTGCACTTCACTTTCTTGGATTATTTTCATGAACTTATTTTCATTCTTTTAATACTTCTAACATCTATTAATTGTATAGAGTGGATCTCAAACATGGTCCCAGTCACTAAGCCTTCAAAAGAGATCAGAATCTACATAGATTTTAGGGATCTGAAAAAAGCATGCCCAAAAGATGATTTCCTCTTACCAAACATTGATATGATCATTGATCTCACAACAAGCCACGAGATGCTATCACTCATGGATGGTTTCTTAGGATATAATCAGATTTGGATAGCCGAAGAAGATCAACATAAGACAATGTTCACCATGCCATGGGGAACCTTCTGCTACAATATAATGCCACTTGGGATAAAGAATGCATGGGTTACATATCAACAAGAAATGACAATAATATTCCATGATATGATACATAAAATCCTTAAAGACTATATAGATGACATCCTTGCAAAATCAAACACATGATGCAAACACCTCGACATCCTTAAGTGTGTGCTTGACCGTTTACATCACTATGGTCTAAAGCTAAATCCAAAGAAGTGTGTCTTTGACATAACATCTGGAAAACTATTGGGCTTCATTGTAGCATGGTGCGACATAGAGATTGAACCTAATAAAGTCAAGGCCATAACAAAAATGCCTCCTCCTTGAACACTCAAACAACTTAGAAGCCTATAAGGTATATTGAAATTAGTCTAGAGATTTATATCGCAACTGGTAGACAAGTGTCAACCCTTCACACATCTACTCCACAAGGACACCTACTTCAAATGGGATCCCATCTATCAGAGAAGTTTCGAGAAGCTAAAGGAATATCTAGCTAACTCTCCCATACTTATACCACTAGTCCCAGGATTCCCTTTGATCTTATACATCTCAGTAACCACTACATTGTTGGGGGCACTCTTAGCATAGCTTGACGATAATAGAAAAGAAAGAGCCATATACTATATCAGTAGAACACTTGTCATCTATGAGCTCAAATAATCACCAATGGAAAAAGAATGCCTCATAGTGGTTTTCTCCTTTCAAAAACTTTGGCATTACATGCTCAGCCACACCATCAATATCATCTCCAAGGTGGACCCACTTAAGTATCTTCTATCAAGGACAACACTAACATGATGATTGGAAAAATGGGTCATGTTGCTAAGTGAGTTTGATATCCAATACATGGATAGAAGGGAAATCAAAGGGAAAGTCATTACTGATCAACTAGATGAAGAACCCTTGATCGGTCCATATCCCATGATTATGGAATTTCCTAATGAGCATCTCTGCATGATTGACAAACAATCAACATGGAAGCTATACTTTGATGGTTCCTACACATCACATAGATCAGGGGAAAGAATACTCTTTGTCACCCCTCAAGGTGACTACATCCCCAAATCATTCAAATTGGGGTTCCCTTGCACCAACAACATTCTAGAGTATGAGGCACTCATATTCGGTCTTGAAACATCTATCCAATGGAACATCACATAACTGTAAGTGTTTGGAGATTCAAAACTAATAATCAAGAAAGTTCTAGATGAATTTTAAATGAAGGATGATAAGCTTCTACCCTACAAATAATTGGTGGATAGATTGAAAGAGCACATCCTAAGTATATAATTCACAGAGATACCCTGAATACAAAAAAAATATGTTGATGCAATGGAAACCATTGGATCCTTACTAGAGATCCCTCATGATTCAACACAGTACAAATTCTTAGTTGAGTAGTTAGTTATACACACCTTCTTATGAGAATGCCAATTCTGAAATGGTGTGAATCTTGGTTGGTCCTCAGTCCCCATGGTACCATGACATTCATGCTTATCTTCAAAATGGTCTCATATCCTACCACATCACAAACACCTAACACCAAAACCTAATTCACAAAGCTTCCCTCTACACTCTTGTAGAAAACACCCTATATCGTCAAGGATCTCATAACATCCTCTCTAGGTTTTTAGATTCAATCGA